>CM046878.1:144627392-145827392 GCA_025667525.1 Glebionis coronaria
TACCTCGACCCCTTATATGGACGACAAATATCCATAGAAGGCTACTAAAATAACCAAAACAACAAGAACCAAATACCAACACAAGATAGACATGCCCATCTTATGAACTTTTATTAAAGACTACTTCATATTCTTGTTATTCCGAAAAAAACAAACTTATCGGTGTAATGATCATTAGGCTCCAAAACTTCATTTTTATTCGACTCATTAAGAAAGTTATATGATCCAGAGAAAAATATTTTTGCAACACCCTCGAGTTGATTCAATCTCTCATCTTGGAGATCACTATCATCTCGTTGTCTCTTATCTTGTACAACTTCGTCATGTATTCTAGATGAGGCTTATAGTTTCCTTTGTTAAACACAGAAAACATACTTTCAAAGAAAGAAGCATTCCTTGATTCCATTACTGCGTTCTTTTGTATATTTGGATTTCTTCGAATCATGTACAATGAAACGATAAGCACTTTTGTTCTTAGCCCATCCAATGAATATACAATCCACATATTTAGGTCCAATCTTTTGGGGCCTTAGGTGTTGGATTTATGACTTTTATGTGTTTTCTTTGAAGTGTTGTTCGTACTCGATTCAATTCGAATTTGATCACGGTTAATGGTGAAATTGTTGGTATTGGTCACTAAAAAAGGGGGGAGCTTGATTGTCTAAGTCTAAAAAATAACATTAATGTAAAGGCTATTATAAATAAAACGGAATGCCTAACCTTGATTGCTCGTCCAGAGTGAATGCTGCAAGATAGAACTGGTGAACGAAACTAAAAATAAAAGTGAAAGCTTTAAAAATTATATTAAAAATTTAAGGCTTAAAAATAAATGATGAAAAAATTTAAAACTTTGAGAGGTAAATTTGAAAATTAAAATTTTGTAAAAATGAAAACTTTAATAAAAAACTTAAACTAGGACAAAACACTTTTTGAAAATAGACTAAGTAAAATTGGCGGGAAAAAATTAAAATTTGAAAATTAATTCGAAAAACAAATACTGAACATAAGTCGAAATGTGAATTCTGATCTAATTCGGAATCTGCTCACCAAGAACCTAGTTCGGAATGACAATACTTAATGTCTAACACCCCACCAAATGCTATGCGTTAGCGGAACTACAACATTTGGGTGCTAGGCAGTTATCATCGCACACAAGATATATCGAACGACTCCAAAGAGACGTCAAAATTTGAACTTAAATTAACATTGTTAAAAATGTACATGTCTACGATTTTCCAACCCCAAATGATACAACAGAGTTTGCGTTTCGGTCCCCATGAATCTCAACCACAAAAGATACAGTTTTCACAACAACAAGACATTAAAGTTTAAAATGTTCAAGTAATAATGGGAGGAAAAACAAGTAGACTCCAAGCCCCACACACAACTTCCATCCAATGCATGCTCCATGCTACACTTCATCGGTTACCTGAAACACATGCTAAATTTGGTCAACAAAAACGTTGAGTGGAATTCATAGGTTTTACAATTCATTTTGAACATATGTGTAATAAAATCATTCACGATCATTCATAGACTTGTCGATCAAACAATCTATTTTCAAGGTTCTGACAATTGTGTTTAAGCTCATGACACTAAACCGTTAACTCAATCACCCGCGTAATAATTACCGACGTGATTCAGATGAAACCAATGCCCCCTACTAAAGGCATTAGTTGCAATTATACCTTATCTCTTATCACAAATTATCCGTCCGCAGGGGGTATCAACGTACTAGCCCTCGTCTCGGATAGGGTAGTCAACCCCATAGTACTATCACTTTGTATAAGCGGCTATTTCCAATCCACGCTAGGATTAAACAATAGTTAATAGTTCATGAAATTAGGGCCTTTTGCAACTAGGTACTCAACACAATTTCGAAGGCAACATTCAGGTCCAACAATCATTCATGACATATTTTCATTTTGAAAACTAGCATGCATTTCCCTCGCGGGTAAAACAATTTAAAACAATAATAAGCAAGGCTATAAATTCACACCTTATATAACAAAGTAGTCGACGATTCGAGTGACGATCACTGACGACGATGAGGATGCCCGGGAAAATGAACACCTATCAAACCAATAACGCGTAATGAGTAATCTCATTCATAAACCTTAAGTACTG
Organism: Glebionis coronaria; assembly: GCA_025667525.1. Classification (NCBI taxonomy): domain Eukaryota; kingdom Viridiplantae; phylum Streptophyta; class Magnoliopsida; order Asterales; family Asteraceae; genus Glebionis; species Glebionis coronaria. The sequence continues at coordinate 144,629,520 of CM046878.1, forward strand.
TATATAATACATACATATAAGTCAATTGTGATAATAACAACTCACACCAAAACCAAACAATTAAGTGTTACTCGTTTTATACCATTCGTTCATGTTATTAACGTTATTCCTTTTTACGCATTTTTCGCCGATACTTACCAAAAGTATGGACTGTTTTACTAGACTTAACCCTTTTTATAAAAATTGGGAAAATTCTCAAAAATACCTTGAGACCTGTAGAAAACACATATTTAATCCCATTAAAAGTTTTCGCTTTTACGACCCGTTACTCAACACTTTACCAAAACTACGTTTTTCGGACTGAAATTGCACTTTGACCAAGTCGGACTCATTTGACCCATTTAAAATATTCCATTGACCCATTTGACACCTAAGTCTAATAATAGACTCAAATATGCAGGTTTGAGACCAAAAATCAACCTTTGACTATTTACCAAACTATACATATAGTCCCCGGGATTTGACCTAAAACCAAGCATAATTTCGGATTATGAAGGTTTTCATCTCCCAGTACACGATTTTCAAAACATCATAACTTTTGACTCGTTAGGAGTCGTAAGCTCTATCTTATACCAAATCGAAGCTAAGAAGACGCTCTAAAACTATATCCTAATCACAAGACCTTTTTACAAAATAATTTTTATGAAAACACTCCAAACTTTCTGCCTAAAATCACCTATGCCAAAATCAATCCAACACTCGTTTCCAAACCCATTTATCAACACTAGACATCAACCTAAGCACTCCTAATCATACTCAATCACACTAATCAGTCCTAAACACCCTAATAATCAAATCCATCATAAAACCCAATCACAAAATCAAACATGCAAATGGTTTTACCCATTCAAAAACATCTAAAAACAAGAATACATACAAAATCCATCATCAAAACAACAACCACCATGATCCCCCAAACACCCCCTTTGTGCCGTGGGGTTTGGGTGATCAAAACCCCTCAACCAAATTAATTTTGGTTGATTTGTTTGGTGATTATACATCCTACATACATGAATTAAACATGCATATACATAATTAACATCAAAACAAACTTTTGAAAAATCTTTTAATTTTTGGAAAAATCATGTTAATGCATGTTGGATTAAACCTTGGATTAGTACTTACAAAAGGTTTTGAAAGTGTGGTCTTGAATTAGAATTAACCAAAAACAAGAAAATTGGAATGTGGTGGTGGTGGTGGTGTGGTATGGCCGGCGGCCTAAAGAGAGAAAAAGGGAGGGTGAAAAATTTTTGGAGTGAAAAATGTTTAGTGTGTGTTTGGTTCTTCCTTTTGTAAAAATGGGAGGGACCTTGGGTGCAATATAAGCTTTCTTTTGTCCTTAAGTAAAAACGACCTCATAAGTTTACGGGATTGACTCACTAGTCATTTTGGAAAATTTTACGGGAGTCGGGGATCATCCCGAACACTCCAAAATGTTTTTAGGACACTTTAAATGTACCCGGAAAGCAATAAAACTCACCCGACTCGACTTAACACGAACCGAAAGTAAAATTCTCGAAAAATTATAATATCGATAAAACGACAATAAACATAGAAATTTGGGCATCCATCGGGATCGTAGTCGTCATCGTTCTTCTTAAATCATCAATCGTCAAAATTATAACCTCGAATATCGGTTTCAACCAAAATGATAAAATATATAGCAAATAAAATTTATTAAAAATTTCAAAAATAAGCGTAATTTAGGGTAATGTAAGTGACCTCGGTTCTAGGGTATCACATCCACCCCTCCTTAAAGAGAGCGATGTCCCGGCGCTCGCCTCTTCTTATACTCACATTTCGTGCCGCTGGAACAGATGAGGATACGTTTCCTTGAAAAATTCCTCACGTTCCCAAGTGTATTCCGGTCCAGGCCTAGAATTCCATCGAACCTTCACAATGGGAATTCTACTATGCTTCAGCCTCTTGACCTCTCGGTCCATAATTTCCACGGGTTCTTCCACGAAATGCATTTTGTCGTCCAGTTGAATCTCGTCCAAAGGAATCACCAATTCCTTATCCGCCAAACTCTTCTTCAGATTTGATACGTGAAACGTGTCGTGAATAGCACTAAGCTCGTTCGGCAACTCTAACTTATACGCTACTGGTCCAATTCATTTAACGATCTTAAATGGTCCAATATACCTCGGACTCAACTTTCCTTTCTTCCCAAAACGAATTACACCCTTCCACGGCGAAACCTTAAGCATAACCATATCTCCGACTTCAAATTCCAACGGTTTTCTTCTGTTATCGGCATAACTCTTCTGTCGGCTTCTCGCAGTAAGTAATCGGTTCTTGATTTGCACAATCTTCTCTGTCGTCTCCAAAACCATTTCGGGTCCAGTCAATTGACTTTCTCCTACTTCACTCCAACACACAGGTGATCTACACTTCCTTCCATACAACGCTTCGAATGGTGCAGCCTTGATGCTCGCATGATAACTATTATTATACGAAAACTCCACTAAAGGCAAGTGGTGTTCCCAACTTCCTCCAAAATCAATCACGCATGCTCGGATCATGTCCTCCATCGTCTGAATAGTTCGTTCACTCTGGCCATCAGTCTCTGGGTGATAAGCCGTGCTCAAACTCAATTCAGTGCCCATCGCACGTTGAAGTGATTTCCAAAATTCCGAAGTAAACCTACTATCGCGATCCGAAATGATCGATAAAGGTACTCCATGTCTGCAAACGATCTCCTTCACGTACACACTGGCCAGCTTCTCCATACTGTCCGTCTTCTTCATAGGTAAGAAATGAGCAGATTTCGTCAATCTATCCACTATTACCCAAATCATATCACATCCACTAGGAGTTCTGGGTAAACCCGTCACGAAATCCATAGCGATTCTCTCCCATTTCCATTCTGGGATCTCTGGTTGTACCAACAGCCCAGACGGCTTCTTATGTTCGGCTTTAACCTTCGCACAAGTCAAACACTTACTAACGTAACGAGCAATATCCGCCTTCATATTCGGCCACCAATAGACTTTCTTCAGGTCATGATACATTTTATCCGATCCAGGATGTATCGAGTACTTCGACTTATGAGGCTCGTTCATAACCAAATCTCGTACTCCAGGATTTCCTTCCTCGGATGGACACAACGGTAACCAAATCCGATTCTCGAAATATCTCAGCCCGTCTGACCTAATCACAAAAAGAGGTTTCAACATTCTTCCCAAGTTCTCAGCATCAACATTCTCTTTCATTAATCCCCTCTCTTGAGCCTTCAGTATTGTTTCGGTTAAATCAACACTCTCAGTCATCACCAAAGCTCTGACTCTCAAAGGTTTCTCTCGATCCTTCCTACTAAGTGCATCCGCTACGACATTCGCCTTGCCAAGATGGTAGCGAATTTCACAGTCATAGTCACTCAGTAATTCTACCATCGCCTCTGTCTCATGTTCAACTCCTTTTGGTCTAAAATGTGCTGCAAACTCTTGTGGTCGGTGAATACAACACACTTCGTTCCATACAAATAATGTCTCCACAATTTCAACGCAAAAACCATAGCTCCTAATTCCAAATCATGCGTCGTGTAGTTCTCTTCATTCTTCCTCAGTTGTCTCGACGCGTAAGCAATTACCTTCTCACGCTGCATCAACACAGCTCCATAACCCTTTCGAGATGCGTCACAATACACTACAAAGTCTTCGGTTCCTTCAGGTAATGACAATATCGGCGCAGAACATAACTTGTCCTTGAGTGTTTTGAAAGCGAATTCTTCCTCAGTTCCCCATTCATACACTCTATTCTTCTCGGTAAGCTTTGTCAATGGCTTCGCAATCAACGAAAATCCTTCAATGAATCTCCGATAATACCCAGCTAAACCAAGGAATTGTCGAACTTCAGTCGGCGTTGTCGGTGCCGACCATTCCCTGATCGCTTCGACCTTGGCAGGATCCACGCGAACTCCTTTGCTATCAATTACGTGACCAAGGAATTGCACAGACTCTAACCAAAACTCACACTTCGAGAACTTCGCATACAACTTCTCTTTCTTCAGCAGATCCAATATCTTTCTCAGGTGCTTCTCGTGCTCCTCCTTACTCTTAGAGTAAATAAGAATATCATCAATAAAAACAATGACAAACTTATCTAGATACGGCTTGCATACTCGATTCATAAGGTCCATGAATACTGCAGGCGCGTTTGTCAACCCAAAAGGCATCACTCGAAATTCGAAGTGTCCATACCGCGTACGAAAGGAAGTTATAGGAATATCCTCCTCTCTCACACGCAGTTGATGATACCCTGACCTCAAGTCGATCTTTGAGTATACACAGGAACCTTGTAATTGATCAAACAAATCGTCAATCCTCGGCAATGGATACCGATTCTTTACCGTCAACTTGTTGAGTTCTCTATAGTCAATACACATCCGAAATGACCCATCTTTCTTCTTCACAAACAACACTGGCGCTCCCCATGGTGACGAGCTCGGTCTAATAAATCCCTTATCCATCAACTCCTTCAGTTGATCCGATAACTCCTTTAACTCTGATGGTGCTAATCGATAGGGCGCACGCGCAACTGGTGCAGCTCCCGGCATCAAATCAATTCGAAATTCGACCTCACGGGTGGGTGGTAAACCCGGCAATTCGTCTGGAAAAACTTCCGGATATTCGCAAATTACAGGTACCTCTTCTAACTTCGCCTCTAAGCCACCATCACTAGAAACTTGTGCCAAAAACACATCGCATCCATCTTCTACATACTTCATCATTTTCAAACAAGAAATCACTTTCAAACGAGAAGTGCATTCATCTCCCTTCACAGTCAAGACTCTATTCCTCAACGGGATCTGAACTAATCTCTCTCCACAGACGATCACGGCACTATGCGCCATCAGCCAATCCATTCCAACGATCACATCGAACGATCCTAGCTCTATGGGCATTAAGTCGATTTCAAAAGCGTAATTTCCTAACTTCAAGGTACACCCTTTCAGTATAGAATTTGTACTAACGATTTTCCCATCGGCTAATTCCACGTTATAACTAGTCGTTAACAATACCGATTTTCTATCGATATGAAGACTAAATTTAACATCTACGAAACTCTTGTCGGAACCAGAATCAAACAATATACTAGCATAACAAGCGTCTAGCAAAAACGTACCGGTAATCACGTTAGGACCTTGTGGTTTATCAACCGTCCCTACTTGATACACGGCAGCAGCATTGTTACCTCCTTTCCTGTTTCCAGCCTTCGGGCAATTTCCTTGCTTGTGTCCTCTTTCTCCACATCCAAAACAACCCATCACTCTCGTAGCATTTGCCCCAGTAGCTACCCCCTTCGCTCGGCAATCTGACATCCTATGACCCGCTTTTCCACACTTGCCGCACGCAGGTGGGCAACTCCCTACATGGTACAAGTTGCATCGGCCACAGTGGGGATTCACCTTAGCTCCTCTGGGGTTTGTGACATCTCTCATCCCATCATTCCTTCGCTGGTTGAACTGCTGATTGCGGTTCTGACCTTGACTGTTACGGTTTCCACCTCAGTTTTGACCTTGGGACTGATTACTCTGAGCCGCCTCCCACTTCCTCTTGTTTCCTTCAGCAATGAAGTTCTTCTTGTCTTGCAGTTTGACATCCATCAACGCGTGAGCCATTTGGACCGCTTCATCAAACGACCAAGGCTTAGATGAAGTTGTCTCACCCTTGATATTACTGGACAGACCTTTGATGTACTGCTTCATCTTCTTGCTATCATCAGCAAAGGCATCGGGACACAAAAGGCTCAATTCATTAAACCTCCTGGTGTATGCAGTAATATCATTGTTTCTCAAAGTCAAGTGCCTCAACTCATCTTCCAACTGACCCAACTCCTCTTCAGGACAGAACTTCTTGGTCAAAAGAGCCTTAGTAGCAGTCCAAGTTCTTGCATTCGCTACTGCTAATCCAACAGTGGCTACTTGGATGTTCCACCAACTTAATGCGTCATCAAGAAAAGTAGCAGCCGCAAACTTGACCTTATTCGCCTATGAACAACCACTAATCTCAAAAGTACTCTCGACCTTTTCTAACCATCTCCTGAGTTCTAGAGCTCCGCCAGTTCCACGAAACTGCGTGGGACCGCATTTCATAAAACTAGAGTAAGTACACTCTCTCGGGGCTTGCTGTCTCCCCACATTTCTGCCTTGATCTGGGTTTCTATCTGCTCGATCTGCTTCTAGTGCATTCGCAATGGCTTCCTGAATCATGGTGTTCACACGGGTTGCTGTTAGCTTTGGAGGAATGGTGAGTTCTCAAATACACCTCTCTGCAAAGACAGGGAAAATAGAAAAACAATGTAAGTATACACATCAAGATTAAGATGGATTTCTCTTTCAAGACATAATATAAATACAACGACACATCACTACAAGGTTACTAATATTCAGCAATTCACATCACAAAAGAGCAAATTAAAGACATATCACAGATCATGAAAGGTAAACATGGATTGTATTGATAAATCAACCAAAATTGTGACAAGTATTGTCACTATAACCATTCACCATAAAACTTAAGTCCTCAAGTTTTTCGTCACAATACCATCATACAAAAGTCTAAAATAGTTCTATTACAACGATCAAAGATAAAGTATAATACAAGCAACTAGTCATGTGGTGATCCACACGACCTCTTGGATGGCGTTTCATCTTCATCCTCCTCGGGTTCTTCGTCGCTATCTTCCTCGTCCTCTTCTTCTATCTTCCTCTTTCCTTTGTCATTCGGCCCACATTCAGTCGCCTTCTTCGTCCCAGAAGTAGACCCACACTCAACTGCTACCTGATTTCCTATAGTGATACAAACACCTCTGGCAGGTGGCTGGACCATAAAATCATTAGCCTCCATTTCCAAGTCATCAACAAATCTCCAATCTGGGGGAAAGGATGCTCTCACTCGATGCTCCCAACTTTGCATCCTAGTCAATCTCGCTTGATCTTCCCTAACTCGTTCGAGACTGGCACTCAACTTGGCTATCATCGATCTCAGACTGTTGATATCACTCTTGTTTGCATTTCCATCAAACTCAATCCTTGAAGTTCTTGCCAATAATTTCTGGTGTGCCCTCTCATTCTTATCAAACCTCTTGATTACCCTGGTCTCCACCACAAACCGCTCGTACATCAACCTATCCATTCTCCTCAAACGACTCTCGGGGTCCCAATAGTGTCTTGGCCTCGGAAAATAGACCCTCGCGATATTCTCATGAATAGATTGTGATTTAGATGTATTGCTGGATTCTGCACCACTCCCATTACTTACTCGAATAAACCCTGGCACTGTCCTCAGGTAGTCCTTACAATTGTCCATAGGGGGACGAACGGGTTGCTGCTCATATCGGTCGGTCGGAGGCACTTCATAACCCTTTGGCGAATTTGGAGATTGAAATAATTCAGGTTCGGTCTGACCGACAGCGTTCTCGGGAATTCCATCATCCACCGGTTCCTCTTCCTCTTCCTCAGAATCCTCACTACCATCGCTAGTGATACTGAAGTTGTCCACGTCACTTTTGTCACTGTCATTTCCCGGCTCTACCGCATCTTCTGGAGCGATCCATCCATTGTCATTATTCGGCGGGTTCGGAGGAAACGGTCCCCCTTCGTGTCCTACGACATAATCGTCTCCATTTCCGTTAGGCGGTACCTCGGCCATTCCTGCAATAACAGAGAATTTTGGAGGGTACATAAGATCACTATTCAATATTTATAAATACATGCATGCAAATGCAATGCAAAGGTGGTACACATGCCCAAAATGCGATAATATGATGCTCATGCATAAGTAATACAAGAATTACGATATCGGGTACTCCACGTATAATTTCAACGTTTACATATAGTAGTTCAATATCTACGTAATAAATACCCACATATATACTTCAACTCAAAAGTATACATCAATACCATGAATACAAAAATAAACCTTACCGGAGCCATGCAGGATAGTTGTGTGCTTGGACAATTTCTTACGACACCAAAAGTTATAGTTTAGGAATTTTCAAAACGACCTAGTTCTCTATAACTCATGGCTCTGATACCAATCTCTAAGACCCCACCAAATGCTATGCGCAGCGGAACTACAACATTTGGGTGCTAGGCAGTTATCATCGCACACAAGGTATATCGAACGACTCCAAAGAGACGTCAAAATTTAAACTTAAATTAAAATTCTTAAAAATGTACATGTCTACGGTTTTCCAACCCCAAATGATACAACAGACTTTTCGTTTCGGTCCCCATGAATCTCAACCCCAAAAGATACAGTTTTCACAACAACAAGACATTAAAGTTTAAAATGTTCAAGTAATAATGGGAGGAAAAACAAGTAGACTCCAAGCCCCACACACAACTTCCATCCAATGCATGCTCCATGCTACACTTCATCGGTTACCTGAAACACATGCTAAATTTGGTCAACAAAAACGTTGAGTGGAATTCATAGGTTTTACAATTCATTTTGAACATATGTGTAATAAAATCATTCACGATCATTCATAGACTTGTCGATCAAACAATCTATTTTCAAGGTTCTGACAATTGTGTTTAAGCTCATGACACTAAACCGTTAACTCAATCACCCGCGTAATAATTACCGGCGTGATTCAGATGAAACCAGTGCCCCTACTAAAGGCATTAGTTGCAATTATACCTTATCTCTTATCACAAATTATCCGTCCGCGGGGGGTATCAACGTACTAGCCCTCGTCTCGGATAGGGTAGTCAACCCCATAGTACTATCACTTTGTATAAGCGGCTATTTCCATCCACGCTAGGATTAAACAATAGTTAATAGTTCATGAAATTAGGGCCTTTTGCAACTAGGTACTCAACACAATTTCGAAGGCAACATTCGGGTCCAACAATCATTCATGACATATGTTCATTTTGAAAACTAGCATGCATTTCCCTCGCGGGTAAAACAATTTAAAACAATAATAAGCGAGGCTATAAATTCACACCTTATATAACAAAGTAGTCGACGATTCGAGTGACGGTCACTGACGACGATGAGGATGCCCGGGAAAATTAACACCTATCAAACCAATAACGCGTAATGAGTAATCTCATTCATAAACCTTAAGTACTGTATATAATACATACATATAAGTCAATTGTGATAATAACAACTCACACCAAAACCAAACAATTAAGTGTTACTCGTTTTATACCATTCGTTCATGTTATTAACGTTATTCCTTTTTACGCATTTTTCGCCGATACTTACCAAAAGTACGGACTGTTTTACTAGACTTAACCCTTTTTATAAAAATTGGGAAAATTCTCAAAAATACCTTGAGACCTGTAGAAAACACATATTTAATCCCATTAAAAGTTTTCGCTTTTACGACCCGTTACTCAACACTTTACCAAAACTACGTTTTTCGGACTGAAATTGCACTCTGACCAAGTCGGACTCATTTGACCCATTTAAAATATTCCATTGCCCCATTTGACACCTAAGTCTAATAATAGACTCAAATATGCAGGTTTGAGACCAAAAATCAACCTTTGACCATTTACCAAACTATACATATAATCCCCGGGATTTGACCTAAAACCAAGCATAATTTCGGATTATGAAGGTTTTCATCTCCCGGTACACGATTTTCAAAACATCATAACTTTTGACTCGTTAGGAGTCGTAAGCTCTATCTTATACCAAATCGAAGCTAAGAAGACGCTCTACAACTATATCCTAATCACAAGACCTGTTTACAGAATAATTTTTATGAAAACACTCCAAACTTTCTGCCTAAAATCACCTATGCCAAAATCAATCCAACACTCGTTTCCAAACCCATTTATCAAAACTAGACATCAACCTAAGCACTCTTAATCATACTCAATCACACTAATCAGTCCTAAACACCCTAATAATCAAATCCATCATAAAACCCAATCACAAAATCAAACATGCAAATGGTTTTACCCATTCAAAAACATCTAAAAACAAGAATATATACAAAATCCATCATCAAAACAACAACCACCATGATCCCCCAAACACCCCCTTTGTGCCGTGGGGTTTGGGTGATCAAAACCTCTCAACCAAATTGATTATGGTTGATTTTTTTGGTGATTATACATCCTACATACATGAATTAAACATGCATATACATAATTAACATCAAAACAAACTTTTGAAAAATCTTTTAATTTTTGGAAAAATCATGTTAATGCATGTTGGATTAAACCTTGGATTAGTACTTACAAAAGGTTTTGAAAGTGTGGTCTTTAATTAGAATTAACCAAAAACAAGAAAATTGGAATGTGGTGGTGGTGGTGGTGTGGTATGGCCGGCGGCCTAAAGAGAGAAAAATGGAGGGTGAAAAATTTTTGGAGTGAAAAATGTTTAGTGTGTGTTTGGTTCTTCCTTTTGTAAAAATGGGAGGGACCTTGGGTGCAATATAAGCTTTCTTTTGTTCTTAAGTAAAAACGACCTCATAAGTTTACGGGATTGACTCACTAGTCATTTTGGAAAATTTTACGGGAGTCGGGGATCATCCCGAACACTCCAAAATATTTTTAGGACACTTTAAATGTACCCGGAAAGCAATAAAACTCACCGACTCGACTTAACACGAACCGAAAGTAAAATTCTCGAAAAATTATAATATCGATAAAACGACAATAAACATAGAAATTTGGGCATCCATTGGGATCGTAGTCGTCATCGTTCTTCTTAAATCGTCAATCGTCAAAATTATAACCTCGAATATTGGTTTCAACCAAAATGATAAAATATATAGCAAATAAAATTTATTAAAAATTTCAAAAATAAGCGTAATTTAGGGTAATGTAAGTGACCTCGGTTCTAGGGTATCACATAATGCAACTCGGAATGTGTAAACTTGATACAATTCGGAATCTACCTATGCTCGACCTAGTTCGGAATGACAACAAGGAAGTAGTTCGGAATACATATCAATGATCTAATTCGGAATATGGTGTAGACCCTAATTCGGAATGAAGAATTCTGACACAGTTCGGAATGCTACAGCTGGATGTAATTCGGGATTGGGAAGCAAGACCTAGTTCGGAATATGTCTCCAACGTAACTCGGAATATGGGAAATCCCAACCTAATTCGGGATGTAAATTTCTGAAGTAATTCGGGAAAATAGATTCTCACGTAACTCGGAATACCCAATTACCTACCTAGTTCGGAATGTTGTTGATGCTGATCTAACTCGGAATACTACTTCCTGAAGTAATTCGGAATGGATCATGGACCTAACTCGGAATGGGGGAAAACATACACAGTTCGGAATAGGACTAGAACCTAATTCGGAAAACTAACAAGAATTTAGTTCGGAATAAGCTGTTACAAGATTTAGTTCGGAAAGTTAGGGTTTCTAAAGCCCGAATTTAGACAAATAAGCAAAACCTTAATAAGAACTTACCAAAACTTTTACCAAATCAATTTTTAGGAAAAGCTAATAAGACACAATTTGAAAACTTTTAAATACACTTAATAAGAAAAAATTTAAAATCAACTTTTTTATAAATATATTAAACTTATCAAAATCAACTTATTTATTAAAACTAACATAAAAATTTAAGCAATAAGCACCTCAATCTAAAAACTTTAAAACCACTAACTCAATAAGCACAATCAAATAAGCAAAACAATCATATCATCAACCAAATAAAACCAACTACATGATTAATTAAGTAAAATCAATAGATTATTAAGAAAGGTAGAATGAGAATTATGAAATAAACTTGATTATATTAAAGATTAATATCAAAGATTACAAGATTAAAATGAAGATTTGATAAGCTTGAAAATCTAGAGAGAAAAATAAAAAACACTTAAAAATAAAACTAGAAAAATTGATTAACTAACTAACACCCTCATAATGACACATTAGGAGGGTATATATAGGAGGAGGGGAGGGTCTTGTGTCTTCTTTCTTCCTTCTTGTTTTCTCGACTTGATTTAAATTCTTTGTCTTTCTCGACGTCGTCTTGGGATTTGTCGATATAAATTGAACTCGTCTTATAATTTCCTTCTTCTATTAGACTTGAATTCTTCGACTTCATTAAACTTCCGTCTTTAGACTTTTTCTTCGATAAATCTTCAGAATAGGCCTTAGACTTCCGTTCTTTTTGCACTCTTGACCTTTTGACTTCGTCTTTTGTCTTTTTCTTTGATAAAAGCCCGTGATAGCCTGTGTTTTCTCCCTTTTTCATATTTTTATCCTGAAATACAATAAAAACACAAACCACGCATAATTCCGACTTTTACGACATAAAATACACGTTTTGGTCTTGTTATTATTGGAAATAAGTGGTAAAAGGATAAGTGTTTTCACACTTATTAAATTCCCTACACTTGACCATTGCAATTCCCTCATGCAATGCATTAATTTCAAAGTACGTTTTACATTTTTCATCATAAATAACTCACCTTGGCCTTTATTAAATACTAGACATTAAGGAAACTAAAAAGATAGAAATATATACAAAACAAGTAAGGAAATCAAAGACTTACATTAGGCTTTGGTATGTCATGAATGTTTATCACCCTCAAGTTTCACGTTCCCCAAACCAAGCTTATAAACGAGATCATTGTTATTATAAGTTAGCAAACTAACACAAACTCATGTGGCCCAATTATTCACTTAGACTCCCTTATTCCTAGGTTTATCTCTTATATTTTATGATTGTCTTGAATGATCACGAGGATGCATTGTTTGACTTATTTCGATAGTTTATTTAGGCCGGAAATAAAGTGAGACGATTTAATCAATAGTTAACTAAAGGACAAAATCTTTTAAAACTGCTTCTCGGGACCTCTTAAAGTTCATATCTTGGCATAACTTGCTTCACGATTTGAGACCTTTCTCGGATCGATATTCAGTGACTTCATACTTCAAATCTTAAGAGACGTTCTTGAAATTATGGTCTTCTCTTCATTATAGGAATTTCTTCACTTGAAGTTTTGAGAGATTCTTCATATTTGGACCACGACTTCTTCCTTTTTCTCCAATCTTTATTTTGGACTTTGATATACAACGGTCCGCCTCGATTAGGACTTGGATCTATTTATCCTCATACCTTACTGGGGTCTTTTCGGATAGACTTATCCATGATCTTTAGGGAGTATTTGCTTTTCGTCGTGTGTCTCGATCCTCCATATTGATTTTTGATAAATGATTCTTCAAATCACTTGGGATCTTTAGCAACAAAATGTAGCCCTCATGCCTTGTTAGGGCCTTTTCAGACTCGCCAATCTTCGCATCATGCTTCAATAAGTTATGCATTAGCTATGAACTCTAAATAATACCGAGCAACTTTTAAACGATCTTGTGCTAGAAGCTAAGTAACTTTTCAAATCGTACAACCTTATTTATGCAAATAAATTTATTAGCAAGCGATGGGAGAAAAAGCTTATAATCAACTGACATAAATTCATGAAAGTATACCAAACTTATAATTGACTCTATCATCTCTCGTTCTCCACAATTTAAACTCTCAAGGAATGAGACTCGTGGATGCTTAGCCAATTAAATCAAAGTTTTGGGTTTTCAAGTCATCTATAGGATCTTGCAACTTCTTAGACTCTTTCAAGTTTAGAATTCGCATTTTAAAGTTCCCTTGATAAACGACTTTCTAGGATCAATTATAGGAACTTGCGAAAAGTTCTTGTTCTTAACCCGTCAGAGTCAAGACTTTCACGTTTTAAAGTTCCCTATATAAAAGCCTAGCAAAACTTGACTTAAACACGTTAAGGATACTAGCTAGAGTAAACTTGGATAAGTAAACTCGGGTTGAGTCAAAAGATTCATGACGTTGAAAAATTAAAACCACTTTATTAAAAGTTTTATTCTAGCAAGGAAATAACGATAACAAAGGAAAACTACTAGGCCAAATTAGATTAAAAATTTTGAAAAATGTCAAAAAATCAAAAATTTTTCCAGTTAAAATGAGGACAAATTAATGGAAAATCCCACTTACTTCGATAGAAGTCCCCCTACACTTGATATAAACATTGTCCTCAATGTTTAAGCATGTGGGAGTAAACTCCCCTACACTTAGGATATTGTGTACTTTGTTTAAATCTTGCTAAGGAAGAGACAACTATAGTGATTTCAATGTGAACATATAAGATATGAAATATTGAATCACGACAGTTTAGGATAGAATCAGGAAGACGGGTACACGGGATCGCGGTCGTCAAATGTCATCAAAAGTGGATCTTTGAAGCTTTAATCCCTACACATCATAAGAAACAAGACAACAAACACCAACGGGGCTCCCCCTACACTTATTATGAAAACGGTAAAGGATAGATTAACGGGTTGCCTCCTAAGAAGCGCTTGTTTTTGTTAACCGAGTCACGAGGCTGACTCGACCCAAAACTAATTCAAGGGAAACGTGGTGAGGGATGGAATCATCTCATGAGAGATGTCCTCACCAAAGTACAACTTCATACGCTGGCCATTCACTTTAAAATTAGGCCCATTTGGTTGAGAAAGCTCAATGGTGCCGTAAGGGAAGACTTTGGCGACGGTGAATGGACCAGACCAACGGCTCTTAAGCTTGCTCGAGAAGATCTTCAACCGAGAGTTAAAGAGTAAAACTTGATCACCAACGTGGAACTCTCGGTTCTTAATCCTTGCATCATGAATGAGATTTGTTTTCTCCTTGTAGATCAATGAATTCTCATAAGCTTCATTCCTTAGTTCATTTAGCTTGTTGAGTTGAATCTTCCGAAGATCACCGGCTTTTTTGATATCAAAATTGGCCCACTTCAAGGCCCAATACGCCTAATGCTCCAACTCAATAGGGAGGTGGCATGCCTTCCCGTACACAAGACGATATGGAGTGCAACCAATCGGTGTCTTATATGCGGTACGGAAAGCCCACAAAGCATCATCTAACTTATCGGCCCACGAGGCACGATGCTCTCCCACAGTTCACTCTAAAAATCTCTTCAATCCACAGTTAGATATCTCGGCTTGACCATTTGTTTGGGGATGATAAGCGGTGGAAAGACGATGATTGACACCGTACTTAGCCATGACTCTACCAAATTGATCATTGCAAAAATGAGTCCCGCGATCACTGATGATAGCACGAAGAACACCGAGTCGAGCAAATAGTTGCTTCATAAAGTTCACAACCACCCTCGCATCATTAGTAGGTAAAGCCTTTGCTTCAACCCATTTAGATACGTAGTCAACGGCTAAGAGGATGTATTTGTTCCCTTTAGATGATGGAAATGGCCCCATAAAGTCGATGCCCCATACGTCAAAGATTTCACATTCTTGATAGAAATTTTGAGGCATCTCATCTTTATGTGTGATCTTGCCTTGTCTTTGGCAAGTATCACAACGCTTAACCATTTCATGAGCGTCATGATAAATGGTGGCCAATAAAATCCAAAGTCGAAACTTTCTTCACGGTGTAATTAGGACCAAAGTGACGACCGGTGGGTCCTTTGTGGCAAGCTTCTAGGATTAGTAACGCTGCCGGCCCATCAACACACCTACGAATGACAAGATCCGCACATTGTTTGAACAGGTAAGGGTCGTCCCAATAATAGTGTTTAATGTCTTTGAAGAACTTTTTCTTTTGTTAGGACGTTAACCCTTCCATAAGAATTCCACCCGCCAAATAGTTTGCAATGTCTGCGAACCATGGGGTTTCATCAAGATTGGAGTTAATAGACATCAAGGCCTCAAGGGGAAAAGAGTCATTAATCTCTTGATTTGGGAGCTCCACTTGATAAGGATCCTCGAGTCAACTAAGATGATCCGCGGCTAGGTTTTCAGCTCCCTTTTTTATCACGAATTTCATTTTTGAATTCTTGAAGGAGTAGAACCCAACGAAGAAGTCTTGGCTTGGAATCTTGTTTAGTTAACAAGTACTTCAACGCGGAATGGTCGGTATACACAATGGTGGTGGAAAGGACAAGATAGGGGCGGAACTTCTCAAAAGCATACACTACAACTAAAAGCTCTTTTTCGGTAGTGGTATAATGCAATTGAGCCCCTGTCATTATCTTGCTAGCATAATGGATTGGTTGGAAGTGTTTGTTCACTCTTTGGCCCAAAACTGCTCCAATAGCAAAATCGCAAGCATCACACATCAATTCAAAAGGTAACTCCCAATTAGGGGTAACCAAGACCGGTGCCTTAGTTAATTTATCCTTAAGAAGATTGAAAGATTCAATAAACTCTTTAGAAAAGATAAAAGGAGTATCTTTTTCCAAGAGGTGGATCATCGGGTGAGCGATCTTAGAAAAATCTTGAATGAAACGACGATAGAAGCCCGCATGACCAAGGAAACTTCTCACTCCCTTCACGGTTGAAGGAGGAGGTAATTTAGCAATCACTTCAACTTTAGCACGGTCGACTTCAAGACCGGCTTTGGAGATTTTATGACCAAGCACAATACCTTCTTTGACCATGAAATGGCATTTTTCCCAATTAAGAACGAGACGAGTGTCTTCACACCGTTTGAGCATACGTTCTAAATTGACAAGGCAAGTAGAGAAAGAATCACCATAGACCGAGAAAACATCCATGAAGACTTCCATAGTTTCTTCAACCATGTCATGGAAGATAGCCATCATACACCTTTGGAAAGTCCCAGGAGCATTGCATAAGCCGAAAGGCATTCTTTTGTAAGCAAATGTTCCATAAGGACAAGTGAATGTGGTTTTCTCTTGGTCGTTAGGGTCGATGGGGATTTGAAAATACCCGAAAAACCGTCTAAGAAGCAATAATAGTCATTACCCGCTAGACGCTCGAGCATTTGATCCATGAAAGGAAGAGGAAAATAATTCTTGGAAGTGGCATCATTAAGCTTGCGATAGTCTATCCAAACTCGCCAGCCCGTGACAAGTCGAGTAGGAATCAACTCGTTGTTTTCATTGGGAACAACGGTTATTCCGCCTTTATTAGGCACACAATGGACGGGACTAACACATGGCGAATCTGAAATAGGGTAAATCATTCCGGCATCTAGAAGTTTGATAAATTCTTTCTTGATGATGTCATGAATTCTAGGATTAACCCTTCTTTGGCTTTGGATTGCGGGTTTAAAGTCATCTTCCATGAGAATTTTATGAGTACAAAAGTTCGGATCAATTCCGCGGATATCAGAAATTTTCCAAGCAATTGCTTTCTTATGATTCTTCAGCACATCGATAAGTCGAGATTTTTCTTCTTCTTTCAAGTCCTTTGCGATGATGACGGGTAACTTCTTATTGTCTTTAAGGAACACGTATTCGAGATGAGACGGTAGATCCTTAAGCTCTAAATCCGGAGGATTTTCGATGGAAGGCGTAGTCAAATTCGGATCATCGATAGAGATTTCCTTAGGAGACAGGGGAGAAATATGGTCCTCATTGAGAAGTTTCTCAATGGTACGAATGTCTTCATCCCAATCGGAGGGAGAATCGTCATATTTTAAGTCCACATCCCCTAAAGTTGCTTCAAATTCTTTCAAAAGGAAATCACTTTCTCCAAATGGAGTCAATGATGGGGCAATAGAGGCAACGGTCTCAACAATGGGTAGAGAAGAAGAACCACTTTTACAAGCGTCTTTGAAATGATCAAGTACGTCAATGAAATTAACGCTCTCTTTTTCATAAGTTTGCTTAGAAAGTTTACCCATGTTGAAGACGATTTTATCGTCACCAACTCTAATGATTAATTCGCCCGCGACTACATCAATGAGAGTGCGACCGGTCCTCAAGAATGGACGTCCAACGATTAATGGAACACGGGGATCCATCTCGTAGTCAATGACAACAAAATCCGCCGGAAAGGTGACTTTGTCGACACCGACGAAAACATCCTCGGTTATCCCCACCGGATAAGCAACCGTACGGTTAGCTAATTCCAATGTCATTCGTGTGCGGACTAGCTCGGGTAGAGATAATTGCTTCCAAACGCTTAATGGCATTAAGTTTATACTAGCACCTAGATCGGCTAGGGCCATACAATTCTCTATCCCGGGGAAGTTGCAAGGAATGAGAAAATGACCCGGATCACCAAGTTTGGTTGGTAATTTCCTTAAGAGCACTGTAGAGAAATTCTCATTAAGTTGGGTCTGAGCGATATTAAGAAGCTTTTCTTTGTCACTGAGAAGATCTTTAAACATTTTAGCATATTTCAGCATGTGAGCGAGAGCCTCAGCAAAGGAGATGTTGAAATTCAGTTGTTTAAACATTTTAAGAAAGTTAGAAACCTGAATATCATCCTTGTTCTTCAACTTCTCTTTCCGCAACCTTGAGGGATAAGGTATATTGGGTTGAGATGAAGGCTTTGGAATGGAATTCTCACTCACATCCTTGGGTGGTGGAGGGGTGGAAGTAAAAGGTGGAGGAATTGGAGAAGGGGACTCGTTTTCCTTTGTCACAAATACCGGTGTAGGTGTAGGAATCTCGGGTTCCTTTAAACTTTTGCCACTTCGGGTGGTGATTGTTTTCATCTCCCCTCTTGGATTAGCAACGGTGTTACTCGGAAGAGAACCCGAACCAGAGGCTTGATTACTTTGAAAGAAACTAGCCATCATATCCCTTAAGTCATTCGTTTGACTGCTCAAAGAGTTTCGCATATCGGCTCGAAGATCATTCCCTTGTTTCGCCATATCTCCTTTCAAGTTGATGATTTGTCGCTGAAGATTCTGCACCAGTGCGTCATTAGTCCTCATGTAAGTTTCAACCTCGTGATTAAATACGGTGGGTTGGGTGGGAGGAAGAGCATGGTAGGCAGGTGGTTGATAAGCGGGTTGTTGGTAAACTTGGTTATTTCCTTGAGGTGGATATGGGTTTCTTTGGGTTTGATATTGATTGGGAGCTCGAGTTTGGTTTTGATTGTTGCGATTGAGGTTGTTTTGGTTTTGAGGTGGAAAACTGGGTGGTGAAAGGAAGTTGTTTGAACGATAACTAAGAAAATTACGGTCACCTTGAGGACGTGCTTGATAGCCTCCCGTAGAAAAGTTACCGATAGCGGCATACACATTTTCCGGATTGTCATGAGTCGAAGGACAATCGGTGTATGAATGAGAACCCCGCATATTTCACATGACTGACTCAAAGCATTAACTTGCGCATTGATGTTTTTGGTATTGTTAGCGGTTTGTAGAGCAAGTGCTTCAACAATCGAAGTAAGCTTATCAAATCTCTTGTCGGCGTCACTAGTACTAGCACTAGCCACATTAGTCCGAACACTCTTAGTTTTCACTCTAGACTTATTCTCAATAATATCCCACACGGCACTAGAAGACTTAACCAAAATGTTACCCCCCGAGGCACTATTTAGTGAATCTTGGTCATTCATGCTTAAACCATTGTAAAAAGTGTTAATTTGATGTACTTTTGTGAAACCATGTTGTGGACACTTTCTTAAAAGTTCCTTAAAACGGTCCCAAGATTCCTAAATGTCTCACCGTACTTTTGTTCAAAGTTAATGATTTCATTTCGCAAAGCGGTAGTACGTGAGGGTTGGAAAAAGTAGTTGATGAATATGGTCTCTAAATCTGCCAATGTAAGAATACTTTGTAGTGGTTCCTTATCAAGCCAATGACGGGCTTGTCCCTCTAAGGAGAAAGGAAAAAGTTGCAAGCGAATTACCTCTTGTGAAACCCCATTATACTTGACCGTATTAGTGAGTTGAAGGAACCTTTTGATATGGTCATGAGTATCATCAAGTGTACGCCTCAAGAATGGTTGAGCAGAGACCATTTGAATGAAACCGGATTTGAGTTCAAAGTTGTTGGATCCAATCTCGGGTATGACAATAGCATCGGTGTTGCCCTCTACTTGCAATTGCAAAAGCTCGATCATTGGTCGATTGTCCATGGTGACAATAGGTGGAGTGTCGACTTCGGCTTGAATTGCTTTCTTCTTACGAGCACGGGTACGCATACACACCTACAAAAAGAAAAGAAAGATAGACAAGAAATATTTTTGGTTTTTTATGTTTTTCTGTTTTTTTGAATTTTTGAAAATTTTTAATTTTTATGGATTTTTGAAAATTTTTGACACGAAAAAATAACGTTCAAAAGTGAATGGATCCCAAAATCCAACGCGTCTCTCACTAAAAACCGTTAATCTTAACGAAAAGAGTCGGCAGCGGCGCCATTTGATACTAAGTTTTCACCTCGTATGAAAAAGATTCGTTTATCCAATCTTTTCGAACTAATTACCAGTTGAAGGTGCGACTCGGTCGTTCTTGGTGGAAAATAAAGGGGAGTGTCTATTTTAAACTAAAAGTAAATGTTGTTTAATAAAAATTAAAGCTTTAAAAGTTAAACTAAAAATTAAGGCTGAAACATAAATGAAGAAAAATTAAAACTTTGAAAGTAAATTTGAAACTTAAAACTTATAAAAATGTAAACTTTATGAAAATTAAGTGATGTAGAGATTTTACTACTCCTTAGGAAAAGAGAGCTGTAGAAACTAAAAGGGGGGGTTGAATAGTTTCTCTTCGATTGGTGACCAAATTAAAATTACTTTCAATTTGGTTTGTATCAAAACTATCTTTTACTTGAGGCTAAGTTGCATAATGATTAGGTTCAATTCAAATGCACTAGCAAAGATAATAGGTAAGTATAATGATAATGAAATAAGTAAAGAGTAAGGAAGGAGACAACCTAGTGGGAAAACACCAAGATTTATAGTGGTTCGACAACAAGGCTCTATCCTCGTTTCTACTCCACTCCTCGAGTACACCTACTCGAGATTTCCACTATATCCACAAGCTCCCTTCTCGGCGGAGAAAACCTTACATCGTTGCTTACATTATTTTCCGACACTAAGCTAAATGTCGAGACCTAATCTTTAGCTAGGACCAATCTACACGACGTTGCCTACTTCACAATTTAATGACACAAGGCTAGATGTCGGGTTCTAATCTTAAGGTAGAACCAATCTTCACGACGTTGCCTACTTCACCATTTTACGACACAAGGCTAGATGTCGAGTTCTAATCGAAAGCTAGAACCAATATTCACGACTCTTCACTTTGAAGCTAAGTGAGAACTTCACACAACACAACTACTAATCACTTTTAAGTTTAGTGAGAACTCACAAGACACAACCACATCACTTTATAGTTTAGTGAGAACTCCTAATCAAATCTATTACAACTCAACTAGACTTATCCAAGTACACACATGTAGCTTGGATTTACACAACACAAATCCAAGCAAACACATATGCAATGGATGTACACAACAAATCCAAGTATCAACAAATAACTTGGATGAACACAACTAGTCCAAGTATTCATAAATACATTGGATTGACCTAAAACAAAAAGGGTATCATGATGAATATGACTAGCTCATAGATTCATATTTATCACAACACTAGTGAGTGAGTGATCTTCTCAGTAGACAAGGTAAAGGAGGGGATCAAGAGGATAATCATATGTAAACATCCTTAACAATTTAAGTGATCATTTACTAATGATTATGCTATAGAAAATAGAAAGAGGGCTGAGAAAAACGTCCAAGAGGCTTACTGGAAAATGAGATTTGACCCACTATTTAAAGGAGACAAAGTATAACGGATCTATAACGGCTAGCTGTGCGCGGTACCTTATCTCACCCCGCGGTACCATATCGCTAAGGTACCGCGTAGGTACTTAAGGTACCGCCACTAGACTCCGCTCCGTTTTTTGTCTTTTAGTGGGGTGGGAATATCTGAGGTATTTGAAACCTTCAAAGGATATTCTAACAGCATTTGGAATATGCCATTTTCAAATTTTCATTTTCCATTTTAATAAATATTTTCTAAAAAAGAAAGTTTATTAAAAAGTCTTTTGTCATATTAACAAAAGTGAGTTTCAAGGATAATCATTTTGATGATCACTAAGTATGACTAAGAAAGGTTAGTGATATGATTATTACCTTGATGATAGTGTTAGTTAAATAATTCATTTTGTGTTTTACACTAAATGTGTTGTATGGTTTGTTGTGATCAAAACTAAGAAAGATTAGTTAACACTAATAATGTTTTTAGGCATCACTTGCATTAACAATCTCCCCCTTTTTGATTACGACAAACGATAAACTCATTTACGTAGAAACACAAAATATGGAATTATTAACTAGTTTATCACTATCATTTCTCCCCTTTTGTCATAGCAAAAAGATTAGCACAAGTCTTTGAAGAACATCGAACTTTGCTAGTAGCTCCCCCTTGGTGGTTGCTCCCCCTTGCTTGGGGCACCAAGTTTGTGAGCTAAGGTGACATGCTACACAAAGGTTAGTAGAAAGGAAAGAAACACCAATGTATATATGCTCACTACCTACTAAGTAACTTGAGAGGGAGAAAGAGAAGAAATCTCAAATTAGAAGCAAGTATTTTGCTAAGTATGTCCAAAGAGGTAATTGACAAAATCAAACTTCAATCCAATGAAGATGATAAGCTTGTCAATGGGTTAAATCTTAGAATTGATGGAATCACCCATAAGCAATTGTAAAAATTAACCAAGATCAACTCAAAAATAGAACTAATGAAATAGCACACAAATAACACAAAGGTTACATAAAAGAAAAAGACACAACAAAGAAGATAGTCATACACACAATATGAGTATCTAAAAGCAATAGATATGGAAAATAAACCACTAAGCATAAGCTAGTCTAAAAGTGATATTTTCCAAAATTGCAAAAAAAAAAAATAAAAGACTAAAAAGACGATGATGCGTCATTCGAAGTTTTGTCCACTGGAATGAAAACTTGAATAGGAGGTCGAGTGAGGAGGAATTCAAGAAAATTTAACTTCTCATACACATGAGCAAGTTCAATTTGTTGAAATCGGCAACAATCACACGAGGATCCATGATGCAACACAAAATCGTTTGATGGGGGTATGGCATCAAACCTAGGGTTTGGTGGTGGTGGGCTAATGGGTTTGGGAATGTTTTCACAATGGCTTGTGAGGTTTGGGAAGGTTGAAAGGTCATTGAGTTGAGGGGTATTGAAGGATTGTGGTGGTGGTGGAACATTTTCTTTAGCTCCGGTGATGGGGTTTATGGTATAAGTCTCATTCCAATACTTGATTGGAGAGAAGGTAGGGTTTTTGGGTGGTTTGGACGAAGATGGTTCATTCTTCTTAACCCAAATAGGTCGAACCGAGATTTTCGGTTTCTTTGAAAGCTTGGATGAGGAAGCTTTGGGTGAGTGGGGTTGTGACAAAGAAATTTCAAGGTTAGGAATGTAGGAGTTAGGCATTGTGAGAGTGTGAGAATGATATCTCAAGGTTATGTGAGAATAAATTCTCAAGGTTTGGGAAGGTGTGAGAATGAAATCTCAAGGTTGTGTGAGAATGAATTCTCAAGGTTGGGAAGGTGTGAGAATGAAATCTCAAGGTTGGGGTATAAGTAAAATGTAAACAAGGTAAGAGTTTGAATACAAAATGTGTAGTGTCAAGGAATGTTTAGTCAATTTGAGTAAACAAGGAATCTTGACAGGGTAAAGGGTTTTAAAAGTTTTGACCAAAAATTCGTCAAAAGCCACTTACTGTCCGCGGTACCTTATATGGACCGGCGGTTCCATATCGCTAAGGAACCGCGTGACTTTAAGGAACCGCGTCCAGTGGACTTGAAACCATGTTTTTCCTGGGTTTTGGGAAAAACTAAGACTTTTTCAAAAAATTGCAAATCTTGGAATTTTACCTCTATTAGCACCAAAATATGTTAGGGTTGCATAAAGAAACACATTCACAAAGAATGTCTTGACAAAGGGTGACAAAATAATTTAGATATCATTTTGAACCAATTTTAGTCAAGTTTAGGGGTTGTGATAGATTTAGGTTCAATTTTAATTTCAAATTAAAGTTGATTAGTGTGCACAAAAGGATAGAAACACACAAAGCTAAATCCATAAGTCAACAACATGAAACATTCATTAAGGAAGCAAGTACAAAGACAAATACAACTAACTAATACATAGCTAGCTTAACATTAAATCTAGATAAGTAGTTTTCTTTGGCTTGGTTTTGTTGAAAACTCTTATTAAGAAAACTCCATCATTCATCTCCTAGGAGGAGGCATGGAGAACAAGGCAAGCAAGAATTCTTGCAACCTCCTATGTAGTCCATACATATCCATCCTTAGGTTATGGATGATGTAGTGGTTATAGAGACAACATGGACAACTAGGACCATGAGTTTGTTGAAACCCATAGTATGGATCACCCAAAAGGAGGGAAAGTGGAACACCCATAATTGGGATGTTTGAGTTGGGTGGAGGTGGAGGAGGCATGTTCTCCAAGGGTGATGTGGGTGAAAGTGGAGGCATGTTCCCTAAAGGGGAAATGGGTGAGTGTGGAGGTAAATTCTCCAAGGTTGGTGAAATGGGTGAGTTGTGAGGGGTAAATGGTGAAGTCACCATAGTGTTATCAAAGTCATTCACAAAAGGAATGCTTTGGATTGGTTGGAGTTGTGTGGTCACTTCCAAGGGTGCACTTGGAGTGAAGGGTGAAGAGAGCTCATTCATTCTTGAGTTGAATGAAGAGGAGGTAGAACCAATGGAGTGGTTAGTACCATGGGTGGATGATGTCTTGCATGGTGCAAGAGGTGGGGAAGGTGATGAAGAAATGAGGATAGGAGCCATCTCATTCTTAGGTGTTTGGAAAGGTGAGGAGTTAGGTTTAGCTACCTTAATCCTTATTTTGAGTGTTTTCCTTACGGTGGAGGTCTTGGAAGTGTTTGAGGTTTTGGTACACACCATGGTTGATTAGGGTGGTTTAAGGTTTAGGGAAGTATGTTTGATGTGTGAAGAACATGGCAAACAAGGTGGGTTTAAATGGGTGAGGGGATGATCCAAACTAGTAATGGGTTAAAATCATTTTAGGTGAATAATTAATTTAGGTAACCTAGTTTAGGAAATGTGCAGTTTATTACTGAAAATCATGCAAGGTTTACACAAATTTAAGAAAACAGTGTAGAGCAAAGATGCTGTCGTGCACAGTGACCGGCGGTTCCTTATCTGGGATTAGTAGATAAGTATTAGTGTTACTAATAGCACCGGTTCCCATCTCGTGAAGCGCGGGTTCAGAGCTGCGTTGCTCAGAAGCCATCGTTGTCAGCTCATCAAAATCTGCGTCCATAGTTTCTACAATCTTACCAAGACGACGGTTGTAAATTCGGTATGCTTTCTTGGAGGGTGAGTAACCAATGAAAATACCTATATCGGCTTTCGGTTGAAGCTTGCCCAAGTTCTCACTATTAATGTTTGGATAACAAAGAGCCCCAAACACATGAAAAAATGAAACATCGGGTTTACGATCATGTAGAAGCTCGTAAGGTGTTTTTCCATGGCGTTTCCGAATGATAGAACGGTTTTGGGTGAAACATGCAGTAGATATAGCTTCCGCCCACAAGAATAATGGAGCGTTCGCATAAATCAGCATTGTCCTAGCAGCTTCCATAAGCGTACGATTCCGTATTTCAACAACACCGTTTTGTTGTGGAGTACGTGCAGCGGATGTTTCATGTGAGATACCAACTTCTTCATAGTAAGCACGAAGAGTCTGGTTGACGAACTCTGTTCCATTATCTGTACGAATACGACGGACAGTAGTATTTAAACGTACCTGAATGAATTTCAGAAAAGTGATGATAGCCTTCGGTGCTTCATCCTTTGTACGTAGAAATCTAACCCATGTAAACCTGGAGAAATCATCCACAATAACAAGGATGAATTTCTTACCGCT
Source organism: Glebionis coronaria (assembly GCA_025667525.1). Lineage (NCBI taxonomy): Eukaryota > Viridiplantae > Streptophyta > Magnoliopsida > Asterales > Asteraceae > Glebionis > Glebionis coronaria. Next base: position 144,655,212 of record CM046878.1, read on the forward strand.
CACACTTTCGGTCCTCATTGGCCCACAAAGATCCATATGCAAAAGATGAAGTTTTTGTTGATTAGTGTCTTCAGCTTTGGGCTTGTATGATTTCTTGGTACTTTTCCCCCTTGAACACGCGGAACATAAATGATCCTTGTAAAATTTGAGCTTTGGAAGACCACGAACTAATTCGTTTTTAGCCAGATGATTAATAGCATCAAAATTTAGATGAGATAATCTGTGATGCCATAACCATGACTTGGTCTTAGATGCTTTAGAGAGAAGACATACTGGAGAGGCGGCCATCATGTCTTGTAAGGACAAAGTATAAAGATTTGCACCACGAGACCCCTTCAACAAATCTTTTCCTTCCAAGTTGCGGATGAAACAAGTATGTTGTCGAAAAGCAACCTCTAGGTTGGAATCACAAAACTGTCCTACTGAAAATAAATTATGACCAAGACCTTCTACATAGTATACCCTTGAAATCGTAACGTTTCCAATCTGATATTCACCATACCCCATTATCTTTGCAATATGATCATTACCGAATTTAACCGTTCCAAGAAACTTGCTGACGAAATTTCGGAGCATCGAGCGATCTCCGGTCATATGCTTTGAACAACCGGAGTCCAAATACCAGAGGATGATTTGGACCACCTGAAAATATCACCAGACGAGGACAATGTATAGGTTTCGGAATCTGAATGTTCCTTGTTATTAGCAGGTACAGATTTAATAATCTTAGATTTGCTAACTTTAGGTTTCTTAGATTTCCTAGCCTTCTTCCTAGTTGGTGGTGTAGATTCTAGTTGGCTTAAATCCTGAGGTATTTCTTCACAGATAGGCACTATAGTGGGGGCTGACCTAATTAAAGGGCGCTGTTTCCATACTTTAGTGCTAGTGTACCTAACTAAAGGACGCTGAGACCTAACTTCAATGGATGCATTCCTAGTTAAAGGGCACATTTTTCCATCTAACGTAAAGGTCCTACCAGTGGGACGCCATTGCCATCCAACTTGGGTACGAGTTCTCCCAGTGGGCTTCCATTCAAGATCATTCCTAATGGCATTCATTTCATTCACATGATCAATAAGACACAAATCATGACGTTGGGAAAACATGCACTCATTACAATTCCAACATTTCAAATTAGAATTCACAAATGGTTTAGGCTTCTGCACAGGCGCAGAGCTTTTAGTCTTAGCAACATGATTCTTTTTATTTAAATCTGACAAAACATTCCTATGGTGAGATTCTACTTTCTTCTTGTTGGTACTACTAATGGAGGGCTTGATCTTATCTTTCTTGAGTGGCGATCCTTTAGCCTTAGTAGACTCTTTTAATCCTGTAGAAGGCAAAGTGGGAACATTAGCAACAGATTTTAAAGGTGCCTTACTTGATGGTGCCAATGACGGTTTTGCTCCTGGGGTCTTATTGAATGGAGTTACAGCAATGGGTCGATTAGTGAGTAGTGCAGAACCCGGTTTACCTATGTATTGCAAATATGCTAAGCAATATTGAACTCGCTTAATATATTCATGACCTGAATAAAAGTAACTGCTTGAGGGATCTAACGCATATAAATCATCTAAAATATCCCTAATAAGATCTACATGCTTAATTGCATTCCTCATATAATCATCGTAGGTAACCGGGTTTTTCTTATGGAGCGGGTTCTTATAAAGCACTACTGACTTGGTTGTTGGAGCACTAGATGACGGTGCAGAGTTGGTAGCTAAGTTATTAACAGCTTCTTGTCGGGTGAGAAGAAGTGTCTCCTTTAACTCGGCCAAAACCATGTTTTTGTCAATGAGCTGGATATTTAAGTCAGAGATTTCCTCACATTTTTGGTTCAATTGTTCAACATAAGATTGTTGCTGTGCCGCATTAAAAGCGAAGCGTTCTTCTAGTGAACCATAAAGTTTGGACATTCCCTGTCTTGCACGATCCATCTCCCCTAGAATAGACGAAAGTCTAATTTCTAAGTCCTGGTTTTTAGACTCTGCAGCCTCTAGTTCCAATTTTAGTGTTTCATTTGATGACACATCTCTCTTTAATCTCATAATCTCTTTCTCTAATGCCTTAACTATTGCAATCATCTTGTCACTCATCTCAACACTGTTTTCACAACCATTTGTTATCAAAAAATCCTCATTTTGAGTTTGTTGTTTTAATTCTAAAGATATACAATGTTGTTCAAGTTGATTAAAGCGTTTTGAAAGTAAATTGTAAGAATCTTGAAGCTTTAAAAATTCAGCGTTAGATTCGTGACAAGAATGATTATCTACCTCATTTACAGTATCAACAACATTTACAGAGAGATCACACACATCATCACATATATTCTCAGCATCACATTTAATCATAGCGGATGTAAGCTCATTCGAATAATTAACATTCACAGTAGTAAGCACATCACACGAAATTACTTGGGACAAGAATCGGTCATATTCGGATAAAATCTTTTCCTTTTCAATTAATTGTAGTTCGTAAGCGGTGTCCATTTCATAAAACACTTTTTGAACTTCTGCAATTTCAAACTCAAGATTTTCCGAAAGAGATGCAAAACTTCCTTTTAGACTTTCGACAAACGGATTGATCTCATTCTTAAACACATCGTTCATGTGTTCGAAAGCCCATTCTCCGGCGTTTAGGCCATTTGAAGTCGTACATTCCAAAATGACCTTGTCAAAACTAGCAAAGTATTGATTAATCTCTTGCAAGTTTAACCATACAGTGCTAACAGGTGGAAGATCCTTTGGAATTTCCTTAGGTCCTTCCATTTTGACAAGTGTAGGAAGTGTACTAGGGTTTTCTTCATGTAACATGTAGGTTGGTGCTGTGATGAGATCTTTATCCATATGGAAGCGAATTCTAAAATCCGTTTTTGCAAGCTCCTGATTCATTTTAAAATAATCACACTCGGGATATTTTGCAAAGTTGTATGACCGATTCTCATCTACTAGATCCTTATTTGTGTGATCATCGAAAATAACAATCGGGTCTAAGACCAATCCTAATTGGGTTGCATTATAAAGTCTTGGACTATGGATAAAAGCTTGTTTTGCATACCGTGGGTTAGGGGGAAGGCCTTTTTGACGTGATAAGTTAAATTCTCTAAACGAAGCATCAAATAAGTGCGCTAGTTGAGAGGCAGCGTATTGTCTTAAAAGCAAATAATCTAAACTTCTAATCTTATTAGCCGCATTAATTTCCATTTCATTCTTTTTAGACTCGAGTAACTCAAAATCCGTTTGAAGTTTGTGAAAATTAGTGACCACTAACTCTTTTTCTTTAAGTTCGTTAGAAAGATCTGCTCTTAAGGTTTCAATTTCTTGCAAATGACTCATTTGTTTGTTTCGAAAATGATCATATTCGGGATTTGTTAGAATAGTGGACGAAGGAACTAATTCCAAAGTTTGAACTTTTTCGTTGCACAAAGCAATCTCAGCAGACAAATTCTTATTCTTAGGTAGGGTTTCTAAGAGTGCAGTATTCATTTGGCTAAGTAATGTAGCAGGAACCATGACCAAATCTTGTTGAGCAGGAATATGCGTATGCGAAATGGCTCCTGGTTGTGATTCACTCAAAGTCTGGGGACTCACATTGATATTAATATCATTGATTGTCTCCTCATTTGAAAGACTCACCACCGAAGACTCATTCGGGTCAGCACCCTCTTGCCCAACTTGATGTGGTTGAATACTAGTATCAGTGGTATTATCAGTGGTATTAGTAAGTACCTCAGATATTTTTTATGGCCCTAAGCTAGAGATAGTTGCCATAAGAGCTGCCTGTGCAGATTGAAGTTCATCACAGTCTGAATCATAAGCATCAAGATCATCTGCTTGGAATGCTCCATTCTGTGTGGTGACAACGTCTTGTTCAGCAATCCCTGGATCAGCAAGAAATGCAAGCTCCTCTTCATCAAGTTCCCTTCCTTGTGCCTGAGCGTTCACCAGATAAATCTTCTCTGCAAACCATTGACCATCCCTTCTCCTCTTGGGTTTTTTGCAATCCCTGGACATGTGACCTTCTTCCTTACAGTTGTAGCATGTAATCATTCTCAACTTGCCTGTGGAATTAGCCCGTGGAGGAGTGTTGACCATTGGAGCAGGATTGACCGTGTGTGCATTGGTAGTTGATGTAGTAGGTCTCCCCTGATATGGTTGAATAGGTTGAACCATTACCCTGCCATTCTCAATAGTAGCTTGTTGGCGAGAATTGGATGAATTCCTCAGCTGATTGTTAGTAGGAGTTGTTCCTCTAAATCCTCGTTTGCTTAAAGTCCTTGTGAGGTAAGCAGACATAATGGCTAACACTTCAACTGGATCAGTTCCTTGTTTGAATTCAGGAATAGGGACTTCATCATTATCACAATACAGTGCTTGGTCTTGTTGAGCTGCATAAGCACTAGAAGGAATACTCATGTGGTCAGAGTAGCTTGATGGATATGCTGCATTTTCTTGATAAGAAGAATATGATGACTGAGCATAAGGTGCAATGCTTGCTGGTGAATATGGGTGAGGTTGTGAGGCATATTGTGATGCTTGTGGTTCTCTCTGAGATGAAGGTGCATTAAACCGATATTGTTGCTGATGTGAGGTGGGTGGTTGCGGTAGAATCGAATATTGAGGGAAGCTTGGAGTCATGTACGGTGATGGGTGATAGGCTTGGTGTCCCATGATATAAGGAGTGTTGTTGTACGACAAGCTTGGTTGATTCGCCATCAAAGCTAAAGAATCAGGGTACATACCTCGAGGCGAACGGTGCATGATCACATGTTTCTCATGCTGCTGAAGAAAATCATAGAGTTGATCCAAATTGCACTTATGCAAATCCCTGGTTAACTTAACATCAGTAATATACTCACCCCATTCAGCTTGAGGTAAAGTATTCAAAAACTTGGTGTTAACCTGGAATGGAGCAATCACGAGATTGTATACATTCAGATCATTCATGAGAGTAGTGAATCTGAAGTAGTAGTCGTGAAGCGTTTCCCCTGGGCTGTACGTGAATCTATCAAACAGATCATATAACTGACATTCCCTTTCCTGTTTGGTAAGAGACGTACCTTGTAGCAACACCTTTAGACGTTCCCATAAATCCTTTGCAACCGTATATTGACTGACCATTCGATAGATGTCATGTGGAAGAGCTTGGAGAATGGTTTGAAGAGCCTTTTCGTCTGCATCGGCAAAAAGTTATTGAGCTGGTGTAAGTTCTTCAAACTCCTGTGGTCGAGTCACATTGTTCACCACGATGGTACCATAATCAAGTGGACCATTTAGAATTGACTTGACCATAAGCCTTCCATATGTCGGTTTTCCCTTAATGTACGACATCATACGACCTTGCCATGCTTCAAAGACTTCTTTAATGAGCATTGGAGGGCGATTATCCGTTCCCGTAATGACGGAAATATCCGTAAGTGATGTCATCTGAGGCATTAATGAATTCGGATTCATTTTGATCACTTCAAAGAAACAAAGATTATCGGTTGATCGAGTAGTGAAGTAAAGTTTGTGAGTTGTGTTGAGTTTTTGTGTAAGAAACCAAGATTAAATCCTCTAAAAAACAAGTAAAATATCCCCTTTTCAGAACAATTATTGATTCGGAAGTGTTGATTCGGAAGATTTTGGCTCGGAACTCCTTGATCCGGAACTTTTGGTTTGGAAGAATTGATCCGGAACTTTCCTTGATCCGGAACTTTCCTTTGATCCGGAACTTTCACTTGATCCGGAACTTTCCTTTGATCCAGAACTTTCCTTTGATCCGGAACTTTCCCTTGATCCGGAACTTTCCTTTGATCCGGAACTTTCCTTTGATCCGGAACTTTCCTTTGATCCGGAACTTTCCCTTGATCCGGAACTTTCCTTTGATCCGGAACTTTCCTTTGATCCGGAACTTTCCCTTGATCCGGAACTTTCCTTGATCCGGAACTTGTTGATCCGGAACTTTTTGATCCGGAACTTTTTGATCCGGAACTTTTTGATCCGGAACTTTTTGGTTCGGAACTTTGCTGGGAAACAGAAACTTGTTCGTGTAGCAGTCGATCAAATAAATGATGAAACAAACCCAGATTTTTACCAAATAACCCAAAAAGTTTTGTGATTTCTACTAAAATAAGTAAAAACTAATACTTATCTACTAATCCCAATCACAAAATCACCAAAACTCCAAGAATCAAGATGGATCTTCTTAAAGAACACTAATACAATCAAAAACTAAATAACAACACAAATCATTACCTTAAATCACCCCATAGCTCTGATACCAAATGTAGAATATAGATAATCTTGTTAATCTATGAAGTGGGTTGAAGATTCCTAGAGAGAGAAACTAGTGAGAGAAAGTGAGAGAGAACTATGTGTTTTCATTAAAATGATAAAATGGAAAATCAACAACCAACCCCTTTCCATGGTGGAAAGGGGTATTTATATCCAAGGCCACTATTGGGCTTGGGCCGACCCATGACAAGCCCATGGGTCGGTTTCTTACTTAACTAAATAAGTACTCATTAACTACGAGCTATTACAACATTAATAATATTGTGGAGTGACCGATACTTCTAATATACGTTAAAACGTATTTCTAACAGAACCGCGGGTCGATATGGAACCGCGACCAGAGGGTTTTCAAAAATTTCCCATCCCAGATTTTGATAAACCCAGATTTTTCCCAAAAGTTTCACAAGCCAAAGTTAACTACAAATCATAATCTAATAAGCTAACTATCATAAGGCATGCACAAAGCTATGTAAATCACAAACATGATGGCATAATTAACATTAAGGATCAAGATAAATGATAATTCAAACATGCAATCATAAGTTAATACACATCCAAGATAAACTAAAATTGTTCAACATTACATGTTTACCAACATGTATTCTTTGAAATACTTTAAAGCTTTCACCTTCTCTTTTTCCCCAATCCCTTGATCATATTCCCCAAGAACTTGAAACCTTTTCTTGATTCAACCCGGTGTTCGTGCAATTCCCCTCGAGTTCTAAGGTTTATACGGTAAAGATGCTCCATATTGAGATCTTCCGGTACTTCACTAGAATGATGAGGAGGAGGATCAAAGTCTTCAAATTCATCCTTGAATGGGTTTGAGGATGGATGGGAATTACTCGAAGAGTGGAAATGAGAACTAGTACCTATGCCATCACCATCACTTGTTGGCATGTCCATGTCCTCATCATCCATCTCTTGATGATCAGATTTTCTCGATCCTCGATCACTTCTTGTCTTTCTTGCATATGCCTCTTGCATAGGCAACATAACCCGATGAACCGGGTAGAAGCGAGAAAGATCAAGGTGGGGAAAATCATGAGCAACCCTTTTGAAAAGGCGAGTTAGAAGCATAGCATAGGGAAGGTTTGTCTTGGGCTTCGAAAGGGCATAATTGATTCGTCGAGCGATATAGAATGCCAAGTTGTACTTGGTGGATGTAAAGATGCAACTCAACATATGCACCATACACGCCGGGATATGATCTCGGTTTCCACCAAGACAAACGACATTCTCCCTAAGGATATTGGCCCATTGGACCATAAAATCCTTAAGGTCGCTAGAGAGCCCTTCATATCGATTCACATTTCGTACATTTGAATGAAGGCTTCTTACAACGTTTCCATTACGCTCTTTCGAGATGATGTCAAGGATGAACTCTAGATCAATTTCGGTGAGGTCATTTGGAGGTTTATCGAAGGATTCCGAGAGAGCATCAAGTCTCCATTAATCCGTAAAACGACAAGTGCCTTCATATGGCACACCGAGAATTTGACCAAAGTTTTCGAGGGAGTATTGAATCAATTGATCATTCAACACGAAACGAATGAAGATTTCTCCATTGTATTCAAGCATGGAGTAGGTGCTAAAGAATTCAAGAAGGAATAAGGGGTAAATATCTTCTTCTATGTTGAGCAAGCAATCAAACCCCGAAAGCTCAAACATAGATTGGATATAGTCATAACCCGTTATTTCCTTGTCAACGACTCTACCCTCATGGAAACAACTAGTGGAAAGGGATGGAAAAGCGTTTTGAAGTTGGGGCGAAGCATAGGTTTGAGAGATGTCGAGCATATAATCTCTAGTGAATTGATGATCTTTTTGATATTGAGAAGGCATGATTAAGTACCTAAATACACAAAAGACAATATTTCTCCAATCACTCATATGAAAATCAAAAAGGAAAACGAAAAGTGAAAATGTGTTATATCAATTTCTTGACAAACATAGGATTGAATCCATATCATTTTCTTGTTCACAATGTGTCTATTCCATCATTAACCAAGAACACATGATCTATGTTAGATCAACAATGGATTAGAACATTGATTTTTCAAAACAAGGTTTTTAGGTAAGCATTAACAATGTCATTACCTACTTGTTCATGGGTTCATCTCAAATCCATCATTCAACCAAAATCATTTAGCCTAAATTCGGATTTGTTCTACAAGTGGGTTTTAGTGAAATCTTAATGAATATCAACCTAAGGAATCATAGTAAAATAACCATGTCAACCCACATTCCTATTAAGGTTTTAATTCAATTTCAATTTTAAAAATCCCTAATTATGAAAGGATGAACCCTAGAACAAAATAGATGAAATTGAAAGAAAATACTTACAATTAATTGATGTTAGATGAAGGATGAGTGAAACCCACAACTTGGAATCAATTAATTTGAGTGATTGAAGGTTTTGGAAGCTTCAACAATGGTGGAAAAGGTAAAACCCGTCGGCTGTGTGTTTTTAAGAGAGAGAGAGAGAGTTTGGTTTGAAAAAGAATAAAAAATTCAAACTGGCGCTCTGACTCAACTTACTGCCCGCGGTACCTTATCGATAAGGTACCGCGCCTTTGAGCCGCCTAGATAAGGAACCGCCTACAGAGGCAGGTTTTTATCTATGAAAAACGCCAAATTTTGAAAATCAAGTTTTTCTAAAATACTTAAGATTAAATCATGAGCCTTTTAGAATATTGTTAGAAATACGTTTTACGTATATTAGAAGTATCGGTCACTCCACAATATTATTTATGTTGTAATAGCTCGTAGTTAACAAATAGTTATTAGTTGCTTATTAAGTTAAGTAAGAACCGGTCCATGGGCTTGTCATGGACCGGCCCAAGCCCATGTAAGCTTGGAAGTATAAATACCCCTTTCCACCATGGAAAGGGGTTGGTTGTTGTCACTTTTCTAGTTTCATTTATTGAAATAACACATAGTTTGTCTCACTTTCTCTCTCTAACTTTCTCTCTCTAGAAATCAACAAACCCCTTCATAGATTCATAGGTTATCAATATTCTACATTTGGTATCAAGAGCTATGGGGTGATTTAAGGTAGTGATTTGTGTGGTTTTTTAGTTTTTGATTGTATTAGTGTTCTTTAAGAAGATTCATCTTGATTCTTGGTGTTTTTGGTGTTTTTGTGATTGGGATTAGTGGATAAGTATTAGTTTTTACTTATTATTGTTGAAATCACAAAACTTTTTGGGTCATTTGGTCAAAATCTGGGTTTAATCTTCATATTAGTGGTCGACTGTTCATCGTATTAAGGTTTCTGATTAACCCAGCAAAAGTTCCGGGTCAAGAAGTTCCGGATCAAGAAGTTCCGGATCAAGATGTTCCGGATCAAGAAGTTCCGGATCAAGAAGTTCCGGATCAAGAAGTTCCGGATCAAGAAGTTCCGGATCAAGAAGTTCCGGGTCAAGAACTTCCGAACCAAGAACTTCCGAACCAAGAAGTTCCGGATCAAGTAGTTCCGAACCAAGAACTTCCGAACCAAGAAGTTCCGGATCAAGCCAAAAGTTCCGAACCAAGAACTTCCGAACCAAGAAGTTCCGGATCAAGCCAAAGTTCCGAACCAAGAACTTCCGAATCAAGAAGTTCCAGATCAAGCCAAAAGTTCCGAATCAAGAGGATTTAATCTTGGTTTCTTACAACAAAAACACAACACAATTCACAAGCTTTACTTCACTTCTCGATCAACCGATAATCTTTGTCTCTTTGAAGTTAACAAAATGAATCCGAATTCAGTAATGCCTCAGATGACATCACTTACGGATATTTCCGTCATTACGGGAACGGATAATCGCCCGCCAATGCTCATCAAAGAAGTTTTTGAAGCATGGCAAGGCCGGATGATGTCTTATCTTAAGGGAAAACCGGTTTATGGGAGGCTTATGGTTAAGTCAATCTTAAATGGTCCACTTGACTATGGTACCATCGTGGCTAACAATGTGTCTCGACCAAGAGAATTTGAAGAACTTACACCAGCTCAACAACTTGTTGCCGACGCAGACGAGAAAGCTCTTCAAACGATTCTCCAAGCTCTTCCCCATGACATCTATAGGATGGTAAGTCAGTATACGGTGGCAAAGGATTTATGGGAACGTCTTAAGGTGTTGCTACAAGGTACGTCTCTCACCAAACAGGAAAGGGAATGTCAGTTGTATGTCCTGTTTGACAGATTCACTTACAACCCAGGGGAAACGCTTCACGATTATTACTTCAGATTCACCACACTCATGAATGATCTGAATGTATACAATCTGGTGATTGCTCCATTCCAGGTTAACACCAAATTCTTGAATACTTTACCTCAAGCTGAATGGGGTGAGTATATTACCGATGTTAAGTTAACCAGGGATCTGCATAAGTGCAATTTGGATCAACTATATGCTTTTCTTCAGCAGCATGAGAAACATGTGATCATGCACCGTTCTCCACGAGGTATGTACCCTGATTCATTAGCTTTGATGGCGAATCAACCAAGCTTGTCTCACAACAACACTCCTTATATTTTAGGACATCAAGCCTATCATCCATCACCTTACATGACACCAGCCTTTCCCCAATACTCGATTTTACCACAACCACCCACCTCACATCAGCAACAATATCGGTTCAGTGCACCTTCATCACAATATGCTACATAACCTCACCCAGCAAGTATTGCACCTTATGCTCAATCTTCATATTCATCTTATCAAGAGAACGCAGCATATCCAACAAGCTACCCTGATCAAATGAGTATTCCTTCTAGTGATTATGCAGCTCAAGACCAAGCAATGTACTGTGATGATGAGGAAGTCCCCGTTCCTGTATTCAAACAAGGTGCTGATCCAGTTGAAGTGTTAACCACTATGTCTGCTTATCTCACAAGAACTTTAAGCAAACGAGGATTTAGGGGATCAACTCCTACCAACAATCAGTTGAGGAATTCATCCAATTCTCGCCAACAAGCTACTATTGAGAATGGCAGGGTAATGGTTCAGCCTATTCAACCATATCAGGGGAGACCTACCACATCAACCACCAATGCTCGCACGGTCAATCAGGCTCCAATGGTCAATCCTGCTCCACGGGCTAATTCCACGGGCAAGTTGCGAATGATTACATGCTACAACTGCAAGGAAGAGGGTCACATGTCCAGGGAGTGTAAGAAACCCAAGAGGAGAAGGGATGGACAATGGTTTGCAGAAAAGATCTATCTGGTAAATGCTCAGGCACAAGGAAGGGAACTTGATGAAGATGAGCTTGCATTTCTTGCTGATCCAGGGATTGCTGAACAAGACACGGTCACCACACAGAATGCAGCATACCAAGCAGATGATCTCGATGCGTATGACTCAGACTGTGATGACTTTCAATCTGCAAAGGCTGCTCTCATGGCAACTATCTCCAGCTTAGGGCCAGAAAAGAGATCTGAGGTACTTATTAATACCACCGATAATGCCACTGATGCTAGTATTCAACCACATCAAGTTGTGCAAGAGAGTGCTGATTCGAATGAATCTTCGGTGGTGAGTCTTTCAAATGAGGAGACAAACAATGATAGCAATATCAATGTGATTCCCCAGACTTTGAGTGAATCACAACCGGGATCCATTTCACATACGCCTACTCCTGCTCAACAAGATTTGGTCATGGTTCCTGCTACATTACTTAGCCAAATGAATGCTGCACTCTTAGAAACCTTAGCTAAGAATAAGAATTTGTCTGATGAGCTTGCCTTAAACAATGAGAAAGTTCAAACCTTGGAATTAGTGCCTTCGTCTAGTGTTCTAACTAATCCCGAATATGATCACTTTAGAAACAAACAAATGGGTCACTTGCAAGAAATTGAAAACTTAAGAGCAAATCTGTCTAATGAACTTCAAGAAAAGGAGTTAGTGGTCACTAATTTTCAAAAACTTCAAACGGATTTTGAATCACTCGAGTCTAAGAAGAATGAAATGGAGATTAATGCTACTAATAAGATTAGAAGTCTAGATTACTTGCTTTTAAGACAATACGCTGCTTCTCAACTAGTTCACTTATTTGATGCTTCGTTTAGAGAGTTTAACTTATCACGTCTAAAAGGCCTTCCCCCTAATCCACGGTATGCAAAACAAGCTTTAAGACATAGTCCTAGACTTTATAATGCAACTCAATTAGGATTGGCTTTAGACCCGATTGTTTTTCCCGATGATCGAACAAGTAAGGATCTAGTTGATGAGGATCGGTCATACAATTCTGCAAAATATCCCGAGTGTGATTATTTTAAATTGAATAAGGAGCTTGCAAAAACGGATTTTAGAATTCGCTTCCATATGGACAAATATCTCATAACAGCACCAACCTACATATTAGATGAAGAAAACCCTAGTACATTTCCTACACTTGTCAATATGGAAGGTCCTAAGGAAATTCCAAAGGATCTTCCACCTGTTAGCACTGTATGGTTAAACTTGCAAGAGATTAATCAATACTTTACTAATTTTGATAAGGTCATTTTGGAATGTACGACTTCAAATGGCTTAAACGCCAGAGAATGGGCTTTCGAACATATGAACGAGGTGTTTAAAAATGAGATCAATCCGTTTGTCGAAAGTCTAAAAGGAATTTTTGCATCTCTTAAGGAAAATCTTGTGTTTGAAATTGGTGAAGTTCAAAAAGTGTTTTATGAAATGGACACCGCTTACGAACTACAACTAATTGAAAAAGAAAAGATTTTAATCGAATATGACCGATTCTTGTCTGCAGTAATCTCGTGTGATGTGCTTACTACTGTAAATGTTAATTATTCGAATGAGCTTACATCCGCTATGATTAATTGTGATGCTGTGCATAAATGTGATGATGTTTGTAATCTCTCTGTAAATGTTGCTGATACTGTAAATGAGGTAGATAATCATTCTTGTCACGAATCTAACGCTGAGTTTTTAAAGCTACAAGATTCTTACAATTTACTTTCAAAACGCTTTAATCAACTAGAACAACATTGTATATCTTTAGAATTAAAACAACAAACTCAAAATGAGGATCTTTTGATATCAAATGGTTGTGAAAACGGTGTTGAGACTAGTGACAAGATGATTGCAATTGTTAAGACATTAGAGGAAGAAATCATGAGATTGAAGAGAGAGGTGTCATCAAAGGAAACATTAAAATTGGAACTAGAGGCTGCAGAGTCTAAAAACCAGGTCTTAGAAATTAGACTTTCGTCTGTTCTAGGGGAGATGGATCGGACAAGACAGGGACTATCCGCTCTTTATGATTCATTAGAAGAACGCTTCGCTTTTAATGCGGCACAGCAACAATCTTATGTTGAACAACTGAACCAAAAGTGCGAGGAAATCTCTGACTTGAACATCCTGCTCATTGACAAAAATATGGTTTTGGCTGAGTTAAAGGAGACACTTCTTCTCACCCGACAAGAAGTTGTTGATAACTTAGCTACCGACTCTGCACCGTCCACTAGTGCTCCAACAACCAAGTCAGTAGTGCTTTATAAGAATCCGTTTCATAAGAGAAACCCGGTTACCTATGATGATTATATGAGGAATGCCATTAAGCATGTCGATCTTCTTAGGGATATTTTAGACGATCTTTATGCCTTAGATCCCTCAAGTAGCGACTATTATTCGGCTCATGAATATATTAAGCGAGTTCAATATTGCTTGGCATATTTGCAATACATAGGTACACCAGGTTCGGCACTACTTAATAATAGGCCCATTGCTGTCACTCCATTTAATAAGACTCCAGGAGCGAAACCGTCATTGGCACAATCAAGTAAGACACCTTTAAAATCTGTTGCTAATGTTCCCACTTTGCCTTCTACAGGATTAAAAGAGACTACTAAGGCTAAAGGATCGCCACTCAAGAAAGATAAGATCAAGCCCTCCACTAGTAGTGCCACAAAGAAGAAAGTAGAAGTTCACAATAGGAATGCTAGTTCAGTTTTAAATAAAAAGAATCATGTTAAGACTAAAATCTCTGCGCCTGTGCAGCAGCCTAAACCATTCGTGAATTCTGATTTGAATTGTTGGAATTGTAATGAATGTATGTTTTCCCAGCGTCATGATTTGTGTCTGATTGATCACGTGAATGAAATGAATGCTATTAAGAATGGTCTTGAATGGAAGCCAACGGGTAGAACTCGTGCCCAAGTTGGCTGGCAATGGCGTCCCACTGGTAGGACCTTTACATTAGATGGAAAAATGTGCCCTTTAACTAGGAATGCATCCATTGAGGTTAGGTCTGAGCGTCCTTTAGTTAGGAACACTCGCACTCAAGTATGGAAACAGCGCCCTTTAATTAGGTCAGCCCCCACTATAGTGCCTATCAGTGAAGAAATACCTCAGGATTTAAGCCAACTAGAATCTACACCACCTATTAAGAAAAAGAAGGCTAGGAAATCTAAGAAACCTAGAGTTAGCAAATCTAAGATTATTAAATCTGTACCTGCTAATAACAAGGAACACTCAGATTCTGATACCTCTACATTGTCTTCGTGTGGTGATATTTTCAGATGGTCCAAATCATCCTGTGGTATTTGGACTCCGATTGTTCAAAACATATGACCGGAAATCGCTCGATGCTCCGAAATTTCGTCAGCAAGTTTCTTGGTACGGTTAAGTTTGGGAATGATCATATAGCAAAGATAATGGGGTATGGTGAATATCAGATTGGAAACGTGACGATTTCAAGGGTATACTATGTAGAAGGTCTTGGTCATAATTTATTCTCAGTAGGACAGTTTTGTGATTCCAACCTTGAGGTTGCTTTTCGACAACACACTTGTTTCATCCGCAACTTGGAAGGAAAAGATTTGTTGAAGGGATCTCGTGGTGCAAATCTCTATACCTTGTCCTTACAAGACATGATGGCCGCCTCTCCAGTATGTCTTCTCTCTAAAGCATCTAAGACCAAGTCATGGTTATGGCATCGCAGATTATCTCATCTTAACTTTGATGCTATTAATCATCTGGCTAAAAACGATTTAGTTCGTGGTCTTCCAAAGCTTAAATTTCACAAGGATCATTTATGTTCCGCGTGTTCAAGGGGGAAAAGTACCAAGAAATCTTACAAGCCCAAAGCTGAAGACACCAATCAAGAAAAACTTCATCTTTTGCATATGGATCTTTGTGGACCAATGAGAACTGAAAGTGTGAGCGGTAAGAAATTCATTCTGGTTATTGTGGATGATTTCTCCAGGTTTACATGGGTTAGATTTCTACGTACAAAGGATGAAGCACCGAAGGCTATCATCACTTTTCTGAAATTTATTCAGGTACGTTTGAATACTACTGTCCGCCGTATTCGTACAGACAATGGTACAGAGTTCGTCAACCAGACTCTTCGTGATTATTATGAAGGAGTTGGTATATCACATGAAACATCCGTTGCACGCACTCCACAACAAAACGGTGTCGTTGAAAGACGGAATCGTACACTTATGGAAGCTGCTAGGACCATGCTTATTTATGCGAACGCTCCATTGTTCTTGTGGGCAGAGGCTATTTCTACCGCATGTTTCACCCAAAACCGTTCTATCATTCGGAAACGCCATGGAAAAACACCTTATGAGCTTCTACATGACCGTAAACCCGATGTTTCATTTTTTCATGTGTTTGGTGCTCTTTGTTATCCAAACATTAATAGTGAGAACTTGGGTAAGCTTCAACCGAAAGCCGATATAGGTATTTTCATTGGTTACTCACCGTCCAAGAGAGCATACTGAATCTATAACCGTCGTCTTGGCAAGATTGTAGAAACTATGGACGCAGATTTCGATGAGCTGACAGCGATGGCTTCTGAGCAACACAGCTCTGAACCCGCGCTTCATGAGATGGGAACCGGTGCTATTAGTTCCGGATTAGTTCCCAATAATCCTACTTCTACATCATTTTTACCACCATCAAGGCCCGAGTGGGATAAACTGTTTCAACCATTGTTTGATGAATTCTTCGATCCTACTACTGATGAAGTTCCAGCACCTGTAGTAATTGCTCCAATTCCTGAAGTGGTTGCTCAAGCTAATGAACCTTTATCTAATGCATCTACAATTCACATTGAACCGGATGCACCTTCACCAAGTGATTCTCAGACTACACCTGAATCATCACCCCTACTTGTGCCTAATGATGTGGAAGAGGATTCTATTGATCACGACTTGGAATATGCTCACCTGCAAGAGCTTCCTTTCTTTGGTGTAGCGATACCTGAAAACCCTTCAGCCGCGTCTACCTCAGAAGAAGCTCCTTCTATTGTTCACTCCAGACCACCTAGGATTGAAAACCATAGCACTAAATGGACAAAAGATCACCCAATTAGGAATGTTATTGGAGATCTAGATCGACCAGTCTCTACACGCCATCAATTACAAGAGAGTGCACTTTATTGCTACTTTGATGCATTTCTCTCTGAAGTTGAACCTAAAAATTGGCAGCAGGCTATGACCCAATCATCTTGGATTGAAGCTATGCAGGAGGAACTAAATGAATTCCAACGACTTGAAGTATGGGAATTGGTTCCTCTCCCTGACAAGGTTAATATCCTTACTTTGTTATGGGTTTATAAGGTTAAACTTGATGAGATGGGTGCGGTATTGAAGAATAAGGCTAGATTGGTCGCTAGAGGATATAAACAAGCCTTGGGTATAGACTTTGAAGAATCTTTTGCTCCTGTGGCAAGATTGGAGGCGATTAGACTATTCCTTGCGTATGCTGCTCATATGAACATGACCGTCTATCAAATGGATGTGAAGACGGCATTTTTGAACGGTGAACTAAGGGAAGAAGTCTATGTTAGTCAGCCGGATGGGTTCGTCAGTACGGAGTTTCCTAATCATGTGTACAAGCTTAAGAAGGCTCTCTATGGGTTGAAACAAGCTCCACGCGCGTGGTATGATCTCCTGTCAACATATCTCATTTCGGAAGGCTTCTCCAAAGGCAAGGTGGACCCCACTCTATTCACTCTCAAGGAAGACAACGACATGATTCTGGTACAAATTTATGTTGATGATATCATATTTGCTGCCACTAACATAGAATTGTCAAATCGATTTGAGAAGATAATGTCCACACGCTTTCAGATGTCGATGATGGGAAAAATTTCATTTTTCTTAGGATTACAGATTTCTCAAAATCCCAGAGGCATCTTTATTAATCAATCCAAATATGCTCTAGAATCTCTTAAGAAATATAACTTTGAAAATTGTGACCCCGTGGACACTCCAATGGTGGAGAAATCCAAGTTAGATGAAGATAGGAATGGGACTATTGTCGATCCAAAACTTTACCGTGGGATGATCAGCACCCTTCTATATCTGACTGCTAGCAGGCCTGATTTGCAATTTGCTGTATGCATGTGTGCCCGGTATCAGGCTCAACCTACCGAAAAGCACCTACATGTTGTGAAAAGGATCTTTCGGTATCTAAAAGGAGCACTTCATCGTGGTCTATGGTATCCGAAAGATTCCTCTATTGCTTTAATATCATACGCAGATGCCGATCATGCTGGATGTCAAGACACGAGGCGTAGCACTTCTGGATCTGTGCAACTCCTTGGAGATAGATTGATCAGTTGGTCTTCAAAAAGGCAGAAAAGCGCTGCAATTTCAAACACGGAAGCTGAATACATCGCCATGTCCGGTTGTTGTGCTCAAGTCCTTTGGATGAGATCACAATTAACTGACTACGGTTTGGGATTCAACAAAATCCCGATGTATTGTGACAACAAGAGCGCCATTGCCCTTTGCTGCAACTATGTTCAACACTCCCGGGCCAAGCACATAGACATTCGCTACCATTTCATTAAGGAGCAGGTGGAGAACGGAGTGATCGAGCTGTATTTTGTCACTACTGAGTACCAGCTGGCGGATATGTTCACCAAAGCATTAGATCGAGGACGAATCGAGTTTTTGATCGACAAGCTTGGCATGAAATCATTCACTCCAGCGACTCTCAAAGAGTTGGCAGAAGAATCAGCTGAATAGTCGTGGTAAACTATTCAGAGTATCCTTTGTTCGTGATCATGTATATTATCGTAAATATATAAACCACAAAAGAAAAATACAAAAATATAAAACCAACAAAATCCATAAAAAAAAATATAAAACCTAGAAAAACCATAAAAATTATAAAATCAAGAAAAACCAAAAATATTTTTCGTTTTTAAATCGGGCATGTCTTTTAGTACGGTAATATTTACGGCCTTAGAAATGTCAATTAATATTGACACGGTGCCATAAATAGAGTCCGTATAAAAGTTGTACATTTTTAAAACATGCCCATTATGGCTTGTAGTTATTTCTGACTGCAACCCGGTTTTCATATTAAAGTCACGTATTTCCTTGGAAAACGTTGGCTCAGAACGGGAATTAATTTTCTCGGGCGTGATTTACAAGCCAAATCATGCAAAGGGATCAAGTTTACTTTATAACTTGGTCTAACACGAATTAGTGTACGTCTCAGTGCATTAATTTGTTAAAATAAGAGTAATCTTATTGACACCACGAATCAAACTTTTTCAAGATACAAATTGGAAATGCTTTCATCAATATTTGACTCTTTAAACAATGACTACAGCTCTTTAAATAGAAAACGGGTCATCGTTTAAGGGGAAGAAAATATTAAAATCATCTTCGTCATTAAATTGATTTTTCAAAAGTGATTGTGAAAATTAATGGCTAAATGGTAATTGAGTGGTCTTGCTTTAGAATACGACTTGTGTTCGTTCTATGTGATAGGCATTGCTTTTAGATCTTGGAGATATGCTAATTGGATGCGATACTTAAGTTGTGTGAGATTGTCGAGTTTAGTTTAACTAAGTAAAATTAAGTTGACTAAAATTATCAATGGAAAGGTAAAATGAATTGAAAAAGTTAGAAACAAAAAGGAAAAGGAGTGAAATTGGAGAGACTTAAGGTGACAATCTGTTGAAACTTGTCAAAAAATTTGACCTAGTCAAATATAACCCCCCCGCCCCCCTTTTTCCTTTTCACTGTTTATTTATTCACTTGCCGCCATTGTTAAAACTCACTCACAAGATCTAAAAACTATCGGTTAATCATCCATTTTGATCCTGTTCATTCGCTTAATAAAGTAAATTCATCAATATTTAAACTTATAACTCGTCTAAATCTCCACTATCTCCTGGTATACGATTAGTTTTATTTAGACTAAGTCCAAATTAGGATTTTGTGTCTAATTAAACTGTAATTGATTAGGATTTGTGGTGGGTTTTGTGCGGATTAACATGATATGATGTTTAAATGCCTTAGATTGCCTTAGAAATTCACAAACGCGTTTAGAATTAATCCTCTTAGACTGTGTTTTGATGTTCCGGATGAACAAGGATAAGAACTTCCGAATGAAGGACATTTTGAACAAAACTTCCGAATGAAGGATTTTTTCTGAAAACTTCCGAATGAGGAAGTTCCGAATGAAGGACTTCCGAATGAAGGAAGTTCCGAATGAAGAACTTCCGAATGAAGGAAGTTCCGAATGAAGAACTTCCGAATGAAGAACTTCCGGATGAAAGAAGTTCCGAATGAAGAACTTCCGAATGAAGGAACTTCCGAATGAAGAACTTCCGGATGAAGGAAGTTCCGAATGAAGAACTTCCGAATGAAGGAAGTTCCGAATGAAGAACTTCCGAATGAAGGAAGTTCCGAATGAAGAACTTCCGGATGAAGGAAGTTCCGAATGAAGAACTTCCGAATGAAGGAACTTCCGAATGAAGAACTTCCGGATGAAGGAAGTTCCGAATGAAGGAATGTTCCGGATGAAGAAGTTCCGAATGAGGAATGTTCCGGATGAAGAGTTGTTTGATTATTATTGTTTGCATGTTATATGTACTTGTTGTATTATGTTATGAAATGTGTTATGCTTAGAAGTAAGAATGATATATATCTATATGTTTTTTGTGCATCAACCTTTCATGTCTTATCTTAAGCAGATACAATGACTAATCCAACAGTACAAGCAATCCAAGACTCTAGAGAAGCCGATATTGCTAAAGCACGAACCCTTAAGTTTATACCAAACAATTACCGGCTGAAGCAAGTCTCAAAATCCACTCACCATGGTTTTAAGGTCGCCATAGCCATCCTCGATAACTCTCATTTCAAGAACGCCCTTAGGAGTACTGCCTCGGTGTCGTATGAGTATATGTATGAATTTTGGGCTACCAAGGAAATCACTTCAAACAAAATCACCTTCACCATCGACAACAAGCAGCAGACGCTCACAGTTTCAGACTTCCGTAAGATTTTTGGTATACGGGATACACCCAAAGGCATGTCATTTTCGAGGGATCCTACTAAAGATGAACTCGTGGAGTTATTTGACGCTCTTGGATGTCCTGACATACGAGTTGCGTCTGAGTTTACCACTGCTAAGGTAGGACAACCTTGGAGAGCATTGATGGGTATTCTCAGTAGATGTCTTACACCAAAAACAAGTGGCCATGATGCTCTGCGCAGTCCTATAATAAACCTGTTCTATGGCATGTACAAAGCTGCAAATGCCGATTATGCATTGTTGATATGGGAAGAATTCACCTTTCAACTCTTCCATAACAAGAAGATGAAGACAAATTTCTTTCCTTATCCAAGGTTTATCAAGCTTATCATTAATTATTTTATGAAAAATGATGCTACTATTGATAGGCGTGCAGCAAGTCGTTATCACACTGAAGAAGCTGATGATACTGTGGATCTGAGGCATGAAGGACCGTCTATTGGTGTGATTCCGGGTCCTATTCCCGATTATCTTCTGACGGAGAAAATCAAAGGTTCTGCTGATTACAAGCTACTGCAGATAGAAATCAAGAAGCTGAAAGCAAACCTTCAGACTGGAGAAGACTCGTCTACAACGGTCAAGAGTAAAGGTAAACGCAAACAACCAGCTGCGTTACCTGAACCCGAAACCAAGAAGAAGAAGACTGAGGGTAAGAAGGGAAAGGGTAAGGCTGATAAGTTACGTCTACGTGACGAAGAAGATGTTGTTGATCCTGCTCTTGACAAAACAGAGAAACAAATGATGAAGATAGCAATTCAAAGGAGTAGGAAAGATACTGGCGGTAGTGGTTCAGGTGCAAGGGTAAATGTTGAAGAGGAGTACCAGGAACCAGATGATGTTTATGAGTTTGGGTCACCTGAACATTATTCCACTTCGAAGGAGCCATCGATCCCTATTTCAGCAAGTGTGGAAAAGGAGTCTGTTGCTCCTACGATCATAGTGTCAACTCAACCTTTAACAACTCAACCTCCACCAATACAACCCCTACCAACCAGACCAGCTTCAACACCATTTCTTCCACCACCTATAACTCCCATCCTTAGTACCGCAGTAACAACCGAGCCTCTTCTATCAACCCAGAGCAGCTCTGCAACATCTACAATGGCTGCATTGGTGATGGCCGAAATGTTGGATAAACATGTGGATAATCACAAACGAGAAATGGATGAACTTCGCCAAGAGTTACAAAGACGAGCTCAAAGTGAAGAAGCATCTAGGAGAGCCCAAGAGGAGATGATTGCTAGGTTCGCTGCAGATATGGAGTTGACTCGAAAAGCACATGCAGAAGAATTAGCTCGGGTTAAGCAGGCTGAGGCTGATAAGCATGCTGCACGTATCACCAGACTTCAAGCGATGAGGGATAAATATAAAGAGCAAAAAGAAGCACTTGAAGCCTATGTGGAAGAAAGAGTGCAAGAATCCGTTGAATCCATTACGCCTAAACTGCTTGATGAGTTGAAGACGCTAGCAGCTGATAACTTGTTGATCAAGTCATCCAATCCTTCAGAATCCGCCTACAAGATTGCTTATGACTTGACGGATTTTGAATTGAAGAAGATCCTTAAGGCTCGTATGGTGGAACTTGGATCGTTTGATAAGTCTAGGATTCAACGGGCTCTATACAAATCCCTGAATGACGCTATCATGGAGGATGATAGGTTATTCAAAACGTTTGGGAGTGTGGTACCTTATCACATTCTACCTGAGGAGGATAAAGATGATAGTGAGCAGGAAGAGGGCACTGGTGAAGAGGAAGAGGAAGAAGAAGGAGAAGAAGAGGAAAAGGATGACGATGATGGTGATGATGAGGATAAGGATGAGGATGATGATGACGATGATGATGATGATGATGATGACGATGATGGTGGTGATGGGAATGAGGAGAGTGCTAGGGGGAGTAACGGGGATAACAATGAGGATGATGATGGGGGTGAACAGCCTAAAGAGGGAGACAAGGTTACCAGCTCCAAGAAAACTGCTAAGACTGGAACCAAGTCCAAGAAAGATGCAGCACAGAAGGACAAATCAACATCATCGGAATCAAGACGATCTAAGTGGCGCCACGATGTGAATGCTACTACAGCGTCTTCGGTTCCTGGTACCTCTATTGCTGTATCTTTACCTATTACCACTAACCCCATTAGTTCTGTTGTTGTTGCTCCTGTGATTGCAGAATCAGTAACGGAACCCGAAGCTGCACAACACTCACCCGTTCACGACACTGCCGAAATGCCTGAATCAGAACCAGCAGATGTTCGCACTTCTACTCCTCTACAACAAGCACAACAATCTACGGCTCCTGAACCAAGCACACGAGACTGGGCAGACACGTTGGAGATAGACGAGACTGCACCACCACAGGCTTGGATCACGGCAGCAGCACGATATGATCCGATCACAGACGCTGACAAAGATGTGTTGTATCTCCGTATCCGCAGTCCGATTGACTTATGTGCATTTCTTGCTCATGAGTATAAGACTTCGGTTACTCCATCCTTGGTGAAGAAAGCGCTGAAGGATAAGAGACTTCGTGCCAAAACCCGGTTAACCCAAATGGAGTTCGAGTATTATGCCGATGAGATCCTGAAGGCTCTAAATACCGTTCAACGGCCAGGCCTTCATGAATCAGAAAGAGCTCCACCTCCAATGGATACTTCTCAAGATAATCAGATTGCTCTTGACTTCTTCGTCACCAATGATCTTGTGTATCTTCTGAAGGGATCATCAAAGTACGCAACCTCCCTGACCTTGCTGAAAGCTGCCAACTGGGGGACAATACCCTTTATCGAGGAAAAGGTAAACCGACTCTGGGTCCCAAAGGTAAATCCTAATTATGATATGTATGCTGTCATAGGTGCATCTCATTGGGACGAACGAGTTCGAAGGGCGTACAGGGGTTGCTGCCTAGTCAATTCTGGAAGTATCGTTAGATCCGATATCCGCATCTCCAGCATTTTAGGGTTGAAAACTGAAGCCAAGAACGGCTATTATCATGTGACGGAGATTCGTTTGAAAAGGGAGGATGACAGGGAATATAAAATCCAGCAGGGAGTTTTTTCCATCATTCGCCTTGAGGATATCGAAGATATGCTGCTTCTGATGACCCGAGATCAACTCACACATATTTCTTGTGAAGACCTGATTGCTTTGAATACAGCACTTCGTATGTTCACACGAAGCGTTGTCATCAAGACACGAGTTGAAGATCTTCAGTTGGGAGTCGAAAGCTATCAAAGGAAGCTTAACCTAACCCGTCCAGTGAATCAAGTGCTACCTCAACATGTAGAAAGATGTCCCTATACCGGGATTTCTGTCCCGAATTACGGCATTTTCTACTTGAACAGTCGAGGTTTAATGAAGTTTATGAGGGTGGGTGAGCTCCATAAGTACAGTGATGGGACTCTTCTACAAGTCAGAGGAAAGTTGGAGCATCTGAACTCAGGTGGGACTTTGCCAGAAATGACGGAGGATTGGCATCCGGGTTACCGGCAGATGGCGAAGTACGTGATCAAGAAGATAGATCAAAAGCTCCGTGAACGTAGATTGATGAGGAGCTTGGAAAGGTTCGTTGGTGGAAGACCGTATTTAGTGCACCACAAGCTACTGCAACGATCCATCTAATGGGTCGTACACTTCAGGTCCACTTTATATTGGTTTTCAATTGTGAATATGTATATTTGTGAATATTGTGCTTTTGCGGCTTGATGTAGTGTTAAGGTGTGATAATTTTTCAAGAATTTCTCACGAGATTCTAAATCTTTCAAAATATATCATACTAAAGCACTACAACTATCCCTTATTAACTTAAGGGGGAGCAATAACTTGTTCTATGGCCAAACATCGATTTCATTTTTACCCAAAGACCGGTTAATCCATTCAATATCCCAAATATTAATGGTTAACATTTTGGATAAGGGGAGAAAATGGGATTAAGGAGACTTAAGTGATACTTGGCTAAAAGATGAAAAAGACTTAACGATAATCCATCTTAATATGTGTAAAGCACGTGTTAAGGGGGAGCGTTTTTGATGAACAAAACACCTAAGGTACAAAACTTTTGATTTCAATATCACAAGTACTTTAGGTGATTTTCAATGATTTTTCATGGTGGCAATTCCTTCCCAAAACACGCTTAATTCACGACGGATGTGGTGACAAAAGGGTGGTAGGAATAGGTTTAGTCCAATGATTCATCAGAGCCGATGGAATCTTCCCAAGGACAATTCCCTAGATAGAATTAGAAGTCCTAGGAAAGATGGAGAAAGAATGTGAACGTAGCTGAATGCCGACCAAGTACTTAAGCTAGCACTGGAACAATCACAACAAGGTGCTAGTGATGACGTATTGGTAAGCATTGAAGGGGTTGAAGAATGAAAAAGAAATGTAAAGATAAAGGGTGTAAAGAAAGAAGCCCTCCTTACAACTTTAGGCAGAAACCAGGTCAATACATATGCTATTGAGGTCATTTTTGCTAATGATTCTCGGTATTGAAGAAAGACATCATGGACCCAGTGATGCAATGCACAACCCTTCCCAGCTAACTCAAATATCTCTCAAAAGGTATTTGTTTTAATCACACGGAGATCAACACGTTATCTATTGGTTTATTCACTCCGAATAGACTGGTATTGAAAAGGTGGCACTCCTCTCCAGCCATCGCTCACTAAATCAAAACGCACAATCGAGTCTAGAGCCAAGAGATCATCAAAAGTCTCATTAGGACACTTTCCATTTATTCCTTGCTTTCTCACACACTGTGAAAAGTAAGAGATTTTCATGAGTCCTACGCAGTATTCCTGTAATATTGCCAGAACATCCGAGTAATACGCAAGTATTACAATGAAGATGGAAATCCTGCTTGAGCCAACATCAAACAAGCTCATGGTAGGTTACACGTGCGGTTCTTTTAGAACCAATCTTGTGAAAAACTGGAAGGTAACAGTGGTTTAATTCTTAATTGAACTTAAACTCGTTCCAGGCCTCTTCGCATTATCATATTATCTTGCCAGAACACTCAGAGTGACTCTTTATTGACCACAGTGACGAGTGGAAATCCTTCTAGTGTTAACATCAAACAGCACTTGGTAGGTGACGTGCAAGATTCTTTATGACTTGAGCTCGTGACAACTGGAAAGCAACGATGGTGAAAATCTTAATTGAAATTCACTTGTTCCAGGTTTCATGAATTGACGGCTTCAAATCACAAGGATAATTTATCCAAGTGATTCACTCTTTATGTTCGCAGTCAGCTTTGGACGGTCGAATAAAGAGAACGGGTTTACCCGCGAAATCCTGTCAGGAAGTTACTTAATTGAAACTATCCGTCACGGGTACGATATCTAATATCGTCCAACGGTCTTCATCGACCGGAGGTAAAATGCTACCGAATCAGAATAAAATGTTCAAAGCCATTTTATTCGTGTCGTTGTTGTGTACCTGTTAAAGACGGTGGCGTTGCTGTGTACCTGTTGAAGACGGTGGCGTTGCTGAGTACCAGTGAAGACGGTGGTGTTGCGGTGTACCTGTAGAAGTCGTTCCCACATGCTTATGTCTTTCTGCATCAAAGTTTAGCAAAAATTCAAGAAAGTACAAGATAAAGTCTTCCGCTGTACCAAACTCTGAAACTTTCGAGAATTCAACAAAAAGACATAAGTGTGTGGAACATGGAGTCACGAGAAGGCAAATTCACAAGAGAGGCAAAGATCGCACGTGAAAGGCCAAAGAACAATGCTCTCAAGCCAAAGCCAAAAAGATCAAACCAACATATTCACAACAAAAGAAAGAAAAGAAGAAAAGACTACGAGCTAAAGAACGAAGACTTAGTATAGTATGCTAGGTTTAGAATTTTGTAACGTGGAGTGACCTCCCTTAGGGGGAGATTGTTAGAAATACCTTTTACGTATATTAGAAGTATCGGTCACTCCACAATATTATTTATGTTGTAATAGCTCGTAGTTAACAAATAGTTATTAGTTGCTTATTAAGTTAAGTAAGAACCGGTCCATGGGCTTGTCATGGACCGGCCCAAGCCCATGTAAGCTTGGAAGTATAAATACCCCTTTCCACCATGGAAAGGGGTTGGTTGTTGTCACTTTTCTAGTTTCATTTATTGAAATAACACATAGTTTCTCTCACTTTCTCTCTCTAACTTTCTCTCTCTAGAAATCAACAAACCCCTTCATAGATTCATAGGTTATCAATATTCTACAAATATCATTGGATCATCATAACACTAAGCAATATGCCTTAACGAAGGATTACGAGTTAAATCAAGATCGAAAAGAACCGAAACGGACAAACGACTACTCGTAGCAAAACGACTGAGTGGAGAGAAGTCAAGGGAAGTGAATCAAGACTAGGACCAATGCTCAAGGGATTAATGACAATCTTCAAATAGTTGTAACGAAGAGCTTGTGTCATATATAGTGGTTTAAGACGTGCCTTTCCGGCGAAACGTTAAACGGCTTTGGTAATGAATGAGCACAAAGCAATTATTCAAGTATAGACTAAGATCACTTTCAATAATAGTCTTAGTCTAAACCAAAATATGAGCAAGGTATTAATTCACTTTCTCTCCCACAAAGGGCCTACTAACCGTATGGGTGCAAACCATGGAAATCATGCTTGATACTTTAAGCTTCTACTAACTCACTCTACATCACCATAGTGAGTCAAGTATCCAAGCAATAAAGGTTTGAGAGGATAAAGGAAAAGAAACACAAACCACAAATAAATGTCAAGGCAAGGATGCCGAGAACAAGCACATAGTCAAGTAATGATCAAAAGAATGATCAAAGGGCGTGTGGAAGAACAAAAACGTACCTTGGCCACAAAGAGAAATCCATGAAGGAATAAGTGCTATGCCCAATCAGTGACTATGATGAGTACTAAGTCTTCAAGGACTAGTATCATTCCCAATCATCTTGGTATCATCATTCAAAGATGTTAAAGATCAATGAAGATGAGTCTTCTACAAGTGCAAGCAACTCAATCCACAACCAATTAAGTGATTGATCTTCATGAGTACCTACACAAAGCAAGATGCAAACTAGTAGATACATTTCAAGAGTATATCTAAAATGCATAAAGGCTACTAATCTTAAGTGGGATGCAATATTATCAATTAAAAGACCTATTTTCAAAGAAAACATAGTTTTGACCAAAGAGAAACTTTAGTACAACTAGACCTTCTAATTTGAGGAGACAATGGATCGATCCAAGTTTCAAAGTACAATATACTTCAAAGATCTTGAGTGACCATCGCTCTGATACCAATTGTAGAAACTAGAAGGGGGGGGGGGGGGGGGTTGAATAGTTTCTCTTCGATTGGTGACCAAATTAAAATTACTTTTAATTTGGTTTGTATCAAAACTATCTTTTACTTGAGGCTAAGTTGCATAATGATTAGGTTCAATTCAAATGCACTAGCAAAGATAATAGGTAAGTATAATGATAATGAAATAAGTAAAGAGTAAGGAAGGAGACAACCTAGTGGGAAGACACCAAGATTTATAGTGGTTCGACAACGAGGCTCTATCCTCGTTTCTACTCCACTCCTCGAGTACACCTACTCGAGATTTCCACTATATCCACAAGCTCCCTTCTCGGCGGAGAAAACCTTACATCGTTGCTTACAATATTTTCCGACACTAAGCTAAATGTCGAGACCTAATCTTTAGCTAGGACCAATCTACACGATGTTGCCTACTTCACAATTTAACGACACAAGGCTAGATGTCGGGTTCTAATCTTAAGGTAGAACCAATCTTCACGACGTTGCCTACTTCACCATTTTACGACACAAGGCTAGATGTCGAGTTCTAATCGAAAGCTAGAACCAATCTTCACGACTCTTCACTTTGAAGCTAAGTGAGAACTTCACACAACACAACTACTAATCACTTTTAAGTTTAGTGAGAACTCACAAACACAACCACATCACTTTATAGTTTAGTGAGAACTCCTAATCAAATCTATTACAACTCAACTAGACTTATCCAAGTACACACATGTAGCTTGGATTTACACAACACAAATCCAAGCAAACACATATGCAATGGATGTACACAACAAATCAAGTATCCACAAATAACTTGGATGAACACAACTAGTCCAAGTATTCATAAATACATTGGATTGACCTAAAACAAAAAGGGTATCATGATGAATATGACTAGCTCATAGATTCATCTTTATCACAACACTAGTGAGTGAGTGATCTTCTCATTGGACAAGGTAAAGGAGGGGATCAAGAGGATAATCATATGTAAACATCCTTAACAATTTAAGTGATCATTTACTAATGATTATGCTATAGAAAATAGAAAGAGGGCTGAGAAAAACGTCCAAGAGGCTTACTGGAAAATGAGATTTGACCCACTATTTAAAGGAGACAAAGTATAACCGATCTATAACGGCTAGCTGTGCGCGGTACCTTATCTCACCCCGCGGTACCATATCGCTAAGGTACCGCGTAGGTACTTAAGGTACCGCCACTAGACTCTGCTCTGTTTTTTGTCTTTTATTGGGGCGGGAATATTTGAGGTATTTGAAACCTTCAAAGGATATTCTAACAGTATTTGGAATATGCCATTTTCATATTTTCATTTTCCATTTTAATAAAACATTTTCTGAAAATGAAAGTTTATTAAAAAGTCTTTTGTCATATTAACAAAAGTGAGTTTTAAGGATAATCATTTTGATGATCACTAAGTATGATTAAGAAAGGTTAGTGATATGATTATTACCTTGATGATAGTGTTAGTTAAATAATTCATTTTGTGTTTTACACTAAATGTGTTGTATGGTTTGTTGTGATCAAAACTAAGAAAGATTAGTTAACACTAATAATGTTTTTAGGCATCACTTGCATTAACAAGAGCAAATAGGGTAAGTAATGAATACGACGATTTAGGAAAACCGTGTATTAATGACCCTAAAATGAGTTCGTTCTCAAGGAGGCTTAGTGTGTGTGTAATGAATTGATTATCTTGTGATTATACTTGTGAAAAAGAAAAGTAGAAATGAGATTAGAAGAGAATGACCGTTACGAAGACGGATTAAACTAAGTCGAAAAAGGTATGCACGTAAAACCGTAAAAAACACTAAAATTAAAATTTAACCCTAAAAAATTCCTAAAAATTACCAAAAATCCATAATAATATTCTAAGAGTTTACAAAAAATCCAAACTAGCCAAAACCTTTTAATTGATTAGATAATGACTTTTTAATGCTAATTAAAGCCCTAAAAATCAAAATTAATTATTAAAAAGTCCCAAACAAGATTTTAAAGTTTGTAAACCTCAAAAATACCCTAATTAAGCTAAAAAGTATTTTTCAAAATTTTAATACCACTAAAAACTATTTTTAAACAATTAAAAACTACTAAAATCAATTAAAACTTAAATTAATTCTAGAAAATAGTTAAAAGACTCTAAAAATATTTGGAAAGTTGCAAAATTCCTAATTAAGTGTTTAAAACCTAGGAAAAATATAAAAACTTAGAAAGTCAGACTTTTAATTTTTAACAATAAAATAATAATAAAATATTATTAAAAATCCAAAAATCATAAAAAATTCTAAAAACTTGCAAACTAGCTTAATTTAACCTAAATAACTCAGAAATGAAAGTGAAGTTACATAAATACCCTTAATGGGCCTAGAAATGGGCTAAACCCAAAACAGTCCAAAACAGGCCAAATTTGGGCCCAATATAAAAAAGTGTTCAAAATAAGCCCAAAAAGCACTGGTTGACTCAAAATTTGATTTTAAACAACTTTTTCCAAAGGCCCAAAAGCTGAAAGTGTGAAATAAGCTAGCTTATACCAAACAGCTTATTCTTAATGGGCTTTTTGGCCCATTAAGCTATAAGCCAATGCCATAAGCTGAAATTAAACACACAAGCTTCTTTTGTCCTAAATAAGACTTCTGCAAAAAGAAATTTGAAATAAGCCCAAGGAATAAGCCTGAAAATGCAATAAGCAATCTACAAAAACGACAAAATAGTCGTTTTTGAGTTCTAGGCCACCCCAAGTGCTGATTCAAGTTTCTATAGCTTCTAAATGAATTAATTAAGCAAAATCAACAAAGATTTTTCAAATAAGCTAACTCAATAAGCTGGAAAAAGAAAATAAGCACTTATGTAAAAGTCAAATAAGTTGGTTTTCTAGTAAAAAGTCAAAGTCAAAGTTCAATAAGCTCCAGTCTACTCAAATGGGTCAAATGATGAAGATCTATCACAAAAATAAGTTGTTGCAAGTCTGGATAAGCTAAAATAGCTTATTGATAAGCTGAGTTCAAAATAACACTAGCAGGGGCTAGTTTTGGGTGTTGAGCAGTGGAAACTTTTTCCACTGCTTGACTTGTTTGACTTTTTGTCTTTAGTGACTTTTTTGGAGATTCAGATTACACAAAGGCACCCAAATGATCTTTGGATCAAAAGGAGTCAAGATCAATCAAAATATCACAATCACAAACACCCAATTGATACAGTTTAATCAATAAAGCACCAGATATGATACAGACATGAACAATTAAGCAGTTGAGCACTTATAAGCAGTTTTAGCAATAATCAGCCAACCAAATTCAACCAAATGCATACACAAGCTATTATAAACTCTAATGAACAAGTTTAAACAGTTTTCATGCAATGGCTTAAAGCCTAAATCAAGATTCAAGCTTATGAATGTTACTCATGAACACTAACACATGCAGTTTAACACTTTGCTGATGTATTTGACCAATAAGCCAGATTCAACACTCAATATCTATCAAATAAGTTATAATAATGATGTTTTAACAACTTTCAACCCTAAGCATGCACAAATAATAGATTTCACCAAAATCTTAGGTAAAAAACAGTTAAATTCACCAAGTTATAGCAGATTGTTTGATTTGAAGTTTCAAACCCAAAAACTTGCAGCAAAACACTCTCAACAAGGCATATATCAGATACCAAGCACAAACAATACCTTCTAACAACACAATACCAAGATGCAATCACAAACAGGTAGACCCAAACACCCCTTTATCTTTTCAAATCCAAATTTAAACAAGAAAAAGTGAGATTTTAGACCACCCAAGCTCAGATAAACACAATAACAAGTAAGATTAACAGATTCAAGCAGTTTTAAGCCACAAAATTCACAAGAACACAAGTCACATACAAATATCACCAAAAATCAAGATTTTAAGCAGATTTTAGGATTAAGTATGCAAACCTCATGGATGTACATCCACACCCACGAATTTATGAGCTTATGTACTAGCAAGAACAAGTACAAGCTTCCAATAACACTCCTGCTAAGAATCAACAAGGTTAGAAGCACAAGTATAAAATCAGAAATATGAAAAATCCTTGATTGATGCAACTCTTGTCCTCCAAACTTGATTATCCCCAAGTTATAAGCTTCACCACACCTTGATAACACAATATCAGGATGCTATGATCAGCCCTATAGCCCAAGAATTCCAAGATAGACCAAGATCTTAGAAAAATATCAAGAAAATGAAGAAAATGTGCAAACTTTTGCACACTCTTCTTTTGAAAACAGGTTTTTTATTCAAATTCAGTAAACTAAGAACATAAACAAGCAATAATAAGATGGCACTTGGTCTTTCTTCAACACACTTAACTCAAATTTCATAAAACTGAAAAAGGGATTTACAAGTGCTTGAACAAGGAAAAACCAAAAGCAAACGTACAAGTGAGATCTTATGGCTTTATATATAGTCTTACAAGTGAACTAAGAACAGATAAAAGTGCTAAACCCTAGTGCTTGAACTTCCAAAATTGCCCTTGAGTAGTTTGAATATCTTGTGAGGAATTCTTGGCTGTTTGTGGTGATAGCTGGCAAGAAAATGTGATCAAAGGGTTTGTATGATGCTTAGAAAGTAAGCACAATTGTGGGACGTTGGATGACTTGCTCTTCTTGTCTTCTTCCTCAAACGTGTAGCAGGGGAGGTCCCATATGGACACGTGAATGATGTGATGACCAATATTAAGGTTGGGTTGTGTTAACATGATCATTAATCACTAATCTACACCATTTTAAGGTTTAATTACAAGTAATTAAGAAAACCCCAATTGTGTTCTTGGTGAATAGTTAAGTGTTTGATCCGGATTAAGGTGGGTTTTATTTAAATGTTGTGTTAAGGCGCCAAGATTAATTAAGTAATTAATCTGGTGAGTGGAAGGTGACATGGCAAAATGGTGGAGTGTGATTGGTTGAAGTGGTGAGTGGGGTGAGGTGGTAGTATGTGGTTGGTTAAGGTAAGAATCATGTCTGGCCAATATTAGTCCTTCACTTCCTTCCCTTTTGTCATTTCAGTTATAAACCCTATCAACGCCCATTTAAGCCTTATCAACTTTTCATTTTTCACACTTTTGCCCCAAAAACTTTTATAAAATGATTTCAGGGGTATTTCTTGCCATTTTTGAATTCTTGAAGGACTGATTTGGCATTTTGATGATGGATAATGGTGTTTACTTTATGTTGAGCATTTTGGATGACTGAAATTGCCAAGTCTTGTTTGATGAGGGACCATTCTGCCAAATGTTGAAAGTCAAGGGTCCTTTTTGTAATTTTAGGATTTTTAAAGGACCAAACTTGTAATTTCTTGTACTTTGAAGGACTTCATGATATATTTGACTTTGTGGAGGATAATGATTTACAATTTAGCTTTGTTGAGGGGCTAAACTTGCCAATTCTTCAAAGTGGAGGGTCCTTTTTTGTAATTTTGACAAACTTTAGGGACCAATCTTGTAATTATTAGGATACAAGGGTATAAAGTTCCAATTCTTCCATATTGGAGGACCCTTCTTCATAATTCTTCAAATCTTCAAGGGTTAATCTTAGGAAAGTCTTCATTAGGGCTTGGTTCATTATGCGGCTTCGTTTCCCGTGTTCGTTTTTGTATGATTCTTGTGATCTTTTGTTATTTTCTCAATATCCGTACCTAAAATACACAAGCAACAAACACAAGCATATATATGGGTATTTTGATGATTTTAATGCATTTTAAGCCCTATTTGGACGATGAGACTATGTATAAAAGCAGTCTCATCACTCCCCCATACTAGATCATTGCCGTGCCCTCACGCAATGGTAGAATAAAGTATCGTAGCATCTCCAAAATCCATTTTTATTCACTTTATTGAACGATAAATTAGCTACACTACCAGTATTGCTACTACTACTTGTGTTTTAGACATAATGTATGATTTTCATCGCAAAATGGGACGTTTAGGTTCATAGAATAAGAACACGTGAATGCTTCGTTAGAAATAATTTCATCGTCCTCGATTTTCACCCCAATTCCATGCCAAGCGTGCAACGAGATCATTGTCATTATAAGTTAGTAATGCTAACACTACTCATATGCCCTAATCACGTACTTATCCTCCCATTATTCCTAAGTTGTATCTCTTATATTTTATATTGTCTTGAATGTTTCACGAGGATACATTGTTTGACTTATGCGATAATAGAGATTTAGGTCTAAAAATAGAGTCCTAACGGTGTAACCAAGACCATCAAATCAATAACCCCTCCCAATAGACAACGATGTCAAAAAATTAAGTTGACAAGTAGAATCGATAAACACGGTTTTATAACGGTTTTGAACATGAGACTTATTACCAAGACTTTTATACGCCCCCTAACGGAAGGGCCTTATTATCTTTGGTTTACCTCCATCTTTTATTCAACTTCGCCATTAAGCTTTTATTATGACTTTGGTCTTGCCTTGCCTTTTATTATCCACCTCATCGGTAGTTTTATTAGCCAAAGACGTATATCCTCACGCTAAGGCGAATTTTGGATCTTTAAAGCTTCGAAGATTAAAGCTTGATTCACTTTCAATTTTGCATAAATTTTTCGGCCTTGTGGGGCTTCAAATTGTTTGCTTGATTTAGGTGAGCACTTGAAATCTTATTATTGGGTGAAGCTTTTGATTATTTGGGTGCCAATACTTCAAAACCGTGACGCTGGCGATACCTTAATGTCTTCCCAATTTAATTACACGGAAGCTACTAGAAAAGACTAGAAACCCAACAATCCCAACTAAACCGCTAAGTCAATATTTATTAAGCAAAAAATATTTACATGCGAAGGGAGAATAAGCAAATAATGAGAACACATGAGTTTTTGAAAGAATACGAGTACTCTACGTTTAGCATAGTAACTTATAATTAACCCTATCATTTCTCGTCCTCATTTAAGAGACTTAGCCTAATGTGTAGTTAAGGAATCAAAGCTAAGTGCTCAACACGCACGGTCGAGTCAAAAATTACTCTTATTCTCGCCATCGGAAAACCTACATTCGTGTCTTCAAACACTTATAAAACATGAGGAAAATTTTAAAATTTGGCCATTTTTAGCCTTATTTTGCAACAAAAACGATAAACAAAAGTATAAACTTTGGAAAGCGTGAAGGTTTGGCAAGGCAAGTATCTATTCACCCCCCCCCCCCCCCATACTAAAGTTAAACATTGTCCTCAATGTTTCGAGTCTAGGGGTGCAAACACCCCCATACTAGAGACGTAGTCGAATGCCTAATCTAGCATGGAAAGGGTGTAACCAATAAATTAATAGCCGTTTATGAAGTGTGCTAATAACCTAAGGTTAGAACATCAAAAGGATATATCATGGATATTGAGAAAGTCTTCAAAGCAAACGATCGAGTGCTCCCATAAAACGAACACGAGAGGCTCCAATCGTGAAGATCATGATCATCTAAAGTCCACAATTCACAAACAACCACGGAACAAAGGTTGGAAGGGCACAAATCCCCACACGTTAACTACATTAGAAAGCGATAATATATACATAGGATAAGCATGGGAATCCCCCACGAGGCACCTCGTTTTTTATTACCGAGTCATGAGCTCGACTCGATCCCCTCAATACTAATTATCATTGGGGAAGGTGACTTGGTCGAGGTAGTTCAAAGATGTAACTTCCCCGCCAAAGTAGTGCTTCAACCTATGTCCATTCACCTTGAAGTTAGGACCATCATCTTGAGCTAGCTCGATGGTCCCATACGGAAACACTTGAGTCACGGTGAATGGACCGGACCAACGGGATTTCAACTTACCGGAAAAGATTTTCAAGCGAGAATTAAAAAGCAAAACTTGATCCCCAATGTTAAAACCCGGTTTTTAATTTTAGAATCATGCAACTTTTTTAGTTTTTTCTTTGTAAATCAATGAATTTTCATAAGCAATGTCCCTCAATTCATCCAATTCATTCAATTGCATTTTCCGGTGTTTTCCCGCGGTCTCCATATCATCATTACAATGCATTAGGGCCCAATAAGCCTTGTGTTCTAACTCGATAGGCAAATGACAATTCTTTCCATACACAAGCTTATAGGGAGTACACCCAATGGGCGTCTTATGAGCGGTCCTAAACGCCCATAAAGCATCAACCAACTTATCCGACCATAATTGTCGGTTTTCCCCAACGGATCTCTCCAAGATCCTCTTCAAAGCTCGGTTTGAAACCTCGACTTGCCCACTTGTTTGTGGGTGATAAGCCGTAGAAAGCCGATCTGTAACCCCATATTTCCTTAGGACCCTTTCGAATTGGTCGTTACAAAAATGGGTTCCACGATCGCTTATGATCGCACGAGGGGTTCCAAACCGAGAAAACAAGCTTTTAAAAAACTTGACTACCACACGAGCATCATTGGTGGGCAAAGCCTTAGCTTCCACCCACTTAGATAGGTAGTCAACCGCAACGAGGATATACTTATTACCACGAGATGATGGGAACGACCCCATAAAGTCTATACCCCAAACATCAAAGATCTCACACACTTGGATGATATTTTGTGGCATTTCATCTTTTTGTGAGGCTTTTCCTTGTCGTTGGCATGTATCACATGACTTCACAAGATCTTGTGCAACTCGGTAAATAGTAGGCCAAAAAAGCCGGCATCAAACACCTTCTTAGCCATGAGATTAGCACCGTGGTGACCACCCGTGGGTCCCTCATTTCAAGCTCTAAGGATGTTAGAAGCTTCGGTGCCAAAAACACAACGTCGGATGATTTGATCCGCACAAGTTCGAAACAAGTAATGGTCGTTCCAAAAGTAGAACTTGATGTCACGAAAGAATTTTCGTTTTTCTTGAGTCGTCATACCCTTGATGATGAAGTTACCCGCATGGTAATTTGCAAAATCCGCAAACCATGGGGTGGAAGAATCAAGCTTAGAATTCACTACACCAAGTGTCTCGAGCGGAAATGTTTCGGTGATTTCCTTGGGCTCGTAAACACTTTGGTGAGGATCTTCCAAACGAGAAAGATGATCGGCCGCTAGATTCTCGGCTCCTTTTTTGTCAACAATGGTGTGATCAAATTCTTGAAGGAGGAGAATCCAACGAAGTAATCTAGGCTTAGCATCTTGCTTTGCCATGAGATACTTAATAGCCGAATGATCCGTATACACTATGCATTTAGCTAAGACGAGATAAGGTCGAAACTTCTCAAATGCATACACCACGGCAAGGAATTCCTTTTCCGTTGTAGTGTATTTTAGTTGAGCCTCGGTCATCGTCTTGCTAGCATAGTGAATAGGCAAGAAGTGCTTATCATGACGTTGCCCCAAAACGGCCCCAATAGCGTAATCACTAGCATCACACATGAGCTCAAAGGGGAGGTTCCAATTGGGAGCAACAAGAATAGGAGCTTCGGTAAGTTTCCTCTTAAGGATTTCAAAGGCTCGTACACAATCTTCGTCAAAGACAAAACGTGCCTCTTTTTCAAGAAGATGTGTAATGGGTCAAGAAATCTTCGAAAAATCCTTGATGAATCGACGATAAAAGCCCGCGTGGCCTAGGAAACTCCTAACTCCCTTAACGGTTTTGGGATGAGGTAATTTGGCGATGACGTCTACCTTAGCTTGATCTACCTCAATCCCCGCTTTCGAGACCTTGTGCCCTAAGACGATTCCACTCTTGACCATAAAATGACATTTTTCCCAATTGAGCACAAGGTTGGTTTCCTCACAACGTTTCAACATTCTCTCAAGGTTCGAGAAACACGAAGTGAACGAATTACCAAACACGGAAAAGTCATCCATGAAGACATCCATCGTCTTCTCGATCATGTCATGAAAAATAGCCATCATGCACCTTTGAAAGGTTCCTGGTGCATTGCAAAGTCCGAATGGCATTCTACGATAGGCAAACGTTCCATATGGACACGTAAACGTAGTTTTCTCTTGATCACGAGGATCGATGGGAATTTGGAAGTAACCGGAAAAACCATCTAAAAAGCAATAGAAATCGTTTCCCGCAAGACGCTCCAACATTTGGTCCATGAAGGGCAAGGGAAAATGGTCTTTTCGAGTGGCTTCATTCAACTTAGGATAGTCAATGCACACTCTCCATCCGGTCACGAGTCTAGTGGGAATCAACTCGTTGGAATCGTTTGGCACAACGGTCATCCCTCCCTTTTTAGGGACACAATGGATAGGACTCACCCAAGGGCTATCGGAAATAGGGTAAATCATTCCCGCGTCAAGGAGTTTAAGGACCTCCTTTTTGATGACGTCGTGAATTTTAGGGTTCATCCTCCTTTGACTTTGGATTGCGGGCTTGTAATCCTCCTCCATTAATATTTTGTGAGTACAAAACTTGGGATCGATTCCCTTAATGTCGGATAACTTCCACGCAATTGCCCCTTTGTGATCCTTTAGAACATCGACAAGTGCGGTTTTTTCATCATTCGAAAGTTCCTTCGCAATAATAACCGGCAACTTGTCTTCCTCCTCCAAATAGACATATTCGAGATGAGGAGGTAAATCTTTCAACTCAAGGATAGGTGGTTCCTCAAGTGAAGATTTGGGCTCGATACTCATAACCTCCTCGGGTGGAGGAAATGGGAAATCGTTAAGAAAATCCTTGATAATCGAGAAGTCCTCATCGTTGTCGAGGTCTTCGTTACAAGTACGTGGAACATTGAATTCTTCCAACGTAAAACCACCACCTTCAAATGGAGTGAAGGTTGGTGTCGAATTATCAAGAATTGGATCTAACATAGTGGGATTGCCACTAGTTTCTTCATCACCAAAACCTAGAACTTCTTGTGAAAATTCCTCGCAAACCACGTCGATCATATCAACGAGGTTTATGGTTGCAACGGAATAAACATGATAAATTTGAGAGTTTTGAGTTGCGTTTATAACAAGTTCCTCGTCATTGAAACGTAAGGTGATCTTTCTAGCATGAACATCGATCAAAGCCATAGACGTATCTAAAAATGAATGACCTAAAATGAGAGGAACTTGAGGATCCGTGGGAATATCAACAAAGATAAAGTCTACGGGATAGTAGAACTTCCCCACTTTCAGAAAAACGTCTTCCGCCAAACCACATGCGGGAATCGTGGAATGGTCGGCCAACTCGATAGACATTAGTGAAGGAGTAAGATTAGGAAGATTGAGCGACTTGAAGATTGAAAGTGGCATCAAGTTAATGCTAGCACCAAGATCGGCCAAGGCGAAGCATTCCTCCATATCTTGGATTGCACATGGAATCAAGAATTTACTGGGATCACCGACTTTTTGAGGTATGCGATTTAGATAAACCGACGAACAACTAGACAATTGGTGCAATTTCTCCTTGTTGTTCAACATACTCTTAAAGTTAGCGGAAAATCGAGGCATCATGACCAAAGCATCGGCGAAGCTCACATTAAAGTGCAAATCACGAAACATTTTCATAAAAAGCTCAAATTGATAATTGTCGCGCTCTTGACGTTTCTCCTTCCTAAGTCTCGATGGATAGGGCAAAGGTGGTGTGGGTTGAGGCATAGTAGGCATAGCCTTTGGAATCTCGGGTTCCAATGATGGTAATGGGTCAACCATAGGTGTGGCATGAGCGGTACTTCGTGGGATTGGGATATGCTCCTTTTGGACCACCACCTCGGGTTCTTCCTCAACTGCTTCCTCCGTAGGAACAATTGGTTGAGGAGTCGGTTCCTTAAGTGTCTTACCACTACGTGTGGTAATCACTTTCATCTCACCCTTAGGGTTGGATACGGTGTTGCTAGGAAGACTACTCGAAGACGGTTTACACATTATTGCCTCAAACATAGACGAGATTTTATCTTCAAAATTGGATTGCCTCAATACGGCCTCGGTTTGCCTCTTCTCGGCCTTAATCATTTCTTGTTTAATCTCATGTTGCCCTTGTTCCATTTTTTGTTGGTTTTGTTGTAACCTAGTGACATGTCCTTCCATCTTGTTGGTGTGGATCTTAAGTTCATTAACTAACTCATTTTTCAACTCTTTCTTCAAGTCGTTCTTAAACTCGGATCTTAGGCTAATGATTTCTCTTTGAATATTGTCAAACCTAGCATCATTCCCATTAGCGTATTCAACAAATTCATTTGGAAGATCTTTCAAAGTTTGCAAACCTTTGTTGTTGTTTTGAAAATCATTTTGATTTTTGTTTGAAACTTGATTATTAGCCCCTTGATTACCATAATTTCCTTTGTTGAAATATTTTTTGAAACCAACTAGATTGTTGCGATAGTTGTTGTTAGCATTTTGATTTGAACCAAAACCCGGTGGAGTCAATTGATTAGAGCGGGAAACTTGACCATTTTGGTTGTAATTTCCCGTGGCCGCGAAGGCACTCGAAGTGTTACCACCGTTGGTAATGCACTCGGAGAAATCATGACCTCCACCACAATACATGCAAGAAACCTCAACCGCTTTAGCCGTAGCGGGAGCACTTTGTTCACCAACTTTAAACTCAATCAAAAGTCCTTTTAGCTTATCAAAAATCTTGTTTTCCAAGTTCGCCTCAATTTGGCAAGCATCGATGGTAGTAGACAAAGAAGGTGAAGCCGAAGACGAAGCCTTACGAACACTAGACGTGCTACGAGGACTATACACCTTAGATCTATTCTCAATTATCACCAAAGCTTCCTCAACCGTTTTACACAAAAAATTACCACCCGCGGCGGCATTCAAATAATCCCTTTCATGATCATTAAGTCCATTGTAAAACGTGTCAATTTGATGCAAGTCGGAAAAACCGTGATGAGGACATTCATGTAACATTTCCTTAAACCTATTCCAAGCCGTTGAAAAACTTTCATTAAATTCTTGTGAAAACTTTGAAATCTCGTTTTTCAAGTGTGTAGTCTTAGAGGGCGGAAAAAATTGGTTCACAAACTTAGACACGAGATCCTTCCACATCAATATAGAATTGGGTGGCTCTTTCTCTAACCAAATTTTAGCGGGCCTTGCTAAGGAATACGGAAAAAGCATCATCTTAATCGAGTCATTCGAGACATCCTTAAACTTGCAAGTGGCGGTAAGACGATTGAATTGGCGGATATGGTTATGTGGATTGTCCTTCTCATCACCACGGAATTTGTTGTTTTGGATCATCGACAACAAACCCATTTTCACCTCAAAATTCTCCGCAAGGATAGCGGGAATCACAATAGCCTCTCCATAACCCTCGGTGGGTGCTTGAAGTAACTCCATCGTAGTTCGATTCGCCATGGTTGGTGCTTCTCTTACAATGGGTTCGTCAATAGGAGACTCCTCACTAGAAAGATTGGGAGTGGGAGTTTTGTTCTTTCGTTTATGTGCACGTCTTGCTTGATTACGAGTTAGCATAAACGTCACGTACAACGAGGGGACGAGCAAAGAAGATTCTTTTTGGTGTTTTGTATTTTTCAATTTTTTTGTGGTTTTTTATTGTATTACCCTTTTTGGAATTTGGTGAATGTATTAAGTAGACACAAATCTACAAATCTCCTCCTTAATCAAATCTCTCGATTAAAGAAGCCTCAAGGAATGAAAACGATCACGTGAAGTGAACGCCTTCGATGACTTTAGAACGTTGGTGGAACACCAAAACGTTCAAGAGGGTTTAATCAATGGAAACCAAGAAAATATATATGATACTTAGTAATACTTTGGGCGGCAAAACCCTCGATTAGCTCTCAAAATCAAATACTCACAAGCAAGCGGGGAAACGAGGCGGCGCGAAGCACTTAAGAGCCTTTTTCCTTAGGATATATTTTATAATATCCGCCTTATACCCACCTTATAGTTTGTATTTTTCAAGATTGAGCTTCACGAAAGTATTTATCTATTTTTGCCTTTTTATTTGGTTTGAGATTCGAATACAATGATTGGGTAATGACCTCCCAAGTCAAGGTTGTGATTTCTCACGTATTTGGAGTACTTGTGAATTTATTGTTCTACGTTTACACTATAGTAATAGTATTCACACAAAAACCGAAAACCGATAATACGTATTAGTAGAGTGCTACTAATACAAATACTATTTATGGTTAGTATATAAAAACAACAATCCAATCAAAACACAACACGCCTCCCCGGCAGCGGCGCCAAAATGATGTAGAGATTTTACTACTCTTTAGGAAAAGAGAGCAAATAGGGTAAGTAATGAATACGACGATTTAGGAAAACCGTGTATTAATGACCCTAAAATGAGTTCGTTCTCAAGGAGGCTTAGTGTGTGTGTAATGAATTGATTATCTTTGTGATTATACTTGTGAAAAAGAAAAGTAGAAATGAGATTAGAAGAGAATCACGGTTACGAAGACGGATTAAACTAAGTCGAAAAAGGTATGCACGTAAAACCGTAAAAAGCACTAAAATTAAAATTTAACCCTAAAAAATTCCTAAAAATTAACAAAAATCCACAGTAATATTCTAAGAGTTTACAAAAAATCCAAACTAGCCAAAACCTTTTAATTGATTAGATAATGACTTTTTAATGCTAATTAAAGCCCTAAAAATCAAAATTAATTATTAAAAAGTCCCAAACAAGATTTTAAAGTTTGTAAACCTCAAAAATACCTTAATTAAGCTAAAAAGTATTTTTCAAAATTTTAAAACCACTAAATACTATTTTTAAACAATTAAAAACTACTAAAATCAATTAAAACTTAAATTAATTCTAGAAAATAGTTAAAAGACTCTAAAAATATTTGGAAAGTTTCAAAATTCCTAATTAAGTGTTTAGAACCTAGGAAAAATATAAAAACTTAGAAAGTCAGACTTTTAATTTTTAACAATAAAATAATAATAAAATATTATTAAAAATCCAAAAATCATAAAAAAATTCTAAAAACTTGCAAACTAGCTTAATTTAACCTAAATAACTCAGAAATGAAAGTGAAGTTACCTAAATACCCTTAATGGGCCTAGAAAATGGGCTAAACCCAAAACAGTCCAAAACAGGCCAAATTTGGGCCCGATATAAAAAAGTGTTCAAAATAAGCCCAAAAAGC
This sequence comes from Glebionis coronaria, assembly GCA_025667525.1. Lineage (NCBI taxonomy): Eukaryota > Viridiplantae > Streptophyta > Magnoliopsida > Asterales > Asteraceae > Glebionis > Glebionis coronaria. The sequence goes on from CM046878.1 coordinate 144,698,070, forward strand.
ACTGATTGACTCAAAATTTGATTTTAAACAACTTTTTCCAAAGGCCCAAAAGCTGAAAGTGTGAAATAAGCTAGCTTATACCAAACAGATTATTCTTAATGGGCTTTTTTGCCCATTAAGCTATAAGCCAATGCCATAAGCTGAAATTAAACACACAAGCTTCTTTTGTCCTAAATAAGACTTCTGCAAAAAGAAATTTGAAATAAGCCCAAGGAATAAGCCTGAAAATGCAATAAGCAATCTACAAAAAACGACAAAATAGTCGTTTTTGAGTTCTAGGCCACCCCAAGTGTTGATTCAAGTTTCTACAGCTTCTAAATGACTTAATTAAGCAAAATCAACAAAGAGTTTTCAAATAAGCTGACTCAATAAGCTAGAAAAAACAAATAATCACTTATGTAAAAGTCAAATAAGTTGGTTTTCTAGTAAAAAGTCAAAATCAAAGTCCAATAAGCTCTAGTCTACTCAAATGGGTCAAATGATGAAGATCTATCACAAAAAATAAGTTGTTGCAAGTCTGGATAAGCTAAAATAGCTTATTGATAAGCTGAGTTCAAAATAACACTAGTAGGGGCTAGTTTTGGGTGTTGAGCAGTGGAAACTTTTTCCACTGCTTGACTTGTTTGACTTTTTGTCTTTAGTTACTTTTTTGGAGATTCAGATTACACAAAGGCACCCAAATGATCTTTGGATCAAAAGGAGTCAAGATCAATCAAAATATCACAATCACAAACACCCAATTGATACAGTTAAATCAATAAAGCACCAGATATGATACAAACATGAACAATTAAGCAGTTGAGCACTTATAAGCAGTTTTAGTAATAATCAGCCAACCAAATTCAACCAAATGCATACACAAGCTATTATAAACTCTAATGAACAAGTTTAAACAGTTTTCATGCAATGGCTTAAAGCCTAAATCAAGATTCAAGCTTATGAATGTTACTGATGAACACTAACACATGCAGTTTAACACTTTGCTGATGTATTTGACCAATAAGCCAGATTCAACACTCAATATCTATCAAATAAGTTATAATAATGATGTTTTAACAACTTTCAACCCTAAGCATGCACAAATACTAGATTTCACCAAAATCTTAGGTCAAAAACAGTTAAATCACCAAGTTATAGCAGATTGTTTGATTTGAAGTTTCAAACCCAAAAACTTGCAGCAAAACACTCTCAACAAGGCATATATCAGATACCAAGCATAAACAATACCTTCTAACAACACAATACCAAGATGCAATCACAAACAGGTAGACCCAAACACCCCTTTATCTTTTTAATCCAAATTTAAACAAGAAAAAGTGAGATTTTAGACCACCCAAGCTCAGATAAACACAATAACAAGTAAGATTAACAGATTCAAGCAGTTTTAAGCCACAAAATTCACAAGAACACAAGTCACATACAAATATCACCAAAAATCAAGATTTTAAGCAGATTTTAGGATTAAGTATGCAAACCTCATGGATGTACATCCACACCCACGAATTTATGAGCTTATGTACTAGCAAGAACAAGTACAAGCTTCCAATAACACTCCTGCTAAGAATCAACAAGGTTAGAAGCACAAGTATAAAATCAGAAATATGAAAAATCCTTGATTGATGCAACTCTTGTCCTCCACACTTGATTATCCCCAAGTTATAAGCTTCACCACACCTTGATAACACAATATCAGGATGCTATGATCAGCCCTATAGCCCAAGAATTCCAAGATAGACCAAGATCTTAGCAAAATATCAAGAAAATGAAGAAAATGTGCAAACGTTTGCACACTCTTCTTTTGAAAACAGGTTTTTTATTCAAATTCAGTAAACTAAGAACATAAACAAGCAATAATAAGATGGCACTTGGTCTTTCTTCAACACACTTAACTCAAATTTCATAAAACTGAAAAAGGGATTTACAAGTGCTTGAACAAGGAAAAACCAAAAGCAAACGTACAAGTGAGACCTTATGGCTTTATATATAGCCTTACAAGTGAACTAAGAACAGATAAAAGTGCTTAAACTTCCAAAATTGCCCTTGAGTAGTTTGAATATCTTGGAGTCTTGTGAGGAATTCTTGGCTGTTTGTGGTGATAGCTGGCTAGAAAATGTGATCAAAGGGTTTGTATGATGCTTAGAAAATAAGCACAATTATGGGACGTTGGATGACTTGCTCTTCTTGTCTTCTTCCTCAAACGTGTAGCAGGGGAGGTCCCATGTGGACACGTGAATGATGTGATGACCAATATTAAGGTTGGGTTGTGTTAACATGATCATTAATCACTAATCTGCACCATTTTAAGGTTTAATTACAAGTAATTAAGAAAACCCCAATTGTGTTCTTGGTGAATAGTTAAGTGTTTGATCCGGATTAAGGTGGGTTTTATTTAAATGTTGTGTTAAGGCGCCAAGATTAATTAAGTAATTAATCTGGTGAGTGGAAGGTGACATGGCAAAATGGTGGAGTGTGATTGGTTGAAGTGGTGAGTGGGGTGAGGTGGCAGTATGTGGTTGGTTAAGGTAAGAATCATGTCTGGCCAATATTAGTCCTTCACTTCCTTCCCTTTTGTCATTTCAGTTATAAACCCTATCAACGCCCATTTAAGCCTTATCAACTTTTCATTTTTCACACTTTTGCCCCAAAAACCTTTGTAAAATGATTTCAGGGGTATTTCTTGCCATTTTTGAATTCTTGAAGGACTGATTTGGCATTTTGATGATGGATAATGGTCTTGACTTGTATGTTGAGCATTTTGGAGGACTGAAATTGCCAAGTCTTGTTTGATGAGGGACCATTCTTGCCAAATGTTGAAAGTCAAGGGTCCTTTTTGTAATTTTGCGATTTTCAAAGGACCAAACTTGTAATTTCTTGTACTTTGAAGGACTTCATGATATATTTGACTTTGTGGAGGATAATGATTTACAATTTAGCTTGGTTGAGGGGCTAAACTTGCCAATTCTTCAAAGTGGAGGGTCCTTTTTGTATTTTTGACAAACTTTAGGGACCAAACTTGTAATTATTAGGATACAAGGGTATAAAGTGCCAATTCTTCCATATTGGAGGACCCTTCTTCATAATTCTTCAAATCTTCAAGGGTTAATCTTGGGAAAGTCTTCATTAGGGCTTGGTTCATTGTGCGGCTTCGTTTCCCGTGTTCGTTTTTGTATGATTCTTGTGATCTTTTGTCATTTTCTCAATATCCGTACCTAAAATACACAAGCAACAAACACAAGCATATATATGGGTATTTTGATGATTTTTAATGCATTTTAAGACCTATTTGGACGATGAGACTATGTATAAAAGCAGTCTCATCATTAAGCTATGATAAAATAGATAAAATAATGCTTAAGAAAACTGGCGGGAAAAAATTAAGGTTTGAAAATAATTCGGAAAACATGAATTGAACATAAGTCGGAATATGTCCTTCTGATGTAATTCAGAATCTGGATCCCTAACACAAGTCGGAGTAACAGAATCCCAACCTAATTCGGAATGATGATACTCAACCTAGTTAGGAATGTGAATACTCAACCTAGTTAGGAAAGTGAATACTCAACCTAGTTAGGAATGTGAATACTCAACCTAATGAGGAATAATGAAAACTGAACCTGGTGAGGAATAATGAAAGCTAGACCTAGTGAGGAATAATAAAACTGGACCTAGTGAGGAATAATGAAAATTGGACCTAATGAGGAATAATGAAAACTGGACCTAGTGAGGAATGATGAAAACTGGACCTAATGAGGAATAATGAAAATTGGACCTAGTGAAGAATAATAAAAAATAGACCTAATGAGGAATAATGACAACTGTACCTAATGAGGAATAATGAAAACTGGACCTAATGAGGAATAATGAAAATTGAACCTAATGAGGAATAATGAAAACTGGACCTAATGAGGAATAATTAAAACTGGACCTAATGAGGAATAATGAAAACTGGACATAGTAAGGAATAATGAAAACTGGACCTAGTGAGGAATGATGTTTCTGATGTAATCCGGGATAAGTTATCTTGTGTATAATTCGGGAAATGAAGGATTATTTTTGGAGGGAAATTAAGTTTACTTCTAGTTCGGGAAACAAAGATTAGGCATACAGTTCGGAAATAGGGTTTTGGGTACCCGAGTAAGATCAAAATAAGAAAAATCCAAATAAGCACTTACCAAAACTTTTACCAAATCAATTTTAGAAATAGCTAATAAGACACAATTTGAAAACTTTTAAATACACTTAATAAGAAAAAAATTTAAAATCAACTTTTTTATAAAAATATTAAACTTATCAAAATCAACTTATTTTTAAAAACTATTAAACATAAAAATTTAAGCAATAAGCAACTCAATCTAAAAACTTTAAAACCACTAACTCAATAAGCACAATCAAATAAGCAAAACAATCATATCATCGACCAAATAAAACCAACTACATGATTAATTAAGCAAAATCAATAGATTATTATGAAATGTAGAATGAGAATTATGAAATAAACTTGATTATATTAAAGATTAATATCGAAGATTACAAGATTAAAATGAAGATTTGATAAGCTTGAAAATCTAGAGAGAAAAATAAAACACACTTAAAAATAAAACTAGAAAAATTGATTAACTAACTAACACCCTCCTAATGACACATTAGGAGGGTATATATAGGAGGAGGAGGGTCTTGTGTCTTCTCTCTTCCTTCTTGTTTTCTCGAATCGATTTAAATTCTTTGTCTTTCTCGACGTCGTCTTGGGATTCGTCGATATAAATTGAACTCGTCTTATAATTCCCTTCTTCTATTAGACTTGAATTCTTCGACTTCATTAAACTTCCGTCTTTAGACTTTTTCTTCGATAAATCTTTAGAATAGGCCTTGGACTTCCGTTCTTTTTGCACTCTTGACCTTTTGACTTCGTCTTTTGTCTTTCTCTTCGATAAAAGCCCGTGATAGCCCGTGTTTTCTCCCTTTTTCATATTTTGATCCTGAAACACAATAAAAACACAAACCACACATAATTCCGACTTTTACGACATCAAATACACGTTTTGGTCTTGTTATTATTGGAAATAAGTGGTAAAAGGATAAGTGTTTTCACACTTATTGGGTGTCGGCACAAATGCCTTGGCTAGACACCCCCAAACTCGTAAGTACTGGTATGATGGTTTTCTTCCCATCCATAATTCATATGAGGTTTCCTCTTTATCCTTACAAGGCATCTTATTTAAAGATAAGTAGCCGTTATAATGGCTTCCCCACATGTCCTTTCTCAAAACAGAACTTATCAATATGGCGTTAACCATTTCTTTCAAGGTACATAACTTTCTTTTGGCAATACCATTTTGCTGATGTGAATAAGGAGCAGTGAACTTGCGTCTAATTTGATGTTTCACACATAGATCAGCAAAAGTAGACACATATTCAACTCCTCTATCACTTTGTACAACCTTGTTTTTCCTAACAAATTGATTCTCAACTTTGGTTTTGTATAGAACAGACTTGTCTACAGCTTCATCTTTACTTTTTAACAAGTAAACATAACAATACTTTGTAGAATTGTCAATAAACGTGATGAAGTACTTATTGCCACCTTTTGTGGGTAATGATTTCAAATCACATATGTCTGTGTGTATCATATCAAGTGGTTCGGTTTTTTGTTCAACCGATTTGAAAGATGATCTTGTAAGTTTGACTTTGACACAAGTTTCACACTTATAATTTGAATCAATATTGTTATGCTATTAAATTTAATCAAACGATGCACTGAATTAAAATTAACATCTCCAAAACGTTCATGCCACACATTAGAAGAATCAATCAAGTAAGCATAAGTATTCATTTTATTAATATCATTTTTAACAACCATTACATTGACCTTAAACATACCATTCAAGGCATACCCCTTACCAACATACATTTGATTCTTAGAAAGAACAACTTTCTCAGACTAAAAAACAAGACAAAAACCAAACTTATTCAACAACCAACCAGACACAAGGTTCTTGCGGATCTCCAGAACATACAAGACATTAGTCAACTTGAGCTCTTTCTTTGATGTCATCTTCAAAACATCTCATTCGCCCTTGATATCAGTAGTTTCAGAGTTACCCATGTATAACTTCTCTCCATTGTCAACCAATTTGAAAGAGTGAAACATACTCTTGGTAGCACACACATGACGGGTTGCCCCAATATCAACCCATCAATCACTGTTATTAGAACTTACAAGGTTAATTTCAAAGATCATGTCAACGACATCAGACACCGCAACAATCATGTCCATATTATCATTCACCATATTAGCCTCGTGTGGAGTCACCTGCTTTGGCATCTTGCAGTTAGCAGCACGATGACCTGGCTTGTCACAGTTGAACCAATTTCTTTGGAACTTCTGCTTCACAATTCCAGCTTTAGGAGCAAGGTACTTAGACTTACCTTTGATCTCCTTGTCATTCTTCCTTTTGTCTATCCTTTTGCCTATAGACTTTGAAGAAGACGAACCATGCTTAACCATATTCGCTTTGGCAGAATCAAGTGTATATGTGTTTTTCTGAGCCAACTTGTTATCCTCTTCAATATTAAGACAAACTACCAAGTCTTCAACAGTCATCTCTTTTCTCTTATTTTCAGGTAGTATTTAAATTCTACCCAGCTTGGAGCTAACTTTTCAATGATAGCAGCAACTTGAAAAGTTTCACTCAAGGTCATACCTGTCCTGTAGCAAAACCTGCAGATCTTGAATCTGAGTTATCACATTCTTTGAATCAACATCTTGTAATCCAAAAAAAAGCTACCACCAACTTCTTTGTACTAGCATCCTTAGTTTTGTACTTGCGTTCCAATGCTTCCATAATTCTTTGGCAGTCGTAGTCTTACAATACATGTTGTACAAAGAGTCCACCAAACCATTCAGATCATAGTTGTGGCACAAGAAGTTTGAATGTTTCCATGCTTCAATAGCTTGTTTATTAGCGGGTTCACCTTCTTTAGGAGGTTCCACCTGAGGTACAATCTCCTTTAAGAACTTCACAAGGTTCAAAGTAGTGAGATAGAAAAACATCTTCTATTGTCACCTCTTAAAATTCTGCCCATTGAATTTTTTAGTTTTTCAGCATGATTAGCAACTGTGTTGGTAACCGGCGCCCCAATTACATTCACATTAGTAGTCACAGGGGTTACAGGAGTACCGTTAGTCATCCTGAAAGATCAAACAAGATCAAACACAACATTTATATAAACTATATTAAAATCAATATCTAAGAAATTCAATCGTTATTCTATAGCTTGTACCGGATCTGCTTCAAAGAAACTTAATCTTGGTTTCAATAAATTATATGCAATAATCAAATATATTAGTTTAATAGAAACTTAATCTTGGTTTCAATATAAACTGTTTTATACAACTACTTAAAAAACGTTAAAGATCTGCTAATTAAAATTTGTATGCATAAAACTGATTTCCAAATAAACTCAATCTTGGTTTTGACAGAAAACAGTTTATATGAAAAAATCTCTTATAATCCGATGTTTAACAAAGTATGTTAATTCTGCAACACATAATCTGTTTTAAGATTGTAGGAAAAACTGTATACTTTTATTAAAATAAATCAAATTAGAGATATAAATTACCAAGATATTAAATAACAGAAATTAAAGAACAAAAATAAATGAAAGTAGTAAAGTAGGACACGAGGCTCGTGTTTAACACGATTCTCTTAAAACAGATTCACTGTATGTTTCTCAGGTACAACGTTCAAAGCTGTTGTACAACCGGAGTAGACAAACTTGCCTGAAAAATCACGGAAGCCTTCTGTGTTTCTGATATAAAAAATTATTAAAAATTATTATGGCAATGAAGCTAGAAAAGAATGTGTTTTTCTTATGTCTTTACTGAATGAAATGTGGTTTAATTTATAGGCAGTATATGTCTTGTACACCAACACAAAATATATGCTCCGGAAATAATACAACAAGCAAATCCTTTTATGTCTTAGTCAGAAAGACATAATATTTGCATATTTTTTAACACATAAACTTATTTTTGTTAAACTATTTAATAACTAAGTTTATATCTATTCTTAAAATAGATTTACAGAAGAAGCAAAATTCAAATTCGTAACAAAAAATATAGCCCGTTAGCTCGCACAAGTTCAAAAGATTCGAACTCATTTTAGCGTGAATCGTGGGGTCTTATAGTCGTTTTAACCATACCAAAATGATCAAACGTCCGCAAGTTAAGCTTAATTTCCTCTCTTTTAGGAAGGTTCACAGTGACCAAATCTAAATGGTTTAAAACTTTAAACTATGTTATGCATAAATTAAAAATGATCCAATCTGTGTTGTAAACTAAATACATAAAAAAAGTAAGAAGCATATCTAGGTTTCAACAAAGCATCTTCATTCCTCACCCAAGACAAACCAATCACTCTCTTCTGCAACAAACTCACAGAGATCGTTAGTGATGGCAGATTTATTAATATAAATATAGTGTGTAGCTGAAAATGGGTGGGTTGCATTTGCTATTTAGTTGCCTTGGAAAAGAGCCAAGTTTGGACATCTTGCATTCGCACGTGTATATCCAATAAACCCATCATCCATATCTGTATTCAAACCCTAAATAAAGACAGTCAAAGAAACACCAACACACAGATCTAAACACACAGATTTAGAGAGAGAAATGTATGTACACATATATACAACATATATACACAAAGCTTGAGACAAGGAGTTATGTCCATAAATATATGTGTTTTTTTGAACATCATGCTAAAGATATCCACATTAGCATGTTATGCAAAACCCTCTTATAGACTCTTTTCCACACCATCTGCTAAACTCATTAAAAGATGCACAAAAAAGAGTTGTCCCTAAGGCTCTTTATCTATTGGATTGACACAAAAGATGTATGGACTATTTAAATAACCGGAGTTCAAAAAACTAATGTAGTGCAGTTTAGTAAAGAATTAAGATAACTTAAAAATGATCACAAAGTATGTTTATATAGGTGAATCGTGGGGTCTTATATATAAATGAGACCTTTACAGTGAGATTTTGAAGGGTTTTAGTGTGGGTTTCATGATTCATTCAACTTAAAAGAATCTCCTTTTAGTTAAGTTTATAATTAAGAAAACATTAATAACTAGGCTGTCACATTTTCCTTCCATTCAAGGATGGATTATAAGTATAACTTTACAAGTACAACTCAAAAAGTTAGGCTAATTGATGATTAAACAGATGCAATAGCCCGAAAAGTTTTGAGAAATGATACTAAATGTGTTGCTTACTACATCAACTACCGGATATATGAGGATAAAGAACGGATGAGACTGCTTAAAGATTTGGTGATGTGATTTTAAATTCGGTCTTTAAAGGTCTTTTTGAAACATTAAAAATGTATACAACAAAGATTTTATAAGCAATACCTGAGGTTTTTTTGTTGAAACAGACATGCATTAAGCTACTATATATGTAGCGAATTGAATGTATCAATTTGTAGTGATCACCACCAAAAAAATATATAGTACTATTATTCTAGTGAAAATGAACTAAAAACAAAACAATATGCCATATTAAATCAATACGAGGAAAGACATTTGTAAAGATGCTTGTAAAAACAAGAAAATTTCTCTGCCATTGTATTGAAGACCGCATTAATGTTCCTAACATACTGAAGCTCACAAAAAAGGACATTAATTTCACAAGTTTTGTACAACCTCATTTCTTGATCAAACATCCTATGGAGGCCTAAATCATTCCAATTAATAAACATCACAAACATCCTAAATTAAGTGAAAATATAAAAAATTTAAAAGAGAAACCAAAGAGAGAATTGCCCACTGTGAAAATAAGGATATGAAACAAGAGAGTTTGATTCCTCTTGATCATTCTAATTATCCAAAAGGGGGTCGATTCGCACCCCAATAAGGGTCCATTGATGGCAGTTGCGACGAATTTAGCATATTAGGAGGCAATCCATGGAATGGGTTCGCCTCATTCATGAGTTGTTGTTGTTGACCGCTGATCCCGGTAGGTGATTCCAATTGTTCATTTCCGGAGGCCGGTGCAGTCTCTTCTTCCTCAAGAGGAAGCCTCTCATAGGCCGCATTTCCAAAAGATGCAGCCATAATTACCACGGGTCCTGATGCCAATAAGGTGCCCATCACTGCGCCTCCTACCACCTGCCCTTGACCACCAGCTAAGTAGATAGTTAGCCCTGAAGCGGCAGGTGGAGCAGGAGGGGGAAGAAATGACCCCGAGAGCGATAAGATCTCAAATCGCCCATGTAGTGTCAAAACTTCCCCTGGCGCCGCAGGCTGCTTCAGGGTAACATTAGTAACCGTACCACTACCACTCAAAATACAAACCCCTCTTTGCCTTCTCGTTGCAAAATTCGCTATGCTTTCTTGAATATCACATCCATTCGCTACTTCCATCACATGAGACCTTAGCGCGTTTGGACTATCTCTGGTAATTATAATCGGCGGCTTAGGCTTATTCTTTGATCCAGCAGGACGACCACGTGGCCGCCTCGAACCACCACTACTAAGATCTCCTTCTCCCCCTGTCACAACTGAAGCCAATTCTCTCCCATCATTATTATTATTATTATGAGAACCATCCCTCTCCCTCTTTTGGCCATGGTTTCTACTGCTACTTCCACCACTTTGCTCTTCTTCCTCTTGTGGCTGCTGATGGTGCTGCTGCTGCTGCTGTTGAAATTGATGATGTTGGTGTAGCTGAAGATTAGCATGAAAAGGTGGAGGTAAAGGTCGACCATGAGCTGTAGCAGGATTCATTTTTACAAACAAAACTATCAAACACCCTCTAAATCTTTTTCAATTTCAAACACTTCTTCTCAGCTTCTTTACTCTTACTCGAATACTTTCTTCAACTCCTTTTCGCTGTTCTAGAACTACTAATTAACTTTCACCTTATAAGAGTTAGATTAAATCTTTTGAAAAGCCCAACAAATTTCAAAGTATATATAGCCATGTTTATTGCTAGAACATGTTAAAGTGATACAAATATGTGCAAAATGGTGAAATAAGCTATCAAGCTAGAGAGAAATAAAAAGAGGGCAGGGTTTGTGGTTTTAGGGTTTGTGGAGTTTTGTTTGTTGTTAAGAAGAGAGGTAGACATTGTGCGCATGGGGGGCGGTGGGGGGCCCCACGTTTCTCTCTCCTTTGTCTCCCTTGCTACTCCCACGTTCTCCCTTCTTTCTATTTTTTCTATCTTCTTGTTTTGTCCATTTCTCCATTAATTCAAACTTTTGACCTAATTTATTATTCCACCTTTTATATTACAGTAATTTAGTATGCTGTAAGTTTTTATTTCTAAGTTACTAATTCTATCATAGATTAGGAGTAGTTTATTTTTTAATAAGATGTCTCATTTTAGTTGTGCACTAATTAATATAAAGTACGTTTAACTTTAATCGAGTTTAATACGTGTTTGACAAAAGTGTTACAAACTTTAAAAACAGATTAATTAGTTTGTTAAGGTTTGAACTATGAAAAATAACAGAAAGAAAAAAGTACTAATAATTATGATTTCCTTAAAATATATCTCGCGTGTATGGTGGAAAGGGTTGTTCATAGGCGTCTTTTTTGTGAGGAAGGTGTGTTGTTATATATAATTCGTTTTGTTTCACTTATTTTTAGCGTCTTTGATAGTTGAATTCAATGTATACGTATGTCGTTCATAAAAAAATGACGGGTAATAACGCATTGCAAACTAATATGCCATATTGAAACTCTGAATAGTGAATAAAATCTACCTAAAACGAGACCTTAAGAATGGAACTAAACCTCAAAACTACTAAAAGATAAATCAAAATTTCTTTATCAAGTACAAAGAAATGGTGCCTTTCAAAAAAAAAAGAAAAAAAAAAAGTACAAAGAAATGGAAAATTTCGAGTTCGAAACACATTTGATGCAAAAAAACTTTAATGCAAAAAACTTTAATGCAAAAGACTTTAAAGTGGTCGAGCTAACTTTTTTTAGGCCTTAGTCGGTTTTTGCGGCGATACGCTCAAACCATATGGATTAATAGACTAAAAAGTTAAAAAAACATATACGGTAACCAAAAAGAAAAATAAAATTAAAAACGGGATTGCGGTTGTCATCGATAGACAAATTAAAGCAACTTATAAACTGAGGATAGAATTCGAATATGTTACACATCATTGAGCAACTAACTATAATTAGCTCTTACGTGTATAGACCCTCACCAAGACAACAACTTAACATGATCGATGAAGCCAACAAAAATCAATCATCATCACTATCACTCCAGTGTTGTAATCAGAGCAAATCGACATACTTGCAGCATATAATGCCCAAAATTTAAACCATCAATGAGTTACATCATTGTTGTCATTGTCTCATAATGAATTATGGTATTAAATTTGATATAGCAAAAAGATATTAAAAAAATATATACACAACAATTGTTCAGTTTTTCTTATAATTTTGATCTAACACCTAGCCTATAACTTGTCATATAGTATATTAATATTCCTTATCAATGTTACTAGCTAGTGATACAAAACCTAAAACTACCTATGAACTTATAATGCTCGTATTAATTTGGATTTTAAATGGCGGTTAAACCATAGCCGTGATACATACACTACATCGCAAATTGAAATTTCCTATGAAGGTGCCATATGGATCATGGCAATCATCATCACGACCGAGTGGAATAAAGAGTGATACCCTATATGTTATTGATGGTTGCTGATGGTTGCCAAAAGATTGGCAATGGTCTCAACACTAAGTTTTGGCTTGACTCGTGGATAGGCGGTCCACCCCTTTGCAACGTTTTCCCAATTCACTACAACAATTTTGAACCTAGGGACGACTTATTCGTCCCTAGGGAGGCACTTTTTCGACCCTAAACCCCTAGGGACGACTAAGTCGATCCAAGAGGTTTGTACCCAAAAAAACGTCTCTAGATTTCTAGGGTCGACTACCCCTTTGAAACCTAGGGACGACTATGTGGGTCCCACAACCAACTACGTTGAAAATATTGACTACCCTAGGGACGACTTACCTTTGAAACTTAGGGTCGAAAAAGTCGTCCCTAGGTTTTTAATAAAAATAACCTTTTTTTAATTTTTAATATAAATTCGTTTTAGTTCAAGTACTTTTTGCATTGATAATTTAAATAATTCGTTTTTTAATTATTTTTAATAAAATCTTTTTTATACAAATTAATAAAACCATTTCCAGAAAGAAAAAAAAAGGAAATATAATCCTAGGGACGACTTAGTCGTCCCTAGGTTTTTCAAAGTTGTCCAGTTATTAAACCTTGTCCCTAGGTTTAATACCTGGGTAACTTTGACACCTAGGGACGACTAAGTCGTCCCTAGGGTTAATACCTGGGCGAATATTGGCAAACCTAGGGACGACTAAGTCGTCCCTAGATGTACCTGGGGGTAAAAAAATCTGGGCTTTTTTGCAGTTTCTAGATTTTTTTCGGAACTTTTTCCGGACAAAATCTACAATTCAAAATGGCAGAATTCGACAAATACAGAATAATAACAAATCAATAAACGTTACAATACCATATTAAGATAAATTATCCAACGTCACGATACAATATTCATCAAATACACTTATGCATCCTAAATCAAATGTTTCACACGCTACAAGTCTCAAACTTTATTAAACATGCATAATAAGAAATAATACTACCACAACCTGTACTCCTCCTCCGCATCCTCGTTAGGTGAAAAGTCACCTTGCTCCTCGTCATCCCCCTCGTCATCCCCCGTGATCCCCCTCGTCATCGCCTGATAAGTCGTCACCACTGTTTTGTAAATCCCTATCTCGACCCAACTCGTCAACGGACCGGTAATCATGCTGATGAGGATTTATGATTACACGAGAACCTCCAGGTAGGGATTGTGAAGTAGAGCCGATCTCATGAGTTGATATGTTACGGTTATACGTTAGAGGTTCAACTGATGAGTCGATATGTTAAGGTTATACGTTATAGGTTAAACAGATGGTTAGAGACGACTTGCTTTTGTAACTTAGGGACGACTATGTCGTCCCTAGATTAATAATAAATTTTATTTTTTTCGCATATTAAAACCTTGAGACGACCTATAGTGTGAAACATCGGGACGACTAACTCGTCCCTACATTTTTGGGTAACTTAGGGACGACTAAGTCGTCCCTAGGTGTATACCGGGAAAACTCAAACCCAAGCGGGTTATTTAAAATTTGGCCAAATATTTCAAGTTTTCCAAAATTTTGCTAAGTGATTGGAGGGTTTTTTTAGGGACGACTTTACCATAATATTTAGGGACGAAAAAGTCGTCCCTAGGTGTTTTTCATACATTTTTACATTATACCTTCTATGTAATAAAATTAATAATATAAATTAATAATAAAAATAAAAAAATTATTATAATTAATATTAAAATATACGTTATACTTAGTTTGTAATAATTAATACCCGCGCATATCGATATGTTACGGTTATACGTTAGAGATTCAACCGATGAGTCGATATGTTAGGGTTATACGTTATAAGTTCAACCAATGAGTCAATATGTTACAGTTATACGTTATAGGTTGAACCGATGAGTCGATATGCTAGGGTTATACGTTAGAGGTTCAACCGATGAGTCGATATGTTACGGTTATACGTTAGAGGTTCAACCGATGAGTCGATATGTTACGGTTATACGTTGGAGGTTAAACAGATGAGTCGATATATTAGGGTTATACATTATAGGTTAAACAGATGAGTCGATATGTTACGGTTATACGTTAGAGGTTCAACTGATGAGTCGATATGTGTCACACTCCCAAAATATCAGAGTATAATGGCGACAAGGGAGTGGTGACGTCATGATTATCATACACACACAGTTACAAAGAACGACCTCTAAATGAGACGTTCGGAAAATAGATCACTTGTAATTGATAAAATAAATAGTTTTAACATAGTGCGGAAGCATAAAACTGGTCACAGTTACAAAACATAGTTTTCCAAATAGTACAAATGATCTTTGTTTCAATAGAAATGACGGTAATGCATGAGACCTCACTTAGCATCTTCCTTCTTAATACCTGAGAAAAACATTGCTAAAGCGTCAACATAAAGTTGGTGAGTTCATAGGTTTAATTAATTTGAAATGTTTAATGAACCACAAGATTTTCCCAAAAGTGATGACAATATAACAAATACAGAGTCATCCTAAAAGTATTTATTACAGTCTAAGCTCGTGACACCGAAGCGTTAACAACACCGGTAGTATAATCATATAAATGTAGCCCAAATGGATGCCTAAACCCACGACATCCTATCTCAGACTCAAATGAAACTGTGCCCGCTTGTCCCTTGTTGGACAAGACAGACAGGGACGTCAATCCCGATAGATCTATCCATAACATTCGCGCTTACACAAAGTAATTAACGGTTCACGATTCACGGGCCAAAGCAACTGGGTTTTTAGTGGGACTTAGACTAATATATAAATCAGTAAATGCACTTGTGTTCATACGTTAAATCAAGCAATGTCTCACCCCAAAAAGCAGTAAAAATAGTTAAACATGGGGCTATAAACTCACCTCGTAAATCAGCAAGGTGACAAAAGGTAAAGGTAGCTCGAGAGTACGGTTACGCTAGCCGCGACCTATTTAATTATAAAGATCGTGTTACGACATTAAAATTTATACTAATAAAAAGACATGACATCTTAGTTGTGCTTGACAATACTTTTCGTTTACAGAAAACACGATACATAAAAGTAGGGTATTAAACAATTGAGATTTACGGGCTAAATATACTCTTAAGTTAAACAAATTTCGTTTTGGGCCTTAAATAACCCAATACACCCAAACTGGCCCAACAATAAACCAATTCAACCCAACCAAGGGTCGGCCCATTGGCCATTTGACCCGGCCCGGCCCAAGGGCGACACAAACAAGGTGAGGGGGTTAATACGTGTTTTAATTTCTCACAAAATCCCAAAACACTCAGTCAATCTCTCTCTCTTCTCTCGAAAATACTCCCACCGCCCCCTTTCTCTCTCTCTCTCAAAAACCAATCGGATCTAAGCCACTCCCATGGCTAAAAGGTTTCCAGATTATTAATATCCATTACTTATGATGGTTTATGATGATTAAACACGCGTGGGATGTGGGGTCTCATCCCCACATCAAGTCGATTCGACTTCGAGGCGTTTTTCCAGGGGTTTAAGTTATAGATTCATCAATCAAAGATAAGTTTTACATCCCTTTTTCCTTTTAATTAGATGGTCTATTGATTTTCGTTTATAAAAAGGATTTATGGTTTTTAAATCGTTCGTATAAGCAAGCTGTGAATAAAGGGCTCTCGGATTTAATAATACTCGAATTAGGGTTTCGAAAATAATTGGGGGTTTTTCTAAATCTCATGTTTAATAACAATTAATTAACGTTTTCTATCATAAAAACATATTAATTTCAATATATAGCCGATTTGTAAAAATTAGGGTTTCGGTCAAATTTGGGGGTTTATTCATATCTCGGTTTTAATTAAATTAATTAATCAATTCGTGTTTGGATTGGGTCTAATTAGGGTTTAAATTAATAAAATGAAATTAGGGTTTATATAAATTGGGGATTTTTGTACACGGTTGTTTATTTGTAATTAAAATGTGTTTTTGGAACATATAATGTGTTAATTTCGTAAATAAAAAGGGTTTACAATTTTTAGGGTTTCGGATTAAATAAAGGGGTTTTATTCCCGCGGCTTATTGAGGGCTTGATGATGTTTCTGTAAAAAGAAATAGATAAATCTTGGGTTATGGTTACTTTTGAGTGATAAATGTTTCGGCAGAAACAAAGGGTCTCGGTTTGGTCTCGGTTTGGTCATGATTTGGTCATGGCAGAAATAATGTAAAAGAAATGGTAAGGGGGTCTCGGTTTGGTCTTGACAGAAAATAATGGGGTTGTGGTTTGTGGTCAAAGTCCAAGTTAATATTGCTATAATTTATCTTTACATTTTTGGTTTAAACTGAACCGTAACAATGACTAATACATTTGTTTTATTTTCGCAGGTTTGGTTACAAATGACGAGCACAACTAAGACGTGTACAGGAAATTAAAGAGATGATTAAAAGACTCACAACGGGTGTTTCGTTTCGGTTTGCAGGTGTGGACGAGAAGGAAATGGATCGGCTTGACACTACTCTTTACTTTCACCCAGGATTTGTATTTGAACTACTCAGGAAATTTTTTTGTAATATTTGGACTGTGGATAATGTTTGTGTTATGTTTGGACATTAAATGATTTTGGGCTGTATGTAACTTGTATTATTAGTTTAGGGTTAGACTAAAACTGGAAATGGTATGCTTGTGATGTACCCATTTTGGGTAAACTTGGCATGTGTGCTGGATTTTAGTGATTAGTGGGTGAATAAACAATGTAATTAAGTTCAGGTCTGAATATTGACTCTTGTTGACCAAGTTTTGAAATAAAAGTTCATAAATTAGATTTTTGTACAATTTGTATTATTCAGCCCAGGTTTTGTCAATTGTCTAAGTTTTAGACGCAAAAACATAATATGAATAACTTGATAACAAATCGACACACGACTTGAATCAAAGACGGATATGCGAAATCTCGAGGGATTCAGCAAATAATTCAAATAGACACACGGTAAATGCATAAAACGCTTAATAACTCGTACGTTTCATTTATAAAAAATAATAGACGCGAAAACTCGAGTTGTTACATTCGCTCTCCCTAAAGAGGGATTTGTCCGCAAAGCAAAGCAAATAATACATTTATAACGACACCTCATTGGTAAATAATTAAGGTGCTTCACTATATGAAGAATTAAAGATGAAAATTTGACGGATGTCACAGTATTCCCATGTTTTAGAGATTTCGTCACGAAATCAAGACGTTGTTGTAGTAGGATGATTAGCGAAAAGATGAGGGTACTTGCTCTTGAATTGATCTTCACGTTCCCACGTGTATTCTGGACCTCTACGCGCATTCCAACGGATTTTTACAATAGGTATACGACTTTGCTTGAGCTGTTTGACTTGACGGTCCATAACTTCTACCGGTTCTTCTACAAAGTTGAGTTTGTCGTCGAGTTGAATCTCTTCTAAAGGAATAACGAGTGTCTCGTCGGCTAAACATTTCTTCAGATTGCAAATGTGGAACACATTATGCACTCGGCTAAGTTCTTGAGGTAACTCCAAACGATAGGCTACGGGGCCAATCCTCTCTATGATCTTGAATGGTCCAATATAACGAGGATTCAACTTTCCACGCTTTCCAAAGCGAATCACACCCTTCCAAGGTGAGACCTTCAACATGACTCTATCGCCAACTTCAAACTCAAGGGGTTTGCGTCTCATGTCAGCATAACTCTTTTGTCGATCTCTTGCGGCTTGCATACGGCTCTTGATCTTAAAGATCTTCTCAGTAGTCTCGTGTATGATTTCGGGTCCAGTGAGTTGTGCTTCACCAACCTCTGCCCAACACACGGGTGGACGGCATTTTCTACCATACAATGCTTCGAACGGTGCTGCCTTAATACTAGTGTGATAACTATTGTTGTATGAGAACTCCACCAGAGGTAGTGTCTATCCCATCTATTTCCGAAGTCGATCACACAAGCTCTCAGCATATCTTCTAAGGTTTGAATGGTCCTTTCACTATGACCGTCAGTTTGGGGATGATACGCAGTGCTCATATCCAACTGCGTTCCCAATGCCTTCTGCAACGACTTCCAAAACTGCGAAGTAAATCGGCTATCTCGGTCGGAGATTATAGACACAGGCACACCATGCCTCGTGACTACTTCTTCCAAGTATGTTCTTGCTAATTTATCCATTCCATCGGTCTCTTTGATTGGTATGAAATGAGCCGATTTGGTGAGTCGGTCGACGATTACCCAAATGGTGTCAAATCCGGCTGAGGTTTTAGGTAGCTTTGTAATGAAATCCATAGTGATCCTTTCCCACTTCCATTCTGGCAGTTCGGGTTGGACTAACAATCCTGATGGTTTCATATGTTCGGCCTTTACCTTGGCACAAGTCAAGCACTTGCTAACGTATGTAGCAATGTCCGCCTTCATGTTCGGCCACCAATACAACATCTTCAGATCATGATACATTTTGTCAGATCCCGGATGTATGGAGTATTTTGACTTATGCGACTCATGCATAATCAAAGGTCGTAGGTCACCATGGCACGGTACCCAACTCCTATTATCAAGGCACAACGTTCCATCCGAGCGAGCTTCTAACTTCTTTATCATGCCTTCAACATCTTCAGTCTTGAGAATTTCTTCCTCGACTGCCTCTTTCTGAGCCTTGAGAATTGAGGATGGAAGGTCTAAGTCAATGGTCATCACCAAGGCCTTCACCCTAAGAACTCTCTCCTTTCGACTCAAAGCGTCGGCCACGACATTTGCCTTGCCCGGGTGATAACGGATCTCGCAATCGTAATCACTGAGCAACTCTAGCCAACGTCGTTGTCTCATGTTGAGTTCTTTTTGATTCAAAATGTGTTGCAGACTCTTATGATCAGTGAATACATCACACTTTGTGCCATAAAGGTAGTGTCTCCAAATCTTCAGGGCAAATACCACTGCTCCCAACTCTAGGTCATGAGTTGTGTAGTTCTTCTCGTGCACTTTTAGTTGTCTTGATGCATAAGCTATGACCTTAGTCCTTTGCATCAGTACCGCACCTAACCCTTTTATGGATGCATCACAATACACCACAAAGTCTTCATAACCCTCGGGTAGGGCTAGTATAGGTGCTTCACACAACATCTGCTTCAATGTCTGGAATGCCAAATCTTGATCCTCTTTCCACTCAAATTTCTTATCTTTTTGAGTTAACTCCGTCATTGGTTTAGCTATCTTGGAGAAACCTTCAATGAATCTCCTATAGTAACCAGCAAGACCTAAAAATTGGCGGATCTCCGTGGGTGTTGTTGGAGTCGCCCAATCCTTCACGGCCTCGATCTTAGCAGGATCAACGTGAATACCACTGCTACCGATTACATGCCCAAGGAATTGCACCGTGTTTATCCAAAACTCACATTTGGAAAACTTTGCATATAACTTCTCCTTCCTTAGCAGCTCTAGTATGGTCTTCAAATGTTCCTTGTGTTCTTCTTCATTACGAGAGTAGATGAGAATATCATCGATAAATACAATCACAAACTTGTCCAAGTATGGTTTGCAAACTCGGTTCATGAGATCCATGAATACTGCGGGCGCGTTTGTCAAACCGAAAGGCATAACTTGGAACTCGTAGTGTCCGTACCGGGTTATAAAAGCCGTCTTATGAACGTCTTCCTCTCTAACCCTTAGCTGATGATATCCTGACCTTAAATCGATCTTCGAGTATATGCTAGATCCTTGCAATTGGTCGAAAAGATCGTCAATTCTTGGCAATGGGTAACGGTTCTTTATCGTCAGCTTATTCAATTCTCGGTAATCGATACACATCCTAAAGGATCCATCTTTCTTTTTGACAAATAGGACCGGTGCTCCCCAAGGTGAGGAACTCGGCCTAATGAAACCTTTGTCAGAAAGTTCCTTTATTTGTTCAGCTAACTCTGTCATCTCGGCTGGTGCTAAGCGGTATGGGGCTCTAGCAACAGGCGCGGCTCCTGGTGTAAGCTCTATGTGAAACTCCACTTGCCGTGCTGGTGGTAATCCCGGTAAATCCTTTGGGAATACGTCTGGAAAGTCTCTAACGATCGGTACATCTTCCACTTTCTTTTCGTGATCTTCTTCTCCTTCCTGTTGTGTTATTTGAACCAAGAATACTGGACATCCCTTCTCAATGTATCTTTGGGTTCTAATACATGAGATGACTTCCAGTCTTGATCCATTCTTCACTCCACTCCTTTCGCCTTGTATGATTAGTACATCGTTTCCATAAGGAACACGGACGCACTTCTCATGACATACAATTTCTGCGTGATGCTTCGACATCCAATCCATTCCAATGATGACATCAAAACTTCCCAATTCTATGGGGAGTAAGTCGATACTGAACGAACGATCTTGCAAACTTATACTACATCCTTTCAGAATAGCGTCGGTGGTTACTGACTTCCCATCGGCTAATTCTACATTATACTTAACATCTAACGCAGTAGGGGTAATATTTAGGCGTTCACTAAATACAGATGACACAAAGCTCCTATCCGCACCAGAATCAAATAGTACTGAAGCATAGTTGTTATTGACTAGAAACGTACCAGTCACAACATTGTTGTCCTGCACCGCAGCTTCAGCACACAGATGATACACTTTGCTAGGTGCCGTGAATCCTCTAGGAGTACTAGTTGTGGCTCGGTTATTTCCTCCCCGGTTCCCTTGATTCTGCTTTTGGTTTCCTTGGTTGTGATTCTGATTGCCTCGAATCTGGTTACCACGACCTTGGTTCCCACCGCTTGGACACTTGTTCTTGTAGTGACCTTTCTCTCCACATCCAAAGCAAGTGACATTTGCTCCTTGGCCACCCTGTGTTCCTGGTCCTCTTTGGTTAGTAGGACGAGGTGGTGCTCGACATTCCTTTGCCTTATGTCCGGCCTTCCCACAGTTGTAGCACGTAGGGGGACATGCTCCTTCGTGGTGTCGGCCACACTTTCCACAGAAAGGAAGTCTTCCAGCGTAGTTTCCAGTATTACCTTGTCCAGCAGAAAACACCCTTGCTACTTCTTGTCGCTTGTTCTGATTGTAGTTGTTTGTGTTGTTGCTGTTGTTGGTATTGTTGGTATTGTTGTTGTAGTGGTTGCCAGACCACTTCCTCTTATCCCCAGTATTTTCTCCCAACTCTTGTACCACTTGGTACATCAGACTCTGAGCCATATCGATTGCCTCGTGCAAATCAGTTGGCTTGGATGAAGTCACATTCCCTTTGATGCTCAAAGGTAGTCCTTCAATGTATCGCTCAACAATTGGTCGTCGTTGGGCACCATTTCGGGACATAACAAGATCAGCTCTTGAAAGCGCTGATTGTAAGCAGTAAGAGCGGTACCCTTGACCTTCAGGTTCCACAGCTCAACCTCCATCTGCTTGACTTCATTTCGTGGGCAGTATTTCCTCACAAACATAGCTTTAAACTCACTCCAGGGCGTCGCTTGGGCAACGTCAATGGTCACAGCACGAGCATAGACGTTCCACCAAGTCAAAGCACCATCCACTAACGTGCTTGACGCAAATTTTACCTTATCAGCTTCAGCAACATTGCTAATCCCAAAATGGGATTCCAGCTTCTCAAACCATCTGGTCAAACCTACTGCTCCTTCAGTACCGCGGAAACTTACTTCCGTGTCTGCACGAAATTCCTTGTAGGTACAAGTCCGTGCAATGGCAATAGTAGCTCCTTGGTTGGTCTCCTCCTGTGTGCTTGTTGTACGATTTGCTTCAGCTGCTGCGAGTGCCTCGGCCACCCGTTCGGCGATCATTTGACTCAGCATGACGGGATCAATACCACCGGTAGTAGCTGGTGGATTCTGTGTCTCAGATCTTCTAACTGGCGCCATAATCTAAAAAGGTAATAGGACAATGAGTTTTGCCAGACATAACATGCATGGCACGCACAATACAATTATGAAATTCTCCATGGTATAATAAACAATATATAATGATCTCACAATTTTTGTAACCCATAATATCATTCATAGAATTGTTTGGTAATACATCATAATTTGTCATGCATAATAAAGAAAATGAAAATGCCAACTAGCTGAGATAAAGCTCAAAGCTTAGTGGTCGTACAACAATAAGTCAATGGTACAGGATAAATCTAACTAGTGCCCTCACGGCGCTGATGAAGCTCTCTCTCTAACTCTGCTAACCTCCTCTCAACCACGATCTCACGATCCTGGGAATCTCTAAGTCTAACATCAGTATCATAACAAGCGGCTCTAAACCTCTTATCCAAGTCAGCAACAGGGTCCTCCACAGGTGCCTCTAGTCCACCTGTCTCAACCAATGGCTCTACTCCCCAACGGGTCATCAGGCTGTCGATCTCCTCAAGACGAGCATTCGGCATGGTATCCATCTGATCAAGAACAGCATGGAGCTGTCCTCGTAGACGGGTCACACAAACCGTCAACACTGTCTCATCCCTAACTGGACTCTTCTTCGCCAGTGCCTCCAGCTTATCCTGCACCTCATTATACTCCTCACCCAAAGCCTCTACAGCATCCTCCAACCTGTTTAAACGGGTCGTCACACATCCATCTGCTGCTCCAAGCATCACCACTGTCGATGTAGCTCTCCTAGGAAGAGGAGTCGTAGCTCTCGGCCCAGTAGAGATGCCAACATCAGCAAGCATCTCCTGGTACACAGCAGGTACAGTCTCTGGTGGTGGTAGTAGTAGTGACACCTCTAGGACAGGACTGGCAGGTGTGCGGGTTGCATGCCTGTCAGTGGCAGAGAAGGGTATGAGGGGTCGGTAAGGTGAAGGTGGTGGTCGAGCAGCTCTCCCCCGAAGACGTCGCCTCACATAGTAGAAAGGCAGAGTACCAGGTGTTGGAGCAGGGATGTCAGTCCTCTCCCCTTCGTCTTCAGACGAAGACGAGGAGATGTGTGCGAGGGAAACCTCAGGAGTAGCAACATATGTAGCAGGAGGGTCCTCAGTGTCAGTGACCTCCATGGGTTCACCTTCCCCATCGGTGAACTCCATATCATCATCCTCTGTCTCCTCCATCGACTCATCCCTAGTGACTGATGCCTGTCCTGGTGACTGCACCACATCAGCGGCTAGGTCATCCTCTCCTCCGCCTTCTAGGCTAAGTACGTCATCAGCTGATGCATCAGGGATATGGATCGGTGAACGATGAACCTCCTCAGTCTCTCTCTCAGTCTCATCATCTGAAATCATCCGGTACCACGGATATCCTGATGGTGATCCTCTAGGTAGTCCTACTGATGAACTGATAGTCGACTGTGAACTGCGGTTGTAGTATGCTCCTGTAGACGTGGAATCATCAGAAGAAGACATCGCTGTAACATAAACAAAATAAATGTGTGTAAATATCTCATGTAATTAGTCCGTAAAAAGGGACGTTAACATAACATATAGCAATCATTGTTGAACCCACATGTATCCCATATAACATAATTCAGATTTTGTTGTTGCACATGTAACCCATGTAAATATACCTCGTAATTGTTAAATCACATGTATCCCATTTATTACTTATATATATATATCCATGTATATATATATACTTAGTACTTACAATCCGTATGATAATCGATTCCTAAATGCAACCTAGTTCTCTATAACCATGTCTCTGATACCAATCTGTCACACTCCCAAAATATCAGAGTATAATGGCGACAAGGGAGTGGTGACGTCATGATTATCATACACACAGTTACAACGAACGACCTCTAAATGAGACGTTCGGAAAATAGATCACTTGTAATTGATAAAATAAATAGTTTTAACATAGTGCGGAAGCATAAAACTGGTCACAGTTACAAAATATAGTTTTCCAAATAGTACAAATGATCTTTGTTTCAATAGAAATGACGGCAATGCATGAGACCTCACGTAGCATCTTCCTTCTTAATACCTGAGAAAAACATTGCTAAAGCGTCAACATAAAGTTGGTGAGTTCATAGGTTTAATTAATTTGAAATGTTTAATGAACCACAAGATTTTCCCAAAAGTGATGACAATATAACAAATACAAAGTCATCCTAAAAGTATTTATTACAGTCTAAGCTCGTGACACCGAAGCGTTAACAACACCGGTAGTATAATCATATAAATGTAGCCCAAATGGATGCCTAAACCCACGACATCCTATCTCAGACTCAAATGAAACTGTGCCCGCTTGTCCCTTGTTGAACAAGACAGACAGGGACGTCAATCCCGATAGATCTATCCATAACATTCGCGCTTACACAAAGTAATTAACGGTTCACGATTCACGGGCCAAAGCAACTGGGTTTTTAGTGGGACTTAGACTAATATATAAATCAGTAAATGCACTTGTGTTCATACGTTAAATCAAGCAATGTCTCACCCCAAAAAGCAGTAAAACAGTTAAACATGGGGTTATAAACTCACCTCGTAAATCAGCAAGGTGACAAAAGGTAAAGGTAGCTCGAGAGTACGGTTACGCTAGCCGCGACCTGTTTAATTATAAAGATCGTGTTACGACATTAAAATTTATACTAATAAAAAGACATGACATCTTAGTTGTGCTTGACAATACTTTTCGTTTACGGAAAACACGATACATAAAAGTCGGGTATTAAACAATTGAGATTTACGGGCTAAATATACTCTTAAGTTAAACAAATTTCGTTTTGGGCCTTAAATAACCCAATACACCCAAACTGGCCCAACAATAAACCAATTCAACCCAACCAAGGGTCGGCCCATTGGCCATTTGACCCGGCCCGGCCCAAGGGCGACACAAACAAGGTGAGGGGGTTAATACGTGTTTTAATTTCTCACAAAATCCTAAAACACTCAGTCAATCTCTCTCTCTTCTCTCGAAAATACTCCCACCGCCCCCTTTCTCTCTCTCTCTCTCAAAAACCAATCGGATCTAAGCCACTCCCATGGCTAAAAGGTTTCCAGATTATTAATATCCATTACTTATGATGGTTTATGATGATTAAACACGCGTGGGATGTGGGGTCTCATCCCCACATCAAATCGATTCGACTTCGAGGCGTTTTTCCAGGGGTTTAAGTTATAGATTCATCAATCAAAGAAAAGTTTTACATCCCTTTTTCCTTTTAATTAGATGGTCTATTGATTTTCGTTTATAAAAAGGATTTATGGTTTTTAAATCGTTCGTATAAGCAAGCTGTGAATAAAGGGCTCTCGGATTTAATAATACTCGAATTAGGGTTTCGAAAATAATTGGGGGTTTTTCCAAATCTCATGTTTAATAACAATTAATTAACGTTTTCTATCATAAAAACATATTAATTTCAATATATAGCCGATTTGTAAAAATTAGGGTTTCGGTCAAATTTGGGGGTTTATTCATATCTCGGTTTTAATTAAATTAATTAATCAATTCGTGTTTGGATTGGGTCTAATTAGGGTTTAAATTAATAAAATGAAATTAGGATTTATATAAATTGGGGGTTTTTGTACACGGTTGTTTATTTGTAATTAAATAGTGTTTTTGGAACATATAATGTGTTAATTTTGTAAATAAAAAGGGTTTACAATTTTTAGGGTTTCGGATTAAATAAAGGGGTTTTATTCCCGCGGCTTATTGAGGGCTTGATGATGTTTCTGTAAAAAGAAATAGATAAATCTTGGGTTATGGTTACTTTTGAGTGATAAATGTTTCGGCAGAAACAAAGGGTCTCGGTTTGGTCTCGGTTTGGTCTCGGTTTGGTCATGATTTGGTCATGGCAGAAATAATGTAAAAGAAATGGTAAGGGGGCCTCGGTTTGGTCTTGACAGAAAATAATGGGGTTGTGGTTTGTGGTCAAAGTCCAAGTTAATATTGCTATAATTTATCTTTACATTTTTGGTTTAAACTGAACCGTAACAATGACTAATACATTTGTTTTATTTTCGCAGGTTTGGTTACAAATGACGAGCACAACTAAGACGTGTACAGGAAATTAAACAGATGATTAAAAGACTCACAACGGGTGTTTCGTTTCGGTTTGCAGGTGTGGACGAGAAGGAAATGGATCGGCTTGACACTACTCTTTACTTTCACCCAGGATTTGTATTTGAACTACTCAGGAACAATTTTTGTAATATTTGGACTGTGGATAATGTTTGTGTTATGTTTGGACATTGAATGATTTTGGGTTGTATTTAACTTGTATTATTAGTTTAGGGTTAGACTAAAACTGGAAATGGTATGCTTGTGATGTACCCATTTTGGGTAAACTTGGCATGTGTGCTGGATTTTAGTGATTAGTGGGTGAATAAACAATATAATTAAGTCCAGGTCTGAATATTGACTCTTGTTGACCAAGTTTTGAAATAAAAGTTCATAAATTAGATTTTTGTACAATTTGTATTATTCAGCCCAGGTTTTGTCAATTGTCTAAGTTTTAGACGCAAAAACATAATATGAATAACTTGATAACAAATCGACACACGACTTGAATCAAAGACGGATATGCGAAATCTCGAGGGATTCAGCAAATAATTCAAATAGACACACGGTAAATGCATAAAACGCTTAATAACTCGTACGTTTCATTTATAAAAAATAATAGACGCGAAAACTCGAGTTGTTACATTCGCTCTCCCTAAAGAGGGCTTTGTCCGCAAAGCAAAGCAAATAATACATTTATAACGACACCTCATTGGTAAATAATTAAGGTGCTTCACTATATGAAGAATTAAAGATGAAAATTTGAAGGATGTCACAATATGTTATGGTTATAGGTTATAGGTTCAACCAATGAGTCGATATGTTACGGTTATACGTTAGAGGTTCAGCTGATGAGTCGATATATTAGGGTTATACGTTATAGGTTAAATAGATGAGTCGATATGTTACGGTTATACGTTAGAGGTTCAACTGATGAGTCGATATGTTAGGGTTATACGTTATAGGTTCAACCGATGAGTCGATATGTTACGGTTATACGTTAGAGGTTCAACTGATGAGTCGATATATTAGGGTTATACGTTATAGGTTAAACAGATGAGTCGATATGTTACGGTTATACGTTAGAGGTTCAACTGATGAGTCGATATGTTAGGGTTATACGTTATAGGTTCAACCGATGAGTCGATATGTTACGGTTATACGTTAGAGGTTCAACTGATGAGTCGATATGTTAGGGTTATATGTAATAGGTTCAACCAATGAGTCGATATGTTACAGTTATACGTTAGAGGTTCAACTGATGAGTCGATATGTTAGGGTTATACGTTATAGGTTAAACAGATGAGTCGATATGTTACTGTTATACGTTAGAGGTTCAACTGATGAGTCGATATATTAGGTTTATACGTTATAGGTTAAACAGGTGAGTCGATATGTTATGGTTATACGTTAGAGGTTCAACTGATGAGTCGATATGTTAGGGTTATACGTTATAGGTTCAACCGATGAGTCGATATGTTACGGTTATATGTTAGAGGTTCAACCGATGAGTCGATATGCTAGGGTTATACGTTATAGGTTCAACCGATGAGTCGATATGCTAGGGTTATATGTTATAGGTTCAACCGATGAGTCGATATGCTAGGGTTATACGTTATAGGTTCAACCGATGAGTCGATATGCTAAGGTTATACGTTATAGGTTCAACCGATGAGTCGATATGTTACGGTTATACGTTATAGGTTCAACTGATGTGTCGATATGTTACGGTTATACGAGAAAGCCTAAATTTGGCGGGAAATGCTGGCGGGAAAATGTTGGCGGGAAAGCTAGGGTCGACTAAGTCGTCCCTAAATGTGTCGACCCTACATTTTTATCTATATTTATGGTAGCTCTTATCCTCACAAACTCTTATCCTCTCATAACAAACTCACCACCACTGATATGAGCAAAAACTCATATCAATTTATCCACAAATCACCCTAAAAACACAAGAAAAATACTTAAACTTTGTGCTATAAAGCGGAATTATGTGGTATGTTTTGTGTTTGTGCTCAAATAGGTAAGAAGGATACATTTTCAAGCAAACAAAGGAAAATCAAGCTTAATTTGATGAAAAAAGACAAAGAAGGATCAAAAGTGACAAGACTCTGAAGACAAAGGACCTATCTTGACAATTTGCCAAAGATGAAGGACCAAAAGTTTAAATATGATAAAGTCAAGATCAAAGTCAAATCAGGTCAACTCATTCAAAGGGGCTTTTTGATCAAGTTTGCAAGTGGAAGGACTTAAATTGCCAAAAGAATGAAGAATATAGCTCAAAATTACATTCTGCCAAGTTAGAGGACTGATTCTGCCATTTTTGGAAAGTTAAACTAAGCTTGATCCGTGTGATATGCTATTAGCCAATGAGAATGCAAGAAACATGTGCCCAGGATTGCCAACTCACTTCATTTATTACCCACTAGCCGCCAGCATTTAATTGGCCAGTATCTCAACAGTGCAAGCGCACCAATTCTCTCTCAGCCAATTAGAGAGCGTCATGCAATAATCAGAATTATCCATGTTGGATAATGATCCGTGTGCCTAGCTCTTAACCAATGAATTCTTACCACGTGTCATCTTCCTCAACAAAGTTTACCAGGAACGAGTTTGAGCTAGAAGCAATTTCAGGAGATGGTATAAACATGAAACTTGCTCGTTTTTGAGAGACGAATCCAATGATCACAACCAATTACACTCAAGATCAATAACAAAGAAAACCCCAAATGTGTTCATCACCTGCAAAACTCAATTTAGCAGATTTCTCCACGTGGAAGCTTCTAATTGGATCTAACACGTCACCAACCCCAACCACTTCACTCCTGCAGTTTATAAATACCATGGATTGTTCTCATTTCTTGTATTGTAGAAAAAGTTTGAAATCACACACACTTTTAGTTTTTCTCTCAACCTTCTTAGTTATAGCTTAACAACTCAAGAGTCTGACAAACTCTTGAGTCTGTTAGTAGTTGTAACAAACTTACCAGCATTTGTAACTACTTTCCAGTTCAATCAATAAACATTTCAATTTTCCCTCCAAAATTCTCATTACCTTTCTACTGTTCATACTTGCACTCTGTTACTCTTGTTTCTCATATTGGTTAGTTATGATCAACACTTGATCATAATTGGCTAGTAGTGAAGATTGTAGCTGCTGTATCTGATTTGTTCATCCAGTTCAAGCTCTAACAGATTTTGGAGAATTCAGTTCATTAATGGCGAATTGATGGTTGTAGCTGTTTATTGGTAGTTGATTAGTGTGTTCTAGTGCTAAGGTGGTGGTTAACACTAGATTAGAGAGCTCAGCGCTCCTCTACTCCCCAAAGTAGGCCTTAGCATAAGGTTTCACTTTCTGAATTTCAGTTCCACTCAATTGTTGAATGCCTGCTTCATTCTTAGCTTAATCTTTGCTTGATTGTATGATAAAAGTTGTTTTAGCTTGATATTGATCTGATCTCAGTGTTTGTGTAGCTTATTAGTAGCTTAATCTTGCTTATAGCTTTAATACTTGTCCTGTTTTTCAGCTTTTATCAGTAACATTAGCCTTAATAGTCATTTTGGGTTCTAGTTGTTGTAACTGCTTGTTTCTAGTTCTAATACACTTTATATCAGCTATAGAACTTAGTTTGTTATAGCTCTTTACTCAGTCTAACCTTTTGCTCAAAAATTCTT
Source organism: Glebionis coronaria (assembly GCA_025667525.1). NCBI lineage: Eukaryota > Viridiplantae > Streptophyta > Magnoliopsida > Asterales > Asteraceae > Glebionis > Glebionis coronaria. The sequence goes on from CM046878.1 coordinate 144,728,334, forward strand.
CATAAAAGTTTCAAAAATATCAGTGAAGTAGTGTTTGGTATAAGCTTTGATTTGATTTTCAAGTGTTAGTTTTTGGCAAACTTTTGTTCATTTCTAGTCAACAAGTCATAACAATTAGTTTTGAGTCACTTTTAAGTCAAGTATTTGGTCAAAAAGGCAATTGGTCATTAAAAAGTTTGGGTCAGTTTTATTCAAGAAAATTTTCAGAAAATTGTGATTTTGATTTGACTGTCATTTCTTTGTTACTTGATGAAATCATTCCAAACCAGTCCTCATCTTTCAGTCAATATATGAAGTTTGAGTGTGTATAAGGAAACTGTACAGTATCAAGAATTGAGTTTGTAATAAGCCAAAGTTTAAGCATAAGAGCAAATGCAAGTTTCTGTAACTTGGGCAAACTGATTCTTCATATCTCCATTTCTACTTCAATAACTAGCTAATTTTCTTTCACAATTTCATTCCAAAAGTGTTCCTGGATAGATTTTGAGATTTTGAGCTTTTTGAAATTTCTGGTCAACGAAAATCAACATAAGCACAATTTTAGCTTATGTTCAGATTCAGAGCTTATTACTTGATCATTTTTCTTGAGACTTAATTTCCCGTCTTTCTTTTGAGCTGTTTAATCATTTTCTTCATTAAAATCTAGTTGTGCAAGTCTGGCTTAACTGGTAGCTTATTTTGTGCTTATTGAATTCAACTTATCAGAGTTTTAGTTACTTTCAGCCAAATTCCTTGGATAGGTCTAGCTAAAATTTGATTTTAAGTCGTTTGCAATTGGTTTGATCAAATTTGGTTGAGAAATAAGCTCAAACGAGCTTATTGAAGTTTTAAACCCGTTTTTGTTGAAAAGCTTTTGAAAATTGCATTCAGGTCCTTGTAGTATTAAACTGTTTTTAATCCTAGCTAATATTTCCAACTAATTAGGGTTTTCAAATGGTAGTCCTTGTATTTTCAGTTTTGTTCAAATTTAGTTAGGCAGTTTCAAATTAGTTGGAATTTAGTTACATTGTTTGTATAGTTTTCTTTTTCAGTTCATATAGTTTACTATTTTTACAAATTTAGTCCTTAGACTTTTTGGCTTTACATTTTTGGCATTTATATTTCAAAGAATTTACATTTCCAGTCCTTATAGTTTGTGGAATTTACTTTTAGCATTTTAATTGAATAAAAACTTGGTATTTGCACTTTGTTTTACATATAAGTAGACGATATTTTTCATTTTAGCTAATTTTTGTTTGAATTAGCAATAGAATATCCAAAAAACATTACCAACCAAAAACAATTAAAAACCCGATCTTGTTAGGACTTTCAGTTTGTTAAGAACTGAGAAAAACGAACTTCAACTATACACATATTAACCACCACCACCCGATTTGCATAAGATGGATCCGCTTGAAGCTTATAAGTGTAAATGTGGAAAGGGATATATAGTGTTGAGACAGTCACATCAACCTCATAGCTTTGGTAAACTTTACTATGCATGTCCTCTTTCGAAGGTAAACAATCTAATGTTTTATTTATGTAATACGTGTTATTATTAAAATGACATGTCATGTTATTTGTTTACTTTGTAACAGCAAAAAAAAAGATTATGGATGTAAATATTTTAAATGGAAGGATGATTTTGATCTCAAACTCCGTATAAGATCTCCCCCTAGATCTTCAACACCTCAAGGTTCACATCCAAGTTCTTCTACATGTCCTTCTCAATCTGCACCCACTGAGTGCTCCAACTGCAAGATCAAAGATCTAAAGATAAAGATGCTAGAGGCAAGACTAGAAATGGAAAGGCATCCTGAAGACCATGCATGTCAATCGGCTGCAATACTTCATGAGCTTTTAAATGAAATGCAAAATCTTAGCTTTGAGTAGTAATCTGTTTGTTATTTTAATGTGTTAATTTGTATTTTATTATTATGTGTTAATCTGTGTGTTTAGTTTGAACTAGTTTGTGATGTTTTTTTCTTATTTATGAATCTATTATCATTGTAATATCTATGTTTAATTAAGCGCGTGTTTAATTGTTAAATATATATCTAAAGTTTTTTTTAAATACGTATAATTTTTTTTTAAATAAATATATAGTTTTTTTAAAATATATATAAAGTTTTTTAAATATGTATAAAGTTTTTTTTAAATATGTATAAAGTTTTTTTTAAATATGTATAAAGTTTTTTTAAATATGTATAATGTTTTTTTTAATAAATATAAAAGTTAATTTGAAATATATGTAAAGTTTTTTAAATAAATATAAAGTTTTATAAAAATATACATAAAGTTTTTTTAAATATGTATAATGTTATTTTAAATATGTATAAAGTTTTTTCAAAAATGTATAAAGTTTTTTAAAATATGTATAAATTTTTTTTAATATGTATAAACTTTTTTTTAAATATGTATAAAGTTTTTTTTAAATATGTATAAAGTTTTTTTAATATGTATAAAGTTTTTTTTAAATATGTATAAAGTTTTAAATATGTATAATGTTTTTTTTAAATAAATACAAAAGTTAAATTGAAATATATATAAAGTTTTCACTTAGGGTCGACTTCCCTAGTTAATTTAGAGCCGAAAAAGTCGTCCCTAAGTTTTTCCAAAATATTTTCCCCCCTTTTTATCTAAAACTTTTTACAGAAAAATAATTATATTAATTTTAAATAATTAAATGTGATAAAAAAAAGAAAAAAAATTGCTTCACTTAGGGACGACTTAGTCGTCCCTAGGTTACAAGGGCCCCACTTTCTTTTTTAAACTTTTTACAGAAAATATTTATATTAATTTTAAATAACTTAAATAATTAAATATGATTAAAAAAGGGAAAAATATTTATAGGTTCACCTAGGGACGACTTAGTCATCCCTAGGTTACGTGGGTCCCACTTTGTCCCCACAACCTTTTTGACTTGATTTTTCTTGTAAAACAGGTGGGCCCCCACTTAATCTAGGGACGACTAAGTCGACCCTAGAAAAAGTGCGACCTTAAACACTTGTTTTGTTGTAGTGCAAGGCTCTATAGTTTAGATAAAAACAATGAGTGCCTAGTAGGTGAGAGGGCACGTCTCAATGTTCGTGCCTCTAATAATATCCATGCCCCGGTTCGTGTTTCTACCGTGGTTTCTCGATCAACAAGTCCAAATGTCATTGAGCTTTCTGCCAATTTGACACTTCCAATGCCGAGGGGCGTTTTGTTCTTTTGGGAGTGGTCCAGACCTTTACATTCAACATCATAATTGAAGTGCAAAAATACCAAGATTTAGTCTCTATGTTATGCAACCTTCGTCCCTCTGATGACCCGGATATGTGGGAATGTACAATTAGTGATGATAGGAACTTCATAGTGCACATATAAAAAATATGTTCTACCCATTTGACCTGCAACCTTACAGATGGAACAAAACACTTTCAATCAAAATCAACAACGTATCCTGACGAATCCTTAATAAAGACTTCCAACACGCTCCAACCTTGTTAGTCAAGGTATTGACTTGAACTCTATTCTTTTCCATGTTTGTGATGATTATTATATCAAGACGGAAGAACACCTTTCGCTTCTTGCAGCATCGCTAAAGATATATGGTCCAAGGTTCTGTCATGGTGGAATATTAATAACATCTCAATCTCTTTAACCGATATTATAAATTTAGCTGACAACATCGTCTTATCAGCTAGTCTTAGAGTCCCCTTTAGTATAGTTGTTCAAACTACCCTTTGGAGTACTTGGAGATTTAGGAACGATATGTGTTTTTCCATAACGCCCCTCTAAGGAGTTAATCTTTAATGATATTAAGCTTTCTTCGTTCGACTGGATCTCCCGTAGGATTATAAAGGCTCATTTAAATTGGCTCGATTGGTTTGATAACCCTTGTAACACTTTATGTAATTACATTTGTACTTTGGCTACCTAGTGACTTACTAGGTGGTTTTTTTAACGACAGTTTGGTGCAGCGGAGTATCTTGCGTGCCACCGAGGCACCAAGTCTCTCGACCCGAGTTCGAATCATCTCACAAAGAGAATATCAACCCCCATGCTAGCCGTTGGGATTTGTCTTTTATAAATAATGGATCCAATCTTTATTTTCAATAACCCTTTTTGAACATCTCTTTCATCCTTCTTTCTCCTTTCTAATCCTAATCATTTGTAAATGATCACTTAATGTGTTAAGTATGTTTACTTATGATTATCCTCTTGATCTCCTTCTTTACCTTGTCCAAAGAGAAGATCACTCACACACTTGTGATGTGATTAAATATGCAGCCTTGATAAAGATCATCCTCTCCTAAAGATCTAGTCATGTTCATCATTTGTTTATTTGTGTCTTGTGTAGATCCAATGTATTTGTTAATACTTGGACTAGTTGTGTTCATCCAAGCTATTTGTGAATACTTGGATTAGAGTTGTGTAAATCCTTTGCATATGTGTATGCTTCGATTTATGTTGTGTAGATCCAAGTTACATGTGTGTACTTGGATATGTTTAGTTGAGTTGTAATAAGTTGTGTTAGTTCTCACTAAACTATAAAGTGATGTGGCTGTGTCCTATGAGTTCTCACTAAACTATAAAGTGATGTGTAGTTGTATTGTGTGAAGTTCTCACTTAGCTTTAAAGTGAAGTGTCGTGAAGATTGGTTCTAGCTTTGGATTAGAACTCGACATCTAGCCTTATGTCAGAAAATGGTGAAGTGGGCAACGTTGTGAAGATTGGTTCTATCTTTAGATTAGAACTCGACATCTAGCTTTGTGTCGTAAAATGGTGAAGTGGGTGAAGTTGCGTAGATTGGTCCTAGCTAAGATTAGGTCTCGACATTTAGCTTAGTGTCGGAAAATAATGTAAGCGACGTTGTAAGGTTTTCTGGACCAAGAAGGGAGCTTGTGGATATAGTAGAAATCTCGAGTAAGGTGTACTCGAGGAGTGGAGTAGGAACGAGGATAGAGCCTCGTTGCCGAACCACTATAAATCTTGGTGTCTTCCTACTAGTTTGTTTCTTTCCCTACTCATTACTTACCTTCATCATCATTACACTTAGGGGTGGGAATTAGGTCAGGTTGGTCGGGTTCAGGTTATTCGGGTCGGGTCGAAGTCGGGTCAAGGCTAAAAATAGTTTACCCGAACCCGACCCGATTTGAACTCCGGTTAGTCGGGTTTGGGTCTATTCGGGTCGAGTCTAATCGGTTTCCGGTCAACCCGAATTCGAGTAAATTATAAAAAAAACATTTTTTTTACCTTTTTAATACAATTTATATTAAATTTAAATTTTAAAGATAAAAAAAAATAAAAAAATTTGAATTCAGGTTAGTCGGGTTGACCCGAACCCGAATTAGACATAAATATTATACTTGATGCCCGACCCAATTTCGAATTCGGGTTAGTCAGGTTGACCCGACTAACCCGAATTGAAATTTCAACCCGACTAACCGGACCCGAATAGGCTCGGGTCGGGTCGGAAAAAATGACACCCCTAATTACACTTACTACTTATTGTTAATGCCTTAGAATTGAACCTAATCATTATGCAACTAGCTTTCAAGTAAAAGATGGTTTTGACACTCACCTAATTGAAAGAAATTTTAATTAGGAAATAAACCAAAGAGAAACTATTCAACCCCCCTTATAGTTTCTACAACACCCAATATGGCTAGTATCACCAATATTTTGCAAACAATTGATTCGATCGAATCATCGGGTAACTGGTTCGAACCAGGTTGACTCGAACCAACTCGGTTTTCCAAAAAAAAAAATGATAACAAAAATTATATATATAAATCATAAAATCTTTCATGTATTAAACATATAAACTATTTACCCCCAATTATAATATGTAAAAATAATATTACGTCTGAAATACGCATAACTTACATGCTTTATTTGTAAAATAACACGGAAAATCGAAACCGCACCGGGTCTCGATAACTACGTTGACCTGGGTCTTCTCAAACCCAACATGTATAACCGGGTTTCGAAAATATAAAACCCGATTTAATATGATTTATTTTTTGATCAGAACCTGGTCATCCAGTTGACCCGACCGGATAAAACCAAGTTTCAAAATATTGGGTATTAGTTATCACATCTCTCATAACCCACTATCATTTGTGCGTGTTTCTCTCTCACTAGGAGCATATATAATGCTATGGGTGAGCGAGGTTCTGGATCCGTAAAGAACCAAACTGGAACCGCAAGAACTGCTAACTAAAAATTACATATTTTAAGAACCGAGAATCAAACCGAAGTGCCTGGGTCAGTTCCACTTCGGTTCTCAGTTCGGTTCAAATATTTTGGTTCTTACCCGATTGAAACCAATTTTTATACATCTACCAAATGAGATTTATATACCCACTCGAATTGAAAAATTATTATATTATAAGTTTCTAAGAGTGAGGGGAACGGGAGCTGATGGTGTGGCTGTTAGGCCTTTGGCGCCACTCAGTCGTTAGCGCGAAAGGGGCTCGCCCCAAACCTAACAGCCGGCTGTTAGGTATTTTCCCTTTTTTAATTTTGAAAAATCTGACCGTTGGAAGGGTATACTAACCGTTATTTTTGAATAAAAATAACTTTTTTCAAAACTTAAACCCCAAAAATATCTATAAATACTACCTCTTTTTATCAATTTTTATAAACTCAATTCTTACATTTTATATCTCATATTTTCTACTACTTTTAATTTTTTCACCACATGGATCCTTACCAAAACACCGTCAACGAATACGAAAATTCTTTTGGTGACACTCAAGAACGTTATATGCGAGGTTTAACGCAGTATGAGATATTTATGGCTATGTATAATCAAGAAGACGGTGGATCGGGTTCGGGGAATAGGAGGACATATATACCTCGTCAACGGGAAGATGCGAGTCAAAGATTGCTAGATTACTACTTTGGCGATGCCGAAACTCCTGGAAAATACACGGAAGAGAAATTTTGGCGAAGGTATCGTATGATTCAAGGCTTTTTTGAAAAGTTGTCCTATGTTATTTTAAATCATAATGCCGACCCTCTTCCCCAATACTTTTCTTATTTTCGCCCGAGATGGATGCTACCGGTCAAGATTGTATCACCCCATTCTAAAGTTCACTTCGGCATTTCGTCAATTGGCGTATGGGTCATCACCCGATGCATTTAACGAGTATTTTCAAATTGCCGAGCGCAGTGCTAGAGAATGTTTGCTTAATTTTACTAAATTCATATATGACTTATATGCTGAAACGTATTTAAGAAAACCTTCTCCCATGGATATAGAAAAAACATATGCATTGCACATTCAGAAACATGGACTCCCGGGAATGCTCGGGAGTAATGATTTCATACACTAGGATTGGAGAAATTGTCCCAAGGGTTTACATACTCAATTTAAAAGACGGGATTATAAATATCCAACTCTTATGTTAGAAGTAGTGGTGGATCAACAGTTGTGGTTCTAGCATGCATACTTTGGTGTTCCTAGGGAAAACAATGATCTAAATGTCTTATATGGTTCTCCTTTATTCGATGATGAGTTAGCCGATAGGGTTTCAGATTCTCCGTTTGAGCTAAACGAGAAAATATACAAAAATGTTTATTATTTGGTTGACGGTATTTATCTTGAATGGTCTGCTTTTGTGAAAAAAAATTCGATTTCAAGGGATGAAAAACATTGCGGTTTAAAAGAGTTTAAGAAGGTGCTAGAAAATATATCAAACCCGCTTTTGGTGTCTTACAAGGTTGTTGGGAAATTATAAGACAACCCGCTCGTGCTTATGAAATTAACCTTGAAACAAATCATGTATTGTTGTATCATGTTACATAACATGATATTGGAAGACGAATGATTTGCATTGAATCCTAGAGATGTTTATGTTGATCCTCAACCGAATATTGTTCGAAGTTGGGTCGAAAGATGTGAAATAAATGAGAGGAAAACAAAAGAGATTCGAGACGAAAAAGTGCACAACGAGCTTCGAGCCGATCTTGTGAACCATTTGAGCTGTAATCATTAGATTTTTATGTTTTTTTATCGTAATGTTCTTTTTATTGTTATGTTTTTTTAGTTTAATGAAGTTTTTATTTAAGTTATTTTATGTTAAAAAAATTATTTTCGTTGGCACCATTTTTTCTGGTGTCAACGGTTACCAAAAAATGTGATGTCAAAAGGATTCTGGTGTCAAAGTCCCAAATCCTATGTGGCGCCTTTGACAACATATTTATCAAAGTGTTTGTGTGTAAAATTATAAAATATTTATATAGATTTGGAGCTAAAATGATGTTGTCCCTATTTATATGATGATAGATTTAAGAAAAGAGATGAAAATATATGAATTCTAGAGAGAGAAAAGTAGAGAGAGAGAGAGAGATGATTACTATGTGAAATTAGATTAAGAAAAATAAAAGATCCAACTTCTCCTAACATGCTAGGAGAGGTATATAGTCGGGCTTATACATATAGCTTTAATAGACTATATTGTTTAATGGGTCGGGCTTGAATAAAATGCTTATTACCTTAAAAGAGGCCTTTTAAGCTAGCCATCAAGCCCGTAATGTCACGACTATTTTAACTAACTATTACAACGTTCTAATAAATGTTACGCCCTCGGTCTCATAATTATTGTCCACCGACAAAAAACACGTACTTTAATAAAAACATCATTTTTCAAGTTTTCTCTCTCTTACTTTTTACACAATGACAATATTAACCTTAACCAATTAATTTATAAATTCTTTATTGTTTGTAATAATAGCTACAAGTGAGGGTGTAAAACCCGCATGCTTTTACCATGAACAGTACACTTATAATCGTACGTACATGATTAAAACTTTCCTTTTATAACACGTTTACGTTTCATGAATATTAATTACAAGAATTACGTACGTATTATTACACGATAAGTATTTAGTATGTATTAATGGACGATAATTATTACCAACAATAATTATAATCACGAACATGAAAACATGAAAGTAAATAATCACGAGCATATTATTATGTAATTACATAATTATTATTATGACTACGTACACGTATATATAATAACACGAACATTTAATAATAACGTCACTTAAATACGAGCACGGGAACACGTAAAATATTAGAACACGAAAAACTACGGGTTTCCCCTTGGTGGGCCCTCATAGCCGCGACAACAAGGAAGGAAAAGGGGCCCAACCCATGTTTAATTTTGCTAAATAACAAAATTGGGAAACAATATTCATTCATAGGAAAAATCTTAGAAAATTAAAAACCCTAATCTCTCTTTCTTCTTCCTTGGTCGGCGGCTACCACAAGAACAAGGGGTGTTCGTTTGATTCTTGCTTAACAAATCATTAGTACGTGTTCGTGTGATCATTCTTTATTGATTCCACGTGTTTTTGTAATCCGAAAACCCTTCTTTTTATTTTCTTTTTATGTTTTATGCATGTATGATCATGGGGGTTTAAATAAAACAAGATTAATTACATGTTAATAATCATGGGGGTAAATTAATTGTGTTGTTTTTGGGTTTGATTTCCGGCCGCCACACAACCGAGAGTCCCACGACTCTCGGTGTAGCTTGGTTCACACCACCACACGAGCCTAATGTCTCGGTGGTGTTGGGTCACGGTCGACAGCAGGGAACAAGGCACCCCGACTCACGTCGGGGGTGTCCTTGTGGTTGGGTTAGGTCGCGGCAGCCACAGCCCCACCACCGGCCAAAGCCTGTGGTTATTTTTGGAAAGCAGGGGGAACTGCGGGCAAGCAGTGGGAACCACCGACACACAGTCGGTGGGAATCCGTGGGTCAGCGGCTAGCCGAGCAAGGGCAAGACCACCAGCACACAGCCGGTGGCAGTGAACCGAAGGCAGGGCAACCGGTATGGGCCAGTTTGCCACTGTTTCGGTGGGGTTTTGATTCGGGCCGATTCACGGGTTTACGGGTCTGGTTCACGACGTGTTTTTAATAAAATAATACATGGGTTTCGTTTATTATTTTATTTTACAAGTTTATTTATTTACAAGTTAATTAATTTAATTTAACATGTCATTTAATTAATTTAATTAAAAACATGGACTTAGGTTTATTATTAATATTTAATAATACATGATTTTAACCTAAGTATTTAATTATGAAATTTAGACTAAAGTAATTAATTAATTATTAAACATGACATATAATTAATTAATTTTCATGGCTTAGGTTATATTAATATAAATATTAATACATGCTTTAACCTAAGTATTAGATACACTTTAATTTAATTAGATCATGATTATATTTAAATAAATCATATAACATATAGTTTATTTTATTAACATGTTATAATTAATAAACGATACTATTAATCACATGACTTAGTATATTAATCAGTAAAACTTAAGCTTATTTTATTAGCTTAATAATCCAGCTTATTTCTAAATATGGAAACTTTCTATTTTTAGAAACCTATCTATTTTAAGTAGTTAATCAATTTATGGAAACTTTCTATTTTTAGAACCTATCTATTTTAAGCAGTTAATCTGTTTATGGAAACTTTCTATTTTTGAAAACTTTCTATTTTTGGAAACTTTCTATCTTTGGAAAGTTTCTATTTTTGGAAACTTTCTATTTTAGGAAACTTGCTATTTTTAGGAAGTTATTTATTATTACATAACGAGTATAATAATACAAGAAATACAAGTAATATTAAATCAGAATATCCAGAATACATGATAAACACAGTATAATGTTAAAATCAGTAAAACAAGACATGCACATATAAAGCTAGCTAAGACATGATATAAAACCAGTTACGTAATCAGTAACCAGAATACTTATACACGTATACTATTTTATGTAGCATTAGTGAGATCGAAGTAGGACTTTCTTCCGTTCGTCTTCTTCGTTCACTGGACATAAGGTACGGATTCTCGGTCCTTTCAGTATGGACATTCTTTCCTTATTAGGATTCCCCGTATGCAGCCAACTATTTTCCCAGTATATGTTTTATATGTTTTTATTTGCTTATGTTTAATTAAATGCCTAAGCCATATACATGCATGACAAGTTTCACCTAGTTATGGATGTACCATAACCATAACACTAGAGGCACCAGTGTTATGACTTCACCACGGCGGAGTGATAGCTCGTGGCGTCCCTTTCAGCTTTTGGCCATATTATTATGTTATCATGTGGGGCGTATGGGTGCATCCTAGGTTACATGTTTTTAACAGATTATTCAGGTAAATGTGGTGTGTGCCTTGCATCCTTCACAAGGAGCTGGTCCATCCTACCCAAACTTATATTAATTAGAGGCAACCCTTATAATTGCATGATGAGGTCACCCCTCCAAGTATTCATGCACGTTAATATTTCATGACCTATATTGGCTTAATGGTTAACATGTTAAACAGTTTTCATAAGATAAACATAAGGCTTTTCAAACTATAAAACCAGTTTTACCAGGTTTTCCAGGACTTAATCAATTCCACTGCTATGTGTTGTATATGCTTATATTATTCATGCTATGCTTGTATATCCGTGCACTGAGCGTTATGCTCAGTCATTTTCCTTTCATGTTTCCCAAAACGGCAGGTACTCAAGGGCGGTCGTAGACTCTAAGCGTAGGTGCATATGGATTGGAAGCTTACTAGCCTTCATTACTTTATGCATTTCATCATACATTTTTCTACTTATTTCCATGGACATTGTTTAGTCCTTTTCCTTTACAGTACTTATGTTTGTGTGTGATGAGCTTTTACTTTGGGGTACCGATGTTTGTTTCCGGTATTTCCTTTATGGTCATGTAATGTTTAAGACATTTATCCTTGTATGATTTGATGACACGCCATAATCACGCGTGACATTCTATTTACCAAAATAGGGTGTTACAATTATGGTATCAGAGCCAAGGCTTCGACCTGTAGGCTATCAAAACACGACCTGTGATTAGTGGGTAGTCACTATGGTCTTCCTAGAACTGACAGTCGGTTTTCATGCATTCATTGTTTCATGCATTCATAGATATGTCACTGTTGCAGGTTTATGACTAAGTAATGGTTGGTACAAGACTGGCCCTATTTAGTCGCATGTGCTTTTATCGAAACTGTTAACTTTGGGGCCGACCCATTGGCGTCCCCTTGCCATGTCTTTTGTTTTGAGTGAACTGACCATAGGCCTTCACTCTCGCGCATATAAAAGTTTTCATAAAACTGCATCATGCATTCATATACTAGTTTTTCTGCATAAAATATTTCTCATGATTTATTGGTATAATATATTTTTTCATGTATATATATTTTTGTAGAACAATGATAATCTTTATGAATCAAGAGGGTTGATGTTTTTCTAGAGAGAGAAAGTTAGAGAGAGAAGTGAAAGAAACTTGTATTATGTGAAAGTGAGAAATAAACAACCAACACCTCTTTCCATGGTGGAAAGAGGTTTAAATACCCCAAGTCCTTAAAGGACTTGGGCTTCCGGCCCATGAACATGCTCATGGGTCGGGCTATGTAATAGATGACACTTAACTTAACTACGAGCCTATAACTACATGGTTGGAGTGACCGAGACTTTCTAAATGCGTAAAACGTATTTCCAACAATCTCCCCCAAAGGGAGGTCACTCCAAATTTACAAAGTCCTAATCTAGCATGTTAGATTTTGTTCTTGAGCTCGTAGTCTTCTTTTCTTTCTTTTTCTTTTCTTCTGTGAATATGTGTTGAATGATATCAGCCTTTTTGCTTGGAACATGTTCTTTTGGCCTTTCACGTGCGATCTTTGCCTACTTGTGAATTTTGCCTCCTCGTGACTCCATGTTCCACACACTTATGTCTTTTTGTTGAATTCTCGAAAGTTTCAGAGTTTGTTACAGCGGAAGACTTCATCTTGTACTTTCTTGAATTTTTTGCTGAACTTTGATGCAGAAGACATAAGCATGTGGGATGACTTCTACAGGTACACCGCAACACCACCGTCTTTAACTGGTACACAACAACGCCATCGTCTTCAACAGGTACACAGCAACGCCACCGTCTTTAACAGGTACACAGCAACGACACGAATAAAATGGCTTTGAACATTTTATTCTAATTCGGTAGCATTTTACCTCCGGTCGGTGAAGACCGTTGGACGATATTAGATATCGTACCCGTGACGGATAGTTTCAATTAAGTAACTTCCTGACAGGATTTCGCGGGTAAACATGTTCTCTTTATTCGACCGTCCAAAGCTGACTGCGAACATAAAGAGTGAATCACTTGGATAATTTATCCTTGTGATTTGAAGCCGTCAATTCATGAAACCTGGAACAAGTGAATTTCAATTAAGATTTTCACCATCGTTGCTTTCCAGTTGTCACGAGCTCAATTCATAAAGAATCTTGCACGTCACCTACCAAGTGCTGTTTGATGTTAACACTAGAAGGATTTCCACTCGTCACTGTGATCAATAAAGAGTCACTCTAAGTGTTCTGGCAAGATCATATGATAATGCGTAGAGGCCTGGAACGAGTTTAAGTTCAATTAAGAATTAAACCACTGTTTCTTTCCAGTTTTTCACAAGATTGGTTCTAAAAGAACCGCACGTGTAACCTACCATGAGCTTGTTTGATGTTGGCTCAAGCAGGATTTCCATCTTCATTGTAATACTTGCGTATTACTCGGATGTTCTGGCAATATTACAGGAATACTGCGTAGGACTCATGAAAATCTCTTACTTTTCACAGTGTGTGAGAAAGCAAGGAATAAATGGAAAGTGTCCTAATGAGACTTTTGATGATCTCTTGGCTCTAGACTCGATTGTGCGTTTTGATTTAGTGAGCGATGGCTGGAGAGGAGTGCCACCTTTTCAATACCAGTCTATTCGGAGTGAATAAACCAATAGATCACGTGTTGATCTCCGTGTGATTAAAACAAATACCTTTTGGGAAGTGTTGTGCATTGCATCACTGGGTCCATGATGTCTTTCTTCAATACCGAGAATCATTAGCAAAAATGACCTCAATAGCATATGTATTGACCCGGTTTCTGCCTAAAGTTGTAAGGAGGGCTTCTTTCTTTACACCCTTTATCTTTACAATTCTTTTTCATTCTTCAACCCCTTCAATGCTTACCAATACGTCATCACTAGCACCTTGTTGTGATTGTTCCAGTGCTAGCTTAAGTACTTGGTCGGCATTCAGCTACGTTCACATTCTTTCTCCATCTTTCCTAGGACTTCTAATTCTATCTAGGGAATTGTCCTTGGGAAGATTCCATCGGCTCTGATGAATCATTGGACTAAACCTATTCCTACCACCCTTTTGTCACCACATTCGTCGTGAATTAAGTGTGTTTTGGGAAGGAATTGCCACCATGAAAAATCATTGAAAATCACTTAAGGTACTTGTGATATTGAAATCAAAAGTTTTGTACCTTAGGTGTTTTGTTCATCAGAAACGCTCCCCCTTAACACGTGCTTTACACATATTAAGACGGATAATCGTTAAGTCTTTTTCATCTTTTAGCCAAGTATCATTTAAATCTCCTTAATCCCATTTTCTCCCCTTATCCAAAATGTTAACCATTAATATTTGGGATATTGAATGGATTAACCGGTCTTTGGGTAAAAATGAAATCGATGTTTGGCCATAGAACATGTTCATGCTCCCCCTTAAGTTAATAAGGGGTAGTGGTAGTGCTTTAGTATGATATATTTTGAAAGATTTAGAATCTCGTGAGAAATTCTTGAAAAATTATCATACTTTAACACTACAACAAGCCACAAAAGCACAGTATTTACAATATTAACATATTCACAAATTAACCAATATGGAGTAAACCTGAAATAGTACGACCCATTAGATGGATCGGCCCACGAGCCTGTGATGTGCTCCATATGGTCTGCCCCCCACGAATCGTTCAATGCTGCAGATCAACCGTCGATGCCTTAACTTTTCCTCAATCACCTGGATGGTGTGGTTGGCACTCTTCTTGAATCGGCCTACCCATTGGTACTTTACTTCTGGAAGACCTTGTCCTGAGTTGAGCATCAACAGCTTGTCACGTACATGCTTAAGAGTGCCATCGCTGAACTTGTGTAGTTCGGAGAGTCGCATGTATTGCATGACCTCTGCTTCATTCAGGTAGAATATGCCCATCTCTGGTTTAAGTGTACCCATGTATGGTTCCTTACCTTGGTGATAACGACTCATTGGTGTTGTGTGAGGTCGTTCCAGATTTAGTCTGGATTGGTGACTCTCTACCCCGAGTTGTAAATCCTCAACCCTTTGCTTGATTACAATTCGACGAGTAAATTGGCGAATGTTGGAACTTAGAGCAATGACTTCATTGGGGTCTAAGTGAGGAACCATGCCTTGAACCAAAAGGAGTAGAAAATCTTCAATATCTTCAAGTCGTAGGAATTGAAGATCCCCTTCACTGACACTATAAATCTTACCGTCTTCTCGCTTGAATATGATGTCCTTCAAATACGAATATCCGAAGATATGGTGAAAGTTAACGCCCTGTATGCTGGAGATTCGACGGGTTGCACTTATAGGTGTACCTTGCTTGGTGTGATTATAGAAGTAGTAAGCCGACCTCTTGTTGCCCCGCCAATGTGAGATGCCTAATTCCGCATATTGATCATATTCTTTGACAAGCTTTTTGCTCCATAGTTTTGAAACTTTATCTTCAATCCAAGGGATATCCTCCAAATTTACTGCTTTGCCCATTGTTAATGATGTAGCATACTTGTCCGCGCCGTTTTCTAAGTAGTCAAGATCACGGTTGGTGAAGTATTGCATTGGCAGATCCTTGGCGGCTGCAATAATTGAGGGTGTTAGTGGAAGAAGGATCGGAGCTTGTTCACCTGATGCTGTTGACTTGATTGCTTTCATGAGCTCATTAAAATGATATTCTCCCTCAGTTTCGGCAATCTTCATGGAAGCCCAGAAGTTCTTGTCTTTGATCGTTGTTTGAAGTAAATTTGTATCAATGCTAGGCACTCCATATTTATCCATCAAGAATCCAGAGAAGTCGATAGGATTATTGAGGAATTGTGTGAGGTCCGCCTTTTCACTTTCAGAAACTATACGTGCAGTTGCTGCTTGTGTAAGCCATGGCTGTACGGGAACCGTCTCATCAACAGTGAACGTGTCGGCAAACTCAGGATCTGGTTGATTTAACTCGTCAATATCCATATCAATGTAATGCTGAGGGGGAGAGTTATGTATCACCGATGGTATCGGGTCGTCTTCTTGCATAGGTTCGGGTTCAACAGGTGTTGTGGATGAGATATTAGTAGGAACCGGTACAGAAGAAGTACCTGTGGCTGTTTCTGTGTGATGCTGAACAAGAGTAGGCGGTGGAGAGTGATGTTCCACAGACGGTGATGGTTCGTCTTCAATCATTGGTTCGGCTTGTACTAGTGGTAGTATAGGATCTACTTGTGATACACTAGTAAGAGCTGGTTCAGATGACTTACCTGTGGTTTTGTCAATGGTTTCATCATGCTCGTCAGTGGTGATGTGTTCACTCTCAGCTTGTTTATCAGCAACTTTTTCTTTTGAACGTGCATCAGATTCTTCAGATTCTTCTCCATTGGTGCCATTACCTTCATCCTTATCACCACCCCCTTTCTCCTTATCCTTACCATTCCCATTATCGTCATCCGCATCACTATCGTCATCCTCGTCATCCTCATCGTCATCCTTATCATCCCCATCGTCCTCATCCTCATCCTCGTCCTCGTCCTCGTCCTCATCCTCGTCCTTGTCATCATCCTCGTCCTCATCCTCGTCCTCGTCCTTTTCCTCTTCCTCTTCCTCTTCCTCGTTCTTTTCTTCTTCATTTTTATCAGAGTGTTCTTCCTGCTCATTCTTTTCCTCTTCTTCCTCATTCTCTGACTCCTGTCGTTTCCGTTTCTTGGAAGATTGGGGAACTACAGTGTCTTCTACTGGTGATGTGTTGGAAGCTTCCATTATGACCTTACGAAGAGCTCTTTGTAATTCGTGTTGAGCTTCTGTGATGGGTGACTCAATGTTGGTTAACCGAGTCTCCAAGGTTTGCATTAATTGTAAGTTAGTAAGGCCATTTATGAATAATGCTGGAAGCTCCTGATGTACACATGCCCTAACTTCACGCTGGATGATGTTAGTCATTGAATCATTGATGGAATCGAGAAATGCAGCATTTTCTTTGTCACGTGCGTCCTTTTCAGCAAGAAATTGTGTTTGTTGCTTTTTAAGTCTAATGACACCTTCGAATGATTCTTGAAGTTTTTTGTCATCACGTTTTTGTTTTCGTTCGTCACGTGCCTTAACATGATTTATCCTTTTCTCCAATGCCGCAATAGTTTTTGCCTGTGATTCCATTTGTTGTTGGAGTTGCTGAATGAGTGGATCATTGATTGTGAGAAATGGAGTGGGAGTGGATGCTAGTTGTACTGCTGTTGTTGTTGGTAGAGGAGTTACCGCAATTGCTAACGAGGTTGTGGATTGGATGGTGGTTGGTACAAGTTGTTCGAGGATAGGTGGCGATGTTGGTACAATTACTGGGGCAGTTGTTGGCACAAGAGGATCGACAATCGGTGGAGGCATCGTTGTAATCACTTGGGTGGTGGTTAATACAGGTTGATGGGTTACCGGTGGCGGCGTAGGTGTGATTACATGGATGGTGGTTGATACAGGTTGATTGATTATCGGTGATGGTGTGGGTGTAATTACGGGGGTGGTGGTTGATACAGGTTGAATGGTCTCGATTGTAGGTTCACTCGGCGGGACGGTTGTTACAACAGTGCTGAAGACTGGTGGTGGAGGGGGTATGTTTTGTTGTATAGGAAACATCGTCAGATGAGCATCTTCTGCTGCTATTATTGATGAAGGAGGTGGAAGTGGTTTGCTAAGATTGACGTCATCTTACAGAATTGTTTCCATATCTGTTCCACCTTCCAGATTTTGATCTTCATAATCGTAGTTGATATAATCATCTACGTTGTCATCATCTTGATTTGTTGGGTCTGTGAGTTCTTCCTCTAGTCTGGGATCTTGTTCCTCTTCATCAGTTGGATCGTCTGGATCTCCAAAAGCTTCCAGTGCTAACTCGGCAGGAGTTTTTGATCTAGAACCACTACCGGTTTTCTGTGCCTCCATCCTACTTAACTTTTGTGCAATCCGCATCTGTTTTTCTTCAGACATTTGTACTAAGGGATCTTGTTCATCCGCATCTTCATCACGTAGTTGCTCTTTCCCTTTAGCTTTGCCTTTGGTTTGGGGTGAAGAAGTCTTTTGGCGTTTGACAACAGTCTTTTTCCTTTTACCCTTTTGTTTTTCGGATGGATCTGCATTTACCCTTTTATATTGTGTTGCAATGTCCAGAAGCATTTGTTTGTAAGGTTCACTGTCCTTGATCCTGTCATTGATCATGGTGTCAGGCACTAAAGCTGGAATCAGTGAGTACTTACTTGGATGTTTCTCGTCACCCATTTGATCCAACACATGGTCATCATCTGATGTATGGTAGAAGAAGTTCCACGCTTGTCAATAGAAGGATCACTCTTCATGAAATGGTTGATGATAAGTTTTGTGAATCTTGGAAACGGAAGATGCAGTGATTTCTTCTTGGTACCGGTGAATTGGTAACACACTTCTTGCCAAAGAAGTAGAGCATAATCTACTTTAGATGCAGTGTATAGGCCCCAAAGTATATGAGCCTGAGGTGGTCTCAGTTGGTCATAACCACGAGCCTTTGAAGTGAGGCACCTGGCTATGATGATGACGATTGCTTTCCATGGTTGACCAATGCGTGCAGTAGAGAACTGAGATAGATTTTGAATGTTACCCTCATAGTTTAAAGCTCTAAGTACTTGAAGCACTTCTTCTGTTTTTGGATTAGGCACAAACTTTTCTCCTTTTGCTAATTTGGGAAACTTGAACAACTTCCTGAATAAGCTTAAGTCAAGAGTAAAGTTTTGCTTGTTGATTGTGAAAGTGATCGATGTCTTAGATGCTTCCTTTGCTGCAGTAATCGATGTTGTGGCCCAAAATTCATGAATGTAGATTTCTGGAACTGAGGCAGTAGCTCTAAGGGCATCTTTAATGGGTGACATGTCAAGAATGTCCATTGCAACTTTGAAAGCAGCGATGTTTGGATCAAAATCCTCTTTCAGACGAAAGTTGTTCTCTGCAAGTGGTAGTCGGGCATTGAGTGGTACTAATGCGAGATCTGATTGTTGTTGTTGTTCTCTTGTAATTGACATGGTTCCTGCTTTGATGAAATAAGCACAAATAATATACAAAATATATATATCTTAAGTCTATATCAAGTTGAAGCTATAGGGAATAACACATATCAATTATCACCACATATAATAGAGAAACACCATACAAACATGGTTCAGTTGGACTAGGTCCTTACATACAACAACACACAGACATGACAAAGACATTTTATTCTAAATGGATAACAACCTAGCATTAATTCTTAAACTATTTGGGTATCTTGGTTTTCATAACCAGAACCTCAGTAGGTCTAGGTTGCTTTTCTACTAACACCTCAGTAGGTCTTGGTTTAGATTCAACCAACACTTCAGTGGGTTTTGGTTTAGTTTCAACCACTACATCAGGAATTGTAGGATTTCCGTCAACCCAAACAATAGAAGGCTTGAACAGAGGGCAAGACAATGATGAAATTTTGTATTCCATGGCCTGGAAACAAAACGCAAGACATTGAATAAGTAATTTTTATCTCTTTTGTTTACAAAGGAGTCAACTTATTAAATAAGAGGAACTTCTGTAATAAGAAACCTTTCAAGTATTCTTAAGAGATAAATTAATTAATTTCAATAAAACTTGGTTTCGTGAAAGTGGCCCTAATTTACTTAAAGCCTAATAAGTAAATAATGCAATCTAGGTCGAAATCATTAGATAATCTAAGGCAATTGCATAGTGTGAAGGCATGCTAGCTTAAAGTGATGATGCCACAACAATCTTTTCGCAAATACTATAAGACCACTTATATAGGAAACAATCTATCAACATAAGCAAAGAAGAATCTCTAATCTCATAGTCCCAAATCAGAATGCTATACACCTCATCGGAATGACAATGTGCCAATCGGAATGAACCAATCGGAAGGCACCAATCGGAAAGCACCAATCGGAAAGCACCAATCGGAAGCACCCATCGGATAGCACCAATCGGAAGCACCAATCGGAAAGCACCAATCGGAAGAACCAATCGGAAAGCACCAATCGGAAAGAACCAATCTGAAAGGACCAATCGGAATATCCATTCTGAAATACCGATCAGAATGAACCGATCGGAATAGCCTAATATAAGGCTAATCGGAATGTTCAATCTTAGTGTCCAATCGGAATGTTCAATCTTAGTGTCCAATCGGAATGTTCAATCTTAGTGTCCAATCGGAATGTTCTATCTTAGTGTCCAATCGGAATGATCAATCTTAGTGTCCAATCGGAATGATCAATCTTAGTGTCCAATCGGAATGTTCTATCTTAGTGTCCAATCGGAATGATCTTACAAATCAATCGGAATATGCAATTGAAATCCGATCGGAATAACCGATCGGAATGACCAATCGGAAACTATACCTTATCTTGATCGGAATCTGGGCGGAGTTTCCTAGGTGGATCTAAACATTGCGTTTTTATGGTTTTTAAGCTGTTTTAAGCAGATTAATGCAAAACCAGTGTTTAAAACCTGATAAAGATTAAATCCCCTTTGTTAAACATCAAGTTTACATCGAAACCCTAGACCAATTAGAACAAACCGAGAGGAACAGAAATTGTAATCACAAAACGTATAAACAATAGATATGGATATGTTTTCTAGGCTTACCTGAGAGGAAATCACAGCAAGATATAGACACACAAAGAAAAAACACGAATTGATGGAAGGATTTGGCAAGGCTAAATGGCGGCAGACAGAAATAATTAAGGGTGTGTGTGGGAGAAGGTCAGTCGTGGTACAAAGAAAAATGGGGGAGAGAGTTTTGACTAAGGTCAAAATTTTAACCACTTTTTGCAAAAAATTGCAGATTGGTCCCCCAATTTTGATGGATGGCATAAAACTAGTTATTAAGACTAGTTATCAACACACTAAAGTTAACCGTGCTAACCAATATCCCGACTAATGAGACATGCCAATAAGACCTAATGCCAACTCAAAAGGAATTCCATACAAGGCACACATTGCACATAATGCACATACAGAAAGATGACAGACAAGATAATATGAAGACCAAATCATGTTCAAAATGATATGATATTTGCTCCCCCTCAATTGGTGACCCGTTTTCTATTTAAAGAGCTGTAGTCACGACATTTAATGGGACACTTAGTATATGAAGACCTTTTCTGTTTAATGATTTTCTAAAAACGATTCAAGGGGCAATAAGATTTCTCTTATTTAAACAAAATAAGTGCACTAAAACGTACACTAATTTGTGTTAGACCAAGTTATAAAGTAAACTTAGCCCCTTACAAGGTTTTCAAGTAAACCTTGCCCGAGAAAATTAATTCCCGTTGTGAGCCAACGTTTTCAGAGGAAATACGTGACTTGAATGCAAAAGGCGGGTTGCAGTCTGAAATAACTACAAGCCATTATGGGCATGTTTTAAAACTTGTACAACTTTTATACGGACTCTATTTATGGCGTCGTGTCAATAGTAATCGACATTTCTAAAGCCGTAAATATTACCGTACTAAAAGACATGCCCGAGTTGAAAAGAAAAATATTTTTGGGTTTTCTTGGTTTTATATTTTTTATGGATTTTCTTGGTTTTATATTTTTTATGGTTTTTCTTGATTTTATATTTTTGTATTTTGCTTTTGATGTTTTAAGTATGTACTATAATATACAAGATCACGATCAAAGGATACTCGAGAATAGTTTACCAGTACTATTCTTCTGACTCTTCTGCCAACTCCTTAAGTGTCGCTGGTGAAAATGATTTCATGCCTAGCTTTTCGATCAAAAACTCGATGCGTCCTCGATCTAAGGCCTTTGTGAATATATCTGCCAGCTGATACTCAGTGTTGACGAAGTATAGTTCGATCACTCCATTTTCCACTTGCTCCTTGATGAAATGGTAGCGGATGTCAATGTGCTTTGCTCGAGAGTGTTGAACATAGTTGCAGCATAGAGCGATTGCACTTTTGTTATCACAGTATATCGGGATTTTGTTGAATCCAAGACCGTAGTCAGTCAATTGTGATCTCATCCAAAGAACTTGAGCACAACAACCGGACATAGCTATGTATTCAGCCTCAGTACTTGATATCGCAACGCTTTTCTGCCTTTTTGATGCCCAACTGATAAGTCTATCTCCAAGGAGTTGCACACTGCCAGAAGTGCTACGTCTGGTATCTTGACACCCGGCATAATCTGCATCTGCATATGAAATTAATGCAATAGAAGAATCCTTCGGATACCACAGACCACGATTAAGTGTTCCTTTTAGATACCGAAAGATCCTTTTCACAACATGTAAGTGCTTTTCGGTAGGCCGAGCCTGATACCGGGCACACATGCCTATAGCAAATTGCAAATCAGGCCTGCTAGCAGTCAGATAGAGAAGGGTGCCGATCATTCCACGGTAAAGTTTAGGATTGACAGCTATCCCTTCCTTATCTTCATCTAACTTGGATCTCTCCACCATTGGAGTATCCACGGGGTCACAGTTTTCAAAGTGATATTTCTTTAAGGATTCAAGAGCAAATTTGGATTGATTAATAAAGATGCCTCTGGGATTCTGAGAAATTTGCAACCCTAAGAAAAATGAAATTTTTCCCATCATCGACATCTTAAAACGTGTGGACATAATTTTCTCAAAACGGTCAGACAAACGTTGATTAGTAGCAGCAAATATTATATCATCAACATAAATTTGTACCAGTATCATGTCGTTGTCCTCCTTGAGAATGAATAATGTGGGGTCCACTTTGCCTTTGGAGAAGCCTTTGGAGATGAGATACGTCGATAAGAGATCATACCATGCGCGTGGAGCCTGTTTCAACCCGTAAAGAGCCTTCTTGAGCTTGTACACATGATTAGGATACTCTGAATTGACGAATCCATTCGGCTGGCTTACATAGACATCTTCCCTTAATTCACCATTTAGAAATGCCGTCTTAACATCCATTTGATAGACGATCATATTCATGTGAGCAGCATAAGCAAGGAATAGTCTAATTGCCTCCAATCGTGCAACAGGAGCAAAGGATTCTTCAAAATCGATACCCAAAGCTTGTTTGTAACCTCTAGCGACCAGTCTAGCTTTGTTTATCAGCACACTACCTAACTCATCGAGCTTAACCTTGTATACCCACAATAGTGTCAAGATTTCAACGTTGCTGGGTAACGGAACTAATTCCCACACTTCAAGACGTTGGAATTCATTAAGTTCCTCTTGCATGGCTTCAATCCATGATGATTTGGTCATGGCTTGTTGCCAGTTTTTAGGTTCAGTGTCTGAAAGAAATGCATCAAAATAGCAATATAATGCATGTTCTTGGAGTTGATGGCGTGTTAAGACTGGTCGATCGATGTCACCAATAATATTGCGGATTGGGTGATCCTTTGTCCATTTAGTGTTGTGAGTTTCAATCCGTGGTGGTCGGGAGTGAACGATGACAGGAGCTTCCTCTGAGGTAGACGCACCGGTAGGGTCTTCAGGTATATGTGAACCAAAGAAGGGAAGCTCTTGTAAGTGAGCATATTCCAGATCGTGATCATATAGATCCTCTTCAACATCATTAGGAACGAGTGGGGGTGATGATTCAGGTGTTGTTTGAGAATTGGTGGGGGATGGTACATCTTGTTCAAGAGTAACAGTAGTTGCCTCGGATTCATTTCCATTATCTTGAGCAACAACTACGGGAATCGGAGCTACTGCTACGGGTGCTGAAGAATCATTACTCTGTGGATCAAAGAATTCATCAAACATAGGTTGAAATAACTTATCCCACTCGGACCTTGTTGGTGGTATGAATGATGGAGAAGTAGGGTTGTTGGGAATTAAGCCGGAACTGATTGTACCGGTTCCCATCTCGTGTAATGCGGGTTCAAAGCTGTGTTGCTCAGAAGCCATCGCTGTCAGCTCATCAAAATCGACATCCAAAGTTTCTACAATCTTGCCAAGACGACGGTTATAAATCCGGTAAGTTTTCTTTGCAGGTGAATAGCCAATGAAAATTCCAATATCAGCCTTTGGTTGAAGTTTTCCCAGATTTTCACTATTTGTATTTGGATAGCAAAGTGCACCAAACACATGAAGATATGAAATATCGGGTTTGTGTCCATGAAGTAGCTCATATGGAGTTTTACCATGACGTTTGCGAATGATTGAGCGGTTTTGGGTATAACATGCGGTTGCCACTGCTTCTGCCCATAAGAATAAAGGTGCATTCGCATAAATCAACATAGTTCGAGCAGCTTCCATAAGTGTACGGTTACGTCTTTCAACGACACCATTTTGTTGTGGAGTGCGAGCCACAAATGTTTCATGAGAAATACCAACCTTTTCATAATAAGTGCGAAGAGTCTGATTAACGAACTCAGTGCCGTTATCAGTCCGAATTCGGCGAACAATAGCATTACGACGTACTTGGATCATCTTTAAGAAGGTAATGATATACTCTGGTGCTTGATCCTTAGATGCTAAAAACTTTACCCATGTAAACCTTGAGAAATCATCCACTATGACGAGGATGTATTTTCTACCACTCACACTAGCTGTACGCATTGGCCCACAAAGATCCATGTGCAAAAGATACAGTGGTTCTTGGTTGGTGTCTTCTGCTTTAGGTTTCTAAGATTTCTTGGTGCTTTTCCCCAATGAACATGCGGAACATAAATGATCCTTGTCGAACTTAAGTTTCGGAAGACCACGAACAAGTCCCTCTACATAGTAAACCCTTGAAATCGTGACATTCCCAATTTGATATTCACCATAACCCATAATCTTTGCAATATGGTCGTTGCCGAATTTTACCGTTCCTAGAAACTTGCTGACGAAATTTTTGAGCATCGAGCGGTCTCCAGTCATATGTTTGGAGCACCCCGAGTCCAAATACCAAAGAATAATTTGGACGACCTGAAAATTTTACCAAACACAGACGATGTATCGGATTCTAATTGTTCTTCTGAGTTAGCAGGTACAGATATAGTTATCTTAGATTTGCTATCAGACAAAACTTTAGGTTTCCAGATTTTCTTACTAGTGGTTGGCTTAGATTCTAGTTGTCTAGTATTCTGAGGTACTTTTTGACTGGGGACATCACCACTAGTAGGCACATTAGTGGGGGCAGACCTAGTTAAAGGGCGCTTTTTCCATTTCTTAGTGCTAGTGTTCCTATTTAAAGGACGCTTAGACCTAACTTCCGTGGATGTGATCCTAGTTAAAGGGCACGTAGTTCCATTTGCAGTAAAGGTCCTACCAGTGGGTTTCCATTGCCATCCAACTTGGGTAAATTTCTTCCGTGTTGGAGTCCATTCAAGATTGTTCTTAATAGCATGCATTTCATTCACGTGATCAATAAGGCATAAATCATGATGCTTAGAAAACATACATTCGTTACAATTCCAACATTTCACATTAGAATTCACACTTTGCTTAGGTTTCCACTCATAAAGAGGACCTTTTGTCTTAGCTACATGATTCTTTTTATTTAAAACTGAAATAACGTTCCTAGGGTGCACTTCTACTTTCTTCTTCTCAGTCCTATTAGTGGAAGGCTTGATCCTATCTTTCTTTCCTCGAGATCCTTTAGCCTTAGTGGACACATTTACTCCTGTAGAAGCCAAGGGAACATTAGTTACAGATTTTAAAGGTGCCTTACTTGATAGTGTCAATGACGGTTTTGCTCCTGGAGTCTTATTGAATGGAGTGACAGCAATGGGTCGAGTTGTGAGTAGTGCAGAACCCAGTTTGCCTATATATTGCAAATATGCTAAGCAATATTGAACACGCTTAATATATTCATGAGCTGTGTAGTAGTAACTGCTTGAGGGATCTAGCGCATACAAATCGTTTAAAATATCCCTAACCAGATCTACGTGCTTAGTTGCATTCCTCATATAGTCATCGTAGGTAACCGGGTTTTTCTTATGTAGCGGGTTCTTATAAAGCACTACTGACTTGGTTGTAGGAGCACTAGAGGACGGTGCAGAATTGCTAGCTAAGTTATTAACAACTTCTTGTCGGGTGAGAAGAAGTGTCTCCTTTAACTCGGCCAAAACCATGTTTTTGTCTATGAGTTGAATTTTTAGGTCAGAGGTTTCCTCACATTTCTTGTTCAGTTTGTCAATTAAATACTTTCGCTCTGTCGCATTAAACGCGAGGTGTTCTTCTATTGAACCAGAAATTTGTGAGTCTCCCTGCCTTACTTGTTCACGCTCTCCTAGTATAGAATTAATTCTAGTTTCTAGGACATGATTGTGAGCCTCTGCAGCCTCTAGTTCCGTTTTTGTTTCTACTAATTCTCTCTTAAGTCTCATCATCTCTTCTTCTAAATTTTGAACCATCTGAATCATCTTGTCACTTGTCTCAACGGAGTTTCCACCATCATTTAGTTTTGAAAGAGTTTCATTTTTTGATTGATTCTCAATTTCAAGAGATATAGAGTGTTGTTGAAGCTCGTTAAAACTTTTTGAAAGTGTATTATATGAATCTTGAAGCTTTAAAAATTCAGCGTTGGATTCATGACAAGAGTGATTTTCTACAGTATTCACATGTTCATTAGTATTCACAGATTTATGCACATCATCACAAATATTCACAGTAGATGAAATTTCATGAGTATATTGAATAGTAACAACTTGCATCACTTCAAGAGACACCATATGTTCTAAAAAGCAGTCATATTCTGATAAGATCTTTTCCTTTTCAATTAAGTGTTGTTCATAAGCATCATCCATGTTATTGAAAACTTTTTGAACTTCACCAATTTCAAAACTTAAATTACACGCTAGATTATAGACTCCTTGTTTAATATGGTTCACAAACGGAACGATTGCTTCTTCAAACACCGATTTCATGTGTTCGAATGCCCATTCTCCAGCGGTTTGAGCCGTTTAAGTCGTACATTCCAAGATGACCTTGTCAAAATCGGTAAGGTATTGCCCAAGCTCTTCAATACTGAGCCTTACCGTACTAACCGGGGGAAGATTCTTAGGAATTTCCTTTGGTTTGTCCGAGTTGACAAGTGTAGGAATTATACTAAGGCATTCTCTAGTCGGCATGAAAGTGGATGTTTGGAGAGTTTTCTTTTTCATATTAAAACGAGTTCTAAGATCTATTGTGGCATTTTTTGCATTCATTGAAGCATAATCATATTCAGGATATGTCAAAAGTAATTTTAACTGCTTTTCATCGTATGGTGTTATAGAATGACTTGAGAACACTATCGGGTCTAATGCCAATCCTAACTTTGTTGCATCATACAGTCGGGGGTTGTGGTTAAGTGCTTGCTTTGCATAACCCGGGTTAGGTGGTAAGTCTATGAGACGCGATAAGTTGAACTCTTTAAATGAAGCATGAAACAAGTGTACTAGATGTGAAGCAGCATATTGTTTTAAAAGCTTAAGTTCCGTTTCTTTTATTCTGTTAGACGTCTTAATTTCCATTTCAAGCTGTTTGGATTCCAGAATTTCAAAATCTGTTTGAAGTTGTTGAAAATTAGTGACGACTGACTCTTTTTCTTTAAGCTCATTCGAAAGGTTTGCTCTTAAACTTTCAATTTCAAGCAGATTGTCCATTTGAACTTTCCTAAACCTATCAAATTCAGGATTGGTTAAGGTAGTGGACACAGGAGTCATTTCCAAGGTTTTAACCTTGTCCTTATGCAAAGCAAGCTCAGCAGATAAAGTCTGATTAGCATTAAGGGTTTCAAGGACTGCATTATTCATTTGGCTAAGCAAAGATGCAGGGACCATAACCAAATCAGGTTGAGCAGACGAATTGATAGTCATAGGAGCTTCCGGTTGTGGTTCACTCAAAATCTGAGGACTTGCAATGTTATTGCTATCATTGTTTGTCTCATCGATTGAATTACTAACCACCGGAGGCTCTTCCGAATACTCAGACATTTTCTCAACTTGATAAGGTACAATGCTAGTATCTGTAGCAGTATTTGGTACCTCAGCAATGGTGTCAGTCCCATAGAGTGAATGATTTGCCATAAGAGCTGCTTTGGCGGTGTTAAAATCATCACAATCCGAGTCATATGCATCCAAATCATCACATTGATAAGCAGCATTGTTGGTGATGACTGTTGTGGGACTATCAGTTTCCGCTACTCCTGGATCTGCAAGGAATGCCAATTCTTCTTCATCAAGCTCACGACCTTGGGCTTGAGCATTCACCAGGTAAATCTTCTCCTTAAACCATGTGTCGTCCCTTCTCCTCTTAGGCTGCTTGCATTCTCGGGCCATGTGCCCTTCCCCTTTGCAGTTGTAGCAAATAACCACCTTCATTTTACCAGTGTTGTTAGCCCTTGTAGCAGTAGTATTGGATGAACGTGCACCAGCAGTAGACGAATTTGATCTCCCTTGAAGTGGTTGCACCATGACCCTGCCGTCCTGAATTGTTGCCTGTTGTCGAGAGTTAGACGAGTTCCTTAACTGATTGTTAGTTGGTGCTGAACCTCGGTAACCTCTTTTGTTTAAAGTTTGACTTAAAAATGCAGACAACAGAGCTAGGACTTCAGTAGGGCTATCTCCTTGTTTAAATTCAGGGACAGGGATGTCATCTTCACAGTATAATGCTGATGCTGGTTGAGCAACAAACTGATTGGTTGGAACACTTTCTTGATGTGAGTAATGATGTTGAGGAGCCTCGAGTTGTGGATAGGTACTAACAGGATTTGTGGGAGGTTGATACGGTGAATACTGATGTGAAGCATAAGGTGATGGGTGTGAATCTCCTTGTGATGATGATGTTGCTGGTTGGTGATAAGATGTTGGTGGCGGTGGCAGAATCGAGTACTGTGGAAAGCTTGGTGTTTGATACACAGGTTGATATGAAGATTTGTGTCCTAAAGCAAGCTGAGAGTTGTGATATGACAGTGTAGGATGATTTGCCAATAATGCCATTGGTTCATGATAAGGTCCTTGAGAAATTCGGTTTTGGATCACATGCTTCTCATGTTGTTGTAAGAAAGCATATAGTTGATCTAAATTGGACTTGTGTAGATCACGAATCATTTTGACATCCGTCACATATTGACTCCATTCAGGGGGTAGTGTGTTCAAAAACTTGGTGTTTAACTGAAATTGTTCAATCCTTAGATTATAGACATTCATGTCATTCATCAGAGTAGTAAAACGCCAGTAAAAATCATGAAGAGTCTCCCCTGGAATGTATTGGAATCTATCAAACAAATCATATAATTGACATTCTCGTTCTTGCTTAGTGAGAGATGTCCCTTGTAGCAAAACCGCAAGTCGATCCCAAAGATTCTTGGCCACTTTATGTTCACTCACCATTCTGAAGATATCAGGTGGAAGGGCTTGAAGAATTGTCTGAACAGCCCTTTCATCGGCATCTGAAATGAGTTTGTTGGCATCGGTTAACTCATGATACTGCCTTGGCCTTGTCACATTGTTGACTGTAACCTCTCCCCAATCTAATGGACCTTTGTCAATTGATTCAAGCATAAGTCGACCACTTTGTTTGCCCATGATGTACGTTCTCATGCGACTTTGCCATGATTCAAATAAATCTTTGATGAGCAAAGGCGGGCGAGTATCGGTACCCGAAATGATCGATATATCGGTGAGTGAAGTCATAGTTGGCATAAATGAATGTGAATTCATGTTGTGATCCCTTGAAAAAAGATTATCAAAGATAATCGAACAATGAAATAAGGTTAAGTGTTTTAATGTTGTTGAAATAAAGATGTTACGTGTTTTTGTGATAGATTACAAACTTGAAACGAAATCCTCTAAGTTGAAAATACTATCTCAATACCCAAACTTCTTAGTCTTAATGTGAAAATCTCAAAGTGTCGTAAGTCTCAAAATTAATCCGTCGAAATGCTAAAAGTAACCAATCGGAATATTATCTAAAGCCCTGATCGGAATACTTACCAATCTGAAAACCGGTCGGAATACTAACCAATCTGAAAAACGGTCGGAATACTAACCAATCTGAAAACCGGTCGGAATACTAACCAATCGGAATGTTAAAGAAAACCTGGTCGGAATACTTACCAATCTGAAACCCAGTCGGAATACTAGCCAATCGGAATCCTTGTCAATCTGAAACCCGGTCGGAATACTAGCCAATCGGAATCCTTGCCAATCAATCTGAAAACCCGGTCGGAATACTAGCCAATCGGAATCCTTGCCAATCAATCTAAAAACCCGGTCGGAATACTAGCCAATCGGAATCCTTGCCAATCGGAAAACTGATTGGAATATGTAAACCCTTTTCCGATTTGACTGATTGGAATCCTTAAACCCTTTTCCGATTGTGCTGATCGGAATAACGGTACTGTTACGAACTTTTTAGGCTAAAAAATGAGATTTTCGACAAGAAAAACGTGATTTGAACCAAACCAAAACACCCAAAACACTACTAAAGGTATTTAGAAGATATATGGAGCACTTGGAGAGTCAAAAAACACGAAAAAAAATTGAAACTTGGGTAAAGATCAATCAAAAACACATGAACACACCAAAGTGAACATGAACAACACAAAACCAACCTTTATTTCATCCCATGCTCTTGATACCAATTGTAGAACAATGATAATCTTTATGAATCAAGAGGGTTGATGTTTTTCTAGAGAGAGAAAGTTAGAGAGAGAAGTGAAAGAAACTTGTATTATGTGAAAGTGAGAAATAAACAACCAACACCTCTTTCCATGGTGGAAAGAGGTTTAAATACCCCAAGTCCTTAAAGGACTTGGGCTTCCGGCCCATGAACATGCTCATGGGTCGGGCTATGTAATAAATGACACTTAACTTAACTACGAGCCTATAACTACATGGTTGGAGTGACCGAGACTTTCTAAATGCGTAAAACGTATTTCCAACAATTTTATGTTTTGATCAGTTTAATCATGTAATTTTTATGTTATACTGTCAGATGGTTCTCACACGCGAGCAGGAGCAACTCAATGCAACAGTCCAAGGTACGATGCAAGCTTTGCTTCCTCAGCTGAGGAACGAAATCAGGGCTGAGGTGCAGGATGCCAATAATCAGCAACAGCACCCAGTACCTCCTCCTCCTCCTCCACCGGCAACATTGGTTACATGGCTAGAGAGATTCAACAAGCAACATCCTTGATCCTTCGAGAGAACTGATAGCCACAATGAAGCTGAAAGCTGGTTGGCTCATATTGAGAAGATATTTGATGAAATGGGCTGTGACCCCGTCTTCAAGTCGAGGTTGGCCTGTTACAAGTTCGAAGGTGATGTGCTAGGATGGTGGAAGGCACTCAAGCAGTCTGAAGGAGGTGATGATTGGGTGGCTGGTTTGACTTGGGCTCAGTTCAGGGAGTTAGTGATGGGACAGTTCTTCCCCAAGCCTGAGCAAGACAAGTTGAAGAGGGAGTACCATGGAATCAGACAGAGAGCTGGGGAGAACAGCAACGAGTTCATGCAGCCCTTTCTTCGCTTGGATGGTTTTCTTGGCGCAGCAGCAGGTACTACCGAAGAGCAAGCTTACCTCTTCCAGTGGGCTCTTCGTACATCGGTCGCCAACAACTTGGTATGTGCTACTTTCAACACGGTGGCACAAGTTGCCGATGCAACACATAAGCTGGAGATGCTGCAAGAAAGAGAAGAGTTCGGGGAAGCAGAGAGACCCGGGAAGAGGTAAAACATTCGTTATTTAGCGGTGACCATACCGAATTCTTTTAGTATATGTCAATATTTATATCTCTTTTAAACTGCATCTTCCAGTCAAAAGACTGGGGACCGGTCTCAGCTGGCTACTCAGCAACAGCCTACTCAGCCCAAGGGAAACGGTCAGACTCAAGACCGTTCTGCTACAGATAGGCGTGGCGGTAATGATAATTACCGTAACAATGCTGGAAACTCCAACAGTATCAGGTCCTTACAATTACTCATTTTCTTATGTTACATGCAATATTTCATAATTCTGACACATTAGCAATCTTCTACTAGGAATCATGGTAACGGGAGGGACCATAACCATAGAGGTTCACAGCCTAACCGTCCAGCTATTACTGGTAATACATCTTACGATTTTCTGCATTGTCCTTTGTACCTATAAACCATGTCTCATGTATATTGTTCTTAACAGGCTCCCAGCCAACAAGGGCACATGTTGGAGGGTATACTCATCCTCTTTGCACTACCTGCAACCCGTAGGTATCCAGGGCCATGTCGCTGTGACAACGATGCATGCTATAAGTGTGGACTTACTGGTCATCGCATGAAGGACTGCCGCAAGGGCGAGATGGAGGGCACATAAGGACATGCTGATTCCAAGCCGCCTCCTACTAGTGGACGCGTTTACAAGACTTCTTGCGATCAGGCCAACAAGTCTACAGGTACCATCACTGGGATCTTGTATATGTATGGTCAAGCTGCATGTGTTTATTTGACACGGGTGCTACTCATTCTGTCATTGCTACTGCTTACTCTAAGAATGTTAGGATATCCCCTATGCCATTAAAGAATGTACTAAACATATCCACGCCCTTTAAGAGACTCTGTACGCATAACCCATGTGTACAAGAGCCTTCCCCTAGAGTTTGACGACAAGATCCGTCCTGTTGACGCACTTCCGCTGGACATGAATGATTTTGACATGATATTGAGCATGGACTGGCTATCCAAACATCACGCCACCATAGACTGTCATACATATCGGGTCATCTTCGGTGATGTTAATGCACCAGAGTACATTCACAACGGGTTCGTACCCGGAAGGTCTGTACAAATCATATCAACCCTGCAAGCACGTGCATTACTTTCACATGGTTGCGAGGGCTATCTAGCTATTGTTTATGACATGGATGCTGAATATCCATCAATTTAAAATCAGCCGTTAGTGATAGAATTTCCAGATGTATTTCCAGAAGAACTTCCGGGCATACCACCTGCACGTGAAGTAGAGTTTAATATCGAGCTCATTCCAAGAGCTGAGCCGATTTCCAAGGCTCCTTATCGCATGGCTCCCATAGAGCTGAAGGAGTTGAAGGACCAACTGCAAGAACTTCTGGAACAAGGCTTCATTCGACCGAGCGCATCTCCATGGGGCGCACCGGTCTTATTCGTGAAGAAGAAGGACGGCAGTATGTGTCTTTGCATAGATTATCGCGAGCTCAACAAGATCACCATCAGGAATAGGTATCCTTTACCACGTATTGACGATCTGTTTGACCAACTCCAAGGGGCCAAACATTTCTCCAAAATTGATCTGAGGTCGGGTTATCATCAGCTACGGGTTAAAGAGCAGGATATCGCCAAGATTGCTTTCCGTACACGTTATGGGCACTACGAATTTGTAGTCATGCCATTTGGCCTTACCAATGCTCCAACTGTTTTCATGGATATGATGAACAGAATCTTCCATGAGTTTCTGGACAAGTTCGTTATTGTCTTCATTGATGACATCCTGATATTCTCTAAGTCCAAGGAGGAACACGAAGACCATCTTCGTACAGTATTACAGATTCTTTGCCAGATGCAGTTGTATGCTAAATTCTCCAAGTGTGAGTTCTGGTTAGAGAAGGTGGCGTTCTTATGTCACGTTGTATCAACAGAAGGAATCACCATGGATTCAGCAAAGGTTGAGGCTATTACCAAATGGCAAAGACAGACATCAGCGACTGAGGTTCGTAGTTTCCTTGGCTTAGTTGGTTATTACTGTATGTTTAAGGAGAACTTTTCCCGTTTAGCACTACCATTGACCAAACTGATGTGGAAAGGGGAGAAATTCGTCTGGACTGAAGAAAGAGAAAAGAGCTTTGAAGACCTAAAGCAGAAGTTAGTATCTGCATCGATTCTTACTTTCCCATCTAGTACAGGTGGATTTCAAATATACACTGATGCTTCGGGGAAGGGACTTGGCTGTGTTCTCATGCAACATGGGAAAGTGATCGCGTACGCTTCACGGCAGCTTAAGCCTTATGAGGAAAATTACCCTACGCATGACTTGGAACTTGCAGCAGTCGTGTTTGCATTGAAGATATGGAGGCACTACTTGTACGGAGAATAATGTGACATTTTCACAGACCACAAGAGCTTGAAGTACATCTTCACTCAACGTGAACTGAACATGAGACAGAGGAGATGGTTAGAGCTGTTGAAGGATTATGACATTAATCTGGAGTATCATCCCGGCAAGGCGAATGTAGTGGCAGATGCACTTAGTAGAAAGTCCGGAATGATAAACGGCATTAAAATTGAGGAGGAAATTATAAGAGACTTGGAGCGACTAGACATTGAGATCATGGTACGTGGACATCATGGTTACTGGGCTAATCTTAGAGTAGAACCCAAGTTACTCTCTAGGATCAAGGAAGCTTAGAAGGATGATGGTGCAATCTAGGCGATAATTCAGAATTTGGAGAAGCAGACAGAATTTCGGGTAGACGCAGACAGTATCTTATGGCAGGGCACTAGACTTTGTGTTCCTGATGATCAAGAACTCTGGGAAGCATTGTGAGCTGAGGCTCATAGCTCCTCATTATCTATTCATCCTGGTTCGACCAAGATGTACCACGACATCAAGCAATACTTTTGGTGGAGTGGTATGAAACAAGATGTTGTGACTTACGTCTTCAAATGTCTTACCTGCCAGCAGGTTAAGATCGAGCATCAGCGATCTAGCCGTCTTCTACAACCGTTAGATATTCCAGAGTGGAAGTGGGACAAGATCACCATGGATCTTGTTACCGGTCTTCCGCAGACAAAGAGGAGGCACGGTGCGATTTGGGTTATCGTTGCTCGACTTACTAAGTCAGCTCATTTCTTACCGATCCGCAAGGAAGATTCGGTCAGTAAAATCGCCGATACTTATAAGAAGGAGATCATGAGACTTCATGGTGTTCCATCCAGCATCGTCTCGGACAGAGATCCTTGTTTCACTTCGCGATTTTGGAGGAGTCTACAGAAAGCTTGGGGTACAAAACTTAAGCTTAGCACGACTTTTCATCCTCAAACAGACGGGCAATCGGAGCGAACGATTCAGACATTAGAAGACATGTTGAGGTCATGTGCGTTGGAATGGACGGGAGATTGGGACAATTACATCTGTCTGGTAGAGTTTGCATACAACAACAGTTGGCATGCAAGTATTAAGTGTGCTCCATTAGAGATGTTGTATGGCAGGAAGTGTCGCACCCCAATCTGCTGGGATCAGGTTGGTGAGCGAACACTTGAAGGACCAGAAATGATAGAGTTGACCAACGAGAAGGTCGCTGTAGCTAAGCAGAAATTGGAAGAAGCACGGTTACGTCAGAAGAGTTATGCCGACAAGCATCGTAGGGACTTACATTTTAACGTAGGAGATCACGTCTTCCTTAAGGTATCACCGACACGTGGTGTTAGACGTTTTGGAATCAAAGGGAAGCTCAGTCCTCGATTCATCGGACCGTTTGATGTCATAGAGCGAGTCGGTGAAGTATCTTATCGTTTAGCGTTACCTCCACAACTTTCTCATGTTCGCGATGTTTTTCATGTGTCCTTACTCCGAGGGTACAAGTATCATCCCCTTCACATGGTTGAGTATCCACTGGAACAGATTCGTGAAGATCTTACCTTCTTAGAGGAACCCGAACGAGTTCTTGACAGGCAAGAACGAGTCATGAGGAAGAAGACGATTCCATTCATCAAAATCCTTTGGAGGGATCATACCGAGCGGGAAGCCACTTGGGAGACCGAGGAGTCTATCCGGACTTCTTACCCTCATTTCAAGTTTTGAATTCGGGTATGTTCCTCTTTTTCCAGTTTACATTACCTATAATTTGGGGACGAATTATTCTTTTTAAGGGGGAAGAGTTGTAAAACCCGCATGCTTTTACCATGAACAGTACACTTATAATCGTACGTACATGATTAAAAATTTCCTTTTATAACATGTTTACGTTTCACGAATATTAATTACAATAATTACGTACGTATTATTACACGATAAGTATTTAGTATGTATTAATGTACGATAATTAATACCAACAATAATTATAATCACGAACATGAAAACATGAACGTAAATAATCAAGAGCATATTATTATGTAATTACGTAACTATTATTACGACTACGTACAATTATATATAATAACACGAACATTTAATAATAACGTCACGTAAATACGAGCACGAGAACACGTAAAATATTAGAACACGAAAAACTACGGGTTTCCCCTTGGTGGGTCCTCATAGCCGCGACAACAAGGAAGGAAAAGAGGCCCAACCCATGTTTAATTTTGCTAAATAACAAAATTGGGAAACAATATTCATTTACCGGAAAAATCTTAGAAAATTAAAAACCCTAATCTCTCTTTCTTCTTCCTTGGCCGGTGGCTACCACAAGAACAAGGGGTGTTCGTTTGATTTTTGCTTAACAAATCATTAGTACGTGTTCGTGTGATCATTCTTTATTGATTCCACGTGTTTTGTTAATCCGAAAACCCTTCTTTTTATTTTCTTTTTATGTTTTATGCATGTATGATCATGGGGGTTTAAACAAAACAAGATTAATTACATGTTAATAATCATGGGGGTAAATAAATTGGGTTATTTTCGGGTTTGATGTTCGGCCGCCACACAACCTAGAGTCCCACGACTCTCGGTGTAGCTTGGTTCGCACCGCCACACGAGACTAATGTCTCGGTGGTGGTGGGTCACGGTCGACAGCAGGGAACAAGGCACCCCGACTCACGTCGGGGGCGTCCTTGTGGTTGGGTTAGGTCGTGGCATCCACAACCCCACCACCGGCCAAAGCTGGTGGTTATTTTTAGAAAGCAGGGGGAACCGCGGGCAAGCAGTGGGAACCACCTGCACACAGTCGGTGGGAACCCGTGGGTCAGCGGCTAGCCGAGCAAGGGCAAGAGCACCGGCACACAGCCGGTGGCAGTGAACCGAAGGCAGGGGCAACCGGCATGGGCCGGTTTGCCACTGTTTTCGATGGGGTTTTGATTCGGGCCGGTTCACGGGTTTACGGGTCCGGTTCACGACGTGTTTATAATAAAATAATACATGGGTTTGGTTAATTATTTTATTTTACAAGTTTATTTATTTACATGTTAATTAAATTAATTTAACATGTCATGTAATTAATTTAACTAAAAACATGGACTTAGGTTTATTATTAATATTTAATAATACATGATTTTAACCTAAATATTTAATTATGAAATTTATACTAAAGTAATTAATTAATTATTAAACATGACATATAATTAATTAATTTTCATGACTTAGGTTATATTAATATAAATATTAATAGACGTTTTAACCTAAGTATTAGATACACTTTAATTTAATTAAATCATGATTATATTTAATTAAATCGTATAACATATAGTTTATTTGATTAACATGTTATAATTAATAAACGATAGTATTAATCACATGACTTAGTATATTAATCAGTAAAACTTAAGCTTATTTTATTAGCTTAATAATCCAGCTTATTTCTAAATATGGAAACTTTCTATTTTTAGAAACCTATCTATTTTAAGTAGTAAATCTATTTATGGAAACTTTCTATTTTTAGAAACCTATCTATTTTAAGCAGTTAATCTAATCATGGAAACTTTCTATTTTTGGAAACTTTCTATTTTTGGAAATTTCTATTTTTGGAAACTTTTTATTTTTGGAAACTATCTATTTTAGGAAACCTGCTATTTTTAGGAAGTTATTTATTATTACATAACGAGTATAATAATACAAGAAATACAAGTAATATTAAATTAGAATATCCAGAATACATGATAAACAAAGTATAATGTTAAAATCAGTAAAACAAGACATGAACATATAAAACAAGCTAAGACATGATATAAAACCAGTTACGTACTCAGTAACCAGAATACTTATACACGTATACTATTTTATGTAGCATTAGTGAGATCGAAGTAGGACTTTCTTCCGTTCGTCTTCTTCGTTCACTGGACATAAGGTACGGATTCTCCGTCCTTTTAGTATCGACATTCTTTCCTTATTAGGATTCCCCGTATGTAACCAACTGTTTTTTCCCAGTATATGTTTTATATGTTTTGATTTGCTTATGTTTAATTAAATTCCTAATCCATATACATGCATGACAAGTTTCACCTAGTTATGGACGTACCATAACCATAACACTGGAGGCACCAGTGTTATGACTTCACCATGGCGGAGTGATAGCTCGTGGCGTCCCTTTCAGCTTTTGGCCATATTATTATGTTATCATGTGGGGCGTATGGGTGCATCCTAGGTTACATGTTTTTAACAGATTATTCAGGTGAATGTGGTGTGTGCCTTGCATCCTTCACAAGGAGCTGATCCCTCCTACCCAAACTTATATTAATTAGAGGCAACCCCTCTAATGGCATGATGAGGTCACCCCTCCAAGTATTCATGCACGTTAATATTTCATGACCTATATTGGCTTAATGGTTAACATGTTAAACAGTTTTCATAAGATAAACATAAGGCTTTTAAAACTATAAAACCAGTTTTACTAAGTTGTACCAGGTTTTCCAGGACTTAATCAACTCCGCTGCTATGTGTTGTATATGTTTATATTATTCATGCTATGCTTGTATATCCGCGCACTGAGCGTTATGCTCAACCATTTTCCTTTCATGTTTCCCAAAACGGCAGGCACTCAAGGGCGGTCGTAGACTCTAAGCGTAGGTGCATATGGATTGGAAGCTTACTAGCCTTCATTACTTTATGCATTTCATCATACATTTTGCTACTTATTTCCATGGACATTGTTTAGTCCTTTTCCTTTACAGTACTTATGTTTGTGTGTGATGAGCTTTTACTTTGGGGTATCGATGTTTGTTTTCGGTATTTCCTTTATGGTCATGTAATGTTTAAGACATTTATCCTTATATGCTTTGATGACACGCCATAATCACGCGTGACATTCCATTTACCAAAATGGGGTGTTACAGAGGGTGATATGGTAAACTTAACATACATTTCTTATCTATTTTTGGAAGTGGACAATTAATTTGGGTCATCCCATAATAGTAATGTGGACAATAATTTTGAGACGAAGGGAGTACAAGATAAACCTATGACCGAACATTCTTGTTTGACTCAATATTTTAAGGCTAACAGTCTCCCCCAATGTGAGGTCATTCCTCTTCAATATTTGGAGATCAATGGAGATTATGAATTTCGTCATAAATGAGTCTTGAACATGTAATAGTTGTCTTGTTCCTTCATGCTGTGATCTTTGAGCCTTTATCGTTGTCTTTCGACTTTGTCTTTAAACTTGAGATCTACAAATTATCCTTGACTTGTCTTTGCCATCTTGCGATCTTGTGTCTTTATCCACATGCTCATACTTTGCATCATCTTGAAAGCTTGCTAACAATCTCCTTTGAAGAGAGGTCATTCCTCTACATTAATTGATAAGGAAGATTTTGATCATCAGAGTTGTGGAAGTCTTTAGCTTTCTTTATTCTTGAGTATGTCTTTGGGCATGAGTATGTGGTTTTGAATCTTTGACTTTTCTGAGTACATCGTAACGCCACCTTCTCGAGACAAAACATAGACACGGATTGAATGGCTTTGACATTCGTCCTAAATCGGTAGCATTTTACCTTCGGTCGGTGAAGACCGTTAGACGATATTAAATATCGTACCTGTTGTGACAACCGTGGTTTTGAGGTTCGTCACTTGGTCTTACTTTTAGGTTATTTTATGTGTGACTACTTGATTTTTGTGCTTACGTGTTTATTTTGTGTGAACGAGGTTGGTGTGATTATCGTTTATGAGTATAGAGTACTCATAAGTAAATCGAGGAACGGTTAATTCATGTTCATGAGATCACAATTAGTGACTATGAAATGAAATGGTGATATTTTGGTGGTTACGTATACGTATAAGTATTATAGTAATAGTGTATTTTTTTAGGATTTACGGTTTTGCATTTAGAGGTCTCGGATAAGGTAATTAGTCAAATGAATATTTTTCGGGATGGTTTTAGGTCATTTAGGACTTAATTATAAAGTTTATTTCAAAATTTGAGATTTTTTATAAAGTGTATATTTTACGTCTTTTACGATAAAACGCGTAAATTTGACTAGTTTTACGGTTTTGAGGTTTTGGAAGTTTTAGGAGCTGAAATAAATTAAGGTAAATTAAGGTAATATTAATAAGATATTAATTAAAAATAAAAATAAAAAAAATAAAGAAAAAAACGAAATTAGGGGTGTTTGGGTCGGTTTAGAAGAGAAAAAAAAGGAAGAAAAGGAAAAAAAGGGAGAAAAGATTTATGGTAACTAGTGTTTGGGTTGAACAAGGATTTTTGCTATATAAGGAACCCCACACATCATAACAAACGAATTTTATTCATTCCCTGGAGTTATGTCGACAAAAAAAAGAGAAAAATTAGGGTTCTTCAAAAATTGGGTTTTTTTCTCATCTTTCATTAATTTAAAGGTAAACCTTCTTAAACCTTTTTGATTGAATTGTTTTTATGTTTAAATTAATCATTCTTATGATGGATTAGGGTTAGGGTTTATACAAAATCAGTAAATTAATGATTTTATAATCATAATATGATGATCATATAATCTAGGGCTTGTATTAGATGGAGTTATGGGTAATTAATTAGTTCAATTTGTTTAAACCCGTTTTTAAAAACTGGGCAGATTTTGTGTCAATTGTTTTGATCATATCGGGAGTTCTAGGAACATTCAAGATGCGATCCAAGTACCCCTGGAATGATATTTGAAATGGCTTTACAATGCAAGAAACGAGAACTAAATTGGAGGTCGGGAAGTGGGTCAAAAACAGGTTACAACAGTCGGAGGTCAAAACAGTTTTGAATTCAGCATGTTTTCTTTTTAAGTTTTGGGTTGTTAGGGGTACTTAGGGTTGTATTGGGATCTTCTCACGAACGTGAGAGATGTTTTATATATTGTACTAAGTATCTGCACTTGGGCTAAGGTGGTGGTTTAGGGTAAGACCCCTTAATGGTAACAAACTTTTAGTACGTTTAAAATCAGGAAATATGGAATGACGAAAGTAGATATATATATATATCGGGGCCTTAACAGTATCTTTAAGGTTAGGACAAGTGGGAGGTGTTAGCCAACATATGTAAGGGTGTGAATATTCCTTTTACAGAAACCATGGGTAGGTTTAAGTGGGCGTTTGACCTAAAGTTTTGAGACCTAAAAACTGGGACTGTTTTGGGTAAAATACGAACGGGTTAGTTGTTAAACTTAACGAAGTTAAGGACTTGTTAAGGAAGGGTAATGGGGTAATTAGAGCTTATTAATGAGGTAAATATGTGGGAATAGGCTAGATGTCCATAATAGGTTGATGAGCCATCTTGGTGATTGGTTCGTGTATTGATTATGTGTTTTTGGTTTGTTAGCTTTTGCTAGTGCGCGGACTTTTGGAGAAGCTCAATCAGGTGAGTGTTCATAGTCCCATATTTATTTTTGTTTTTGACTTCCAGATGGGATGGAAGAGACACTGTGTTGAGTTGTTTCTAAATTGTTGCTGTGAATGTTTTATGGTTGTGATGGACTTGTGTGTACACTTATGTGATTAACTGCTATGCGATTTTTGATATGTTATTGTGGTTTGACAAGGTAGTGGCCTTGTGGTTTGACAAGGTAGTGGCCTTGTGGTTTGACAAGGTAGTGGCCTTGTGGTTTGCCAAGGTAGTGGCCTTGGGATAGGTACATAGGGTGATCATCTAAGGTACCATGATGTTGTTTGGCAAGGTAGGAGCCTTGGATTGGTTTGGTATGATTGGTCTTGATTGATAGTTGTTAATACATAATTGTAACACATTGTACATATGTTCTTTTGTTGATGATTGTTATTCACAGCTTGTAACTGATTTAGCGTTGGAGTCTAAACCTATGACTCTCACCAACTTTATGTTGACGTGTTTTAGTGTCTCTTTCAGGTGAGAATGTGGTTAAGCTTGAGGATAGAAGTGGCTAGACTTGGATGCCTTAGGATTGCATATAGAAGGAGATCCCCGTTCCTTCTTAGTTTACCTTTATGTTTTTTTGAATTAGTGATACTGTTGGCACCTATATGTTTGTTTTGTTTATGTTTATTGTTTGTCTTGGGTAAGTGGTAGGACTGTTACCTACTTACCTAGACTCCTGCATTGTTGAGATATTGTCATGACATTTGTGTCGCCATTTATGACATTATATTTGCATTTTAGTCTTCTCTATAGAGACACCATTTGTTGTGATGATATCCATACGTCGCGCCCCATATTCCGCCATTGGTGGGGTGTGACAGAGTGGTATCAGAGCCAATGGTTATAGAGAATTAGGTTGCCTAGTCGCGTAGCCTAGTCTATAGCTTAAGGGTCCCTGCATATAGGCGTCATAGGAGTATGTGTACATTTTATAATAATTGATGTGTTTGGATGTTATTCATTGCGATGTTTTGACTAGTATGAATTGAACCGTAGTATGTTCGTACTTAGTCACATGTTATTTTCTTTTCGAGTTTGAGACTAGTGCGGGTTGAACCATAATCGTCCACGCTAGTCACTGTTGAATTTTGCTTAAATTGTACATTATAGTACATAATTTAGTACAAGGTAGTTTCTATCTTTTATCGAGTTATTTTACATACCTGAGGTATGTTATTTTTCTTTTGATGTTTAAGTCATGTTCCCTAAAGAATC
This sequence comes from Glebionis coronaria, assembly GCA_025667525.1. Taxonomy (NCBI): domain Eukaryota; kingdom Viridiplantae; phylum Streptophyta; class Magnoliopsida; order Asterales; family Asteraceae; genus Glebionis; species Glebionis coronaria. The sequence continues at coordinate 144,771,072 of CM046878.1, forward strand.
GTGTGGTGGTTTAAGTTACTAGGAGTACATGGGTAAGAAGGATTTTAAGCTGTTTCCACTCTTACGGGCGACATGACTTATAACTGATTATGTTTCCGTTTTGGATTCAGTCTATGCTGTTTTAGCTAGACTATGGATTTCTGTATTCCAAGAGTATTACTATGTTATTTTAATAGATGGAGTTTTGGACCTCATTGGTTATGTGGTTATGAGCTTATGTGAGTAGATAGATTTATGTGTTATATGTTGTATTGATTCTTATAAGTGTCATCATAGGAGGGAGTGCATTGGGGAAAGGGTAATTGTATAAGTATGGTGGCCAACATAGTTATACAAGTACCACAACTTCAATGGGTTCTCAAGTATGGTTGCATGAAAGAGGGTTAGTACATGCTTGTATATGATGAGATGTAGAATTTGGGTACACGTATTATATATGGATTTATGTAATGGCTGCCTATGATATGGCTATTGTTCTTTTTGTGTTTTATGTTTTGGGTTATAGTTGTGGTGTGTGATTATGGGGTCACACGATATGGTTTGGTTTTGGAGGTGGGCATTATGCCTTGTTGTGGCACGGTGAGATGGTGATTAGTCGTGTGGAAAAACGAGTGTATGACGTGATTGGTTGATCCGACATGTATGGTAACGAGTATGTTTTGGGTGATTTAATAGGTATATATATGCGGATGTATATATACTACTATGTGTTAAGTTATGGTATATGGTCGTTCACTAGTTATTATAACTTGAACGTACCTTGTGTTTGTTCGTGTTTTATGGTGCTGGAGTTGATGGAGTTTCAACAACGTTTCGAACTTTTTGAACTGTGTCTTGTAGCGTATTCTTTGAGTTCATATTTCACGTGTACGTTTTAAAATGTTGTTCTGGGTTTTAAGTCCGTTGAAATAAATGGAGATTTCTTTCGGGATAATGAAATCTTTTGGGTTGAGTCTTACATTTCTTTTGGTTGGTATATGGAAAAAGGGGGGACTTGGAAATCTACTATAGAGTTAGATAGTTGGTTGTATTCGGTAAAATAAGGGTAAGGTGTTGGAGTCACGTTTGAAACAAGATGTAACATAAGTTTTTTTTTATCAACACTTATTTATTTCAAATTCTAAAAGACTTTCATTAAAATAAAGCGAAGTAAAATTTCTTTCTACTTACATAGTTTATATAATCGGATTTAACTGATTCATGCCATTTATAGTTATTGATACAAGGTTAAAAGGAGTTTATGAATATTTCACATACAATTATATCTTTCATTTAAAAGGATTGCATTAATCACTAAGTTTATTCTTTAGTTTTAAAACAACTAGTATAAAATTGTTTTGGTCGTAACTTATTCGTTTTTAAAGCTTTTTGGGTGATTCAAAAGCTTAAAATTATATACTCGGAATGTACTTTTCAAATATTCAGAATGTATAGTCATGGGAGGTCAGTGGACTGGTCGGAATTGTTGTACCAGTGTCGGGTTCAAGGTTGAGTTTGAATAGTAGTTTTATTTTTATGATTTGGGATGCACGGGATACCTAGTCTTTGAGTTGAGTTTTGAGAACGTCTAGAAGGTTGTTTGTAGATGGTTTGAGTCACATAGATGTGGGGAGGTAAAAAAAAAAAAATTTAAAATTAAAAAATAATATATATATATATATATATATATTCTTTTGGAAAGTCGATCTTTTGCACGGTTGAAATAATATGTCGCGGGGCGTAATATGTTTTGGTTGCCATTGGGTGTTTCTTGGATTATTTTTCGTTGTCATGGGTCATTTGGAATTGATACATGTTTTGGTTTGAATTTTCTTTGGAGTCTCGTGGTTTTTGATTTGTTTTAATTGGTGCACGTGAAATGTCGTTAGTTATCCGTGGGTTTAATTCGTCGATCGTATCTGGTGTATTCAGGATGTAGTTTTGGTTTTGTATGGTTTAGGAGCGTTGAGGTAGAACCATGAATAGAGCAAGTAGGAGAAGTGAGAGGAGTTGTAGTTAGTGTCTTCCAAGGCAAATCGTTGATGGATTGAATTAAGAACAAGAGCTGTTAGAAATTGCAAGGAATTTATTTGTATTGCCGCTAAGAGAGGGTGTGAGGAGGACATAATTGAAATTGCTATGGATGTTGTATGAACGCTTTGGGTTTACGGTTATGCATTTGGCTTCGCCAAAGCACTAGCGGTTTCATGGAGTCAATGAACCGAGTGTGCATGAACGTATATAAACGAGTTGTCATCGGGAGCATCGACGACATCTTGATCTACTCAAATCATAGAAGGAGAATGAGGCGAATTATGTGTTGGTTTTGGAGTTGTTAGTAAAGGGAATGAAACGTGAGATTTTCAAGTGTGAGTTTTAGGATTTGGTTGGCCAGGACTAGTAGTCAGAGATGATGGCATATCGTGGAACCAGCAAGGGGCGAAGTGAAGAAGGACGAGGAAGCATTTTGGAGGCTGAAGAGGTGGATTGGATGATGAGCAGATCTTGGCATTATCGGAAGGACTGGATGAATTCGCGAAGCATGACGATACGTGGAGCAGGGATTTGGACGCGTACGAGGACGACAAAGAAAGGCGATCGCTTATACGTTGCAGGAACTGAAGATTTGGAAGAACTGGATAGACTTAGTTAGTGGAGCTGGACTGTTATATCTGCCTAGAATGCTAGAGGCATTTGGTGTACGAGACGTGGAGAATGATCTATACGGATCATGAACGTATCCAACACATATTCAATCATCTTGATTGAACATTTGGCAAAGGTGATGGGTGGAGTTAATTGATGAAAGAAAATTGCAAGGCCAAGTACCATCTGGGAAAGGCAAGCATGGTCGATGAGACATGGAATAAGAAGGATGAGGTGAAGCTGAGACGAACTTGAACTATAGGGATGATGTATTAGAGTGGTTTGGATGAAGGATGTGGGTTGCACGAGTTGAGTTGTCTAAAGCAGTGAACGCGTCAACATTTATGTTGCGTGGCTTGGACAATCGTAAGGAGGAAAGGGACGTAGACTATACTTCCTACATGGATAGGAGTAGTTTAGAAAGGGCGATGTAAGGACGAAGTTGGTGGAAGGGATACATAATGCGGTGGGGGATTAAGTACGATGAGAGTTGGGTGATAGTCGATAGACTGACTAATTCATCACCTATTTCAAGGGGAATGAGAAGTCACGTAGTTGGGAAGTTGGAAGAATTAATGGATATGTGAAAGACCGTCATAGGTCACTTTGTAAGGAAATTTGAATTTAAAGTAGTTTGGGATACGGACTGAAGGGAGTTGATGAACGTAATTGGACATGGGTGATTGATTTAGAGGTAGTTCAGAAACTCGTTAGCGATGGCTGAGTTTTCATATAATGATAGTTATCGTACTAGAAGTCGATAAATGCCATTTGAGGCACGATATGAAAGGATAGGGTGAGTTGTCCTCATTGTGGAATAGAATTGGTAAAAGAGGCTACTAATGTGGTAATGGTGTTTGTGGACAGAATGAGAGCAACAAGGGATGCTATGTAGAAAAGGAGGAAACCACTAGATTTAGTGACTAAGTTATGTATGGAGTTTCACCCATAGTAACGGGTGGTATGTTTTGGTAAAATAGAAGAGTTGATGTAGAGTTTTGTAGGTCCATTTATGATCTTTGGGAAGATCAGACCATTAGCTTATGAGCATAGAATTACCTGGGGGAAATGAGTTGTATACATGATACATTTCATGTATTGGGATTGGTAAATGTTGTTTGAGGATGCATATTTGCATGTCCGGTTATTTGGGTTTTGTGCTAATAAGAGTCTTTGTTTTATCGAAGAGTCATTTGCGAGATTTATTGACTGTGAGGTCAAGAGTTTGGCAATGGGTTTAATTTTGGTTTGTACATGTGGTATCTTGAAACTTGAACTGAAGTTCACGTGGAAATGAGAGGAGTTCATTTAGAACAAGTATCCTCGTGTGATTTGTTGTTTGTGTGTTGATCCTAAGGAGTAAATCTCGGGACGAGATTTCTATTAGGAGGGAGTGATGTGACAACCTTGGTTTTGAGGTTCGTCACTTGGTCTTACTTTTAGGTTATTTTATGTGTGACTACTTGATTTTTGTGCTTACGTGTTTATTTTGTGTGAACGAGGTTGGTGTGATTATCATTTATGAGTATAGAGTACTCATAAGTAAATCGAGGAACGGTTAATTCATGTTCATGAGATCACAATTAGTGACTATGAAATGAAATGGTGATATTTTGGTGGTTACGTATACGTATAAGTATTATAGTAATAGTGTATTTTTTTAGGATTTACGGTTTAGCATTTAGAGGTCTCGGATAAGGTAATTAGTCAAATGAATATTTTTCGGGATGGTTTTAGGTCATTTAGGACTTAATTATAAAGTTTATTTCAAAATTTGAGATTTTTTATAAAGTGTATATTTTACGTCTTTTACGGTAAAACGCGTAAATTTGACTAGTTTTACGGTTTTGAGGTTTTGGAAGTTTTAGGAGCTGAAATAAATTAAGGTAAATTAAGGTAATATTAATAAGATATTAATTAACAATAAAAATAAAAAAAAATAAAGAAAAAAACGAAATTAGGGGTGTTTGGGTCGGTTTAGAAGAGAAAAAAAAGGAAGAAAAGGAAAAAAAAAAGGGAGAAAAGATTTATGGTAACTAGTGTTTGGGTTGAACAAGGATTTTTGCTATATAAGGAACCCCACACATCATAACAAACGAATTTTATTCATTCCCTGGAGTTATGTCGACAAAAAAAAGAGAAAAATAGGGTTCTTCAAAAATTGGGTTTTTTTCTCATCTTTCATTAATTTAAAGGTAAACCTTCTTAAACCTTTTTGATTGAATTGTTTTTATGTTTAAATTAATCATTCTTATGATGGATTAGGGTTAGGGTTTATATAAAATCAGTAAATTAATGATGTTATAATCATAATATGATGATCATATAATCTAGGGCTTGTATTAGATGGAGTTATGGGTAATTAATTAGTTCAATTTGTTTAAACCCGTTTTTAAAAACTGGGCAGATTTTGTGTCAATTGTTTTGATCATATCGGGAGTTCTAGGAACATTCAAGATGCGATCCAAGTACCCCTGGAAAGATATTTGAAATGGATTTACAATGCAAGAAACGAGAACTAAATTGGAGGTGGGGAAGTGGGCCAAAAACAGGTTACAACAGTCGGAGGTCAAAACAGTTTTGAATTCAGTCTGTTTTCTTTTTAAGTTTTGGGTTGTTAGGGGTACTTAGGGTTGTATTGGGATCTTCTCACGAACGTGAGAGATGTTTTATATATTGTACTAAGTATCTGAACTTGGGCTAAGGTGGTGGTTTAGGGTAAGACCCCTTAATGGTAACAAACTTTTAGTACGTTTAAAATCAGGAAATCTGGAATGACGAAAGTAGATATATATATATATCGGGGCCTTAACAGTATCTTTAAGGTTAGGACAAGTGGGAGGTGTTAGCCAACATATGTAAGGGTGTGAATATTCCTTTTACAGAAACCATGGGTAGGTTTAAGTGGGCGTTTGACCTAAAGTTTTGAGACCTAAAAACTGGGACTGTTTTGGGTAAAATACGAACGGGTTAGTTGTTAAACTTAACCAAGTTAAGGACTTGTTAAGGAAGGGTAATGGGGTAATTAGAGCTTATTAATGAGGTAAATATGTGGGAATAGGCTAGATGTCCATAATAGGTTGATGAGCCATCTTGGTGATTGGTTCGTGTATTGATTATGTGTTTTTGGTTTGTTAGCTTTTGCTAGTGCGCGGACTTTTGGAGAAGCTCAATCAGGTGAGTGTTCATAGTCCCATATTTATTTTTGTTTTTGACTTCCAGATGGGATGGAAGAGACACTGTGTTGAGTTGTTTCTAAATTGTTGCTGTGAATGTTTTATGGTTGTGATGGACTTGTGTGTACACTTATGTGATTAACTGCTATGCGATTTTTGATATGTTATTGTGGTTTGACAAGGTAGTGGCCTTGTGGTTTGACAAGGTAGTGGCCTTGTGGTTTGACAAGGTAGTGGCCTTGTGGTTTGCCAAGGTAGTGGCCTTGGGATAGGTACATAGGGTGATCATCTAAGGTACCATGATGTTGTTTGGCAAGGTAGGAGCCTTGGATTGGTTTGGTATGATTGGTCTTGATTGATAGTTGTTAATACATAATTGTAACACATTGTCCATATGTTCTTTTGTTGATGATTGTTATTCACAGCTTGTAACTGATTTAGCGTTGGAGTCTAAACCTATGACTCTCACCAACTTTATGTTGACGTGTTTTAGTGTCTCTTTCAGGTGAGAATGTGGTTAAGCTTGAGGATAGAAGTGGCTAGACTTGGATGCCTTAGGATTGCATATAGAAGGAGATCTCCGTTCCTTCTTAGTTTACCTTTATGTTTTTTTGAATTAGTGATACTGTTGGCACCTATATGTTTGTTTTGTTTATGTTTATTGTTTGTCTTGGGTAAGTGGTAGGACTGTTACCTACTTACCTAGACTCCTGCATTGTTGAGATATTGTCATGACATTTGTGTCGCCATTTATGACATTATATTTGCATTTTAGTCTTCTCTATAGAGACACCATTTGTTGTGATGATATCCATACGTCGCGCCTCATATTCCGCCATTGGTGGGGTGTGACACCTGTGATTAGGTAGACTCAATTAGGAATATTCTTAACAGGGTTTCGCGGATGTACTAGCCTTTCTGTTTACTCGACCGTCTCAAAGCAAGACTGCTAACATAAAGAGTGAATCAATTGGATAAATATCCGCTTGATTAAAATCGTCAATTCAAATTCCTTGAACAAGTTTGATTCATTAAGAATCTTACCATTGTTGCTTTCCAGTTGACACAAACTTGATCCATAAAGAATCTCGCAAGTTACCTACCGTAGCGTTGTTAGAGGTTGACGCTATAAGGATTTCCATTCGTCACTGTGAATATTAATGAATATCACTCTGAATGTTCTGGCAAGACCACAAAGATATTGCGTAGAAACCTGAAACGATTTTGAATCGAAAAAGAAACAAACCACTGTTGCTTTTCAGTTTTACATATGTTCAACTCATAAGAATCTTACGCATGACCTACCGTAGTGTTGTTTGACGTTAATACTGGAAGTATTTCCACTCTTCATTGTGAATACTAAGTAGTATCACTCTGAGTGTTCTAGCAATATCGCAAGGATATATCGTAGGAGTCTCTTGATCGTCATCCGTGTGTCCTAACGAGATTTGATTGATCTCTTGGATCTAGACTCGATTTGTGCACTTTTAGTGGGCAGAGGCTGGAGCAGATGCCACCTATTCAATATCAACTATCTCGGAGTGAGAAAGTCAATATAAGTCGTGTTGATCTCAGTGATAATAAAACAAACTTCTTTTGAGAGAAGTCTGAGTCAGCTGGGTAAGGGTTGTGCATTACATCACTGGGTCCATGATGCGTTGTCTTCATGATGTGTTGACCCGGTTTCTGCCTAAGTTGTATGGAGGGCTAATTTCTATTCACCCTTTATCCTTACATTTCTTTTTCATTCTTCAAGCCCTTCAATGCTTACCAAGACATCATTACTAGCATCTTGTTGTGGTTGTTCCAGTGCTAGCTTCAGTACTTAGTAGGCATTCAGCTACGTTCACATTCTACTCCATCTTTCCTAAGGACTTCTAATACTCTATTGAATTGTCATTGGGAAGATCCCTCCGGTTCTGGTTGGATCATAGGACTTAAACCTACCCACCCTTTTGACACCAATAACGTCATGAATTAAAGATGTTGTGGGTATTTGATCGTAACCATAAGTGTTTGAGTCTTTAGATCACATTTTAATCACATTTTCTCCCCTATCTCTAATATATAAAATCTTTTAATATTAGAGATACCAAATTTGATTAAAATATATTGCAAAAAAATAGGCTTGAAAACTTTCGGGAGAAAAATATGTCAAACTTAGCATGACTTAGGAAAGCTCCCCCTCAAAAATTGATCCAATTGAATTCTCATTACGAGGATTTGATCCACATTAAACTTTTAAGGATAAGAGTTGTTGAACACACAATTTTTGAAAGATTTTGAATAATCATTGAAAAATTCTTGAAAAAAATTGTGTTCAGCGCTTTTTGAAAAATCCATTCTTTTTGGCGAAGAGGTTTTTCTAAAGCATAAACTTGAGTTCATAGACTTTGAATGTCTTGACAAATCCACTCAAGTGTAAGAATATTTCTCTTCTTTTGCTGAGGGTAAGTGCACTAAAGCGTACACTCCCCCGTGAATATTGATCCGGGTTGCAATCTAAAGGTGATTACTAGCCATTGTGTCTAGCTCAAAACGTTGAATGTTTTGTGACAAGCTCAACCCAAGATAGATTGCTCTACCCGTTGTAGGAAAAATTGTCAAAAATAGATATTTTCCTTTATTAAAAGTAGAAATGACATGTTTTGAAAAATATGTACAACTTTCATTCGAGCTTTATGTACACACCCGGGTCGTCATTGAGCGACATTTCTAGGCACGTCCATATTATTGATACTGAAAGACATGCCGAGAAAAATATTTTTGGATTTTCAAAGATTTTTAATTTTTTATTTTTCTTTTTCATTAATATTTACAAGTAGATGTTTGATAGATGAATCAAGGAGGCTTTTTTTCCAAAACCTCAAGTTCTGCTGGAGTCAAACATCTCATACCAATTTTCCTAACTAGATACGCAAACCTCTCTTTCGAAAGAGCTTTTGTGAACAAGTCAGCTAATTGGTAATCGGTTCCAACAAAGTATAGTTCAACGATACCCCTTTCAACTTGTTCCTTAATGAAGTGATATCTGACATCAATATCTTTCGTGCGAGAATGCTGTACCGGATTGCAAGAGATGGCTATGGCGGACTTTGAGTCACAGTACATAGGTACTTTATCAAAGTGGAAGCCATAATCCATGAGTTGTGTTCTCATCCAAAGAACTTGAGCACAACACGCAGATAGAGACACATACTCCGCTTCGGCTGATGACAGTGACGTGCAATCCTGCTTCTTGGAAGACCATCCCATGAAATTATATTGACCTAGAATTGTGCACCACCAGAAGTACTTTTTCGTGTATCAAGACACCATGCATGATCAGAATCTGAATAGGCCGTTAGAAAGAAACCGGTTTCTCTCGGATACTAGAGTCCCAAATTGGTATTCTTGAGGTACCGAAAGATCCGTTTAACCTCCTTGAGGTGATTTTCAATGGGTCGTGCTTGATATCGTGCACAATAACACGTAGCATGTGATATATCTGGTCGGCTTGCTGTTAAGTACATGAGGGAGCCGATCATGAAAAATGATATTTCGTTTGATCTATGGCATCTCCCTCCAAATCAGCATCTAGGGATGTTTTTGATAATGGTCTCCCAATGGGGTCACATAAGGTCATACCATGCTTTTTTATTATCTATTGACAATACTTAGCTTGGTTAATAAAGATACCTTTTGGGGATTGGTGAACTTGAAGTCCTAGAAAGAGTTTTAGTTCGCCCATCATTGACATTTCAAATTTGTTGTGCATTACTTTTTCAAACCATTTTGAAAGTTTTGGGTTTGTAGACCCGAAAATAATGTCATCAACATAAATCTGCACAAGCAAAATGTCATCCCCATATTTATAAGTGAACAAAGTTAGATCAATGGAACCTTTTGAGAAATCTTTGGATACCATAAATATCGAGAGCTCGTCGTACCACGCCCTTGGAGCTTGCTTGAGTCCATAAAGTGCTTTGTGGAGACGATACACCTTGTTAGGATAATGAGGATTAACGAATCTTTCCAGCTGTGTGACATAGACTTCTTCCTTCAAAGGACCGTTAAGAAACACTGTCTTTACGTCCATTTGATAGACGATGAATCCCTTATGTGCAACATAAGCAAGGAAAATCCTGACCGCTTCCATACGAGCTACTGGTGCAAATGATTCTTCCAAATCAATACCCTCTTTCTGGCCATACCCTTTATCCACTAGCCTTGATTTATTCTTGACGATCGTGTTTTTTTCACCCATCTTGTTTTTCCAGATCCATCGAAGATTTAATGATGTTACATCATATGGTCTGTCAACAAGTTCCCAAACTTTAAGTCTTTCAAATTGTTGAAGTTCATCCGTCATCGATTCAATCCAAGCGTGATCTACCAAGGCTTCTTTGATATTTGTTGGTTCAGTTGTACTTACGGCGAGTGCGGACATACAAACATCACCATCAGTTTCAATTTGTCGTCTTGTATGAACAGACTGTGAAGGGTTTCCAATTACTTGAACCAAAGGATGATCTCGGGTCCAATAATTTGTTGAAGGATGTCGTTGATAGAATGTATGAATATTTGACGGATCAACATGGCGAGTAGAAGACTCTCTAGTTTCGTGTACCGGTGTACCGAATGGGTTGATAAATTCGTCTTCGTCATTTAATGCATGGTCTGATTGATTTGTGTTCTCTGGAGCAATGACAGTAGTTATGGATGTTGTAGGAGCGGTTGTTGATGTGATATTCTGAGGAGGTAAATCTACAGCAACCCGTGTTGAAGTAGATGAAGTTGTATCCTTTTGTTGACGATGATCGGTATCATCATTCTTATCATGAGTGACGGCGGAAGACTTCGATACAACATGTTTCTCCCCCGTGAAATATTCATCATACATTGGTCCATGTAACATTTCCAACTCTTCAAGTGTCGTGTTGACTGTCATATCTGCTCTTGGAACATTTCCAACCAGCTTTAAACTTGACGGTTCATTGTTGTGGTATTGAGTTCCAAGTTCCGTGCGGTTGTGCACATAAGTCTTTTGTCGTTGTGGATCGGGACTTAAACTGTTTTGTTCAAGTGCCATTTCTTGTAATTTATCAAATCTGATATGAATAGTCTCGACTATCAATTTTTTTCTCTTGTTGTAAACTCTATATCCCTTAGAATGAGTTACATATCCCACTAGAATACATGCATCACCTTTCTCTTTCATCTTATCCAAATTTTCACCATCTCGTATAATGTAACAAGTACATCAAAAAACGTGAAGGTGTTTGAGTGAAGGTTTTTGATCATGAATTATGTGATATGGTGTCTTTTCGTGTATTGGAATAATTAAGGATCCGTTTTGTGTGTATCATGCGGTTGATACGGCTTCGTCCCAAAAGAATAGTGGAAGTTTTGAAGCGGATAATAATGTTCAAGCAGCCTCAACTAAAGTACGGTTTTGTCTTTCAACAACGCCATTTTGTTCGGGTGTTCGAGTAATAGATGTTTCATGTTCAATCCCTTTGGCAATAGTTCTTCAGAGTTGAATTCAAAAATTATCTGCCTCTGTCAGTACGTACCACTTTTACTTGAGCTTGAAGACCATGTTGTATCTGCTTAAGGAAGTTGATGAGAACTTCGGGTGTTTCATCCTTGGACCTCAAGAAGTGAGTCCATGTGTACCTTGAGTAGTCATCGACAATTACTAGAATGTATTTCTTCCCATTGATACTTTGAACACGCATGGGACCACACAAATCCATATGAAGAAGATCTAACCGTCCTTTAGAGCTTGGTCTAGTCTTTATCTTGATACTACTTTGTTTAGCTTTACAAAGCTCAGAAGAAGAACAAAGATGATCTTTGATGAATTTCAAGCTTGGAAGGCCTCTCACAATATCTTTCTTGGAAAGCAAGTTGATGGTATCAAAATTTAGATGAGATAGACGTTGATGCCATAACCATGTCTGAGTCGTTGAAGCTTTAGCCATGAAGCAAATTGGAGTTGTAGAAGTTGTGTCTTGAAGTGAAATTGTGTAAAGATCTGTACCCCGTGAACCAGTGAGTAAACCATTCCCATCATAAACACGAACAAAACATGTCTTCTTTCTGAAAGCAACCTTCAAATCTGCATCACAGAATTGACCAACCGAGAAAAGATTGTGATTGAGCCCTTCGACGTAGTATACCCTTTTGATCGTGATATTCCCCTAAACCAAATCTCCATATCCTAGGATCAGTGCAAATTGATCATTTCTGAATCAGACCGTACCCAGGAACTTCTCCACGAAGTTAATTAGAAGCTTGAGATTCCCGGTCATGTGCTTGGTGCACCCGGAGTCCAATATGAAAAGAATTATTTCGATCACCTGCAGAAGAATTAGAACACGATGGAGAATATGCTAAATTGGATTCAATGTAAGTTGTGATATCTAAATCATTAGTTTCCCTAGTTGCAACACTTAAAGGCACACTAATGCTCGTTGTCACGTTTTCGTTCCTAACCTTAGGCATCCATTTATATCCTGGAGGACATTGATTAGCAAACCACCATTTCCAAGACTTACTAGCAGACTCATATAATTCCCTAATTCTGCTTCTAGGGTTCTTAGTGGTGGAGTCTGATGCAATAATTTTCTTAGGGGGGGGGTGCACCAAAATGGTTCACTTTGCGTGTGGGTTTACTAGCACTAATAGGCATCGCAACTTGCTTCTTAGTTCTAGTATCTACGCCTTTGACATTATTCATAGCACACATAGAATGATTAGCATTAACAGCACATTTTCCACATTTCACACAAACAAATTTAACATTCAAAGCATTCAAATCATTCAAATCGTCATTACAAGCGATTACAGACGTTTTATTCTTAGAAACATTCAAATTCCTAGGATGGTCTTCTACTTTCTTCATCTTCCCTTGATTCTTGTGTTTCCAAACCTTATCATTCAGTTGAGTGATCTTAAGCTGAGGCCGGCTAACACAAGCAGTAGGGACTACTCCTGTAGTAAAAGACACACATTTATTAGTGTTTCTAGAAGTCTGAGGCGATTGACTATCTTTATTTTGTGTGGTTTTTGTGGCCAATCTATACATCCTTGGTTTGATCACATTTGTGCTTTGTGCTTGAATAACCGTTTTGGGACGAATATGTGGTAACATATCCTTCCCATTTGTCTTGGGGGCAAACCCAGATGTAGCAAATGAAGAATTTGAGAAAGTTGAGGGTTTTCCCAAGACAGAGGGTTTAGTCGCCTTGTACGCATTGGGTTGTCTAGCAACGGGTTTCAAAACTCTAGGTCCCACAATTTTCCCACCCATCTTAGCAACGAGTTTATTCAACTCTTCTATTTCTATGTCTTTTTCTTGTAACTGAGCTTTCAAATCCGCAATATCAAGATTTTTTTCGTCTAGTAATCGACATGACTCAGATAATTTTTCTTCCAAAGGTGTATCATTTGAAAAGCTACCAACTTTGTTTTGTAAAGCAAGTTCAAGTGAATGAAAATGTTTTTGAAGATAATCATATCTATGTTGAATTAACGAAAACTCTTTTTGGTCAACTTTATTCGAAAGCTCAGTTTCAACACGTTCACACTCTTTGACTTGATCAAGATATTTTCATGCAACATCAGAATATTTATCAATATCAGCACAAGATGTAACATAAACAAACATAATATCTTTTGAGAGGCATTCTTGCAAGAGTAGATCATATGCTATAGAAAATTCGTCTCTTTAAGGTTGATGGTCGTTCACTTCTTGTTCAAGAGATTCCACATATTTCAAATCATCAAACATTTCTTGCTTAATTAATGTTTCAAATTCCAAAATACGTTTTGGGTTCTTTCCGCAAGCGGAATCAAAATACTTTTCACAAGCACGGTTATATCGCGAGGAATTTTGTTTGTTTCCTTTCACACGTTCACGTTCTTTCTAGTCATCGTCAACAACTTTTTTAAAATTTTCAATGTTTTGTTTAAGAAAACTAAGTGCTTGCTTACTCTTGCTTACAGAAGCTTTATATGGCAACTAATCAATAAATTTTGAAACATTGGTTTTCTTAGTGGCAAAAACTTGTCTCCATTTAATTCGTATTTGTTCACATTCGAAAAATATTTGCTCACGAGACTTCTGTTTTTGTGGTTTGAAAATTTCATAAAGAATATTTTCATAAGCATAATTATATGGTTTCATAAAGTCTTTATTTACCGGTGATCTACTCTCCTCTTCAAAAATTATTGACTCATCACTATCAGGCCTAGCAATTAGACAATCAACGTCGGTCCATTGGGACTCCTCAAGATATAGGCGCGGGTTCTCAGATTGAGCTTGCTCGAGGTACTTAGGACTAGCAAAACTAGCTTTACCCTTGAGAAACAAACGAGGTGCCAACATGCGCATGGTTTGAATAGATTGATTTGTTTTATAAACAATTTTCTTATAAAAATCAATTTGTACTTCAAGTTCCACGACTTTGTCAGTGTGTTTAGCTTGTTTGATTTTGAAATATTTTTGTAAGTTTGCAACCTCTTACGTTTTCGCAGTGACTAGTTTAGTTTTATCCTCTTGAAGAAAATCAATCTTTTGAGTTAACTCATTCACTTTGGTGGTAGCAAGATACGTTTTGTGTCGTTCCGTACTTAAAGAGGTGTTATAATTACGTTTCTCTTATTCTAAAAGCTTAAGAGTTTCGTTGTATTTAGTTTCAAAAACATCATTTACAGTAGTAATGATACCCCCTTTGTACCTTGCAAGCTCTTTGTCTTTTTGAATAAGCTCAGCTCGGCAGCTTGCAAGAAGCTCACTAGATTTTATGATTGCAGCCTTGCTTTCTCCAAAATTTTGAGTGAGCGTAGTGTGTGCCTTCTTTAATTTCTTTTGACTCTTTCTAGTTTCTTTGACATATTTTTGTAAAGAAGCAATTAATTTAGCAAGCGCAATACGCTCGTCATCATCATCATACTCATTTGCATGTTGATCATCCTCAGACTCATTATTGCACATGTCTGATGAATCGGGTGTGGTATTGCTATCAACCGTATCGATCATACATGTGTCAGTAATAGCTTTGGATAGCTTACAATGCTCATGAATATTACCAAACACATTATATTCCTATTCAGTGTGTACCTTATCGATTGACTCAGTATCAAAGATAGGACCGTTGTCATCTTCAGTGACATTTAGAACTTCTTCAACCTTTGCCATGTACGAGTAATGTGTTTCAAGTTCTTGGTCGGAGGCTTCATCATCAGTATCATCAAGCATTTCTCCATCCTCAGCCGACAATTTAACCCCAACTTCCATCTTCTTGCATAGCAGCATCTTTTCCTTATGATAACCAGAGTCCCTAACCCGTTTCGGCTTCCTACATTCCTTTCCCATATGCCCATAACCTTGACAATTAAAGCACTGAATCCCACTTTGCTGAACCACTTGAGTTCCAATAGTTTCCCTATTCCCAGCAACAATAGCAATCCTCTGAGTATCATACTTAGCAGTTTGTCGATCATACCGTGCAGAAACCTCAACATGTGTTGGATTACGTCGATCATACCTAGGAGGACTTTCATCACGTTGACGTGTGTCATACCTTCGAGGATTCTAAAAATATTGGTTCCTTGTGTTAGATGATGTTTGAAGATTGTTGTTGGTGGGTTTGAAGATTTTCTTGTAGGTCTTCATAATGAAAGCAATTTGTTGGTTCATCTCCCTATCCTTCTGAGCTTGTTCTTCATCATTGTACTCTTTAGATGATGGCTCAGGTGATGGTGATGGTGCTCTTGGTTTTTTGCCTAGTGATCTTGTGGGAGCTGAAGACTTGGATGAAGTGGAGTATCTTGGTGAGGAGGATGTAGTGGAGTATGAATTTGGAGCACGAGAGCGATGATCTTGGACATGTTGAGTGGTAGACACCAAAGCAAGTGGATTAGCAGTCTTTGCTACCCGTTCAGCTCGAAGTTTATTTGCCACATTCTGAAATTGTTTCAAAATTTCAAAGAGCGTGTGATAATTGACCTCGTCTAGCTTATTTTGTTGTTTCACCAACGTTACAAATCGTGTCCACTCTGGTTGAAGTTGTTGTAGAAATTGCACATTGACTTGTATGGTGGAGACTTCCAAGTTTTTTCTTGTCATGTCATTCATCATATTGTACAATCTTGAGTAATATTAATCAATTTATTCCCCATCCAATGAAGTAAACTTACCAAAGTTCCAAAACAAGTTTGTTTTGACATCTTGTTTGTTTAATGATTCACCTTGTTACAGACGTTCAATGGCAAACCACATCTCTTTAGCGGTAGAGCATGCATCAACCGTTGAGTAAATATCATTACCAATTCCACTTAATATCAGATAGATTGCTTCCTTCTCTGCATCAATCCAAGTACGGTTCTCTTTCGAAGTATTCTCATAGGTTTCCTTAACAGTCTGCTCAGCAGCACCTGGCGTCGTGTCGGTTGCTGGAGTTGCAGGAATGGTGATTGTAGTAGGAGTATCGGGTCCGTCTGTGATGCAATGGCGAAGAACATCACCATTGGGTTTTGTGTCAAGATATCGAAGAAATCGTGATTGCCATTGTGCATATCGACCGGACACAAACATTGGTGGTCTCTCTTTGTTACCCGCCACCATGATGTTGTTATTAGTAACACGATACTCAGTAGTAGAATCCATCTCGATAATGAAGTGTTGAAGTGAAAAGGATCTTAAGTAGATGTTGTTGTGATTAGGTTTTGGTTGAGATTTCGAGAAACTTTGTGAAAAACCCTAAACAATGCCTTCGCAAGAAACCAAAAATTCTTAGACCAAAAAACTCGCAAAAATTTTCAAAATTACGTTTTTGAAAATTTTATAACACAAAAAGTCGAAATATATCTTCTACAATGCGGAATGTTTGGTCTTCACGACGAAATTCAGAATCCAAGAAAAGTCGGAATCCACTTTTGTGAACAAGTCGGAATTCACTTTACCTTGTTCAAATGTCGGAATCCATATCCGAGAAAGAAGTCGGAATCCCTACACTTTTTTAAAAGTCGGAATCCCTACACTTTTTAGAAGTCGGAATCCTCAATCAGATACACAAGTCGGAATTCTCAATCAGATACACAAGTCAGAATCCTAAATAAGATACACAAGTCGGAATCCTCAAGTCGGAATCCTTAATCAGATACACAAGTCGGATTCCTCAATCAGATACACAATCCAGAATGTGTGAACGATAGTACAATACGGAATGTGTGAACGGTAGTACAATCCGGAATGTGTGAACCGTAGTAGAATCTGGAATGTGTGAACCGTAGTGCAATCCGGAATGTGTGTACCGTAGTCGAATCCAGAATGTGTGTACAATCTGGAATGTGTGTTTACTTGGTTTAATCCGGAATAAAGGTTTAATCCGAAATCTATGTTTTCTATTCTTGGTTTAATCCTGAATACGTTATCCGAAATTCTATGTTTACTTGGTTTAATCCAGAATTCGTACTCCGGAATCTATGTTTACTGATAGAATGTCAGAATACTACACAGGATCAGAAGTCGGAATAGACAAACTGTATGAGAAGTCGGAAAGATAAACCCTGATATTCCAAATACTTGGACTCCCCAAAAACTTGATATTTCAAACTTTTTACCCAATAATCAAAGCCAAAACAACCAATTTTATCGTGAAAATCACCAAAATGAATAACACAAATTCCTACCACAACTTTGTAGGCAATTTGTATGAAGATTTAGAGCTCGAAAACACAAAAAAAATTTGAGACGAGATGATTACTATGTGAAATTAGATTAAGAATAATGAAAGATCCAACCTCTCCTAACATGCTAGAAGAGGTATATATAGTTGGGCTTATACATGTAGCCTTAATGGACTATATTGTTTAATGGGTCGGGCTTGAATAAAATGCTTAGTACCTTAAAAGAGGTCTTTTAAGCTAGCCATCAATCCCGCAATGTCACGACTATTTTAACTAACTATTACAACGTTCTAATAAATGATACAATATAAATCTATGACCGAGCATTCTTTTTGGACTCAATATTTTGAGGCTAACAAATGAGTTTATTAATGCTAAGAGAGGTAGCTCATTAACGATATGTATATGCACATAGTTGTTAATTATAATAATTTAATATATTGTAGATAAATATGTTATTCATACGCATATTTTGAGGAACTATGTTTTGGCGTCTAGCACGAGATTTATTGATGTTAAAGTATAAGTAATGATGGAGTCGTATGTTTGGTGTCATATCTAAAAAGTGGTGTCATGTCAGTAAAGTGGGTTATGATACGAAAATTGTTATGACATTAGTTTTCAGAGGGAGTGGTGTGTCATAGCTTTTTTGATGCTATAGGATTTTTTAACTAAATATTTAAACTTAAAATAAAATTTCATTAAAACTAAAAAATATTACATTAAAATTAAAATAAAAAACATAAATGTGTGAGAAGTATGAAATGTTAAGGGGTTATTTATAAGATCATCCGCTTAGTTATAAAAACCTATGCGCAAAATGTGTGGAATCTAAGGTACTGACCTGAATAGTTAGTATGCTTTGTTTCGTGCTATATAAAGTGAAAACATAATTGATAAATATATCAATAATATGTTTAATTAATAGAATTTTCAATTGCATATCTATCAAATAAGGTTGAATTTATCAACACAAATGTTTAAAGGGCTAAATTAAAACATTTCATATTATTAGGGTTATAACATGTAAGCTCTCCTTATTTCACCTTCAACAAGCATATAAAATAGCCGTTGCATTCAAAAAATTCAAAAAAAAACAAAAAAACAAAACCCATCGCGTGGGTTGGTAGCCACGACACGAGAGCCTCGACGCTAACCCACAGAGTCTCGCGTGGTGCATCATTTTCGCGTCATGGCTCGGCGCCAACGAACTATACGACCGTCCCAACTACTCTTATGTTGTAAACTTATTACAGTAACTCGCCATTAGTGTTGATTATATCAGCATACTTGACTTTATAAAAAGATCATAAAAAATTGCCGAGTTTTTTTTACTTTAAAAAGAATCAACATATTTGACTTTATAAAATCTGGTATATTTAAGATTCGGCGGTTTTTAGGTTTTGGAACCGAGAATGGCAGTTTGGAACCGAATCGAGAACCAAAACTTGAAATATTGAAGACCGAGAATCGAACCGCGATTTCAAAATTCGGTTCAATTTCGGTACGGTTCTCGGTCCATTTGCTCACCCCTACACAATACTATCAAGTCCTCAAAGACTTAATGCACTTAATGCATATAAATATTTTGCTTCACTATAAATGCTTAGTTTTTTATATGTCAATAGTTCTTTTTGCTTCATCTAAGGGGGCGTTTGGTTGGGGGGATATTAGAGGGTATCGTAGGATATTCATGACATTTACATGTTAATTTCCTTCAAATATTGTGTTTGGTACGACAAACGCATGAATTAAGAATATCCCGAATTGCTAAAAAGAGGGAAATTAAAATTCATCCAAAAAGTGAAAATTTGAATTTACTTAACAATTATTTTTTATAAACTTTTTATAGTGATTTGTATTCGGTTTTACTCGTTTAAATAAGTATATAAAATTAAAAAAAATTTATAATAACTGTTTATTTGGTTTTTATTCTTTTAAATATAAAATTAAAAATTATATAAAAATTATACAAAATTTATATAAAAAAATGAAAATTTCAAATTTAAGAAAATTTTGTATATACATATTTATTTGGTTTTTGCTTGTATAAACAAGAAAATAAATTTTTTATAAAAAAATTTATAATTTATTTATAAAAGATATATAAACTTTTTACAAAAGTTATATTACATTTTTATACAATTTATATAAAGTTTTTTTGTAAAAAAATTATATAATATTTAAATCGGGTTAAGTGTGTTGACCCAAATCCAAGATTTCAAAATTTTATGAATTTCTTGTAACCAAACATACGTATACATTTTAAATTTCGAAATTTTGAATTCTAAAATTTTTTAATTTATTAAAATTAGAATTCCAAAATTTTAAAATGTATAACCAAATGGCACGTTTGTATATTAAAAGTCTTTTTCTAGAGCTATTTATTAAGTCATTGTTTTAATGGTTAAAATAACATTAATACATTAAAACAAATTTGTTGACTTTTCACATTTATTATATCACTTGTTCACATTTTAAAATATGTGAATTAAAAAGTTCATCATTTTATTAGTATTTTACGTATGACCAAACTGGGTGTAACAAATAAATTAACACTTTTAAGTGTGGAGATTTTTAATAATTCACAATTTTATGTGTGAACTTTTCAATATTTCACACTTTTATGTGTGAACTTTTTAATACTTCACATTTTTTAATACTTTTCAATTATAAATATGAATATTTTACAAATAAAGTTCACATTTTAAAATACGAAGAAAAAAGTGTGAATAAACCCAAAATTTGTTATAATGATAGCTTTTCTAAATAGATAATTTTTTTTTTTTAAAAACATACTATTGTAAATGCTCTAATAAACATACACTAAATATTTAATTATTTTCTTTTTCTTAAATTTTGATGTATATAATATATATCACTTACATTTTTTTGTAAAAACTATACCCACTACTAATACCATTTACTTTAGTATGCTATAAACGTATCATTTTACAGAAATGATAGCGACTAATTAAAGATTGATTTTGCTTTATCAATGTTTGCAAGAAAATTGCCCTTAAATCACGAAATAGTGATTGAAACGACTTTGATTTATGGATGTTTGAAAAGTAAAGAAAAAAGTGTCTTCGAAAATGACTAATATAGTAATCTTGCATTAAAAAATTTATAGAAATATTAAACTTCCCCACATTCATGGAGTGCCAAAAATTTTAAATCACGTATCGACATAAAAATACAAATATATATTTTTATAAGCTAAAAAGATCTATGTATCCGCAACCACTCACTTAACTATTAAGCACATAAATTATAAAAAAAAAAAACGTTTTAAAAATGATACCCAAGTAGGAAGCTAGTGTAGATGTTAAGGAAATGAGAGTGAAGCAATTATTGGTCAACCAAATGAGAAACAAGAAGGCATGGGTTCGAGTGTATGTGCAAGTCTGACACACATTGTCTCAAGCCTTGTGCTAATTGGTGGAGCATTTACGAGCCACGCGTAAGACCACCGCAAACAGACCAAACCACCATCACGATCGCCACCGGCCTACTGCAGCTGCCGCCCATGCACATAAAATAAACCTATTGAAATAATAAATATTAAGTTTTTGTCTCGTGCTTACTACTGGTTATACTCATGTTTCTAAAAGTTTTGCAAAGGCTTCGCAATGGCCTCGCAAAGGCGTAAGGCTCCACCTTCACGCCACGCTATAGGCCAAGGCGTGAGGTTAAGGCTTGACGTGCAATAAGAAGCAAAAAGTATTATAAGGTGTGATAAGTCATGATGAATCGAGACTTTCTTCATTTTGATTTCGATAAAATCGATCTCTTCTATATAAAAATGAAAACGATTACATGTAAATATAGTTTTTTTTTACTTTAGTTTGTATGTAAGACGCTTTTTTAAATTTAATACATCTGAAATATGATATAAATACTAATAATTTATAAATATTTTCGTATATTGTGCCACTTTACTTCACGCCTTAAAAACGCAAAAGTTTCGCTTTAATCGCTAATGCTTGAGGCTTGATTATACCGTCATGTCACGCCTCACACTATTTAGAACCTTGTTTATACTACTACTAGAAAGCATTTGTGATTTGGTTTTTAGAGATAATTGCAAAATTGTATCCCTTTTATCGGGTTTAACAAAAATATCTCTCAAAACAAAATTTAATTGATTTTTTTATGGTTTTGTATATGATTTGGTTTTTTATAAGTTTTTTCGCTAGTTTTACCAGTTGAAATAACAAAACTAGCCTCATAGGTGTTTTTTTAAATGGTCTCAAGGGTTGATGGGATATATTACGGATATAACTATTTTGTTAAAAAAATTATTACTTAGTTAATACATTTTTATTTGTATGTTTTTCTTTTTTATATGTTTTAATATGTTTTTAGCATTTTATTTAAACTTAAAATGATTTTTTATACGTTTAATTTAACTTGAGCCGCCTTTTTGAACTTTTATTTATACACGAACCGACTTTATTTATAATTTTTTTTTACGTTTTATTTATACTTGAACCGATTTTATTTATACGACTTTTTAACGCTTTTTGTAAGTATGTTTTTTTATTCTTTTTATTTATGCTTGAGTCAATTTTATTTATACGTTTTTTGACGTTTTACTTATACTTAAGCAAATTTTATTACTATATTTTTTAGAGTTTCCTAAGTTTTTGTAGGTAAAATTTTTCTATAAAAACAAAAGATTAAGGACAAAACGTAGAAAAATGTTACAAAAACTGGAAAAAAAAAACGGTTTGAATATGACAAAAACAAATCAAAACGTTCAAAAAGTCAGAAAAAGGTAAAAAAAATAAGGCGTCCAAAAATGCACCAAAACGGACGAAAACGGCCTAAAAACGTTAAAAAGACGTATAAAAAATTAAACAGAAATGAAATGATAATAAAAATCAAGAAACAAAAAAATTAAAAAAAAAAAAAACAATTGTAGAGATTTATTCATACAACCTGAAAACTAGTGCGAAATATATGATCTTGAAGATGACACACAACAACAAATTAGGTCACAGTAAAGAAAAGAATACGCACAAGGTAATATATCCCTTAAACGATTAGATTAAGTATTGAAAAGAATGAACGGTACAAGAATAAGCCTCCCCTCATCTCCTTTTATAGAGGTGAGGGGGATCTTGCTGATTTAAAAACTGACTCCAACAAGAAGTCTAATGTCGACCTATTGCTTGCATACCAAATAAAAGACATTCTTAATTCTACTTGACTACAACTTAAACTAAACAGTTAACCACCTAAACTTACCGCTAACTATCATCACTAATATCTAACAGTTTCCACCTTAGTGGTGATAGTTAACCTTCTCCGATAGGATGCAACTTCAACATGTGTAGGGACCTGAACCGGGGATTTACTATATCAAGGCTCTTGTAGCATCAACCACTACTAACATTAGCTTAAATCTTGACACTTTCGAGAATTCCTCTAGACAAATAGATGCATGTCTTGCCCTTGTAAGTGTCATATATATCGCTTCACATGTCAACAAAGCCTTTATGTGCTGTAAAGTAGCTTCCCAGCTCAACGTACATTCCTATATCATTAATCCGTACCATGTGATTGATCTACCCATGAATTTGATCGATCTTCCCATGCGTAGTCATAATGCACAAGAACATGTACCTCAGTCGGTGATCCACGATCAAACCCATCCAACATACATACGTCGGTCGATGCTATGTTAAGTCTCGTGCAGACCACCTAATACTCCTGCCTTCCAACCGCATATATATGACCACCTACCATTGTTTCCCACATCACAATCCTTGGATAGACGACCCTCAAACAACAGTATGGAATGCCCCTCCAACAAAGTCTCATACCAACTTTCCGTTGTAAAACCTGGATTTTGACACCCTAAGAGTATTACCACTTTGATTCTTGATGATCATAATACCAAGTATATTTCTCTTTGCTTTAACCAGAAAACTCTTGGTAACACAGATCTTAATCTTGCATCTGTAAGAATATACCATACCATCGATATAGAAAAATAGTTGTATGAACATATCTAGTGTATATTCCGAGTAATAGCCGTATCTGTTGTTACTGATTTTCTTGGAACCGTTGTTGATCACATACACATCTAATCGAGTATCCATATCCTATTTCAAACCAGCCGTCCACTTGGAAATCAAATCACAAGCAACTGAATCATTGAATTCAATTCCTCGTGTGCGTATATCTTCTCCACTATAGCAACTACAAAAGCAAACTCATTATTGTCTTCTCTATGCCTAAACAATTTACGTGCTAAGTGGCTCTCTATCACGTGCTAACAACTACCTTATTGACATTACCCTGAGGTTCCACCTCAAATGTATGATCCCCTAGCGGTTCCTCCTCAAACTGAACTCCTTGCAACACATGCACTAAACTTGTACATACACTAGAATCAATGAAAGTGTCCTTGTATTCCTCACATAGTACCACCAACCCTTTATAACCTTGATCTTCCTCGATTTCATCTACATGGTAAAACCCTCTTTTTCAAGACTACCCAACGATATCAAGTTTCCTCTGTTCTGGAACATACATGACGTTGTCAACAGACAAAACTTGATACATCCATCATTTATACTTGAATCTTACCTATCCCCTGTAACACCCCCAAATATACACAATTTAATACAGCGGAAGACTCGTTGGTGTTACGGGATAGCACATTACTCACATCATAGACAACGCTTAAAAATCGCGTCGTTTAATAATAAAGCATTTCCATTCATAAATATCAAGTTTACATAGGTCCCAAGTCATGGTCATTTCATACAATTTTACAAAATATTTGAATGGAAATTGTTATTTAAGTGCGGGCCATGAATTCTTGTTGTCTTCTCGAGAATTACCTTCAAGTACCTGAGATAAAACATGTTAAAAGAAAAGGTCAGCGATAACCCCGAGTGAATTCATAGAGTTTAATAAAATCCATCAATATAACATCGGAATAAAATTATTACCGAAAATCATTTCGTACAAATCTTTGTAATAGGCCATAAAATCGCCAAAGTCATTTTATACAAATCCTTATCAAAATCATAATATAGGCTTTCGCCTTTAAATTATTATACGGATCATTGTCGTAAAAAAACATCATACAATACGTTTCATAACGTTGTATAAAGTTAAATAAAAACCGTTATATGAATATGGTTATGTAAAACCAAAACACGAACATAACATCAATAATAAGACCCCGTATTGCTAGTCAGGCAATATATCGTAATTCAGTGCGTATAGCAGTATTTCGTTATTTGGATTATTATAAGCCGCATGACATTGTTACCTTACTACAATAAACAAAGGGTAGCTAGCCCGAAACTCAATTTTTCCATCTAAATTAGCGTGTCGTCACAATAATCACGCTTGTGTAAATCTTCTCATACATAAATTCGCTTACCAATCAATGTGGCACGACGGGGATCAACCGTCAAGGCGCGAACTGGGGTGATCGTCCCCAAATAGTACTATTATATGCATAAGCGTCTCCCAAATCCCTGTAGTTCACAATTCATGCTAATGGGACTTTTAGTGACATAACCTAACTTTAATAGTCCATTTCATTTCATCTATCGGGTCATTTAATCATTCATCGGGTCATACAATCATTCGGGTCCAAATCAATAAACAGACAATCGGGACAAATGGTGTCCTATTTTATCAAAACTAACATGTTATCTCCCTCGCCGGTTTATAAAACATTTCATAAAAACATTTAAAAGAGTGCGAGGCTATGAACTCACGTTGATCGGGAAAGGCGGGTTATCGGCGATTCGGATGTACGGTACGTGCTTCAATCACGGTAACCTAGAAAAATAATACTCGTCTTAGACTTTTGTCCAATGACTTTATAAAAATAACAATTATGTATACATATGATGATTTTATATATATGATGATCAAGTAGGTTTATACATTCTCATTTACTCATCTTAGTGTTATGTGTTGACAACTTTTATATTAGTTTAATAGTTTTTACCTATTTATATGTTTTACGTTCAATAAGCCTTTTACAAGCTCAATACTTTATATTAGTATATTTTACACCTTTATTATCAGTATTATACTTTTCATGTTGGGCCCAAGTGGGTTAAGCCCAATAAGTAAATTTATAAGTGTTTAGTCCATTTAGTTGGATTATTAGTCCAATAATGCTAACTTAGCCCGTTAATGTCCGTATGTTATATAGTTCGGCTTTTATCGGTTTTTACTTGTATTAAGTACTTATATATCAGTATATGACTTTTAAAAACTTTACATTAGACGGGTTTGATCGTCTAAGTTTTAATTGGCGAAAAACGTTAATTTTACGGTAATAGCCGAAAAAGTCGTAAAAATCATGTTTATAGTTTTTATAACTTATAAATCTTATTCAACTACCATTTTTATAAAGTGTACATTTATTTAACCTTATACATATTTATATAAATGAAATTTATAAGTTAGTGGGTTTTAATTCACATTTTATACTATATTAGTTTGAGTGCTTATATAATACTATTAAACATTAATTCTTCAAAATCTGATTTTTAGTTTCATATTCACCATTTTTATCATATCTTGAGTTCTATAAGGATATAGAAGCTCATTTTTGGATGGTATAAACTTCATATTATGTGCTACAAATAAGTTAGTTATAGCTACTGCTCATTCCATGTTTAACTATCATTAACAGTCCCTACAAAACAGACTATTCAGATTGGTGCACTCATCTTGTTTTGATCATATCTCACTCATTTTGATAATTCCATTGTATGGCCAACTCTCACATGTGTATAACACCTAATAATTACTTTATATTGATTACACTTTACCATTTTATCAGTTTATCATTTGGCTACTTACTGTTTTTATACAGCCTTTTTATTAAGCAAGATTTAACCATTTTTACATGTGGTTTTTCCATCTTTTTACCCATGTTTATCAGATCTATCAACACCAAATCCCCACATAATATTTTTAATCATAATTCATCATCATATACATATACATAAATAAAGAAAATACAAGATTACATAATCAAAATAACAAGAGAATAGGAAGAACAATCTCTATACCAACAAGGTTGTGTAGTTTATGATCAAGGCTTGGATTTTTGATGGCAAAACTTGTGGTAGATCAACACCAATCTTCAAGGCCACCAATACTTGTAAACTTCATGTAGAAATCAGCCCTTGGACATCACCAAATCTTCTCCTTGGATGTTAAAATCACCACCAATCAATAGAGCTTGAAAAGGGCTTCATCATATGTGTGAATAACATATGATTTCATGGTTAAATTTGATCAAATAAGGGTGTTTAGGGGTGGTTCTTAGACGAAATTTAGAGAGAGAGGAGAGGGAGAATAGGTGGTTTTGCATGTATGAATGTGTAAATGGTTTGTGTGAAGTGGTTTGAGTGGTTTTGTGTAAGGTTAGCTTGTTTATTAAGCTTTACATGACAAGTGTAGTAGTATTTAACTACAACTTGACACCTCAAAGGGTGTGGTCTTAGCTAGTTAGCCATACCATGTGTGGGGTGAGGCAAAACTTGTTTTGTCTCATCCCATTAATTTACGGGTATTCCTCGATTCTAGTTTCCTCGATTTGCGTGCCCTCGGGTCGTTTTACGAAAAATGTTTTTATAAATTATGAATCAACGACACAAAACGAATCTAATAAAAATTGTCTCATCAAAAACGGAGTTCAAAAACGCAAATACGTAATCCTAAGGTTTCCGGTTTAGTCGCAAAGGACGTTAAATTATTCACGTAAGTCCTAATCTCTTCTCGTAAATTTGTGAGTTTATGAACCAACACAAATTTAAAACTCCAAAATAATATTCACGGATAAATTTATTTCCTGAAATGTCGGTCTGGCACCAAAAACGGCGTATGTAAGCGTAAGCACGTAACGTAGAGTCCTCCGGTTTAAACGTAGTCGATGCTACTTCAAGACGTAAACCCAAATTTCTTCCCAAGATAAGTGAGTTCATAATATAACATCAAAATAATGTTTTCAAATAATACTTGAGAATAAAATATCAACCATAAATTGACGGATTGTCACAGCCTTTACCCCTAAACAGGATCTTTGTCCTCAAAGATCATTTTACCTTACTACTCGCTTCTTATAGAGTTAAAGCCATGTGGGTATTTCCTCCACATTCGGTCTTTTCTCACAAGTGTAATTCATTACAATACGCGAGTTTCATCAAACATAACTACAGGAATAAGATAAGGCTTAATGTTGACTTACTTTCTCTATCCATGATGTTCACGGGTTTTTGATGAATGCAACTTTTCGCCGATCTAATATTCATCAAGAAGTAATCAGATTTTCACTTGATAGACATTTCATCAAGTTAGATATACGAATCATAATTCACGAAGCCCTTGAAGTCCTAGGGTAGATCCAGCTTATATGCCTTTCAAACCAACTTTTACATCATCTCAATGGTCCCATTCAACGGGGACTTATTTCCCATGATCTTTTAGATCATCTATTCGTTTTTCCAAAGTAAAATTTTTGGCATAACTTTGCTACCCATCCGGCACTTCAAGATCTACATTTCATATTCACATAACCTTCTGCCCACTACTGGCAGTCAATAATCAGATCCTAATTTCAACAATTAATTCAGGTCTCGCGGGTCGAGTATTTTGTAAGGTTAGGTTCGCCATTATAGGAAACCTTAAACCTAAAAGACATGTCCAACTCACAATGGGTGTATGTCGGGTGTCTTCATCCCAACTCCTGCTTACAGATGCTCTAATATATATCCTCACAATATTCGATCTCGATCCTAATACGATAGTTTTTAGTGATAATCTCTCCAAATGAAAACGATTATATGGTTTATTACCAAAGGTCAATCATTCAAACATAAAACAACACTTATAGTATTTTGTATCATTACTTTACCTCGTCCCTTCGATTGGGGTGGTACAGTACCCTCATCAAGATTCGTTCTCAATGACTTCTGAGCAAATCTCTAGAAATTCGATGTGAAGCGAGGATCTTGATAGAGATGATCGATACAGGCACACCATGCTTTACATAACTCCTTTAAATACAAAAGAGTCAATTTCTTCATCAAGAATCTATCATTAACAGGAATGATATTAGTAGATTTTGTCAGTCTGTCGACGATGACCAAAATCCAATCAAATTCAGATGATGACCTTTGCAATAGTTAGACGTTTACTAATGTATGGGGCGATGTATGCCTTCATAATTTGCCATTAGTACAACTTCTTAAGATAAAGATACATTTAGTCAGAAATGACATGAATAGAATAATTATACTTACGAGATTCCAACATGACTACATCTCAAAATCTCCATATTTAGGCAACCGCAAGTGGCCTTTTATACATTTAACGCCATCGGCTCCTCAATTCTAATGGTTCATATTAGCCGCGAACCCCTTTATTATTTATATTATCCTTCTTACAAGCATTGTTTATATTTTAAATTGTTCAGCAACTTACTTTGCACCGTCATTAATAAGAAACACATCCTAATTGATTCTTTATCCTTTCTATATAATGCGTCAGCATTTATATTCATCTTTCCTGATGAAATAATTATCATGTCTACAATTTACTCAGAAATTATTTCTTCATATTTTCTAAGTTTTAGTTTCGTCTCAACTATCATTTTTATCAGTTTTGCTCAATCTGACGTCTAAAGCGTCGATAATTATCACAAGTAATTAAATAATAAATATTAAATTTCATGAAACGTAAACGTAAAATTTTTAAATTTCTTAGTTCGACCAATTATATAAAAATGTTCAAAATAAATTTGAATTTAATTAACAAGATTTTTGTTGATTTATCGAAAATAATTAAAATAATTAATAAGATCCGTAAATGTTCGAAAAATCTTTGTTTATACTTTGGTCAAAATTTTCTTAGTTGAAAAGCAAAAATTGTCGTTTCAATTTTTTTTTAAGTCATGGTTTAACGGTTTCCTCAGTCCCTCTTAGGTTATCTTGAGGTATACACGAACATTTACCCCTAAACAGGAGTTTAGTTAAATGTTCTGGGTATAAGAGAATAATCCCTCCAAAGTTCTTTTTGATAAAACATTTGTCAAAACACATTTGCACTTTCTTTTTGGTAAAACCCAAAGTCTTAAAAGGGCTCTAAATTTTTGAAGAGTCAATATAGATTCCATTATCTTATTAATCCCACGGTCAAATAATGTGGATTAAGTCTTTAATCACATGTTAAATACTCAAGGTACAAGTTTTCATTGTTTGGCCAATTTAGGGCAGTCTATAACTAATTATTAACTCATTCTTATTCTTATAAACAAACACATGGTCCTTAATGATCGCAAGCATGAATTTATCAATTTATAGCCTACACACGTGATTCACCTAATTTATGGATGCTACATGTGCATTAGTCAATCCAAATGACATAACATGAAACTCATAATATTCATTACAAGTTCTGGATGTAGTGATTGGAATAGATAATCTTTTCCGCATATGCGAAGTAGATGATAACCATGCCATGGATCAAATCCTTAAAATATACGCTAGAACCTTGTAAATGATCGAACAAATCTATCATCTTGGGTAGTGGATATAGATTTTAATCGTCAATTTACTTAGTTCACGGTAATTAATAAATATAAGGAATGATAACACCATAGCTCTTCATGATGACGAGCTTGGTAGAATAAAAGCTTTCTCTGACAACTCTCTCAGTTGTACGGTAACACTTTCGATTCAAATGGTGTTGAAGTACAGTGCACATGTCACAGGTGCAGCACCGAGAATATTATCAATACCAATTTCAACTTGCCTTAATGACGAAAGTCTAGGTAATTCACCAATAAATACCTCCTTAAGTTTCAGATAACAGAAACATCTTTTAATAAATTCATATTAGGTTCCTTCTAGATTATAATATCTATGACTAATTCACAACCATTCATGGTATAATTTCAAGTCTAAATACAGGATATGGTCATCCATCAAGAATTATTTAGATCACTTTTGATAATCAACATCTTATCTTTTAAGGAAATTCTACTCGAGTTCCCATCAATTAAGACAATGTCGTCATGTCATAATCAATCACTCCATTCTACTGGCACTATCAACTTTCCAGTTTCATTACCGTTGATAAGATGTGAACTTCTCAAAAGACTAATAATAACTCATAATCCTTCACAATTCAAGGATATCTGGAGACATAACTAACCTTAAAAGAGTAAGCTCAACGCATAATCTACGCGAGAGAATTTCAAATCAGATACAGACGAAAACATTAACGAATATGAATATATCCCATGTTTTCATTAATTTGAGTACGTATTCGAAAGCTCCTCAGATCGTTACCCAGGTCATTCAAATGAAATCTTAATCAAAAGAAATGATAGGAACGTCGATACATCCAGTCGGGTATCAACATTCGGTAATCAAATACTTTTCCTAAGAATCTCACTACGGGAGATATGGACAAGAAAGAATTGTCAATTGTCAAATAAGACAATTTCCACAGATGAGTAAATTCGATTCAGAAGAATAAATAGTACGGGCACATATGTAGGTGTCCCTATCAATATGTCCCTATTTTTCACTTCTTGCAGATCTCATAAAATTTAATCTTTCACAATCTTCAAAGAAAATTTAGTGTTTATTAATAATTTCATGGTGACTACTAATCAGCCTTGCATGGTCACTTCCAAATTGTATGTAGGCGCGCAACTATATACAATTTCAACATTAACGATGCAATACTCGGTTCGTCAAAATTTTATCATCATGTTTATAATAAAAACATTTTCATGCTTAATTCTTAATAAGAATCAAAAATAAATTTACAAAGATTTTCTTTGTTATGAAAACAATTAAGTTTTCCAAGGTGTTTTATAAACAACTTCATTTCGATAACAATCACTTATAAATCTTACTTTGAATAATCCTTATAGTGATGAAAATTCAATTTTTCTCAAGGGATACTGTTTTATCTTATAAAAACAATGAGTGATCTGCAAAAGAGTGATGAAAGCTTGTTCACCAAGAACTAACTACAATACGATAGGAAATGAGCTTTAGCCAAATAATCATGAGGTTCATGACCTTGCTGGTGCTCGAAAAGAATAATCCACAACGTAACTCAAATAAAGATGAGTACTTGTTTAATGGTTGCATCACTAATGCGAACATTAGGATGAAGCAATAAAGGATAGATAACATCGATACATGTAGAATTTAGCAATCAATGGTAGTCTTTTCATTAATCACAAACAAGTCAAAATTGTACCGTAACACATTACGTGTCACTATGTCATACAATTCCAAGAACTCATCCTACCAACTGATGTCTCAGTTAAGTTAGGGATTATTTTTAAAAGATACCATAATGAATACTAATCTACAAGAGTCATTAGGTGTCCCACCTGTCCGGGAAGATCCATCGGTCCCAATTCGGAAGAAGATTTCTTCAATTTATTTATTGGACACTGGGCATCCTCATCATTGGACAATGGTCTAGGAACAACCCCTAACATGAACTAACGATCATTTAAAACCTTATAATTCAATCACAGGACTCAACAACTTCCTCTTAACAATTTCTTATTCCATACGAGTTAAATTTTACGTTATTCAAGTTTCAACCAAATCATACTCAATGCGATATCCTACCTCATTCGCCAATACTTTCAATCCTTATTCTTAGACCTTAATAGGGCAATAAAAGCTCGATATGAATCAACACTTAATTTCCAATCCTATATCTCTTACATCAATAGTTACCAAATGAGTCACTAGTATGAAATGACTCGATCATCCAATTAGACTTCTCGGAAAGGTACTTGTGGCATGAGGCTTTTGGGTAATGGTTCCAATGACAGCCTCAAGTGCAACATTCACCCTTTCGACTTCAACTTTAAGAATTGGGTGACAACGAATCAGATGACACCTTTCCAGGTGGTAACGTTTTGTCAAACTCCACTCTATAAGGAAAGATCGTCATGACATCGATATCAGTTTTAATCTCGCCAATTCTTCTTCAATATCACAATCAACTAATATCTACATTTCTACGAATATCAACCATTTTGTTGGGATCATAAATATCCACAACTTGGTTTAGATCTGGAATAGCTAGATTTCCTACAGGAATAGCTTAGATTAATTTACTAGGGGATTTAGGGTTCCTTGTGACAATCTACATCGTATAAATACCTTGTATAAATATCAAAATAATAATCAAACAATCATGTAATAAAATTACATCATATATATATATAATCCAAGTGATATATATATACTAAAATAACACTTCTCAGTCTGGCCTTGTCGGTAACTCGGGAATTTTTTGGCACATTTATAGTCAAAAGATTTTTAGACAATTTTAGAAAAATGTTTATAGTTAAAAGATTTTGAAATGTTTTCTTCAAAACCTTTGTTTTAAAAATCTTTCGTTCTCTATAACGAGGGCTCTGGTACCAAACTGTAACACCCCCAAATATACACAATTTAATACAGCGGAAGACTCGCTGGTGTTACGGGATAGCACATTACTCACATCATAGACAATTCTTAAAAATCGCGTCGTTTAATAATAAAGCATTTCCATTCATAAATATCAAGTTTACATAGGTCCCAAGTCAGGGTCATTTCATACAATTTTACAAAAGATTTGAATGGAAATTGTTATTTAAGTGCGGGCCATGAATTCTAGTTGTCTTCCCGAGAATTACCTTCAAGTACCTGAGATAAAACATGTTAAAAGAAAAGGTCAGCGATAACGCCGAGTGAATTCATAGAGTTTAATAAAATCCATCAATATAACATCGGAATAAAATTATTACCGAAAATCATTTCGTACAAATCTTTGTAATAGGCCATAAAATCGCCAAAGTCATTTTATACAAATCCTTATCAAAATCATAATATAGGCTTTCGCCTTCAAAATTATTATACGAATCATTGTCGTAAAAAAACATCATACAATACGTTTCATAACGTTGTATAAAGTTAAATAAAAACCGTTATATGAATATGGTTATGTAAAACCAAAACACGAATATAACACAATTAATAAGACCCCGTATTGCTAGTCAGGCAATATATCGTAATTCAGTGCGTATAGCAGTATTTCGTTATTTGGATTATTATAAGCCGCATAACATTGTTACCTTAATACAATAAACAACGGGTAGCTAGCCCGAAACTCAATTTGCCCATCTAAATTAGCGTGTCGTCACAATAATCACGCTTGTGTAAATCTTCTCATACATAAATTGGCTCACCAATCAATGAGGCACGACGGGGATCAACCGTCAAGGCGCGAACTGGGGTGATCGTCCCCAAATAGTACTATTATATGCATAAGCGTCTACCAAATCCCGGTAGTTCACAATTCATGCTAATGGGACTTTTAGTGACATAACCTAACTTTAATAATCCATTTCATTTCATCTATCGGGTCATTTAATCATTCATCGGGTCATACAATCATTCGGGTCCAAATCAATAAACAGACAATCGGGACAAATGGTGTCCTATTTTATCAAAACTAACATGTTATCTCCCTCGCGGGTTTATAAAACATTTCATAAAAACATTTAAAAGAGTGCGAGGCTATGAACTCACGTTGATTGGGAAAGGCGGGTTATCGGCGATTCGGATGTACGGTACGTGCTTCAATCACGGTAACCTAGACAAATAATACTCGTCTTAGACTTTTGTCCAATAAGTTTATAAAAATAACAATTATGTATACATATGATGATTTTATATATATGATGATCAAGTAGGTTTATACATTCTCATTTACTCATCTTAGTGTTATGTGTTGACAACTTTTATATTAGTTTACTAGTTTTACCTATTTACATGTTTTACGTCCAATAAGCCTTTTACAAGCCCACTACTTTATATTAGTCCTTTTTACACCTTTATTATCAGTATTATACTTTTCATGTTGGGCCCAAGTGGGTTAAGCCCAATAAATAAATTTATAAGTGTTTAGTCCATTTAGTTGGATTATTAGTCCAATAATGCTAACTTAGCCCGTTAATGTCCGTATGTTATATAGTTTGGCTTTTATCGGTTTTTACTTGTATTAAGTACTTATATATCAGTATATGACTTTTAAAACATTTACATTAGATGGGTTTGATCGTCTAAGTTTTAATTGGCGAAAAACGTTAATTTTACGGTAATAGCCGAAAAAGTCGTAAAAATCATGTTTATAGTTTTTATAAATTATAAATATTATTCAACTACCATTTTTATAAAGTGTACATTTATTTAACCTTATACATATTTATATAAATGAAATTTATAAGTTAGTGGGTTTTAATTCACATTTTATACTATATTAGTTTGAGTGCTTATATAATACTATTAAATATTAATTCTTCAAAATCTGATTTTTAGTTTCATATTCACCATTTTTATCATATTTTGAGTTCTATAAGGATATAGAAGCTCATTTTTGGATGGCATAAACTTCATATTATGTGATACAAATAAGTTAGTTATAGCTACTGCTCATTCCATGTTTAACTATCATTAACAGTCCCTACAAAACAGACTATTCAGATTGGTGCACTCATCTTGTTTTGTTCATATCTCACTCATTTTGATGATTTCATTGTATGGCCAACTCTCAAATGTGTATAACACCTAATAATTACTGTATATTGATTCCACTTTACCATTTTATCAGTTTATCATTTTGCTACTTACTGTTTTTATACAGCCATCTTATTAAGCAAGATTAACCATTTTTACATGTGGTTTTTCCATCTTTTTACCCATGTTTATCAAATCTATCAACACCAAATCCCCACATAATATTTTTAATCATCATTCATCATCATATACATATACATAAATAAAGAAAATACAAGATTACATAATCAAAATAACAAGAGAATAGGAAGAACAATCTCTATACCACCAAGGTTGTGTAGTTTATGATCAAGGCTTCGATTTTTGATGGCAAAACTTGTGGTAGATCAACACCAATCTTCAAGGCCACCAATACTTGTAAACTTCATGTAGAAATCAGCCCTTGGACATCACCAAATCTTCTCCTTGGATGTTAAAATCACCACCAATCAATAGAGCTTGAAAAGGGCTTCATCATATGTGTGAATAACATATGATTTCATGGTTAAATTTGATCAAATGAGGGTGTTTAGGGGTGGTTCTTGGACGAAATTTAGAGAGAGGAGAGGGAGAATAGGTGGTTTTGCATGTATGAATGTGTAAATGGTTTGTGTGAAGTGGTTTGAGTGGTTTTGTGTAAGGTTAGCTTGTTTATTAAGCTTTACATGACAAGTGTAGTAGTATTTAACTACAACTTGACACCTCAAAGGGTGTGGTGTTAGCTAGTTAGCCATACCATGTGTGGGGTGAGGCAAAACTTGTTTTGTCTCATCCCATTAATTTACGGGTATTCCTCGAT
This sequence comes from Glebionis coronaria, assembly GCA_025667525.1. Classification (NCBI taxonomy): domain Eukaryota; kingdom Viridiplantae; phylum Streptophyta; class Magnoliopsida; order Asterales; family Asteraceae; genus Glebionis; species Glebionis coronaria. The sequence goes on from CM046878.1 coordinate 144,806,993, forward strand.
TCTAGTTTCCTCGATTTGCGTGCCCTCGGGTCGTTTTACGAAAAACGTTTTTATAAATTATGAATCAACGACACACAACGAATCTAATAAAAATTGTCTCATCAAAAACGGAGTTCAAAAACGTAAATACGTAATCCAAAGGTTTCCGGTTTAATCGCAAAGGACGTTAAATTATTCACGTAAGTCCTAATCTCTTCTCGTAAATTTGTGAGTTTATGAACCAACACAAATTTAAAACTCCAAAATAATATTCACGGATAAATTTATTTCCTGAAATGTCGGTCTGGCACCAAAAACGACGTATGTAAGCGTAACCACGTAACGTAGAGTCCTCCGGTTTAAACGTAGTCGATGCTACTTCAAGACGTAAACCCAAATTTCTTCCCAAGATAAGTGAGTTCATAATATAACATCAAAATAATGTTTTCAAATAATACTTGAGAATAAAATATCAACCATAAATTGACGGATTGTCACATCCCCTGTACACGACATTCTATTTATATCGTATGAGCCCCTAAATCCATGATCCAGTCCAATAGATCTTCAATACTCAAAGTCATCATAACATCAGCATTGTCATACCCATCAGCTCCAGAACCGGATACATGATCTTCATTCATGACAAATCCTTAAGATTTCTTGTTATTATACCAGACACAATCCCTCTTCGAATGCTCTCTAGACTGACATATATAACACCTATCTATGTTGTTTTTTTACGTATGACGTTAACCACGTACCATCTATACGCTGCTCCATATCTTTATGACCAGATATCCTACTCATATACAACCCTTCACCACCATCACCCTTTGCTCACATCATCTTCTGAATTTCCCTAGAATTAAGTGTCGCAAGCACGTCTTCTAGCTTGAAAGTATTCCAACCATATAACAAAGTCTCAACCAAGTTATCCTAAGACGATGGTATAAATGCGAGTAATAATAATGCTTGATCCTCATCCAATAAAGCAGTATATAGCCACTAAGTGACATATATGCTGATGAACATCAACATATGAGAAATATGAACCCGTTTATGATACATATATGTTGAAAACGGTTGATAGAAATATCACTCCTACTTCATCAAACATGCATAATAATGGAAGTAAGATTGAACACGATGTTGAACAATATCATGTTAAAAGTCCTTTGCCTACTTCACTTATTGAACAAAAAACTGCTAATCAATCATATCAATCTCTCGAGTTTGAAAATATTTCTATAAAAAACACCACTGCCCAATTTCAAATTTTTTTTTATAGAATGGAAGCAAATTATGTAATTCTTGAGCTAAAATATAAAAATTAGGCTTTAAAAGAAGGGAAAAATGATCGAGTTTTAAATGAAACAAGTAATAAAGCGAAGGCTAAACATGACATGGATATAACTAAAACAATTAACATCGATTGAAGTATATTGTTCGTAAATTACTTAAGCAAAATGAGCATTTAATAAGAATAATGAGACAGTATTACAATAGTACCAAGAATTATATGATTCTATTAAAAGAACTCGTGCTAAGACAATAGATCATGCAACTTCTATGATTGCTCAAAATGTTGAGCTTAAAGCTCGAATTCAAGAAAGGGTATTTGCAACTACAACATTAAAATCAAAATAATAAAGCTAAAAGAAAATTGTGTGGATACTAAGTTTGCAAAACCGTCAATCTTGGGGAAACCTAATTTAAAGCCACTCCAAAACCATTCCGTTGTTAGAAAATCGAATGCGTTAAAATCTGAACGAGCCAAACTTTCAAAACCACGTTTGCCTCCCAAGTTGATGTTAAAACTAATTTGATCCAAACCCGTAGCACATAAACGTCATACTATAAAACTTCCTAGATCTTATCTCAGGTGGAAACCCACGAGAAAAATATTCAAAAATGTTGTTCTTAGGTGAGTTCCTACAGGAAGGTTATTCGCTTCTTCCACAAGGAAGGTTAATAGTCACCCCACACATTATTCCAGAATAGATATCTATGAAATTCGTACATGCAAACAAACTCCAGATTTTATGCAAGCACATCAATCAATGTTGAGAAGGAACAAATACTTGATTTAAGTACACGATCATCTAACAATATCAAGTAGGATGATCTTAGAGTCGGTTGCTAAAAATGCATATGTCTAAGAACCTAGTGAATCAGGGGATTCATAACCATTGCTAAGAAAGATGATGTTTGAACATAACAGTTCAAGCCTCGCACCACAATGTTAAAAGAATTTCCTACAACAGATTCGACATATACAACATCAATTAAAGAGTTGGAAACATTATTTCAATGGATATAATTAAGTTGTTTCAAAGTCTTTCGTTGTTACTACTGCTGATGCATCCAATCAACGTCAACAAACAACCTTTTTTTAGAACGGCAAATGTTAGTGGGTCAAGTCGTGCAATGACATCCAAGCGGTAGAATGTCTTCATGAACCCTCGCCTAGTTATATTAGACTATTTATCCGCTTCGCCTGAAAGGGCCTTTGTAACACCCCATTTTGATAAATGGAATGTCACGCGTAATTATGGCGTGTCATCAAAGCATACAAGGATAAATGTCTAAAACATTACATGACCATAAAAAGGAAATACCGGAATCAAACATCGGTAGTCCAAAAGTAAAGCTCATCACACACAAACATAAGTACTGTAAATGAAAGGACTAAACAATATCCATGGAAAGAGTATCAAAGTATAGATAATGCATAAAGTAAAGAAAGGCTAGAAAGCTTCCAGTCCATATGCACGTACGCTTAAAGTCTATGAGCGTCCCTGAGTACCTGCCGTTTTGGGAACATGAAAAGGAAAACGGCTGAGCAATACGCTCAGTGCACGGATGTACAATAAAGCATGAATAATATAAGCATATAAGCATATAACAGCGGAAGAAACTAAGTCCTGGATAACCCGGTTAAGTCTTAATAAAACTGGTTTTATAGTTTGAAAAGCCTTATGTTTATCTTGTAAAAACTGTTTAACATATTTTACCATTAGCCAATATAGGTCATGAAAATCAACGTTGCATGAATACTTGGAGGGGTGACCTCATCATGCAAATTAGAGGGGTTGTCTCTAATTTAATATACTGGTTTTTGGGTAGGAGGGATCAGCTCCTTGTGAAGGATGCAAGGCATACACCACATTCACACTGAGTAATCTGCTGAAAACGTGTAACTAGGATGCACCCATACACCCCACATGATAAATATAATAATATGGCCAAAAGCTGAAGGGACGCCACGAGCAATCACTCTGCCGTGGGGAAGTCATAACACCAGTGCCTCTAGTGTTATGGTTATGGTACCTCCATAACTAGGTGAAACTGGTCATGCATGTATATGGCTTCAGGTATTCTAAATTAAACATAAGCAATCAAACATATAAACTTATACTATGGGAAAACAGTTGGCTGCATACGGGGAATCCTAATAAGGAAAGAATGTCCATACTGAAAGGACGGGAATCCGTACCTTATGTCCAGTGAACGAAGAAGACGAACATAAGAGAGTCCTACTTCGGTATCACTAATGCTACATAAATACATACGTGTATAAGTATCTGATTACTAAATACGTAACTGGTTTTATATCATGTCTTAGCTTGTTTTTATATGTTCATGTCATGTTCTTATTTTTAAGCTTTATACTGTGTTTGTCTTATATGCTGTCTATTCTGATTAAGTATTACTTGTATTTCATGTATTATTATACTTGTTGTGTAATAATAAGTAACTTTCTAAAAATAGCAGGTTTCCTAAAATAGAAAGTTTCCAAAAATAGAAAGTTACCAAAAATAGAAAGTTTCCAAAAATAAAAAGTTTCCAAAAACAGAATTACCGCTTAAAATAGATAAGTTTCTAAAAATAGAAAGTTTCCATAAATAGATTAGCTGCCTTAATTAAATAAGTTTCTAAAAATAGAAAGTTTCCATAAATAGATTTAAGCTGGTTAAATAAGCTAATTATATAAGCTTAAGTGTTTTCTGATTATTATTTAAGTCATGTAGTTATAAAGTATAGTTTATAAATTATTACATGTAAATTAAATAAACTATAGGTTAAAAGTATTTAATTAAATATATCATGTTTTTAATTAAATAAAGGTAAAATACTTAGGTTAAAACATGTATTATTAACTATTAATAATATAACCTAAGACATGTTAATTAATTAATTATAGTCATGGTTTTAATAATTAATTAATTATAAAGTCTAATAAAATATAAATACTTAGGTTAAAATTCATGATCTAATAATTAAATTTATAACCTAAGTCATGTACATTAAATTAATCATGTCATGTTTTATTAATTTAATTTAATTCTAAAACATAAAAATCATAAACCTTTAACAAAAATAATTTATGAACCGGACCCGTGACTAAAAACCATGAACCGAACCCGTAACTAACACCATAACCCGAACCACGTCGAGTTTCCCCTTGGTTTTACTGCTGCTGTGGGACCACCACCACCATACCGAGACCATATGGTCTCGGTGGTGTTACATAAGCCAAGCCGAGACCCCTTGAGGGCTCGGTTAGGCGTCGGCTAGAACAAAACACCCCTAAAAACCCTTGTTTTGATTTACCCCATGATCATTAACATGTTTTAATAATTGTTTTTAATTAGTTTTTACAAACATCATGATTTTATGTGATTCATTAGATCAAAACATAAAAGAAAAGGTTAAAAAGGTTATACCGATTACGTGAAACAAATGAAGATGAACACACACGAATCCTTGCAAAATATCCAAGATCAAAATCAACCCGAACACCCCTTGTTGTGTTGTGAATCCGGCGGCCAAGGGAGAGAAGGAAAAGATTTAGGGTTTTGTTATTTTCTTGATTTTGTAAATAATAAAACATGTTTTTACCTTAACCCCCTAATTAGTAAATTTTGCATGGGCTTGGCCCATGTCTTTGTGTATGCCGCGGGTAGGGGGCACCACATGGGGTAACCCGTACTTTTCTCGTGTCTAAATATTATAGTGTGTTCTCGTGTTTTATCGTGTTCGTGTTTTACATGTTCTAATTAATTATTGATCGTGACTTAATATATTTATTCGTGTTCGTAATAAATATATATACGTAAATAATATTAGCTCGTGATTAAATTACGTTCATGATTTCATGATCGCATGTTCGTGATTATAATTATTATTGGAATAATTATCGTGTGCTCATACGTAATAAATACTTATCGTGTTCTAACACGTACGTAATACTTAAAATTCTTATACGTGAAACGTAACGTGCTATAAAAGGAAAGTTCTAATCATATACATACGATCTTAAGGGCACTATTCATGGTAAAAGCATGCGGGTTTTACAACTCTTCCCTCCTAAAAAGAATAATTCGTACCCGAATTATAGATAAAGTAAACTGAAAAGAAGAACATACCCGAATTCAAAATATGAAATGAGGGTAAGAAGCCTGGATAGACTCCTCTGTTTCCCAAGTGGCTTCCCGCTCGGTATGATCCCTCCAATGGATTTTGACGAATGGAATCGTCTTCCTCCTCATGACTCGTTCTTGTCTGTCAAGAACTCGTTCGGGTTCTTCTATGAAAGTGACATCTTCACGTATCTGTTCCAGTGGATATTGAACCATGTGAAGGGGATGATACTGGTACCCTCTGAGTAAGGACACATGAAACACATTGTGTACATGCGAAAGCTGCGGAGCTAACGCTAAATGGTAAGATACTTCACCAACTCGTTCAATGATATCAAACGTCCGATGAAACGAGGACTGAGCTTCCCTTTAACCCCGAAGCGTCTAACACCACGTGCCGGCGAAACCTTAAGAAAGACGTGATCTCCTACGTTAAAATATATGTCCCTACGATGCTTATCGGCGTAACTCTTCTGACGTGACCGTGCTTCTTGAAGTTGTTGCTTAGCTACTGCGACCCTCTCATTAGTCATCTCTATAATCTCTGGTCCTTCAAGTGTTCGCTCGCCAACCTGATCCCAACAGATTAGGGCGCGATACTTTCTGCCATACAACATCTTGAAAGGAGCACACTTGATACTTGCGTGCCAACTGTTGTTGTATGCAAACTCCACCAAACAGATACAATCGTCCCAATCACCCGTCCATTCCAACGCACATGACCTCAACATGTCCTCCAATGTCTGAATCATTCGCTCCGACTGCCCGTCTGTTTGAGGATGAAAAGCCGTGCTAAGCTTAAGTTGTGTACCCCAAGCTTTCTGCAGACTCTTCCAAAATCGCGAAGTGAATCGAGGATCTCTGTCTGAGACGATGCTGGATGGAGCACCGTGGAGTCTCATGATCTCTCTTCTATACGTATCGGCGAGTTTACTGACCGAATCTTCCATGCGGATCGGTAAGAAATGAGCTGATTTGGTAAGCTGATCTACGATAACCCAAATTGCATCGTGCTTCCTCTTGGTTGGCGGAAGACCAGTAACAAAATCCATGGTGATTTTGTCCCACTTCCACTCTGGAATTTCTAACGGTTGAAGGAGACCGTCAGATCGCTGATGCTCGATCTTAACCTGCTGGCAGGTAAGACATTTGGAGACGTAAGTGGCAACATCCTGTTTCATACCACTCCACCAAAAGTACTGCTTGATGTCATGGTACATCTTAGTCGAACCAGGATGTATAAAGAATGGGGAGCTATGAGCTTCAGCTAACAAGGCTTCCCGGAGTTCTTGATCATCAGGAACACAGAGTCTCGTGCCCTGCCATACGATACCATCTGCATCTACTCTGAATTCCGTCTGCTTATCCAAATTCTGAACTATCGCCCAGGTTTCTTCATCATCTTTCTGAGCTTCCTTGATCTTAGAGAGTAACTCGGGTTCTACTCTAAGATTAGCCCAATAACCGTGCTGTCCACGTACCATGATCTCTATGTCTAGTCGCTCCAAGTCTCTTATGATTTCCTCCTCAATCTTAATGCCGTTGATCATTACGGACTTCCTGCTAAGTGCATCTGCTACTACGTTCGCCTTTCCGGGATGATACTATAGATTAATGTCATAATCCTTCAACAGCTCTAACCATCTCCTCTGCCTCATGTTCAATTCACGCTGAGTGAAGATATACTTCAAGCTCTTATGGTCCGTGAAAATGTCACATGATTCTCCATATAAGTAGTGCCTCCATATCTTCAATGCAAACACGACTGCAGCAAGTTCTAAGTCATGCGTAGGGTAATTTTCTGCATAAGGCTTAATCTGCCGTGAAGTGTACACGATCACTTTCCCATGTTGCATGATAACACAGCCACGTCCCTTCCCTGATGCATCACTATAGATTTGAAATCCACCCGTACCAGATGGGAGAGTAAGAATAGGTGCAAATACCAGCTTCTACTTCAGGTCTTCAAAGCTCTTCTCTCGTTCTTCAGTCCAGACGAATTCTCCCATTTTCACATCAGTTTGGTCAATGGTAGTGCTAAGCGGGAAAAGTTCTTCACGAACCTACGGTAATAGCCAGTTAAGCCTAAGAAACTGCGGACTTCAGTCGCTGATGTCGGCCTCGGCCACTTAGTAATAGCCTCAACCTTCGCTGGATCCATAGTGATTCCTTTTGCTGCCACAATGTGGCCTAAGAATGCCATCTTGTCTAACCAGAACTCACACTTGGAGAATTTAGCATACAACTGCTTCTGGCGAAGAATCTGTAGTACTGTACGAAGATGGTCTTCGTGTTTCTCCTTGGACTTTGAGAAAATCAGGATGTCATCAATGAAGACAATGACGAACTTGTCCATAAATTCATGGAAGATTCTGTTCATCAAATCCATGAACACTGCTGGAGCATTGGTCAGGCCAAATGGCATGACTACAAATTCGTAGTGGCCACAACGTGTACGGAAAGCAGTCTTGGCGATGTCCTTCTCCTTAACCCGTAGTTGATGATAGCCCGACCTAAGATCAATCTTGGAGAAGTGTTTGGCCCCTTGGAGTTGGTCAAACAGATCGTCTATACGCGGCAGTGGATACCTATTCCTGATAGTAATCTTGTTGAGCTCGCGATAGTCTATGCAAAGACGCATACTGCCGTCCTTCTTCTTAACAAATAAGACCGGTGCGCCCTATGGAGATGCGCTCGGTCAAATGAAACCTCGTTCTAGAAGTTCTTGTAGTTGATCCTTAAGCTCCTTTAACTCTATGGGAGCCATGCGATAAGGAGCCTTGGAAATCGGTTCAGCTCCTGGGATGAGCTCGATATTGAATTCCACTTCACGTGCAGGTGGTATGCCCGGAAGTTCTTCTGGAAATACATCTTGGAATTCCGACACTATTGGCTGATCCTGAATTGATGGGGATTCAGCATCCATGTCATGAACCATAGCTAGATAACCCTCGCAGCCATGTGACAGTAGTGCACGTGCTTGCAGGGTAGATATGATTTGTACAGACCTTCCGGGTACGAACCCGTTGTGAATGTACTCTGGTGCATTAACATCACAGAAGATGACTCGATATGAATGGCAGTCTATGGTAGCATGATGCTTGGATAGCCAATCCATGCCCAAAATCATGTCAAAGTCATTCATGTCCAACGGAAGTGCGTCAACAGGACGAACCTTATCATCAAACTCTAGGGGAAGACTCTTGTATACATGGGTTATGCGTACAAAGTCTCTTAAAGGCATGGAAATACTAAGTATATTATCTAGTGGCATGGGGAGCATCCTAATGTTCTTGGCATAAGCAGTAGAAATGACCGAGTGAGTAGCACCCGTATCAAATAGAACACACGCAGCCTGACCATAAATATACAAGATTCCAGTGATGGTACCTGTAGACTTGTTGGTCTGATCTCGAGATGTCGTGTAGACACGTCCAGTGGTAGGAGGCGGCTTGGCATCAGCATGTCCCGATGTGCCCTCCATCTCGTCCTTACGGCAGTCCTTCATGCGATGGCCAAGAAGACCACACTTGAAGCATGCGTTGGTGTCACGACGACATGGCCCTGGGTGCCTACGGTGGAAAGTAGAGCAAAGAGGATGAGTATATCCTCCAGCAGGTGCTCTGGCTGACTGAGGACCTGATAAAACATTTTACATGAGACATGATAATAGGGTACAAAGGAGAATGCGAATAATCGTAAGATTGAATACCAGTGATAGCTGGACGGCTAGGCTGTGAACCTCTCTGGTTCTGGTCCCTACCGTTTCAATGGTTCCTGGTAGAAGATTTGCTAAAGTGTCAGAATTATGAGTTATAACATGAAATCATAAGAAAATGCGTAAGTATTAGGACCTGCTGCCGTTGGAGTGTCCAGCGTTTACGGTAATTATCATTACCGCCACGCCTATCCGTAGCAGAACGGTCGTTAGTCTAACCGTTTCCCTTGGGCTGATTAGGCTGCTGCTGAGTAGCCGGCTGAGACCGGTCCCTAGTTTTCTGCCTGGAACATACAATTTAAAGAGATGAATAATTGACATATGTAGAAAAATACGGATTGGTCACCGCTTGAATACGAATGTTTAACTCTTGTCGGGTTTCTCAGCTTCTCCGAACTCATCTCTCTCATGCAGCATCTCCAGCTTACGTGTCGCATCGACCACTTGTGCTACTGTGTTGACGTAGCACACACCAAGTTGTTTGCGACCGATGTGCGAAGAGCCCACCTAAAGTGGTGTGCTTGCTCTTCAGGAATACATGCCGCTGCACCAAGGAAACCAGCTAAGCGAAGAAAGCGCTGCATGAACTCGTTGCTATTCTCCCTAGCTCTTTGTCGGATCCCATGGTACTCCCTCTTAAGCTTGTCTTGCTCAGCCTTGGGAAAGAACTGATCCATCACCCTATCTCTGAACTGAGCCCATGTCAAGCCAACCACCCAATTATCACCTCCCTCAGACTGCTTCAATGCTAACCACCAATTTAACACATCGCCTTCGAACCGGTAACATGCCAACCTCGCCTTGAACACGGGGTCACAACCCATAGCATCGAATATCTTCTCGATGTGAGCCAACCAGCTTTCAGCTTCACTGGGGCTAGCTGTTCTCTCGAAAGCTCGAGGACGGAGCTTGTTGAATCTCTCCAGTCATATTGCCAATTTCATTGGAGGATGAGGAGGAGGAGGTGCTTGGTTTTGCTGCTGATTGTTGGCAGCCTGAACCTCAGCCCTGATGTCATTCCTCAGTTGAGGAAGCAAAGCTTGCATTGCAGCTTGGATTGTTGCATTGAGTTGTTCCTGCTCGCGTGTGAGAACCATTTGACAGTATAACATAAAACACATGATTAAACTGATCAAACATAAAATATATACATGAAAAAAATTTATACCAATAAATCAAGAGAAAAGTTTTATGCAAGAAAATTTGTACATGAATGCATGATGCAGTTTTATGAAAACTTTTGTATGCTCGAGAGTAAACGCCTATGGTCAGTTCACCCAAAATAAAAGACATGGCGAGGGGACGCCTATGGGTCGGTCCCAAATTTAAAAGTTTCGATAAAACACATGCGACTAAATAGGGCCTGTCCTGTACCAACCGTTACTTAGTCATAAACCTGCGATAATGACATATATATGTATGTAAGAAAATGATGACGGCATGAAAACCGACTGTCAGTTCTAGGAAGACCATAGTGACTACCCACTAATCACAGGTCATGTTTGGAGAGCCTACAGGTCGAAGCCTTGGCTCTGATACCATAATTGTAACACCCTATTTTGATAAATGGAATGTCACGCGTAATTATGGCGTGTCATCAAAGCATACAAGGATAAATGTCTAAAACATTACATGACCATAAAAAGGAAATACCAGAATCAAACATCGGTAGTCCAGAAGTAAAGCTCATCAGACACAAACATAAGTACTGTAAATGAAAGGACTAAACAATGTCCATGAAGAGTATCAAAGTATAGATAATGCATAAAGTAAAGAAAGGCTAGAAAGCTTCCAGTCCATATGCACGTACGCTTAAAGTCTACGAGCGTCCCTGAGTACCTGCCGTTTTAGGAACATGAAAAGGAAAACGGCTGAGCAATACGCTCAGTGCACGGATGTACAATAAAGCATGAATAATATAAGCATATAAGCATATAACAGCGGAAGAAACTAAGTCCTGGATAACCCGGTTAAGTCTTAATAAAACTGGTTTTATAGTTTGAAAAGCCTTATGTTTATCTTGTAAAAACTGTTTAACATATTTTACCATTAGCCAATATAGGTCATGAAAATCAACGTTGCATGAATACTTGGAGGGATGACCTCATCATGCAAATTAGAGGGGCTGCCTCTATTTAATATACTGGTTTTTGGGTAGGAGGGATCAACTCCTTGTGAAGGATACAAGGCACACACCACATTCACAATGAGTAATCTGCTGAAAACGTGTAACTAGGATGCACCCATACGCCCCACATGATAAATATAATAATATGGCCAAAAGCTGAAGGGACGCCACGAGCAATCACTCCGCCGTGGGGAAGTCATAACACCAGTGCCTCTAGTGTTATGGTTATGGTACCTCCATAACTTGGTGAAACTGGTCATGCATGTATATGGCTTCAGGTATTCTAAATTAAACATAAGCAATCAAACATATAAACTTATACTATGGGAAAACAGTTGGCTGCATACGGGGAATCCTAATAAGGAAAGAATGTCCATACTGAAAGGACGGGAATCCGTACCTTATGTCCAGTGAACGAAGAAGACGAACGGAAGAGAGTCCTACTTCGGTATCACTAATGCTACATAAATACATACGTGTATAAGTATCTGATTACTAAATACGTAACTGGTTTTATATCATGTCTTAGCTTGTTTTTATATGTTCATGTCATGTTCTACTGTTTTAAGCTTTATACTGTGTTTGTCTTATATTCTGTATATTCTGATTAAGTATTACTTGTATTTCATGTATTATTATACTTGTTGTGAAATAATAAATAACTTTCTAAAAATAGAAGGTTTCCTAAAATAGAAAGTTTCCAAAAATAGAAAGTTACCAAAAATAGAAAGTTTCCAAAAATAGAATTACTACTTAAAATAGATATGTTTCTAAAAATAGAAAGTTTCCATAAATAGATTAGCTGCCTTAATTAAATAAGTTTCTAAAAATAGAAAGTTTCCATAAATAGATATAAACGGTTAAATAAGCTAATTATATAAGCTTAAGTGTTTTCTGGTTATTATTCTAAGTCATGTAGTTATAAAGTATAGTTTATAAATTATTACATGTAAATTAAATAAACTATAGGTTAAAAGTATTTAATTAAATATATCATGTTTTTAATTAAATAAAGGTAAAATACTTAGGTTAAAACATATATTATTAACTATTAATAATATAACCTAAGTCATGTTAATTAATTAATTATAGTCATGGTTTTAACAATTAATTAATTATAAAGTCTAATAAAATATAAATACTTAGGTTAAAATTCATGATCTATTAATTAAATTTATAACCTAAGTCATGTACATTAAATTAATCATGTCATGTTTTATTAATTTAATTTAAGTCTAAAACATAAAAATCATAAACCTTTAACAAAAATAATTTATGAACCGGACCCGTGACTAAAAACCATGAACCGGACCCGTAACTAACACCATAACCCGAATCACGTCGGGTTTCCCCTTGGTTTTGCTGCTGCCGTGGGACCACCACCACCATACCGAGACCATATCCCCTTAAGGGCTCGGTTAGGCGTTGGCTAGAACAAAACACCCCTAAAAACCCTTGTTTTGATTTACCCCATGATCATTAACATGTTTTAATAATTGTTCTTAATTAGTTTTTAAAAACATCATGATTTTATGTGATTCATTAGATCAAAACATAAAAGAAAAGGTTAAAAATGTTATACTGATTACGTGAAACAAATGAGGATGAACACACACGAATGCTTGCAAAATATCCAAGATCAAAATCAACCCGAACACCCCTTGTGGTGTTGTGAATCTGGCGGCCAAGGGAGAGAAGGAAAAGATTTAGGGTTTTGTTATTTTCTTGATTTTGTAAATAATAAAACATGTTTTTACCTTAACCCCCTAATTAGTAAATCTTGCATGGGCTTGGCCCATGTCTTTGTGTATGCCGCGGGTAGGGGGCCCCACATGGGGTAACCCGTACTTTTCTCGTGTCTAAATATTATAGTGTGTTCTCGTGTTTTATCGTGTTCGTGTTTTACGTATTCTAATTAATTATTGATCGTGACTTAATATATTTATTCGTGTTCGTAATAAATATATTTATACGTAAATAATATTAGCTCGTGATTAAATTACGTTCATGATTTCATGATCACATGTTCGTGATTATAAATATTATTGGAATAATTATCGTGTGCTCATACGTAATAAATACTTATCGTGTTTTAACACGTACGTAATACTTAAAATTCTTATACGTGAAATGTAACGTGCTATAAAAGGAAAGTTCTAATCATGTACATACGATCTTAAGGGCACTATTCATGGTAAAAGCATGCGGGTTTTACAGCCTTGACAGGTTTTGAACTCAAGACCTCCAAGAAACCTCCCCAAAGAAACCACTTTGTAGAACCTTGGTGGCCAACTGAGCTAAGTCAGTTGGTTCACGTCAACAAACAACCTGATTCAACTTCATCTACTTCAACTCAAGGACTAACTGTCACTACTAATAAAAACTTCGATGTATAAATATATGTGTTAATTCTCCTTATTTTTATTTATAAATATTAAAAAAAAAAGAAAATACAAAATATAAAACATATAAAAACAAAATACAAAAATAGAAATTTTAAAACAATAAAAATAATCTTCCCGACAAGTCTTTCATTATCGATAATATTTATGTACTTAGAAATGTCATTCAATAATGACACGGGTGAGTAAATAAATCTCGAATGAAAGTTGAATGTTTTAAAACATTTCATTTTTATTTCTAGATGACTTATAGTAAAATGTCATACTGTAACTCGGACATCAATGTAAGGAAAGTGTATCTTTAAATATAACTTATCCTAACAACGAGAAGGTCAAACTTCACCGGTAATAAGCCAGTCAACAAAAAAAATGAGCTAATGAAAATGGCCTATAATCAAATCAGATTACAACTCGGACCCAACGTAAGGGAAGCGTACGTTTCAGTGCCCTTACTCGAATAGATAGAAAAGAAGTCATCTATCATGAAGTTTTTCAAAATTTTGAATACAATTTTTCCAAAAGTTCTTCTAAATGTCAAAATACCTCTTACGTTTTATGGTATATGTATTTAAAATATCTTTTAAATTGTGCGTTCAACACTCCCTTCCTCATAAAGTTTTATATGTAGATCATTGTCTCAAAAATGTCATTATGTGATTCAATTTTTTAGAGAGAAAGTTTTGAAATCAAAGTATTTTAATGTTGTTGGGTACATATCATATAGGTCAAATGTTATGTATCCAAAATATTCCGAGTATTTTGAAATGGTACATCAACATCATATTAATATTATATTAGATAAGGCATCTTAACCCCGTACCACAACATATTTGTGGTTTCATATCATTTTTAACGTAGTGTCAAATTTTCATTAAGTGATGTCACACATATAGTTTTCAAGGGGAGTAATCAGAATATGTTTCATGAATTCATGCTAAGTAAACATTTTTCTCCCCATATAACTTTTGGAAAATGTCATTTTAATCAATTGCTATCTATTATATCAAAAGATTTCCTATAATAGATATGGGGAGAAAATGTGATACAAATGTGGTATAGAAAAATGTGATCTTTAAGACTCAAGTGCCACTTTCGTATATCGAAAAACGTGTGTAGGGATAGTATTTCATAAACATAAAAACTTTTAACTGTTAAAACGTCTTGATTTATGTCAAACACTTTGATTTATTTTTAATGGTTTTATGGTTACCATCTATACCTAAACAACCTACTGATTCACTACGAAACTATGAAGTCAAAAGGTGGTTTAGGATAGGAAATTAAGTCCTATGATCCAACCAGATTCGAAGGGATCTACCCAAGGACATTCTATAATTAGAAATATATGTCCTTAGGAAAGATGTAGTTGAATGTGTGAACGAAGCTAATGCAGACTAATGACTTAACATAGCACTGGAACAATCACAACAAGGTGCTAGTAATGACATCTTGGTAAGCATTAAAGGGGTTATAGAATGAATAAGAAATGTTAAGATAAAGGATGAAAGAAAAGAATCTTTCCTTAAATTTAGGTTGAAACTGAGTCAATAAATAATTTATCAGAATCATAAATATGATGGCTGGTATTGAAGATTGACATCATAGACCCAGTGATGCAATGTACAACCATTCCCAGCTATTTCAGGTTCTCTCAAAAGAAACTTTTCTCATTTGTCATTGAGATTAAGAGGTTTTCTATTAACTTTGTCACTCCGAGTTAGCGATCGTTGTCATTGTGTCGATAAAAAATAATAATAATAAACCTAATTACCTTATACTAGATGGGTCAAATGGGTATCGAATCTACATGGAGTATGTGGTTTTTTTTAAGTTTTGAGGTGATCATTGATCAATAAGAGTTTTGGTTTTAAAATATTAACAATTAAAATACAGATTAAGCTAAAGATTGAAGTAAAGAAAATAATAAATAAAGTTGTAAATAACAAGAGAACAATGTAATCTCTTCCGGTTTCCAATATATAAGGTCGATCACGTTATGGATTATCAAGACATTTAAATCAATTACAAAGATTGGTTAGACTTATAATGGGTGATTTGATATTGGTACTCATTATGTTTATCACACGAATTGTCTTGAACTCTACACTAATCAGACTCGGCACAACTCGCTGATTAGAATTAAAAGTTCTTTTACCAACTCAACCAATAATTATGTTTAATGATCTATTTGGGTACAACATATGTTGATTACACAAGTATCTTTATCTTTAGCTAAATGGACTTAGAATGAATTGTGAACTAGCATTAAGTTGTCTTACCCAAATAATTAAACACAATATTAAATCAAACAAAATAATTAAAAGATATGCATAGATACATTCAAATCGTTAATTGTAAATATATAAGTGATAATCCAAACAATGATCAAACCCTACATATTATTACCGGAAGATGATTACACAAATTTATCCAAGCATAGTGATGAGTAGAACAATTCCAGACTTGTGCCGAATCATATTCAGCTCGGAATGAAAATAATCACGACTGGCTGCCCAATTTTGTTGTTTCCAATAATTATATTTCTTGATATATGATATATGACAATAAAAAGATGTCCTCCAATAGATGTGGCTACCCGAATTTATATAGCAAATATAGGACTCTCGCTCTCTTGCATGTCGGCCTGATATTCTAATCCAATCCCTTGGGCATTAAATGTTGGTGACATTTATTACAAACTTGAGTTGCATTTATGATCAAACCGCATAATAGAAGAAAATTTGATTTTTTCCTCTTTGTTTTCCATGACCAACACAAGACCATCAGACTTAAATTCTCGTTGTCTTCCAACTTGCAACCTTAAGGGCCCACGATAATTTAATTCACGAGCTTATCATTCCATCAACAAACTGACGAAATAAATTCAGGTTTTTGGTCATTTAATTCATGAAAACAAAGGTCTTTTCGTTCTCGTTCTGTGGCCCTTTGAATCACCGAAAACAGAGTTCGCATGAAGAAGTTATGGCCAAAACATCGAAACATGACCAAGTCTTTTAATCTTATCTTACAATATTGCCATTTTAGCTTTGTTTATGTGTAACCTACAAAATCACAAAACACACTCAAAGTGCATGTATAACTCCAAATAGTAATGAAATTATGTAAAGTTAACATGGTATGAGGTGTATGGAAAATACATCGATCAGTTAGTTGATATTGAAAAGGTGGCAGTCAACTCCAGTCTCCGATTACTAAAATAAAAAATGCACTTATCGAGTCTAGATCCAAAAGAGATCAATAAAAAATCTCATAAGGACACAATCCATGTAAAACAGGTATTTTTTATTATTAAAACACATGTGATGTAGTTTTTTTTGCACTAGGTCGTTGGTAAGTATTAAGTATACGTAAACGTTAGGAAACGTAAACGAAAACCAAAAGTCGAGATCGTTCCTAGCGAGGTGATTTTTTAGGCCAATTAATACGTGTTTGGATAGTCACGGATTTGGGAATCGAAGTTTTAAATGTAAAAGATGAAGCTACACTACGATGGTTAAAAACTAAGTCAAATTACACGGGCACGCAAAACGAGGAAGAATAATATTAAAATAATGCAAAAACCCAAAAATTTTAAAATTTGAAATCTATTTAATTTTAACTTAATTAAACAAAAATGAAAATACAAAAATCAAAAAATGCTTTTTGGGCTTTAGAAACAGGCCAAAGTAAAATAGTCCAAAACCCGTAATGCGCTTTGTTGGGCCAATGAAAGTTTTAACAATGGCCCAGTCTAGATTTGTTTAAATTAGACTAAGTGTTACTGGTCGCTGAGATGACCAGCGACAGAGACCAGACCAGCGGAAGGCAAAGCCTCAGTTGGCACACTAGGAACATTCAAGTCAAAGACAACGTCAGAGAAGTCGAAGATTATCTGAAGTCATGCTCACCCGCGATTATGAATAGCTGGGATGTAGAAGGAATGTGATGGTGTCCAAGGACTATGAGATGAGAATACTCAGAGATCACTTACAACCCTAAGAAGTCTTATGCAAGCAAAGCTTGTCTGATCCTTTATAGTTTAGGCGGAATAATTTACAAAGTGTTTTGAGCAGGACAAAACAAGAGATTCAAGATAAGCCTAGTACGACCTAGTGGGACAAAAGGTGAACAGTTGGCAGAACTGTTCACCTAAAGTAGTTTAAAGGTATGTCTCGATTTAGACATACATTTAATACGTTGTACTCTTCCACTTAGAAGATGACACGTATCAACTACTCCCACTAAGGAAGCAACCTCGTACCACTATAAATAGGAGGGAGAAAGAAGAGTTATTCAACCCTTGTGCTTGGATAAATAATATAAGTTTCTTTTTCTCTTTGGAACCTCTGAGCCCTCAGCTGTCTACCAGCGACTCATAGGTTCTCTTGTAAACTTGAGGCTCGAATCAAGTTTACTCATTCTAGGGTTCATTTCTTATTGTCATTCAACGGGTGTATTCATAGCACTTTGTGCTACTGTGTTTATAACAATTAATAAAGCATTACACGTTTGAAAAGTAACTCTTTGTGTGTTCGTGTTTATATGAGTTATAGTTTCAACAATTGTTGTATTTTGGGACTTTCAATTGGTACCAGAGCGGTTTGATTTATAAAACTTTTTATAAACCGTTCTTGTTTTTTTAAAATCAAGATCCAAATATGACTGAAACTATGCCTCATATACCACCACCTTGTGGTCAATCTAGTCAAGCTAATACTTCGACTAACTCTCCGGCCACCACATCTACTACCATTCCTACACCTGTTGTAAGTACTGGTAATAATGATGATGACCTTCCCCAACTTCTTGATGTTTGCGGGGGGTCACATGTGTCCAATGTTCCAGCGTTCGATGAAGAAGATTTCTCAAGTTGGAAAAGTGAATTTCTTATTTATTTAGATGGCTTAGAACCCTTCTTGATAGAAATATTAGAAAATGGACCTTATGTACCATTGGCCGTTTCCTCTACCCCCTGAGAGACCCATTAAGAAGCCTGTTAAGCAATGGTCTCTAGCGGATAGACATCTGGCTAACCAGGACAAGAGACTTAAGAGTATCATAGTTTGTTGCCTACCCAAGAACATTATGAAGTCCATAATCAAATGCAACTCTACAAAAGAGATGTGGACTGAATTGGCTCTAGGGTATGAAGGTCCAGAGGAAATAAAAGAAACCAAAATCCAAGCCCTAAGACTTAAGTTTAACGCTTTTAAAGCTTTGGAAACTGAAAATGTTGCTCAAACTTATATCAGGCTTAAGATTTTGTTGAACGATTTAGGAAACAATGGAGTTGTCCTACCTAAGGCTGAGGTTAATGCTACTTTTGTAAACAGTTTACCTAGGAAATGGCATATCTTAAACCAAATCTTAAGAGCAAATAATGCAATCAAGAATGATACTCTGGCCCAACTGTTTGGTAGATATAACTATGAAGAAGGGCTGATAGATTCTATTTACAAATCAGAGACTGATAGGTTTACTACCCATATCTCTGGTTTAAAAGCTCTTGTTGCTAACCATTCCTTTCAGGACAACGACTTTGACATTGAAGAAGATACTCGAAGCAGTCAAGAATTTCTTGATGAATTGCATGCATTGTTCCATGACAGAGCTCTTCTGGCTGATCAAAAGAGATACAACAAGAGATCAGGTAGAGTTGGAGCTTCTAAAATCGATAAATCCAAAGTGACATGCTACACTTGTGGAAAATATGGTCACTTTCAAAAGGATTGCTGGTCAAACAAAACCTCCCCTCCAAGCTTTCCCTCATCCAGCAGTGACCACAGCTGTAAGAAGAAGTTTTCTCCATCGCCTTTCAAGAAAACTTCTCAGTCTGACTCAGAGGGAAAGAAGGACTACAAAGTTAAGTACAAAGCATTGAAAGCTAAGATGGTGAAACTCAATCAAAAACCTGAAGACGCTGCCAAGAAAAAGGACAACAAGAAGACTGAAAAAGGTCTTATTGTTGCCTCATTTGATTGGGATGATGAGCCTCTTACATTAGAGGATGAAGCTACCACCACTATTAGGGCTTTCATGGCTATCGCTGATGAGGAACCAGCTGTTGGAAAAGTGAAGCAAGATCTGGTCAATGGGTGGACATCACCATGAAAAAGGTACAAATATTGCTTTCTATGCCTGAAGGTCCTGATAGAGACAATGTCAGTGACTACACTCTGGTTGACCTCCATTTTGTGGAAGAACAAAGAAAAAAACTTGTTAAACAAATTTCATAATCTTAAAAATGAGTTAAATCTTTGTCAATTTGAGTTAACAAATCTCAAACCTTTTGTGAATCTTGCTAATCAATTGCAAAATGAACTCAATAAACTTTCCATTAAAAATGAATCTTTAACTGATGAAAATACTGAACTCAGAAAAACCAATGAAAAGGGGAATGTAGGTCAATTTACTATGGAAGAATTAGTTGCTGAAGCCATTCCAGGGGATGTGGTTCAAGCAATAGGGGGTAAGGGTAGGTTTAAAAATCACATACGAGTGGCCAAAGTAAAATTTGTCCTCTTAGATGATCCTTCTCCGTTTTCCACCTCTATGGATGAGAAAGACTCTAATAAGGAATCTGGTATTTCCAAGCCTCCAGCGTTACCCAAACTCGGTGGGGCAAATCCATCTGATTCCTTGCTTGGCCCAAAACCTGCCACCAAAACCTCTGGGACATCAAATCTCAAAGTTGCTGAGAAAGCACATAAAAAGGTTTTTGTGGCCAAAGAACCTGCTAAACCCATTCCTCCCTCTAAAGATCTATCACCCACCAAGAAACTTCTCCTCACCCTTATGGAAGAAGCAAAAGGTTTGAAATAACAAATCAAACCTAGGGCAGACAGTCCATCTGTTAACTCTCTTGGTGAAGGATCAAGCAGCTCAAAGGGGAGAGCCTTGTTCAGACCTTGTAAGCATTGTGGTATCAAAAATCATTCCTCTGAGGATTGCTCAAAGAAACCTAAATGTATCACATGCGAGTCAACTAAACACACCTCAAGAGAGCATGAGGAGACAATAGATGTCCAAAAAAGCTAGAACTTAATTAAGGTCTAAAACTCCTTACAAGTCCTCTAGGATACCAGAACCCAAACCCAGAGACACTCCTCAGAGTTTCAGACCATTTCCTCCTTGCAAATACTGTAGCTTCTATGACCATCACTCTGATGTGTGTGAACACTATCCTGGATGTGAAATCTGTGGTAGTATGCGTCATGAAACCAGAGATTGCAACCAAAGAGGGGGAGACAGGAACCAAAGAAGACCCAATGTCGCTGGTCAGTGACAACATGGACCCACTGGAAAGTGGGTTCATCATCGAAACTAATTTGGTTTATGTTATATCTATGTAGGAATATTTGAAGAAATCTATTTGGTACCTGGATAGTGGGTGCTCCAGACATATGACAGGGGTTAAATAATAGATGCATAGATATAAGAAGGAGTCTGGTCCCAAAGTAGTCTTTGGAGATGACTCCTCAGGGGCTACTGAGGGATATGGCTCAATGGATTGTAATGGAATCACCTTCACAAGGGTCGCTTATGTCAATGGACTGAAGCACAACTTAATCAGTATCAGTCAACTCTGTGATGTTGGTTTCAAGGTTCTGTTCACCAAGACCCAAGGAATAGTCTTCAATCAAAATGATGATGTTGTTCTTATTGCACCTAGGAGAAGGGATGTGTATGTTATTGACATGACATCATGCCCAGAAGGAAACAACACTTGTCTCTTTGCGAAAGCCTCTGATAGTGAAAACTGGCTCTGGCACAAGAGACTCTCTCACCTTAACTTCAAAAACATCAACAAACTGACCAAGAATGATTTAGTCGTTGGGCTTCCCTCTCTGACCTTTACCAAAGACAGACCCTGCTCAGCCAGCAAAAAAGGGAAGCATCAGAGAGCCTCATTTAATACCAACAATCATTCTCCATAAATAAGTGCCTCCATCTTCTTCACATGGACCATAAAACCTCAATCCCTCAATCACAACAAGTACACATTAGTCATTATTGATGAATTCTCTAGATTTACATGGGTATTATTTCTTAAAATAAAGAGTGATGCAGCTGAAAGAATAATGTTCTTCATCAGAGAAATAGAGAACTTCAATGACTGCAGAGTTAAGGTTATCACAAGTGATAATGGCACTGAATTCAAGAACCATGCCATGGAAGCCTTTTGTGATGAAAAAGGAATCTCATAAAACTTTTCAAACCAGGCACCCTAGAACAAAATGGTGTCGCTAAAAGAAGAAACAGAACTCCCAAAGAGGCAGCCAGAACAATGCTCAGCGAATTAAGACTACCAAAGCAATTTTGAGGTGAAGTTGTGTACACAACGTGTTACACAAAAAAATCCATTATTGTGAAGAGACATGGCAAGACCGCTTATGAAGTGTATAGGAAGAGAACCCCTGATGTAAGCTACTTCCATGTCTTTGGTTTCCCTGTTTTCATTCACAATTACAAGGATCACCTGGGTAAATTTGATGAAAAGTCAGATGACGGGTTCTTTCTTGGATATTCTCCCACCTCCAGAGCTTATAGAGTATTCAATATTCACATGCAAGAACTTGAAGAATCCATACATGTTACCTTTAATGAAGCAGATAGTGTCATTACTCACACTAACTCAGAGGATTGTGACATTGACTTCAATTAAGTTAAATCATATCCAAAGGATGATTTTTCAAATCCCAAGGAATCACCTCAAATATGTCACAAGGATTTCCCATACATTCATGCATTTGATCCTCATTTAATATCTGACATCACTCCAGAGGTTGTTGTAGCTGAATCACATACTCTACCACCCTTAGAAGAAAATGTTGATCTTATCTCTCCAATCTCTCAAACAGATGAAGAGATCATGGATGAAGAAATTATATGTGATGAACCACCAGCATTCATTGAACCTACTGTGACTCCTGAACCCACATAGACTCCTGATCCTCAATCAAAATGGAGTAGAAACCAAGATATTCTTCTGGTGAATATTCTTGGCGAACCCTCTGAGGGAGTCACCACCAGAGGAAAGTTGAGATCTCTGGAAACAGCCTCAGCGAATAAATGCCTTTTCGATAATTTTCTCTCTGAAGATGAACCAAAGAACGTTGCTACAGCTTTACTGGATGAAGGTTGGGTTGTAGCCATGCACGAGGAATTGAATCAGATAAAGAGAAACAAGGTGTCGACTCTGGTAAAAGCTCCAACTAGAAAGCAAGTGGTTGGAACCCAATGGGTCTACAGAAACAAAAGGAATGAAGCTGGAATGATTGTTAAGAACAAGGCTAGGCTTGTGGTGCTGGGATACAACCAGTCAGAGGGTATTTATTATGATGAAACCTTCGCACCAGTGGCCAGATTATAAGCCATCAAAATCTTCCTAGCCTATGCAGCTTATATGGGTTTCATGGTTTACTAGATGGATGTAAAGAGTTCCTTTATTAAGAAAGCTTGCAGAGGAAGTATATGTTAAACAACCCCCAATGTTTGAGAATAGTGACTATCCTGACCATGTCTACAGACTTCACAAAGCACTCTATGGGCTGAAACAAGCGCCTAGAGCCTGGTATGAAACTTTATCAAAATTCCTATTTGAAAATAAGTTTGTCAGAGGTACTATTGACCAAACCTTGTTCACTTATAGGTCCAAGGGTGATGTCATTATAGTACAAATTTATGTGGATGACATAATTTTGGGTCAACAAACATTACCTTAAGCAAACAGTTTACCAAACTTATGAACCAAAAATATGAAATGAGCATGATGGGGGAACTAACTTTTTTCTTGGGTTTTCAAATCAAATAAAATTCAAAATGAATTTCTATTTGTCAAGAAAAATATGTTAGAGATTTTCTCAAGAAGTATGATCTGTCTTACTGCGCATCAGTGAAATGCCCCATGTTTCCTCCCAACAATTTGGGAGCTGATGACTCAGGGGTCTCTGTTAATGAGACCTTATACAGAGTCATGATTGGGTCACTGATGTACCTCATAGCAAGCAGACCAGACATCCAATTCTCCACTTGTCTCTGTGCTAGGTACCAAGCTAACCCCAAGGAATCCCACCTTGTAGATGTTAAACGAATTTTCAGGTACTTAAAAGGATCTCCCTCACTGGGTCTCTGGTATCCAAATGGATCAGGCTTCGACCTCAAAACCTACTCAGACTCAGACTATACTGGGCGTTGCCTTGATAGAAAGAGCACCTCTGGGATTTGTCAAATCCTTGGAGGAAAGTTGGTATGCTAGAGTGCAAAGAAACAATACTATGTGGCCATGTCATCAGCTGAAGCTGAATATGTTGCTACCGCTGGTTGCTGCGCTCAAGTTCTCTGGATGAAAAGTCAGCTGGCTGATTATAGAATCAATTATGAAAAGGTTCCCATATTCTGTGACAACACAAGTGCTATAGCCATCTCAAATAATCCGGTACTTCATTCCAGAACTAAGCATATTCACATCAGGTATCACTTCATCAGAGACCATATTTTAAAAGGAGATGCTGAGCTTCACTTTATACCCACCGAATACCAGCTCGCTGATATTTTTACCAAGCCTCTGGCTGAGGCAGGCTTTACTAGGCTAGGTGCTGAGCTGGGTATGCTCAATATTGGCAAATAAATCTACTAAGTGATCCCTGTCTCTGGCATTTAAGAGAATTAAATGTAACGAGGTATTTACATTTCAATGGGAATTAATATATTCTAGTATTTAATTCAAATGATTTCCTTTTAATGTTAACAACTTTCTCGATTTCCAAGGAGACAAAAATCATATGAATGGTCAAGGGGTCCACTTTTTCTCAAAAGGTAATTTTTGCATTAAATGCTTTAATTCGAAAACGGAAAAGCTTTTCACATACCCTTGATCCATTGTTATTTTCATTGTCACAACTCATTATTTCACACACACATACTGTTCATCTCTCTCTAATCCTCAAAACCTTCACTCAATCAACAATGGCGTCTTTTAAAACAAACTAATCCGTCACCGTCTTGGCCACATCTAACATCGACTTTGGCATAAACGATGGAAAGATCGCACTCAACAACTGTGTTGCATTTCTTGAACACAACAATCCCCTTTAC
This sequence comes from Glebionis coronaria, assembly GCA_025667525.1. Classification (NCBI taxonomy): domain Eukaryota; kingdom Viridiplantae; phylum Streptophyta; class Magnoliopsida; order Asterales; family Asteraceae; genus Glebionis; species Glebionis coronaria. The sequence continues at coordinate 144,831,743 of CM046878.1, forward strand.
ACACCATTGCTAACCTCGTGGAAGAACTCTCCTATAGCCGAAGCCATTACAAGAGAACCCTCCACCTGTTATTCACAATACTTGAAGAAGTTTTGGTTCTCGACTGAAGTAGACCAAACTTCTTCACACATCACTTTCAACCTTTCGACCCATCCACATCCTCTCATCTTTGACTTCACCCCTTTTTCCAAGGCCATTGGACTAAACGTCAATGAAGACATGACCGCTGTGTCAAGCAGCACCACTGTGAAGAAGGCTCTGGCAACCCTTCGACCTTATGATGATGATGATGACAAACCCTTTTCCTCCCTCGCCTTCCAAAACAAATCCCTACTTAACGTGAATTACTTCTCGCCCATATGGAGGAAGCTAATGCTATACATTGTTAAATGTCTGGGAGGAAACCAGGGATCGCATGACCAGCTAAATGGATCTCAGCAGGTGATTGCCTACTACTTAATTTGGGGGTTAGATATAGGGGTCGCCCACATACTCTACACAGATCTCATAGCCAAGCTTGAGAATAAAGGGAAGAAGAATCATCTGGCCACCATCTGCTACACCAAATATCTCTCTCTCATTATAGAGAATATTCTTGGTGAAACCTACACTAATGAATAACTTCACTCTTTCTCTCCCTTTCACATCATACTAGCATCGCTGAAGACTCCCCTAGAGAATGAAGTACCTCTCACTAGGCATATGCTGAAGGTAGCTGGGCTACTTTCACCAGAAGAAGGAGAGCCCTTGATCCCCTATCTTGAGGTTATTGCTGAAAGTGTGGCTGAGAAGTCTTTGTCCAAGACCACTGTGCAGCCTACTTCTCGGCCCAAGGTGCTGAAGGAAAAGAAGAAAAAGAGGAAAGAAATCCCCCGTTCCTCTGAAGCCCCTTCTGTTAATCCATCTAAGAAGACAAAGACGAAGAAGAACCCATCCCCTACTATGGTGGATGAGGAAATGTTGGTCCCTTGTAAATGGTTATTACTTATCAACCTTAAGTAATAACTCTTTACCAAGACTTAAGTGTGTTGTTTTAACAATAGATAAGAACTATGAACAATTAAAACAACAATACCAATAACTTTTCAACGTATAGACTTTTATTAGAATCAAATAAAGAATATATAACCCACTTTGTTTGCGGAATAACAAAGTGGTTGAATGACAATGGGTTGTGATCTCCTCTACTTAAACGTATAACCAAAGTTAAAGTCTAAGCTCCAATCTAAAGGTTCATATGCATCTTGGCTATATGTTTTAGTTGGTATCGAGAGAGAAAGGTTTTCCAGAGTTTTTACTCTTGTATTGGTTAATCCTTTCTCTCTCAACGTACACTCCTTTTATAGGTAGTGTAAACTAGGGTTTGCATTTGCATGTTTCAATGCATGGGTTTATCCAGTGGGTGGTTGATGCCCATGCTGGATAAATAGTACAAAATACATATTAAACTATTCTAGAAAAGATAAAGGTTGTACTTATATCTAAGTATAGAAGCAACCTACTTTGAACTAAAGTTATCTTTTCCCGCCTAATGCAAACCATCAGAATACTGAAGAGTCTTCAGTATCCTAGAGGAGATCAACATCATTCAGTTTGGTATTGTCAAACCAAACTGAACTGAAAGCTCTTCTTCAGTTCTTGTTCTTCAGCAACTATACCGCCTAGTATTTGAAGTGAAGACTCCTTTGTCTTCTAAGTTAACTGGAAGAGGAAGGCTGAACGTTCTTCAGCTACTAAGTCTTCAGTAGGAACTTTGTTCCTCTGGTCATCCTTCAGCAGACTGGCCTTACTGCTGAGCATGAAACACTTAGGGGGTTTTTATATTCAAATCCTAGAGTTTCTTTAGGGTTAGTAAATACTGACCCAGCAATCTCCCCCCTATTTGGATATACAAATAGCCTAAGTCTAATATCAGTAGTAAGTGAGCATAACAACTTCTTCTTACTTGCACTAAACAATTAAATACTTATAAACATCAGATAATCATTTATTCATGAATAGTAAAAATTACAACAAAAAACAATACAAATGATTATTCAATTCTACTTAGGCCTAAGTTCTTCAATTATGGGAGTCTGAGTTAATGGATCTGAGTTTCTGTGGTCCAGTATAGCAAGCAAGCACATGCTGAAGGTTCTAGCAGCATCAGTACGTCCTGGACCTCCATGCTGAGAGTAAAAGATCCTTTGAACATTCGAGATAAGTTCATGGTTCATTTCATCGAGATCACTTATGCCCAAAAAATATTGACGTTCTTGATGATTTAACATTATCATTCCCAATTCTGGTTCGTCTAGTACATAGCTAGGGAGATGATTTTGAAACTGAACAAATCCTTTGTATTTCTTTGTAGTGACAAAAATGTCACCCACACCAGGTTGTATCAGATTAGCTCTTTTGTTCAGCTCCAGAATGGGGTCTTGGTCCTCTAGAGAAACTTGAGTGCTGATGTTCAGAATCTCACCCAGTCTTTAATGATTTCTCATGAAGTGCTCAATTCTGGTGCGAACTTCATCCCACCTCTTGGATTTCCTTTTCTCAATCTTCACACTCATTTCAGTCCACTCAGTGTAAGAAAGTTCTTTTCCTTGGAAGTTTTCAAGGATCTCATCAGTTCCATCACCGCAATAGAACTTGAGATGAATATCACCTCTACTGGTCAACATATCAACTTGGTGATTGGTGAGAGATTTCTTCTGTTCAGCCTTGTTATACAAAACTTTTCATATAACATTTTGATACAGAGATTTTGTTTACCCTTTTTATTTTCTATTATCGTTCCTCGACTCGACTCGAATTTGATTAGCAATTATCGTATCGACTTAACTTGTTTTTGGTAAATAATATTTTTGGTATTTTCAAACTAATTTAAAAACTATTTAAAGTAAAGCTATTAAAAACTTTAATCTATTTTAAACTAAATTTAATAATACCATTTTAAAGAAAATAAAACTTTTAAATAAAAATTATTTAAATCTAATTTTACTAAGACAAAATAAAGAGAAACTTTTTAAATGACTTTTAAAAATCTTAAAATGAAAACTTAGTAAAACGGATTTTAAAACTAACTAAATTTCAAAACTTAAAATAAAACTATTCAAACAATTGTGAAAATTAACTTGAACTTTAAATAAAACGTAAATCTACTTAAATGAAAAATATTTTCTAATAAAACTTAACCAAAATAAAAACCTTTTAATGACAATTATTTTAAAACAAAACTAATTTATAAAATTTAAACTCAATTTAAAACTAATTTAAAAATTGTAAAAGTAAATAAAATTAAAATATATATTTATTATTTTTTTTTATTTTTTTTTTACTTTTTATTTTTATGAAAGCTGAATTTAAAAGAAAATTAAAGTTTTAAATTTAAACTTAATAAGACTAAAAATTAATTAAACTTTGTAAATGAAACTTCCAACATTTTAAAAGCCTATATTAATGATAAAATGCATAAACTAACACAAAAAGATGCCTAGTAGAGATGGTTGGGGCGTTTGGTGGTTATACGAGAGGTCCTGAGTTTGAACCTCAGGGTGGACGGAAATTTGGCTATATATTATTATTTTTTGGATTCTTATATGGAACTTGAGACACTAAACCAAACAGTAGTACTCAAATTCAGCAAATATCAACTTAAACAAAATAGGCAGTACATCAAAATCAGAAAGCAAATAAACTAAAAACCAAAATTAGTAAAAAAAAACATAAGGCAAATAAGCAAAATTAAAATGAACTAAAAGCTGAAATAAAAATAAGCCAAATAAGCTGATAAATAATTTAGCTAATAATATACAACCAAAATAAGAAAATCATAATCCAAATCCAAAATCCTAAATAAGCAAATTTAAAAAGCTGATAGACTAATAAGCAGAATCAAACATCAAATCTAAAATAACATGTGATGACTACTAATCCAGACATAAACAGAATTAACCAACTTATTCAAAAACAAAAACAAAGCAAACAGATCCAACGAACTAATCAAATAAAAGCAGATAAAACAAATAATATGCAGTTCCAAATAAACTAAATAAACTCTATTTAATCTCGAATCAAAATTAAACAATTACCAAAACTAAACAGATTAAACCAATAACCAAACAGTAATTAAAACGTAAATACTAATGCAAACGAAAATCATAAGCAGATCCTACAAACTCGAAAACTATAGCAACCAAACAAACCGAATCTAAAAACTTAACATAAGCAGATTTGAAACAAACATAAGCAAATTTAACAAGAAATTAAAGGGAAAGAAATAACACCTTTTTGGAGAACCCTTTGAGCCGAAGGTGAGGCGCTGAGCCACCTTGTGAGTCAAAACAACACCAAGCACCACCTCAAATAATCAACCCGAAACAGCTTGAACCGAAGGTATCAGTCTTCGATCCAAATAACTTCCAACTGAACAGTGCTCTTTTTTTTATATTTTTTTTTATTTTTTTACTTTTTTTATTTTTTTATTTATAATAACGAAAACAGTAACAGTAAAGCATAAAAACTCAGAAAAGATTGAATTTAAGCAAAGGACAGGAATTTAAATGAAAGACGAAATTTAAATAAAACTCAACTTTTCATTAATAAGATAAAAAATTACAATTGACTAAAAATAAAAATTACATTAAACCTTGATGTAGGTTTTTCGTACACGTTTTATGAAAAACGCGTATGAGTGGCAAGTATTAAGTTATACGCTTTAGGAAAAACGTAAAACCGAATAAATGCGGGTTCGTTCTCGAAGGAGGTGTGTGGAATATGTGCCAAAATAAAATAACAATGTTTGGATTAGTGACGTTTTTGGTTGAGAAGAGAAAAAGTAAAGACGAGTTACGCTACGATTACACTACGACGAATGACGTAAAACGCGAACGTAATTACGTAAAACGTGACGAAATTAAAAATTAAATCTATAAATTAATTAAAAGCTAAAACTAAGTCTTAAATAATATAAATAAGAATAAAAATCCAACAAATATTCAATTTTTAAAACCTTTTATTAATTAAATATTCAATTTTTAATGCTAATTAAAGCCCAAAAATTAAATATAATTAACAAAATGCCCAAAATATTATTTTATTGAACTAATAACTAACTTATATTATTTAAAGACTAAAAACTATTTTTCCTAAATTTTTAAAACTATTTTTTTATTTTTTAAAGGCTAAAAACAATTTTTAAACTAAAATAATGATAAAAATTAATAAAATAATGATAAAAATAAACTTACTATTTTAAAAATCCTATTTTATATTACTAAACAGTAGAAAATTTTAAAAAGTTGAAAAAGTAATTTTTTTACACTAAAAGACAAAACAATTTAATAAAAACTAATTAAATTTGCAATTAATTCTAAAAACTATAAATTTAAAACCTAAAAATTAAAATATATATTCCTAAGTCCGAAATGATAAAAGAAAATTTTTAAAAAAAGAATCAATTTTTTTCGACTTTTTAACAATTTTTTATGAATTAAAAACAATTTAAACTAATTAAATGATTAAAAGAAAATAATAAAGGATTTTTAAAAAAAAAAAACTTTTTTTTTTATATAGAAGTACTCCTTCCTCCCAGTACTTTTAGTGACACTTTTAAGTGTCACAAAACTGTCGCTAAGTAGAATCCTCCTCCCTCCCTCCTCCCTCCCAAAACTATAAGCGACACTTTTTTTGTCAAAAAGTGTCGCTAAAGGCTGTTTTCACTCTCTGTGATCAGGGGTCTTTTGAAGCTCGAATTTGGTTGGATTTAAGGCCTTTTGGTGGCGTTTTTGGGCACAAGAGGCACCCCCACACTCGTGGAAGTGTGGGGAGTCAAACAAACAATAAAAAGAGCAAGTTAAAAGCAAAAATTACACAAAAATAAGCCAAAGAGTTACTGTAATGAGCATAAGAGGGTCTGATGAAACTTGCTGAATTATAGCACACTAGGTGAGTTTCAAGACCCAAAAATTTTACCAAAGGACACAAAAACTTAAATCAATCTATCCTCAATCCTATCCTAACACTAGATGTGACAGTGGACCAAGAATTAAATCACAAAACTCACAAAATTAAGCCCTACACCTACTGTTTGTTCAAGGCGGTTTTATGCAATTTTTATAACACCAAAGTTGTTATCTACTTACCAAACTCAAACAAGTATAACAAATTACTACCAATTTGATTATGTGTAATCTACTTATAGCATCTAAATGTGCCAATTTCTTTACCTAAAAAAAAACAGATCCAAACACCCCATATTAACCTGCTGAATATTTTCACTTACTGAATATGAAGCTTAACACGGATATCTAGTGGCCAAACCTGGACTATATGCTAAATAACACTCAAGAAAGTTTTGCATAAAGCCCCAAACTAACACTGGTCTTAACTCAATCCAAGATCTCAATGCTTAACTCCTCCAAATGAAAACACCAGAGGCATGTGCTTGTTTGGGTGCCTTTATATATAAAAAAAAAAGAACATGAAATTCCTCTTGACTAAAAACTAAGTTAAACCAAAGTCGAAACGGAAAATGAACTAATCACTCGAGTATGTTTAGACACAATAAAGCTTGGTATTATGTTTCCTTTATATCAAATTCCCTACATCCAAATACTACTTCTAAAGTGTTTAAACTAAAATTTTCAAACTAAATGCATACAAGTCTATAACAAATCAACATACAGCTATAGTACGCTTAAAACATCTACAGAACTTAATGTAGGCAATTAAACAACACAAACGCAAGATTAACAAGAAATCCTAGCATACTCAAATAAGTCACACAAATGCAAAGAAAAGTTGAAAAAGGGTTCAAGCCGTACCTAGGCTGATGCCATCTTTTCCACTTCAAATTGGGTTTATGGAGCCTAAGAAGAAGTCTTTTGCTGGAGTTCTACAACGAAACCAAAAGAGACCCAGTATCTTTAAAAATGCCAAAAAAACGGAAGAGGTATCTTTGGACCTGTACAACACAGACAACCAAAAACAAACCGAGTAGTAGAAGCTGGTCACAAGCTTGGTTGTCAATCAACCTTGTGGCAGCTTATGCTACAGTAACGGTTAGTACACCAGATAAAACGAAATCGAGTTTTTCAAAATCCCTTTGCACAGAAAATTTTAATGACACAAGAGGAAACAAAATTTTAACAAGAATCAAGTCTTCTGTTGTGACTGGTTGTCAATCAGTTACACCAAAAGAATCTCAACACTTGGATCTCAAAATCAATTAATTTGCCAAAAAATTTGAGCAAAAGTTAACTTTGATAAGAGTAAAAGTAAAACTTGCAACCTTGATAAATCTCTTACACTAAGAAAAATAGAAACACTGGAACACAACAATGCAATATTTAAGAAGTTTAAACTTTAACTATTTATTAAATTCAAAAAGGGATTACAAGTGCTGGAACAAGAAGAAAAGGGACACAGGCGTCACCTTTTATACAGATACAAAGAAGGCTCTAGAAAACTACAAATATCAAACCCTAATCAATTGAATTCCCTAAATGCCCTTCAAAAGATGCCAGAATATGCTTGTGAAGATACTCTTGTTTGAATAATCTTGGAGTCAAAGGTTTACCCATGTGATGTTTGCTTGGCTTGTTATGAGGATGCCAGAAGTGTTCATAAGATCTTAGCTGTTGATTTGGTGTAGAAAACACGCAAAGAAATCCATCCGTTCATTCTCTGTGAAGATTTTTGTTTTCTTCTTCCTTTTTGCAGCAGGGAAGGACACGTGGAGTGGTCCATAATGGTGTGGGGATTAGTTTGTTGGCGGGAAAAGGATGAGGGTGTGGTGAATTATGTATCTGGACAAATTAGTGTCTTAATTCATGGATTAGGGTTAGGGGTAATTAGGGTTCTTGATAGGGAGGAAAAGGGGGATTTTGATGAAGATAATAAAAACAGTATATGTTTACCTCCATAAGAAATCTTGTTTAAGTTATAAACCGGGTTAAATGTCTTTTGATATATGGGCTGGGTTGTAAGGATTTTGGACGGATATTGGGTTGGGTAAACGGGTATGGTTGGGTATTTGGTGGGTTTGGGTTTTGTTTATGGCAAAAGACCCCCTGCTTTTCCAAGGTTTCATCACTTTGTATAAAACAGCTTAATAAACTATTTTCCTTTGTAAAATCTTTTAGCAACTTGTCACTTTTGGCACATGCATATCCAAACTTTGTTTAAAGGGCTTTTTATGCAATAGAAGCATTCTTCAAGGACCAAATGTGTATATTCTTGAAATATTAGGGACCCAATGTGTAATTTGAGTATTCACAAGGGTATAATATGACAAGTCTTCCAAAGTAGAGGGACCAAAGTTGCCAAATCTTCAAAACTTCAAGGACTTCAAAGGAAATTCATGATTCGGGTCCGGTTCTTTGTGCGGCTTCGTTTCCCGTGTTCGTTTTTGCTTGATTCCTTTGATCTTTTGGTGAATTCACGATATCCGTACCTGAAATACACAATGAACAAATACAAGCACATATATGGGTATTTTGATGATATTTTAAGCGTTTTAAGCCCGATTTGGACGATGAGACTATGTATGAATACAGTCTCATCACTCCCCCATACTAAACCATTGCCGTGTCCTCACGCAATGCTAGAATTAAGTATCATAGCAATTCCAAAATTCATTTTATGATGACATTTATTCAAGACATGAATTTAAATAAACTATTACACGCGTTTTAGACATAATGTATTTTTTTCATCACGAGAATGTGACTTTTAGGATCATAGAACAAGAACACGTGAATGCTTCGTTAGAAATAATTTCGTCGTCCTCGATTTTCACCCAATTCCATGCTAAGCGTGTAACGAGATCATTGTTATTATAAGTTAGCAACACGAACACATCTCATGAGTGTTAATTACACACCTAAACTCCCTTATTCCTACTTGGTATCTCTTATATTTTATTTTGTCTTAATGATCACGAGGATACATCATCGACTTATGCGTAAATAGAGATTAAGTCTAAAAATAGAAGCTTAACGGTGTAACCAAAATCATCAAATCAATAATTCACCCCAATAGACAACGATGTCAAAAAATTAAGTCAACAAGAAGGATCGATAAACACGGTTTTATAACGGTTTTGAACATGAGACTTATTACCAAGACTTTTATACGCCCCCTAACGGAAGGGCCTTATTATCTTTGGTTTACCTCCATCTTTTATTCAACTTCGCCATGAAGCTTTTATTATGACTTCGGTCTTGCCTTGCCTTTTATTATCCGCCTCATCGGTGGTTTTATTAGCCAAAGACGTATATCCTCACGCTAAAGCGAATTTTGGATCTTTAAAGCTTCGAAGATTAAGGCTTGATTCACTTTCAATTTGGGCATAGATTTTTCGGCCTTGTGAGCTTCAAATTTTTGCTTAATTTAGGTGAGCACTTGAAATCTTATTATTATGTGAAGCTTTCGATTATTCGGGTGCCAATACTTCAAAACCGTGACGCTGGCGATACCTTAATGTTTTCCCAATTTAATTACATGGAAGCTACCAAAACAAATTAGAAACCCAACAATAGTGACTAAACCGCTAAATCAATATTTATTAACAATTTATTATGCAAAAGCGTGGGGAGAATAAGCTAATAATTACTACACATAAGATCGTGACGATTACGAGACTTATAAATAACTCTATCATTTCTCGTCCTCATTTAAGAGACTTAGCCTAAAAAAGTTAAGGAATCGAGCTAAGTGCTCAACACGCACGGTCGAGTCAAAAATTACTCTCGTTCTCACCATCGGAAAACCTACATTCGTGTCTTAAACACTTATGAAAAACTAGAAAAAATTTAAAATTTGGCCATTTTTAGCCTTATTTGCAACAAAACAATAACAAAATGATGAATATTGGATTGCGTGGTGACGTAAGCAAGGTGAAGTATCTACTCACCCCCCCATACTAAAACTAAACATTGTCCTTAATGTTTCGAGTCTAGGGGTGTAAACACCCCCATACTAGAGACGAAGTCGAATGCTTAATCTCAAGCATGGAAAGGGTAAAACGAATAACCTAAAAGCCGTTTATGAATTATGCTAATAAGATAAACGTTAGAACATAAAAGGATATCATCGGATATCGGAATCTCCAAAGGCAACGATCGAAGCTCGAGTGATCCGTAAAACGAACACGAGAGGCTTCAATGATGACGATGAACCTAATAGATCACAATCACAAACAACCACGAAACAAAGGTAGGAAGAGCACAAGTCCCCTCGTTACGTTAAACTAAGAAAGCGATAATATTTACAAGGATAAGCATGAGAATCCCCCACGAGGCACCTTGTTTTTGATAACCGAGTCAAAAGCTCGACTCGAATCCCCATAAATGTGATCATTTAGAGATAATCTTGGTTTGGTCATTTTTGGTGGGACTTACATGATAAACAAGGCCCAAAAGTACATGGAGTACTTTAAAAATCCGATAAACGTATACCGGGGTCAAAGATAGCGTCTTCGTTTTCGGATGAAAGACGAAACAACGCTACTCCAACGCGTGCCAAAACCCCAAAGGGGTAGAAGAAAAGAGATAAGAAGTAGAAAGGTGGGGCAATGGGTAAGTCAACAACATGAGCTACTCGAGGTAGACTCACACCAAGCAAATAGATTAGATTTCCATTTATTGCATCGGTGGAAGACCGAGATTTCCCTTTACAAGCAATTCCGGGATCGTAAATCTCGTCCTCGGTGGAGAAATGGGAGGGAACATTTGGGGCTTCCCCCACACTAGATCCACACACACCACCGTCAAAAGGAGTAGACGAGGTGGTAGCACTCATAACACGATGTGATGACGGAGTTAAACATGTAGAAAAATCATTTAAAACATTTTTAAAATCCTTTCCTTTTTCATCGTTTAAAAACTCTTTATGAAAACCCGATTGAATAATGTCGAAAATATTTGGCGTGTCAAATTGAAAATTAGTCGCGCTAAAAATCCTCACATTTAAGTCATTGGTGGGAGGGGGTGGCGGATTATATAAGTTCTCAAAACGTTTATCAATAAAGAACACCGCCCCCTCGGGGTCAACATACTCGTCGTCCTCATGAACGTCGATCTCATCGATTCCTTCATCAAAGATAGGCTTGTCAAACCAAGGTTTGTCATTCCCCTCCTTGAGTATCTTAGAAACTCTCTCGAAGAGATCACGATCAAGCACGAAACCATCATTCTTTTGTGGGGATCGTTGATAAGTTAGATCCTCACGAATGTGGTAAACGTCATTCTCAAATGAGGAGTGTTGATTAGGTAACTCCTCGAGAATGGGATTTGTGGTCACATGAGTTGGTTCGTTATCGAAAATAAGACGTTCCAACTCATTTAGTTCATCCTCGATCTTGGAAAGGTCGACCTCACTTGTAGGTGGAAGTGAAGGCATAAGAGCTAGCTCTCGTTCAATGATTTCCTCAATCTCGGGATCAAACTCATAATCATCGTACTTCACATGTTTCTTCTTAGGAGAATCAAAAATAGCATGTGGATTTCGAAGTACGTGATCAAGCTCGGCAAAATCGCCATCGTCATCGTCAAAGAAAGAGTCGATGTGAGCACTCACAACCATGGACTTACAAGCACTAGGGCTATGCTTAGGTGACTTTTCTAAGACGAGAGGATCGATGTCGATAAACCCTTTAGCCTCAACGGGTGTTGGGCTAGGCAAAGGAGGCACTTCGATGGAGTTAGAAGTTGAAGCCTCAAAGACGTGGTCCTTCGAAGGTGGTGAAGACGAATCCATTTTGGTCATTGTCGTGATGGCATTAACGTCACCCTTCGGAATTGGTGTTTCACTTGTTTCGCTAAAAACATCCCAAAGTGAGTTTTCATCCATGAATTTACACATACCCTTTTGAATTAGGTACACGTATTCTTTATCATTAAAATCATCATCTTTAAAACCGTTTTTCTTAATTCTTTCAAAACATGCATCAAGCTTCATTCTTTCCGCTAAAGTAAACATTTTGAAATCATTAGAATTTGAATCATTAGGTTTTGAAACCTCGGTTTTTTCATTCTCATTAAATCCTTGGGATTTTCTAGCGAAAAAGTCTATTTTCTCATCCCCATATCTCATAGTAAGTCTCCCCTCGTGAACGTCGATTACGGTTCGAGCCGTCGATAAGAATGGTCGGCCTAAAATAATGGGACATTTAGGGTCACACTCGTAATCGGATATAACGAAATCCGCGGGAAAAACAAACTTTCCAATCCTAACATAGACATCCTCGGCTATTCCAATTGGTATAAGTGGAGTACAATTCGCAAGCTCGATTGTCATGTTCGTGGGGGTAAGCGAAGGCAATCTCATCAATTTCCAAAGAGAATGAGGCATAAGATTGATGCTAGCACCTAAATCGGCAAGGGCTAAACATCCCTCAATCTCGGAAAAATCACAAGGTAGTAGAAATTGGCCCGGATCCTTTTCCTTTCTCGGCATACGCCTTTTGGGTTTTTTAAGAAGGATCGAAGCACAAGTTTCTTCAAGGGTTACTTTGGTAAGGTCGACAAAGCTCTCTTTTTGAACCGTGGATGGAATTCGAGGTACACGAGGGTGTGCACTCTTTTCCTTGGTCGCCACGTTCACCCCATCGACTTTAGAACAAGAAGACGTCTTAGAAGTCGAGGGTTGAGAGGGATAAACAACACGGAATCCTTCAAGGTTAGGGGTAATCACACGACCTTTCTCACGAGACGAGGCGGCTTTGCATTGTTCTTTCGGATTAGCTACGGTGTCACTAGGTAACGAACTTGATGACGAACCCGAGGCCTTGTTCATTATAGCCGAAAACATCTTTTTAATATCAATTTGCCCTTGCTCAATCTTCGTATTTTGCAATTTCAAAGTATTTGTAAAGTCGTTTTTCAAAGTACCAATTTCTCCCTCTAATCGTCTCATATTAGCCTCATTCGTTTTCATGTAATTTTGAAAATCGTTTGACGAACTATTTTGATTTGAATTAAAGTTCCCTTGGTTTTGATTACTTCTTTGAAAATTGTTTTGATTTTGATAATTGTTGCCTTGGTTATAATTGCCTTGTTGTGATGGACCGGCGTTATTTTGATTTTGATTAGAAAAATTGTTGTTTAACGCACTCACATTCGACGTTTGGCCATCCGTAGCCGCACACTCGTAATAATTATGAGGTCCACCACAAAACGTACACGAAACCTCAACCGCTTTCACCGTAGCGGGAGCGTCTTTCTTTTGCATCTCAATGAGATAAGACGTGAACACATTCGTAAGCTTGTCGACTTTTGCATCAACTCTCTCAATGTCGCGATTAGAACTACTAACATTGGCGACATTGGCAACACTCGGTGCATTGCGGAGTTGGTAAACCTTGGATCGGTTCTCGATAATTATCAAAGCTTCTCTCGGAGTCTTACACAAAAAGTTGCCACCGGCGGCGGAATTCAACGAGTCTTGTTCGTGAAAATTAAGACCGTTGTAAAACGTATCGATTTGGTGCAACTCGGAAAAACCATGGTGAGGACATTGCCTAAGCAATTCCTTAAAGCGATCCCACGCGTCTCTAAAAGATTCATTCGATTTTTGCTCAAATTTTGTAATCTCGTTTTTGAAAAACGTTGTCTTAGACGGTGGGAAAAAATAATTAACGAATTTGGAAACTAGATCCTTCCACGTAGTTATGGAATTAGGTGGCTCTTTCTCGTACCAATCCTTGGCGGCACCATCGAGCGAGTAAGGAAAAAGCATAAGCTTGACGACATCGGTGTCGACGTTCTTAAACTTGCTCGTGGCCAAAAGACGATCAAAATTCCGAATATGGTCGTGAGGATTATCGGCTTCACGACCTCGAAACTTCGTAGCTTGGATCAACGAAAGCATTCCGCTCTTGATCTCAAAATTCTCCGCCTCGATGGCGGGAATTACGATCGCGTCTCCATAACCCTCGGTGGGCGCTTGGAGCAATTCCATCATAGAACGATTGTCGGCCATCTCCTCTACGGTCTCTTCAACAACGATATTAGGAACGTCGGTTTCTAATTCTCGTCTACGTCGTCGATTCCTTCGATTACGATTGCGTCGATTCGAAGCTTCACTAGAATTGGAATAGTCCTTCGATCGAGTGCGCATGCACTAAGCGTAGAATGGGTGGTAGCAAAGAAGATTCTTTTTTGCGGCTTTTTGATTTTTTCAATTTTTTTGGTTTTTGATTGGTTTTTAATTTTTTTTGGATTTTTGAATGTATTACGTAGACACAAATCTACAAATCTCTCCTCGAATCGACTTTCTCGATTAAAGGAGCCTCAAAGAATGAAAACGATCACGTGGAGTGAACGTTCTCGATGACTTTAGAACGTTGGTGGAACACCAAAACGTTCAAGAGGGTTTAATCTTGAAAACACAAGCAAATATAATATACGTAGATAATACTTGGGCGGCAAACCCTCGATTAGCCCTCTTTCTCAAAACACGCACAAGCAAGCGGAGGAAACGAGGCGGCAATAAGCACTTAAGAGCCTTTTTCCTTTAGGTCGTGAAATACAACCGCCTTATACCCACCTTATAGTTTGTGTTAATCAAAATTAAGCCTCACGAAAGTATTTATCTATTTTGCCTTTAAACTTTTGCTTTAGATTCGAATACAATGATCGAGTGATGAAATCCCGAATCAAGGTTGTGATTTCTCACGTATTTGGAGTACTTGTATATTTATTTGTTCTTACGTAGTACAATATAGTAATAATAATATTCACAAGAAAAAACGAAAACCAATATATCTACAATATAGTAAAGATTGTTGTGTGTTTAACTTAGGAAAATTAAACACGATTTATTTGGATATTATACTATAATAGAGAAAAATAACAAAAATGAGTATGTACGATATTCACGCTTTCCAAAAAAATTAAAAGCAAAAACGCACTACTCACACAAACACGATAATAATAATGGCAACACACCTCCCCGGCAGCGGCGCCAAAACTTGATGTAGGTTTTTCGTACACGTTTTAGGAAAAACGCGTATGAGTGGCAAGTATTAAGTTATACGCTTTAGGAAAAACGTAAAACCGAATAAATGCGGGTTCGTTCTCGAAGGAGGTGTGTGGAATATGTGCCAAAATAAAATAACAATGTTTGGATTAGTGACGTTTTTGGTTGAGAAGAGAAAAAGTAAAGACGAGTTACGCTACGATTACACTACGACGAATGACGTAAAACGCGAACGTAATTACGTAAAACGTGACGAAATTAAAAATTAAATCTATAAATTAATTAAAAGCTAAAACTAAGTCTTAAATAATATAAATAAGAATAAAAATCCAACAAATATTCAATTTTTAAAACCTTTTATTAATTAAATATTCAATTTTTAATGCTAATTAAAGCCCAAAAATTAAATATAATTAACAAAATGCCCAAAATATTATTTTATTGAACTAATAACTAACTTATATTATTTAAAGACTAAAAACTATTTTTCCTAAATTTTTAAAACTATTTTTTTATTTTTTAAAGGCTAAAAACAATTTTTAAACTAAAATAATGATAAAAATTAATAAAATAATGATAAAAATAAACTTACTATTTTAAAAATCCTATTTTATATTACTAAACAGTAGAAAATTTTAAAAAGTTGAAAAAGTAATTTTTTTACACTAAAAGACAAAACAATTTAATAAAAACTAATTAAATTTGCAATTAATTCTAAAAACTATAAATTTAAAACCTAAAAATTAAAATATATATTCCTAAGTCCGAAATGATAAAAGAAAATTTTTAAAAAAAGAATCAATTTTTTTCGACTTTTTAACAATTTTTTATGAATTAAAAACAATTTAAACTAATTAAATGATTAAAAGAAAATAATAAAGGATTTTTTTAAAAAAAAAAAACTTTTTTTTTTTATATAGAAGTACTCCTTCCTCCCAGTACTTTTAGTGACACTTTTAAGTGTCACAAAACTGTCGCTAAGTAGAATCCTCCTCCCTCCCAAAACTATAAGCGACACTTTTTTTGTCAAAAAGTGTCGCTAAAGGCTGTTTTCACTCTCTGTGATCAGGGGTCTTTTGAAGCTCGAATTTGGTTGGATTTAAGGCCTTTTGGTGGCGTTTTTGGGCACAAGAGGCACCCCCACACTCGTGGAAGTGTGGGGAGTCAAACAAACAATAAAAAGAGCAAGTTAAAAGCAAAAATTACACAAAAATAAGCCAAAGAGTTACTGTAATGAGCATAAGAGGGTCTGATGAAACTTGCTGAATTATAGCACACTAGGTGAGTTTCAAGACCCAAAAATTTTACCAAAGGACACAAAAACTTAAATCAATCTATCCTCAATCCTATCCTAACACTAGATGTGACAGTGGACCAAGAATTAAATCACAAAACTCACAAAATTAAGCCCTACACCTACTGTTTGTTCAAGGCGGTTTTATGCAATTTTTATAACACCAAAGTTGTTATCTACTTACCAAACTCAAACAAGTATAAAAAATTACTACCAATTTGATTATGTGTAATCTACTTATAGCATCTAAATGTGCCAATTTCTTTACCTAAAAAAAACAGATCCAAACACCCCATATTAACCTGCTGAATATTTTCACTTACTGAATATGAAGCTTAACACGGATATCTAGTGGCCAAACCTGGACTATATGCTAAATAACACTCAAGAAAGTTTTGCATAAAGCCCCAAACTAACACTGGTCTTAACTCAATCCAAGATCTCAATGCTTAACTCCTCCAAAATGCTTAACTCCTCCAAATGAAAACACCAGAGGCATGTGCTTGTTTGGGTGCCTTTATATATAAAAAAAAAGAACATGAAATTCCTCTTGACTAAAAACTAAGTTAAACCAAAGTCGAAACGGAAAATGAACTAATCACTCGAGTATGTTTAGACACAATAAAGCTTGGTATTATGTTTCCTTTATATCAAATTCCCTACATCCAAATACTACTTCTAAAGTGTTTAAACTAAAATTTTCAAACTAAATGCATACAAGTCTATAACAAATCAACATACAGCTATAGTACGCTTAAAACATCTACAGAACTTAATGTAGGCAATTAAACAACACAAACGCAAGATTAACAAGAAATCCTAGCATACTCAAATAAGTCACACAAATGCAAAGAAAAGTTGAAAAAGGGTTCAAGCCGTACCTAGGCTGATGCCATCTTTTCCACTTCAAATTGGGTTTATGGAGCCTAAGAAGAAGTCTTTTGCTGGAGTTCTACAACGAAACCAAAAGAGACCCAGTATCTTCAAAAATGCCAAAAAAAACGGAAGAGGTATCTTTGGACCTGTACAACACAGACAACCAAAAACAAACCGAGTAGTAGAAGCTGGTCACAAGCTTGGTTGTCAATCAACCTTGTGGCAGCTTATGCTACAGTAACGGTTAGTACACCAGATAAAACGAAATCGAGTTTTTCAAAATCCCTTTGCACAGAAAATTTTAATGACACAAGAGGAAACAAAATTTTAACAAGAATCAAGTCTTCTGTTGTGACTGGTTGTCAATCAGTTACACCAAAAGAATCTCAACACTTGGATCTCAAAATCAATTAATTTGCCAAAAAATTTGAGCAAAAGTTAACTTTGATAAGAGTAAAAGTAAAACTTGCAACCTTGATAAATCTCTTACACTAAGAAAAATAGAAACACTGGAACACAACAATGCAATATTTAAGAAGTTTAAACTTTAACTATTTATTAAATTCAAAAAGGGATTACAAGTGCTGGAACAAGAAGAAAAGGGACACAGGCGTCACCTTTTATACAGATACAAAGAAGGCTCTAGAAAACTACAAATATCAAACCCTAATCAATTGAATTCCCTAAATGCCCTTCAAAAGATGCCAGAATATGCTTGTGAAGATACTCTTGTTTGAATAATCTTGGAGTCAAAGGTTTACCCATGTGATGTTTGCTTGGCTTGTTATGAGGATGCCAGAAGTGTTCATAAGATCTTAGCTGTTGATTTGGTGTAGAAAACACGCAAAGAAATCCATCTGTTCATTCTCTGTGAAGATTTTTGTTTTCTTCTTCCTTTTTGCAGCAGGGAAGGACACGTGGAGTGGTCCATAATGGTGTGGGGATTAGTTTGTTGGCGGGAAAAGGATGAGGGTGTGGTGAATTATGTATCTGGACAAATTAGTGTCTTAATTCATGGATTAGGGTTAGGGGTAATTAGGGTTCTTGATAGGGAGGAAAAGGGGGATTTTGATGAAGATAATAAAAACAGTATATGTTTACCTCCATAAGAAATCTTGTTTAAGTTATAAACCGGGTTAAATGTCTTTTGATATATGGGCTGGGTTGTAAGGATTTTGGACGGATATTGGGTTGGGTAAACGGGTATGGTTGGGTATTTGGTGGGTTTGGGTTTTGTTTATGGCAAAAGACCCCCTGCTTTTCCAAGGTTTCATCACTTTGTATAAAACAGCTTAATAAACTATTTTCCTTTGTAAAATCTTTTAGCAACTTGTCACTTTTGGCACATGCATATCCAAACTTTGTTTAAAGGGCTTTTTATGCAATAGAAGCATTCTTCAAGGACCAAATGTGTATATTCTTGAAATATTAGGGACCCAATGTGTAATTTGAGTATTCACAAGGGTATAATATGACAAGTCTTCCAAAGTAGAGGGACCAAAGTTGCCAAATCTTCAAAACTTCAAGGACTTCAAAGGAAATTCATGATTCGGGTCCGGTTCTTTGTGCGGCTTCGTTTCCCGTGTTCGTTTTTGCTTGATTCCTTTGATCTTTTGGTGAATTCACGATATCCGTACCTGAAATACACAATGAACAAATACAAGCACATATATGGGTATTTTGATGATATTTTAAGCGTTTTAAGCCCGATTTGGACGATGAGACTATGTATGAATACAGTCTCATCAAACCTATTCTACTTTGCAAAAATTTAAATCTAATTAACCCTACTCCTAAAATTAATTAATTAAAAAAACTGAAAAATAATGAAAAAGCTTAGCCCTCAATTACAAGATGTGGGGGGGGGGGGGTTTATAGGCAAACCCTCAAACCTTTTGGTGAACTTGGTGCCCAAGGAATAAGATCTTGGCCATTGAAATCTTCTCTCTCTTTCTTCTCTTGAATCTTGCGGCTGAAATCAATTCTTGTGCCAAGGATTGCCCTCGTGGCATGTGTGATGTGTTTAATCCAATGAAAACAAAGGATTTGGCCACGTCATGATGAATTGAGGACCACAGTTGGTGGATCTTCCGTTTTTTTGGGGGGATTTAAGTGGATTTATGTGAATTAATCCATGAGGGTAAAAGCCCTAAAAATGGTGGGTAATTTAATGATGGTGAATTTAGGGTTTGGGGTGTGGTGGCTGGGAGAGAAAAACAGTAAAATAGGTGTTTTGTTTCTTTGTTTGCTACGAGTGAATTGGGAGTTGGGTTAAAAATAAAATACATTTTATTTATTAAAGGTAAGTGGGTAACGGTTGAGGATAAAACAGAATGAGAAGTGAGGTGAAATGGGGATAATCGGGTGTGGTGAAGTGTATGGTAAAAGGATGTGTGTGGGGAGGTAAAAGGTGGACACGTGTGAGTGTATGGTAACATAATATAAACCGTGTGGGATGGGGTATGTTCATGTGTGGAGTGGTGTATTGTAAGGGTTGGTTGTTTGTTTATTTAATCAAAACCGTGTTTTGGGAAAAGTGGGGGAAATAAAAGTTAAAACCGAGTGTGGGTGAGGGTGATATGGGTTGACACGTGTAGGGGTGTAACTTGTGTGATTGTGGGGAGTTGTGATAACAGTTGACCAAGCAAATGTGGGGAAAAGAGTTGGTTGACTGAGCAATAGTGACTAACTTCACTTTAGTAATTCGTCCAAGATTTACTTGTGTAATTGGGCTAGAGGCCCAATTTTATTTTCCATTCGTTTTATGGTTTTAATTGGGCCATGAATGGGCTTTTTGCCAAATGTAAATAATTATTACTCCTTAATGGGCTTTTGAGCCCATTTATCTAATTTGGGACCCACAAGCCCAATAATCTCCATAAAATGTTAATTCCACTAAAAATAAGCTCGATTTCGGTTTTCTCGATCTTTTTCTTTAAGCTCGTGTCGGTTTAGCCGGTTTTCGTGAACTTGGGCACACTTTTGGTCTTTTGACTTTGTCTTCGTCTCTTTTCGGACTTTACTTCAACATTTGACCGTGAAATCCCGTGTTTTCTCTTCTTTTGATCATTTGTACCTATTTTAACACAAAAACACAAAACCACGCGTAATTCCGACTTTTACGATATAAAACACATGATTAGGTCTTGTTTTTCCTTGATTTTAGTGGCAAAAGGATAAGTGTTTACAGACTTATTAAATCCCCTACACTTGACCATTGCAATGACCCCATGCAATGCATTATTTTAAAGCATAAAGTTACATTTTTCTCATAATTAACCCATTTCGGCCTTTATTACTATATACTATTATTACTACGACGGAAAGATAAAACTTAAAAAGGAGACAAAATTTATAATCATTTATTAACTTGGAAATTATTTGATGGTAGAAACTCGTAAAGAAATCTAAGACTTGAATTAGGGCTTTAGTGTCATGAATATTAATCACCCTCAAGTTTCACGTTTCCCATACCAAGCTCAAAAAAGAGATCATTGTTTACCATAAGTTAGCGCAACTAACACTTACTCATGTGGTTTAATTAATCACTTAGACCCCCTTATTCCTACGGTGTATCTCTTGTATTTTATTTTTGTCTTGAATGATCACGAGGATGCATTTTTGACTTATTTCGATAATTTATTAAGGCCGAAAATAAAGTGGGACGATTTAATCAATAGTTAGCTAAAGGACAAAATCTTTTAAAACGACTTCTCGAAACCTCATAAAGTTCATATCTTGGCATAACTCGTTTCACGATTTGAGACCTTTCTCGGACCGATATTTGGCTTGTACTTCAAACTTCAAATCTTGAGAGACGATCTTGAAATTATGGTCTTCTCTTCATTTTGGGATACATCTTCATTAGGAGTGAAAGATGCTTCAAATGTTGACCACGACTTCTTCATTTATCCTCTTCTTTATTTAGGATTTTTGATATACAACGATTCGCCTCCTTTTCGGACTTGGATCTATTTATCCTCATACCTTGTTAGGGTCTTTTTGGATAGACTTCTCCATGATCTTTAGGGGAGTAATTGCTTCTCGTCATGTGTCTTGATCCATCATATAGATTTGGATTAATGATCTTCACAATCTCTTAGGATCTGTAGCAAAAAAAGTGAATCCTCATGCCTCGTGAGGGCCTTTTTGGACTCGGGTATCCTCATGCCTTGTTAGGGCCTTTTTGGATAAGCCAATATTCGCGTCCCGCTTCAATAAGTTATGCATTGGCTATGAACTCTAAATAATACCGAGCAACTTTTAAACGATCTTGTGCTAGAAGCTAAGCAACTTTTCAAATCGTACAACCTTATTTATTGCAAATATATTTATTAACAAGCGATGGGAGAAAAAGCTCATAACTAACTCACATAAGTTAATGAAAGAATACCGAACTTATAATTAACTCTATCATCTCTCGTTCTCCACAATTTAAAATCTCAAGGAATGAGACTCGTGGATGCTTAGCCTAATAAACCAATTAAGGTCCATATAGTTAAGGATAATAGCTAGAGTAAACTAAGATAAGTAAACTCGGGTTGAGTCAAAATATTCACGACGGGCCTAATATATCAAAGACGTCAAAACTTGTTAAAACCATTTTATTTATTTATTTCATTTTTTTACTTTATTCTTAAAATGTAAATTATTAATACGATGCGAGGAAAGAAAATAATTGGAAATACTACTAGGCCAAAATAGATCAAAAATTTGAAAAACGTTGAAATTTTTAAAAATTTTCCGGTTAAATGGGGTCAAATTCATGGAAAAGGCCACTAAAATTTCGATAGAAATCCCCCCTACACTTAATATAAACATTGTCCTCAATGTTTAAGCATGTGGGAGAATAAACTCCCCTACACTTAGGACATTGAGTACGTTGTTTAAAATCGAGCTAAGGAAGGGACAACTAAAGTGATCACATTTATTTATATACAAGATTGAATCACAATAGCAAAAACTTATCGAAGGAACCGGGTACACGGGAAACACGGGAACACGGGTCGAGTCAAAAGCACCAAAAGTGGATCATTAAGCACATGCCCCTGCACAATCACAACACAAAACAAACAACCTACACGGCTCCCCCTACACTTATTGTAGAAAATAGATAAAAGAAAGATAAAAGATCATCGGGTTGCCTCCCGAGAAGTGCTTGTTTTTGTTAACCGAGTCACGAGCCTGACTCGACCCCGAATTAAATGGTCCATGGGGAAGCCTCGAATGTAATACCGGGATCAAAGATCTTGTCCTCGGTCCCGGATGAACATAATAAATGAGAGGCAGGAGGATAAGTCATAGAAGGTAAAAAGGTCCTCTCAACATACGAAAAGTAGGTAAGGTCGTGATCCACGGGAGGTGGGGTGGGTAAAGGAGACAAATTGTCATCCCCCAAAGACATAGGATGGTCACTATTCGGTAAAGCCGTAATTGTATCAATCATAGAATGGTCAATGTCACCTCCCGGGTCAAAGCATTCATCCTCATGAACGTGAATCTCTTCGATTTCTTCATCATAGATAGGCTCGTCAAACAACGGTTTGTCGTTTCCCTCATTGAGGATTTTAGAAATTCTCTCGAAAAGATCACGATCAAGTACGAAACCATCATTCATTTGTGGGATTTGTTGATAAGTTAAATCCTCACGAATGTGGTAAACGTAATTCTCATTAGAGGAGTGTTGATTAGGTAACTCCTCGAGAATTGGATGAGAATCGATAGTAGAATCAAAAGTAATTGGCGAAGAGGTAAATGTGAATTTATCAAAATCCGAGTTCTCAAAATCAATATCAATATCAAGTTTTAAAACACCATTTGCCTTCTCATCAATACCATGATCACAATTAAGCTCATGCGAGAAATCCAATAACACGGGATCATAAAAAGCATCCTCGTGATGGAATTTCTCGATACTCGGGGTATAAAAGTCATCACTAAGGAGTAAAGAATCTGATAAATCATTAGTATCATGGTTTTCAAAAGTCGGTTTGGGTAAAATAGGAGAATCATCGTCATCCGATCCCGAGGAATAATTAAAAATGTAGTCGGAATCACAAGATAACTCATCCCTAGGAGAGCTAATAGTATCTGTGGGTGTCAACACCGGGGGGTGAGTAAAACTCATGATAATCTCCGGGCCTTGTCTCTCCTTTATTGGCGGAGAGATGGAAGGATCCACAGTGGGAACATCACTACTAGTAGTGGTGTTAGCCTCAATATCAACTCTCAAAGACGGCTCAATATCAAATTGATCTTGATAGGTTTCTAAAATGAGCATGAATTTCCTATCGGTGGACTCTTGCATTTGTCTAGTAGATTCTTGCATTTCTTCCATGATTTTCTCATGTTCGGTCAATTTTTGTAGAATCAAGTCCATTTGAGGGTTGTGCATGTCCATTTGATTAAAGTTTTGAAAATTGCCGTCATTTGGAAAACCTTCATTATTTGAAAACCCTTGATTTTGAAATTCCCCATAAAACCTTTGATCATATTGTGGTGGGTCACTAGTTGTAGGAAAACTAGGGGGGCCAAAATAAGTATTAGTATCATAACACATACTTTCCTCATTATTATAAACCTCCTCATAAGTTTTGTCACAATTAAAATAAGCATGAGGCCCACCACAAGTCGAACACTCCTCGGACATAATCTTATAACGCTCTTCTTGCAATATTTCCCAAATCGGACGATTATCCATGGTAGTGTCGAAAGAAAACGAAATAACAATAATTATTATGCTACGTAATATATAAAAGGAAAATCTTTTTGTATTTTTTTAGAAAAAGTATATATTTAAAAGAAAGATCGAAGGAAATCGAACTAAAAGATAACACTAATACGTAATATTTTTGGTGTAATACTTTTAGGAAAAAGTATTACTTTTGGATTTTTTAATTTTTTTGGTGCAATTCTTAGGAAAGAAATTGCTTTTGTGGTTTTTTTTTTTTTTTGTATTTTTAAATTTTTGATTTTTTTGTATTTTTGATTTTGTGTGCAAGAAAATTAACGTTCAAAGCGAACGAATCCCAAAATCGAAACGTCTTCACGAAAAATCGTCAATCGTACGAGCGAAGCGGCAGCGGCGCCATTTGATACAGAGATTTTGTTTACCCTTTTTATTTTCTATTATCGTTCCTCGACTCGACTCGAATTTGATTAGCAATTATCGTATCGATTTAACTTGTTTTTGGTAAATAATATTTTTGGTATTTTCAAACTAATTTAAAAACTATTTAAAGTAAAGCTATTAAAAACTTTAATCTATTTTAAACTAAATTTAATAATACCATTTTGAAGAAAATAAAACTTTTAAATAAAAATTATTTAAATCTAATTTGACTAAGACAAAATAAAGAGAAACTTTTTAAATGACTTTTAAAAATCTTAAAATGAAAACTTAGTAAAACGGATTTTAAAACTAACTAAATTTCAAAACTTAAAATAAAACTATTCAAACAATTGTGAAAATTAATTTGAACTTTAAATAAAACGTAAATCTACTTAAATGAAAAATATTTTCTAATAAAACTTAACCAAAATAAAAACCTTTTAATGACAATTATTTTAAAACAAAACTAATTTATAAAATTTAAACTCAATTTAAAACTAATTTAAAAATTGTAAAAGTAAATAAAATTAAAATATATATTTATTATTTTTTTTTATTTTTTTTTACTTTTTATTTTTATGAAAGCTGAATTTAAAAGAAAATTAAACTTTTAAATTTAAACTTAATAAGACTAAAAATTAATTAAACTTTGTAAATGAAACTTCCAACATTTTAAAAGCCTATATTAATGATAAAATGCATAAACTAACACAAAAAGATGCCTAGTAGAGATGGTTGGGGCATTTGGTGGTTATGCGAGAGGTCCTGAGTTTGAACCTCAGGGTGGACGGAAATTTGGCTATATATTATTTTTTTTTGGATTCTTATATGAAACTTGAGACACTAAACCAAACAGTAGTACTCAAATTCAGCAAATATCAACTTAAACAAAATAGGCAGTACATCAAAATCAGAAAGCAAATAAACTAAAAACCAAATTAGTAAAAAAAAACATAAGGCAAATAAGCAAAATTAAAATGAACTAAAAGCTGAAATAAAAATAAGCCAAATAAGCTGATAAATAATTAAGCTAATAATATACAACCAAAATAGGCAAATCATAATCCAAATCCAAAATCCTAAACAAGCAAATTTAAAAAGCTGATAGACTAATAAGCAGAATCAAACATCAAATCTAAAATAACATGTGATGACTACTAATCCAGACATAAACAGAATTAACCAACTTATTCAAAAACAAAAACAAAGCAAACAGATCCAACGAACTAATCAAATAAAAGCAGATAAAACAAATAATATGCAGTTCCAAATAAACTAAATAAACTCTATTTAATCTCGAATCAAAATTAAACAATTACCAAAACTAAACAGATTAAACCAATAACCAAACAGTAATTAAAACGTAAATACTAATGCAAACGAAAATCATAAGCAGATCCTACAAACTCGAAAACTATAGCAACCAAACAAACCGAATCTAAAAACTTAACATAAGCAGATTTGAAACAAACATAAGCAAATTTAACAAGAAATTAAAGGGAAAGAAATAACACCTTTTTGGAGAACCCTTTGAGCCGAAGGTGAGGCGCTGAGCCACCTTGTGAGTCGAAACAACACCAAGCACCACCTCAAATAATCAACCCGAAACAGCTTGAACCGAAGGTATCAGTCTTCGATCCAAATAACTTCCAACTGAACAGTGCTCTTTTTTTTATATTTTTTTTTATTTTTTTACTTTTTTTACTTTTTTTATTTATAATAACGAAAACAGTAACAGTAAAGCATAAAAACTCAGAAAAGATTGAATTTAAGCAAAGGACAGGAATTTAAATGAAAGACGAAATTTAAATAAAACTCAACTTTTCATTAATAAGATAAAAAATTACAATTGACTAAAAATAAAAATTACATTAAACCTATTCTACTTTGCAAAAAATTAAATCTAATTAACCCTACTCCTAAAATTAATTAATTAAAAAAACTGAAAAATAATGAAAAAGCTTAGCCCTCAATTACAAGATGTGGGGGGGGGGGGGGGGTTTATAGGCAAACCCTCAAACCTTTTGGTGAACTTGGTGCCCAAGGAATAAGATCTTGGCCATTGAAATATTCTCTCTCTTTCTTCTCTTCAATCTTGCGGCTGAAATCAATTCTTGTGCCAAGGATTGCCCTCGTGGCATGTGTGATGTGTTTAATCTAATGAAAACAAAGGATTTGGCCACGTCATGATGAATTGAGGACCACAGTTGGTGGATCTTCCGTTTTTTTGGGGGGATTTAAGTGGATTTATGTGAATTAATCCATGAGGGTAAAAGCCCCAAAAATGGTGGGTAATTTAATGATGGTGAATTTAGGGTTTGGGGTGTGGTGGCTGGGAGAGAAAAACAGTAAAATGGGTGTTTTGTTTCTTTGTTTGCTACGAGTGAATGGGGATTTGGGTTAAAAATAAAATACATTTTATTTATTAAAGGTAAGTGGGTAACGGTTGTGGATAAAACAAAACGAGAAGTGAGGTGAAATGGGGATAATCGGGTGTGGTGAAGTGTATGGTAAAAGGATGTGTGTGGGGAGGTAAAAGGTGGACACGTATGAGTGTATGGTAACATAATATAAACCGTGTGGGATGGGGTATGTTCATGTGTGGAGTGGTGTATAGTAAGGGTTGGTTGTTTGTTTATTTAATCAAAACCGTGTTTTGGGAAAAGTGGGGGAAATAAAAGTTAAAACCGAGTGTGGGTGAGGGTGATATGGGTTGACACGTGTAGGGGTGTAACTTGTGTGATTGTGGGGAGTTGTGATAACAGTTGACCAAGCAAATGTGGGGAAAAGAGTTGGCTGACTGAGCAATAGTGAATAACTTCACTTTAGTAATTCGTCCAAGATTTACTTGTGTAATTGGGCTAGAGGACCAATTTTATTTTCCATTCGTTTTATGGTTTTAATTGGGCCATGAATGGGCTTTTTGCCAAATGTAAATAATTATTACTCCTTAATGGGCTTTTGAGCCCATTTATCTAATGTGGGACCCACAAGCCCAATAATCTCCATAAAATGTTAATTCCACTAAAAATGAGCTCTATTTCGGTTTTCTCGATCTTTTTTTAAGCTCGTGTCGGTTTAGCCAGTTTTCGTAAACTTGGGCACACTTTTGGTCTTTTGACTTTGTCTTCGTCTCTTTTCGGACTTTTCTTCAATATTTGACCGTGAAATCCTGTGTTTTCTCTTCTTTTGATCATTTGTACCTATTTTAACACAAAAACACAAAACCACGCGTAATTCTGACTTTTACGATATAAAACACATGATTAGGTCTTGTTTTTCCTTGATTTTAGTGGCAAAAGGATAAGTGTTTACACACTTATTACATTTCCTTCTTGAAAAGACTTTCAACTTCAGCTTTCCCTATTTGTTCATACAAGCTTAGCTTCACATCTCTTAGCTTTTCTTCTTGCTAAAGCTTGTATAACTTGTCAAGTTCTTCTTGAGTGGCCATCCCATCTTTGATCAATTGATCATTCAGAGTAAAATCTCCGTTGTTCTTGGGTATAAAGGGAGGTGAACCACTATCAGTTGAATCCCCACTTGTGGTCAACCCATCCATATGATCATTTTTGGCTGATGACTCCCCCTTACCCTTTCTTGGGCTCTTTTCAGTGATAGGTGACTCATAGACAACAAATTGTTTTTAAGCCTTCTTTTGGGCATGTTTCTGAAAGAGTTGCTGGATGATGTTTTTCTCCCCCTTAGCAGCAGACTGCCCAACAGCTTCTGATGACCCACCAACAAGGAAGAGGCCACAAATATGATCAATAGTGGCAAATACCTTGGCCAGCATAGCTGGAACATTTTCAAGAGAATTCAATTTTTGCTGGACCTCCTCATATATGGTCAGCTTTTATTTCTCTAGTAACGCCACTCTATCCTTTATCTTTGACACAGAATCACACAAGGCATTAACATGGCCAGGTACTGGTGTGAATTCTGGTGGGAACTCCATGGAAGCACTGTTGATGGAGTCCATTAGTGATGACATCTCTTACTTTAAGGAAGTGGTGGTGACCACATCTTTGACTAGTGGGTTCAAAGCAGCAATGATGACATCCGTTATTTGTTCACCAGAAGGAGGAATTGGTCTTGCTTTGAGAGTTGAGATTTCGGTGTCAGCAAGCACCTTTTCTTCCTTCATTCCAGCCACCTGTGATTGAAGAATCAACACTTGATTTGTTATTCTTTTACCTGTTCAGTTCTGGGGGATGGTGGTTTTGGTGTTGCATCAACAGTCTCTTCATCACTGTCATCAAGGTTGACTGGAATTCTTTCACTGAACCCTAGTTCCTTTTACAAATCATCACAAGACATGCTGAATACAAATAAAGGCAAGTGTCCCACCTTGGCGCCAGTGGTGAGATTCACTTCCTTGGGTGTCTTCTAAGCATCACCTCCAGTGTGAGGATCAGTTTCAAGTCCTTCACCACCAAGGTTGGTTTTACCTGATGGATCCTGAGAAAGAGTCCCTGATAAGTTAAGATCAATAATAATGTTTTTTGTTTCCTTCAGTAGGACCCTTTTGTGGGGGGACTACATCATTAGAAACAGATAGGACAGGGTCAACATCAGTTGTTGGATTTCCTGACACATCATTCTCTGATGTAGACTCAGAGTGACAAGTGATAGGAATTGGTAATGAATTAGGAATTGTATTCAGATTTAAGGTACTTACCAATGCTGACTCCACACTACTGAGCTGAGGGTGAGCTCCATCTTCCCCCTTCTCTCCTAAAGAAGTTGAGAGAGGGGTTGCCTTTTGGGCCTCTTTATGCATGTCACCTTCAGCAGAGACTGAAGGTGACGGTTGGCTTGGGTTCTTGTCCTTTGCCAAGGACTTATTCTTATTCAAAGCATGGCCTTGGGATTCATCATCAATCTTCTTTGAGGAAGATTGTGTGAGGGCTTTCCTCTTTCTAGACTTACGTCTAACCTTCTTAGTATTAACTGACGTTTGCTTCTGACGAGGTCCAAATGAAGCTCCAGGCTTTTCGCCTTTCAGATCCCCTTCTCTAGTTGGAGGATTGTCTTTTGGAGCTTTGTACACTACTGGACCATCTGCTGAGCATATGTCCATCATGGGTTGTATAAGAGGAGGATCAATGGTGCTGACTGGAATGTTCCAGCGAGTAAGATCAAATGGTCGAAAAAGTAGTTTATCTCCATTGATTTTTGAAAAGTTATCACCAAGATGGTCAACAAAGAGGAGAGATAGAAATCTGGTGTAAACAACGTTTTTCTCTCTTGTCTTTTTCTCCAGCTTTCCAAGGAGATCTTCAAAGATAATCCTCCCAAAATCAGCTTTAATTCCCTTGGCCAGACAGTATAAAATAATAGCATCTTTTTTGTTGATCTGGTCAAGGCCTCCAGTTCCCCCCCCCCCCAAAAAAAAAAAAACATTCAATAAGAATGGACATCAGCAACTTCCACCTTGGTGGCACACAACTTCTTTTTAACCCCCCCTTTCTTACTAATCTCTTCAGTATACCCACTTCATTAAAGAAATTTTTAACAATCATAAAATCATCAGGTATAGCCTCATAATCACTAGGATTTTCCAAATAATTTAGACCCAAAACATTTCTAAATAACTTTAACCCAAATCTACCATGAATCCCAACCGTGGTAGAATCAAACTCAATGGACTTCTTGTTGTTAGAAGCCTCTGCTGTGAACCAGAATTCTTTTAAGACATTTTGAAACATCATACCAGGATCCTCAAATAATGCATAACTAAAAACACTTTTGGACAAGTAAGTCATAACTTATTCCCCAGGAACAGACTTAATGGATTTAGGTTTAAGTAAGGTGATGTTGGTGGGCTTGAAGATGATGTCTTCAATGGGAAAAGACACATGGGTGGATGGGTTGAGTGTGATCTTTGCAATCTTTGTGGAAGAAGATGATTCAACCATTGTTGTTTCTGTGTGTTTTTTTAAAGAGAGAGAGTTTGTGTGTGTGTTTTTTATGAAAAGATTTGTAAGCGTGGAATGAAATCCAAATGTAAGGGATTATATAAAAACTTGAACTGATTTGTAAAAAGTTTTTAAACCATTTGAAAAAAATTAAAAATCTTTTAGGGTTTCTTTTGAACATTTGGCACAAACTCTCTCATTAATTTTCTGCAAAAAACTTATGATTTTCTGCTGCTTTAAACAGTGAACCGCCCCATGTGTCAGGGAGTTGTTGACTGTAGATGGAGATGTTTGAAATTTCCTTAATTAACAAATGACACCCTTTGAAAGAATGTTTGTTTTATTCACAAGAAAATTCAATGCCATTTAATATTTTTCATCACATGATTGATTTGTTTTAAATGTTGTTGCTTAGATATGCTGAAGCTGATGGTAATACTTGTGAGCTTCAGTACGTCAGATGAGGCGACAAAACCCCATATACATGTTCACATAAGTGAACAAGACATATGACATTGCACGCTCCTCTACTCAGGCCTAGCTACTCAGTTGTATTAAAATTTTGTTCATCATTTGCTGAAGGAACCTTTTGATGCTGGTGATCATTTGTTCAGCTTCAGTGAATCAGATAAGGTGACAAAACATCATGTAAACAGTCACATAAAGTGAGATAGACACATGACATTGCACACTCCTTTACTCAGACACTACTACTTAGCATTAATAAAAGAACTTAAGAAATGCTGAACCTTCAAGCTTCTTCAGTGAATGCTGAAAGTTCAGGTTTTGTATCATCAATGTTCAGCATACCAAGCTCCATTATCAATCTTTTGAAAGTTGGTTCATCCAGTGGTTTGGTGAAGATATCAGCCAATTGATACTGAGTGGGGATGAAATGTAATTCAATGTCCCCTTTCACAATATGATCTCTGATAAAGTGATATCTGATATCAATGTGTTTTGTTCTTGAGTGAAGGCCTGGATTGTTGGATATTGCAATAGCACTAGTGTTATCACAAAATATTGGTACCTTTTCATATTCTATGTCATAATCATCCAGTTGGCTTTTCATCTAGAGAACATTGGCACAACATCCAGCAGCTGCCACATATTCATCTTCTGCTGAAGACATGGCAACTGTTTGTTGCTTTTTAGCACTCCAACACACAAATTTGCCACCTAGCAATTGGCAAGCACCAGAAGTGCTTTTTCTCTCAAAATTGCATCCAGCATAGTCAGAATCTGAATACCCCTTTAGATCAAAACCTGAGGATTTGGGGTACCAAAGACCTAGACTTGATGTACCTTTTAGGTATCTAAAGATTCTCTTTACAGCAGTAAGGTGTGATTCCTTTGGATCTGCTTGGTATCTTGAACAAACGCATGTAGAGAATTGAATGTCAGGTCTGCTTGTAGTTAAGTACATGAGTGACCCAATCATACCTCTATACTGAGTCTCATTGACTGATTATCCATTGAGATCAGGTCCTATGTTGTTAGGGGGTACCATTGGAGTCTTCACTGAAGCACAATTGATATCATACTTCTTCAGCAGATCCTTGACATATTTTTCTTGATTGATAGAGATGCCTTGGTCAGATTGTTTAATCTGAAGACCAAGGAAGTTTGTGAGTTCTCCCATCATACTCATCTCAAACTTGCTGGTCATAAGCTTGGCAAATTATTTGAAAAGTTTCAAGCTTGTTGAACCAAAGATGATGTCATCCACATAAATTTGTACCAGAATGTGTCAGTTTTAGATTTATCGATAAATAAGGTGCTATCTATTTTTCCTCTGACAAACTTATGTTCAATGAGAAATGTTGAGAGAGTTTCATACCATGCTCTTGGATCTTGCTTCAGTCCATACAAAGCTTTGTAAAGCTTGTAGACATGATATGGGTATTTACTACTCTCAAAGCCAGGAGGTTGTGTAACATAAACTTCTTCTTTTAGGTCACCATTTAGGAATGCACTTTTGACATTCATTTGGTAGATGATGAATTTCATGTAAGTGGCATAAGAAAGGAAGATTCGTATGGCTTCCATATGTGCAACTGGAGCAAAGGTTTGATCAAAATCAACACCATGCTCTTGATTGAATCCTTGGGCTACCAGCCTAGCTTTGTTTTTGGTCACCACACTGGTTTCATCTCTTTTGAGCTTGTAGACCCATTTGGTGCCAGTGCTTGATTTACCATGTGGAAGAGGAACCAATTTCCAGACTTTGTTTCTTTCAAATTGAGTTAGTTCCTCTTGCATGGCATCTACCCATCCAGGGTGTGTGAGTGCTTCAGAAACCTTTGTAGGTTCAATTTATGAAAGAAAACTTGCATAGAGGCATTCTCTATGCATATTTCCATTTGGAAGAGGAACTAATTTCCAGACTTTGTTTCTTTCAAATTGAGTTAGTTCCTCTTGTATGGAATCCACCCATCCAGGGTGTGTGAGTGCTTCAGAAACCTTTGTAGGTTCAATTTCTGAAAGAAAATTTGCATAGAGGCATTCTCTAGATGAAGCAGCACTCAGCTTCTTTGCCATAGATCTAGTGACTCTACCTTCACCAGGATTGCCTATTATGTTCACCAGCTGTAAGTGACTATTATTAGTCGAAGATTTTTGTAGAGCTGGAGAATAGGCACTGGTATCATGATTAGAGCTAGAACTTGGAAGTCCATGACATGGACTTAGACTAGGATTATCTCTAGTGTCTAGTGAAGGATATTCAATAGATAAAGGTTCAATCAATGGAGGGCTTCTTTCTCAGTCAGAAGCAACACATCCAAGACCTAATTCCCTAGAGATAGTAGGAGAACTTTAAGCAGATGGCTCAGATTGATCATTAGCAGCTTCATATGATTGATCATTTTGATCATGTGTGTCAGTATGCTGATTGTTTTGATCCTGACCATTTTGGTCATTTGTGTTGCTTTGCTGATCATTTTGAGACTGATCATTATTTGATTGACAACCATCAGTATTTGATACTAAAGGATTTCCTTTTGTAGGACTTGTCATATCTTCAAATGGATCAATATGAGGAACTGAGTTTCTTGTTTGATATCTTTGAGAAGGCTCATAATGTTGAAATTCATCAGATGGATAATTGTGAGATTCATGAATATGAAGTTCATCATCTGATGGATTTGTAAATTTGAGAACTTTAGAACTCTCATTGAAAGTGATGTGATAAGTTTCTTCAATACATTGTCTTCTTGTGTTGAAGACTCTATATGCTTTAGATAATAAAGAGTATCCAAGGAAGTAACCATCATCAGATTTTTCATCAAACTTCCCAAGGTGATCCTTGTGATTGTGAATGAATACTGGACACCCAAACACATGTAAGAATGAAATGTTTGGAATTCTCCCCTTGAAGACTTCATAGGGAGTCTTCATGTGTCTCTTCACAATGATGGATCTATTTTGAGTGTAGCAAGCAGTGGCTACAACATCAGTCCAAAAATGTTTAGAGAGAGCAGATCCAACAAGCATTGTCCTTGCTGCTTCAATCAAAGTTCTGTTCCTTCTTTCAGCCACACCATTTTGTTCAGGTGTGTAAGGAGATGAGAAATTTTGGGAAATTCCTTTGTCATAACAGAATTTGATTAGTGTTTGATTTCTGAATTCAGTATCATTGTCAGTTCTGAGTTGTTTGACATGAGTGTCATTTTAATTTTCAACTCTTTTGATGAAAGACATAATGTCATATGGTGCATGGCTTTTCTTTATCAGAAGATATACCCAAGTGTACCTAGAGTACTCATCAACAATGACAAGTGTATATTTTTCATGACAAATGGCCCTAGGTGATACTGGGCCAAATAAGTCTATGTGAAGCAAGTGAATACTTTCTTTGATTGAGAAAGTTTGCTTTGTTTTGAAACTGGCCCTATGGTGCTTCCCTTTTTCACATGCTGAGCATGGTTTGTCCTTGGAATAGATAAGTGAATGGATACCAATAACAAGATTTTGTTTTGCCAGTAGAGTTATTGTTTTGAAATTTAGATGTGAGAGCCTCTTATGCCAAAGCCAGTTAGTAATGTTGGAAGCTTTAGCGAAGAAACATGTCTCCTGAGTAGAGTTCATGTTCATGACATAAACATATTTGACTCTGGGAGCAATCATCATAATTTCATGATTAGAGTTGAAGATTGTACCTTTTTTGTCATCAAACAACACTAGATACTTTGCATCACAAAGTTGACTTATACTGATGAGGTTTTTCTTCAATCCATTAACATATGCTACCCTTGAGAAAACTATACCATTGCATTTTACTGAACCAAATCCTTCAGTAGTAGCTGATGAGTTATCACCAAAAACAACTTTAGGACCTTGTTACTCTTTATACTTGTGCATATAAATTTTTTTAGGTCCTTAGTTTCTTAGGATTGTACAAGTGTTGTATTGATCTAAAGAAGGGAGGGAGATGAAGAACTAGAGAGGGAAAGTTAGAGAGAGAAAGGAGAGAATGAGAGAAAGAAATATGTATTGAGTGAAAATGTGAAGTGAACAACTAACAACCAACCCCTCCTAACATGCTAGGAGGGGGTATATATAGCCAGCCTACATGTGGGCTTGATGGGATATATTGATTACATATTGGATCACGAGCCCAATCTACGTATAAATCGTTGGAGTGACCGATCCTTTCTAAATACGTAAAATGTATTTCCAACAATCTCCCTTAAGGGAGGTAACTCCAATTTACAATGTCCTAAATAGTGTATAGCTCGTGATCTATGCTAACAATGATGTGACCGAGACTTTCTTTGGAAAAACGTATTTCTAACAATCTCCCCCTAAGGGAGGTCACACCATTTTACAAAATCTTAAACCTAGCATACTATGCTTGAGTCTTCGATATTTTTCTTGTGAATATGCTTGATGTGATCTTTGACTTTAGTCTTAAGCATATTTCCTTGCCTTGACCTTGTGCATTCATCACTTGTGATATTTGCCTCTTCGTGACTTCATGTTCCATATACTTATACCTTTATAAATTCTTGAAAGCTTCAGAGTTTGATACAGCGGAAGACTTGACTTTTAGGCTTTCTAGAATTAGATGAAGTATTAAGTGCATAAAGTATAAGCATGCGGGGACGAATGTTGGGAATTAATTTGATGAGACAAACAAGTATAATGAAACAAGAAGGACTTATATGCAAATATCAAGCTTTACAAGAATATAGAGCCCTTTCATACAACAAGGAGGACTTATTAGAAAAAGATGGAGGGACTTCTAATGTAATTAAAGTTTTCTTGTAAGAAAAGTCTTGTATTCTAGTATATATAGAATACAATGACCGTAGGTTTTATTTATCTCATTATTCACAATGTAGTCATAAAGCGTGTGTCGTGTGTTCTAGACGTGTGTGTTCTTGTAAACACGTCTAGGCTTTGTTACTTGTAATCGTTTGAAGTTTAATACAAGTAATCGTTGGAAAAGAAACACCTTGTTCATAATCAATGTTCTAATTCCGCTATGTTTATCATATGAACGTTGATTATCCTAGTAAGCTTAATCGATCCGTAAATTAATGGTTTCAACAAGTGGTATCAGAGCTTGTTGAGAAACTTTTGATCTTAAAGAACACAAGAACCCTAGAAATCACCAAAACCCTAATTTTCTCAAAAACCCTAACAACATCATGTCAACTCCAGAAATCACCAACTCTTCCTCCTCACCTTTACCAAACATCAAGATTCCTATGCTTGATGCAACCAACTTTGATCAGTGGAAATTTAACTTTGAGCAATATCTAGGGATCTATGACTACACACTCTGGGAGATTATTGAATATGGAAACACATTCAATAAGGCTCAAAAGATTGCTAATGCTATTGCTGCAAGAACGGCTGTTGCTGGATGTTCAGAAGCTGACAAGAAGGAAAAACCTGATGATGGTAGAGTTGTGTCTGCTGAAGACATAGCAAAGAGAAGGGTTGACATGAAAACCCTAAATATTCTGAAGCTCTCTTTGGGACAAGAGAATCAACATAAATACAGAGGTTATGAATCTGCTAAAGACCTTTGGGAAGCTCTTGAAGTTGCACATGGTGGCAATGCAGACACTAAGGAAGAAAAGAAAAAGCAACTCATGCATGATTATGCTGTCTTCAAAGCTCAACCCAATGAGAAACTGAGTAGTGTGAGAAGCAGATTGCTTGACATTACAAGCAAGTTGTCCTTCATGGGAACACAAGTTGGTGATGTTGACATTAATGCTACCTTTCTTAAAAGTCTTGGTGAGGTATGGAAGATTGAGGCAAGATCTATTCTTGCCAACAATACTTACAAGAGCTCCTCGTTTGATGACATCTACAACAAACTAAGGCTGTTGGAGGATGAAACTCTTTTAGAGCATGGAAGCAAGTCTACCACCAGCAACATGGCCTTCTTCTCTCATAGTGAAGGTCAATTCAATCAAAAGGACTCTTACGTGCATCCAGTTACTGGATTATCATATGTCAGCGCTGGAACAAGTCCTGTCAACGTCTCCTATTCAGACGCTGACACATTCAAGAGTGACTCCCCAAGAGTTACACCTGCTGGTTTGAATTTGGATACTGTTTGTGCTTACATTGCTTCTTTGCCCAATGGTTCAGTGATTACATATGAGGACCTTGAGCAGATAAGTGATGAGCACTTGGAAGAGATGGACATCAAGTGGAACATGGCTCTTGCTAGTATAAGAGCAAACATGTGGAATAGAAGGTTTAAGAAGAAAATGACCTTCAATGCTAAAGACACAGCTGGATTTGACAAATCCAAAGTTGAATGCTACAACTGCCATCGTATGGGGCACTTCATGAGGGAATGCAGATCTCATAGAAGATCTGATGCTGGTAAACCCTCAAGTCAGGTTGTTAAAGCTCAGGATTCCAAGGCCATGGTTGCAGTTCAAGGAATTGATGGTATGGGATGGGATTGGAGCTATCTGGCTAAGAATGTTGAAGAGGACAAAGCTTTGGTTGCTGATATTGAAGAAGAAGAGCATGTTGAATATGCTCTCATGGCACACTCCTCCTCTTCATCTGATAATGAGGTATATGATGACGCTTTTTGTAGCAAAGGTTGTAGGTTAAATACTGAAAGACTTAACAAAGAGGTGTTAAGATTATTAGATGATATGAGTACTGAAAGATGTAAACTGTCTAATTACCAACTAGCTCTTACTGAAACTGAGAAAATCGTTTCTGAATATAAGAAAATGGAATTTGACTTAAAAGATAAAATCAATATCTTAAAACATGAGTTAGATGCTAGTATGGATATTAGAAATATCATGGAAAGGGTTAATGGTGAGATACAGGCTAAGTTAGATGAGGCTATTAAGAATAAAGATAATGTTGGCCTTAAAATTCAAAGATTTGATAGAGCCACTCAAACCCTAGGAGACTGTGTGGCTAAACAAAGGGATCCTAAGGACATGACTGGGATTGGGATGAATGATTACTCTTTGGTTCCACCACCAGCTGGTGACTTCTATGGTGTCCAACAAAAGGACCTATCTTGGACTGGTTTGCCAGAGCTCCAAGAGGAGGAATTCATTCCTCCACCAAGAGTTGTCACTCCAGTTGAAGAGTATCAACAAAAACTGACTGACCTGAATGAGTGGAAGAAGGCTAACCCTACTTTATTT
The DNA here is from genome assembly GCA_025667525.1 of Glebionis coronaria. Lineage (NCBI taxonomy): Eukaryota > Viridiplantae > Streptophyta > Magnoliopsida > Asterales > Asteraceae > Glebionis > Glebionis coronaria. The sequence continues at coordinate 144,869,561 of CM046878.1, forward strand.
GTCAAGGGTGGCTTACTATGTGAAAGTCCCAATGAGTCCACACCCATTAAGGTTACTAACCCAATCACTGGTAAAGTTGTTGACCTAGGCTCAAACACTATTAGAAGACCTACCATTAAATATGAAGAGATGTATAGTTATACTAGGTCTCCCAAGAGCCAAGTTAGCAATCATGGAACAGGCTTCTTCTCTTCTAGACCTAAGGTTGTGTCTAGAAAATCTTGTTACACTTGTGGTAGCTTTTCACACTTGGCATACAAGTGTGTCAACGCTCCCAAAGCCAGCGCTGACAGGAACAATTTCAGCGCTGACAGGAACAAAGTCAACGTTGTTAGGAAGTCAAACGTTGTCAGACCCAAACCTTGTGTGCAGCAAAGTCCACAAGTGATTAGACCTGCCCCATTCTTTACTAGAGGGTCTAACACTCATGGACAAAGACCATTTCAAAAGACAAACACCTGATCAAATAGGCAATGGGTTTCTGTAGCAAACCCTAGGTTCAACGCTGACAAGGGTAATTTCAGCGTTGACAGGTCAAATTCTAACGCTGACAGAAACGTGACCAGACCTAAATATTTGCAACCACAAGGTAAGGGGTCTAAAGCTTCTTCAAGCTTAACATGGAGACCCAAGAAAGATCAAAACCCTAATGATAATGGGATTTCAATGACTTGCAATAGATTTAATTACATTTCCAAGGTCATTACAAAACCTATTGGGGTTAACTGGGTCTTTCATCCTAAGAAGGATGAGAATGGGGTTGTTATTAGAACTAAGTCTGTTCTTATTGAACAACCAGATGAATCCAAGTCTTTTAAGACTTGGGTTCCCAAAGAAAACTAATTTGTTTTCTTTATGTGCAGGGCATTCATAGACAGGTCAATGATTATGGATATTGGGATAGTGGATGCTCAAGGCACATGACAGGAAAGGAAGACTATCTGAAAAACTTCACTCCTATTAAAGATGGTGATAAGGTTTACTTTGGAGGCGGATATGGTACTATCACAGGAAAAGGAACCCTTCTCACCAATAATTTGCGTTTTGAGAACGTCTTCCTGGTAAAAGAACTTGATTACAATCTGTTTAGTGTATCACAAGTTTGTGATAACAAAAATAAAGTTCTTTTTACTGATACTGAGTGTTTGGTGTTAGGCAAGGATTTTAAGATCCCTGATGAGAAATATATTGAGTATAGAACACCTAGGCATAAGGACATATATAATGTGAATTTAAATGGGATTAAAATGAATAATAATATGTCTTGTTTTTATGCTAAGGCCTCAGTAGATGAGAGTAATTTGTGGCACAGGAGACTAGGGCACATAAATTTTAAAAATATAAATAGACTTGTGAGACTTGGTTTAGTTGATGGTTTGCCTGAGAAGGCCTTCCACAATGACCACTCTTGTGTTGCATGTCTTAAAGGCAAGAATCACAAGGTCTCATTCAGGTCCAAACAGGTGCACACTAGTTCTAGACCTCTTCATATGCTACACATGGACCTCTTTGGTCCAACCAATATAGAAAGTTTGAATGGTAAGTCATATTGCTTTGTCATCACAGATGACTTTTCTAGGTTTACTTGGATATTCTTTCTAGCTATGAAGAGTGACACAGCTGATATTCTAATTGATTTTATCACTCAGATTGAGAAGAGGTCTGGCAATGAGGTTAAAATGCTTAGGAGTGATAATGGTGGAGAATTTAGGAATAAGAAGCTAGATGATTTCTGTGCCAGGAAAGGAATTACAAGGCAATTTAGTATTGCTAGAACCCCACAACAAAATGGGGTTTGCTGAGAGGAAAAATAGAACCCTAATTGAAGCAGCCAGAACAATTTTGGCTGATGCTCACTTTCCTATAGCCTTTTGGGTTGAGGCTGTTAATACAGCTTGCTATGTGCAAAATAGAGCATTGGTTAACAAAATTCAGAACAAAACACCTTATGAGTTACTTTGGGGAAGAAAACCTAATATTGGTTTTCTCAGACCTTTTGGTTGTCATGTAGTAGTGTTAGACACTAGTGATGCCTTAGGGAAATTTAGTGCAAAAGGTGATGAGGGTTACTTCATGGGGTATTCAGTGCAGAGCAAGGGATATAGGGTTTATCTTAAAGAAGAAAAACGTATACTTGAAAGAGTACATGTTAGGTTTTTAGAGAATAAGCCTAGTGATCCTGAAAGTGGTCCTAATTGGTTGTTTGACTTGGAACCTTTATCTAGAACTTTAAATTATATGCCTGTCACTAATCCAGACATTGTGAAGGTAACTTCAAATGTTATGGAGGAACAAGTTGTTGATGTTTCAGGTACTTAGGTTCATGAAAAGGTTGGATCACAAGCAGAAAAGACATCTCCTATCCTAGAATATGTTTCCATTCCCATTTGGACAGATGCTTTTGCTGCTGCTGCTGCTGGACAAGATAATGGTGGTTTCCAAGCACCACCAGATACAAACATGCATGGTTCTTCAGGCGCTGACAAAGGCAAATCTAGCGCTGACAAGACCAATTCAGACGTTGATGGCTCAGACGTTGACAACAACAGTTCAAGCGTTGTTAGCCCAAGCGCTGACAAACAAGATTCAGACGTTGACAACACCTTTGCACATCTTTTCTCTTCCACTTTTGAACAAGGTGAACCTTCCAATTCATATGAAGAAGGTCATCCTTATGTTGATATAAGAGAATCTGATGAAGAAGATATTGGCAATATGGAGCGTGAGGTTGAGGAAACCAGACTTTTTGAAGGAAGAGTTCTCACTTCCACAATGAAGAATCACCCCCCTTCTCAAATCATTGGTGATGTTATGACTCCAGTTCAGACTAGAAGATCTCATCAAGGTCTTGGTGGGTTTATTGCCAATATACACAAGAAGGTTGATACCCCTCTTGTGCAAGCATGTTTGTTTGCCTGTTTTCTGTCACAAGAGGAACCCAAGAAAATATTTGATGCTCTCAAAGAACCAAGTTGGGTGGAAGCAATGCAGGATGAGCTTCACCAATTTGCAATTCAGGATGCTTGGGAGCTGGTTGATTGTCCTAGATATGTCAGACCTATAGGGACAAGATGGGTTCTCAGGAACAAAAGAGATGAAAGAGGCATTGTGGTCAGAAACAAGGCAAGGTTAGTGGCTCAAGGTTATACATAAGAGGAGGGGATAGACTATGAGGAAGTCTTTGCACCAGTTTCAAGGATTGAAGCTATAAGGATTTTTCTAGCCTATGCATCCTGCATGGGCTTCACAGTCTATCAAATGGATGTCAAGAGTGCTTTCCTCTATGGAACTATTGTTGAGGAAGTATATGTAATGCAGCCTCCTGGTTTTGAGGATCCAGAGCATCCAAATAAAGTGTATAGAGTTAAAAAGGCCATGTATGGCCTTCATCAAGCCCCAAGAGCATGGTATGGTACTTTGTCTACCTATTTGGTTGACAATGGATTCAAGAGGGGCACCATAGATCCGACACTGTTTACAAAGAAGAAAGGCAAGGATATGTTGCTTGTGCAGGTCTATGTTGATGATATCATTTTTGGGTCTACTGATCCAAAGATGAGTGAGGATTTCTCCAAGCTTATGACAGACAAATTCAAGATGAGTGCTATGGGGGAGATGAACTTCTTTCTTGGTTTACAAGTTCAGTAGAAAGAAGATGGTATCTTCATCTCCCAGGATAAATATGTTGCTGAGATCTTGAAGAAGTTTGGCTTTTCTCCACATGAAAAGAGGGCTACTACTCCTATGGATAGAGAACACCCTTGGGGAAAGATTGGAGATGGAAAAGATGTTGATGTCAGGCACTATAGATCCATGATTGGATCCTTGATGTATCTTACTGCCTCCAGACCTGACATCATGTTTGCTGTGTGTGCTTGTGCACGCCATCAAGTGACTCCCAAAGAATGTCACCTTTATGCTGTGAAGAGGATCTTTAGGTACCTAAGATGCTATCCTGGTCTTGGTTTGTGGTACCCAAAGGATTCACCATTGGAGCTGATTGCATATTCAGATAGTGATTATGGAGGTGATAAATTTGATAGGAAATCCACAACTGGTGGATGTCAGTTTCTTGGGAGCAGGTTGATCTCTTGGCAATGCAAGAAACAAACAGTGGTGGCTAATTCTACAACTAAAGCTGAGTATGTGGCTGTAGCTGCTTGTTGTGGCCAAGTTTTGTGGATTCAAAACCAGCTGTTGGACTATGGGTATAATTTCATGCATACCAAGATATTTGTTGACAATAACAGTACTTTGTGCATCATTAAGAATCCTGTACATCATTCTAAAACTAAACACATAGAAATTAGACACCATTTTATAAGAGATTGCTTTGAGAAAGGTTTAATACAACCAGATAGGGTTGACACTGAGGAAAATGTGTCAGATTTACTATCTAAACCTTTTAATGCTGGGAGATTTCAATACTTGGTAACAAGTATTGGAATGGTCAATCTCACATAATATGTGTTTTGGAGTCTTTTTGTAAAAGTATGTACAGGATGATGCATTGTTATTGATCTTATTGATGATTTAGATTTTCCACTATATTTTTCTAACACTGACAAAGGTTGCTTGAACGCTGATAAGTGTTTTTGCAACGTTGTCAGCAATATAATTGTCTAACACTGACAAAGCTTCCCTCAACGCTGTCATGTGTTATCGGGGCGTTGTCAGCAACAATGTTAGTTTTGTGGTTTTCAATCTAAATGTGCAGATGGTGTTAGCAGTATACCATTGGATACAGAGTTGCTTATGGATCAATGGAGAAGCATTTGGACAGTTTTTATTTATGGATGATGGTTGGAATGTTTCATTCCTATCTTGACATAAATTTTTTATGTTCATGCATGATTTTAGAAAACTTTTGTATCATAGTTTAAGGGGAGGTTTTAGGAACCTTTAGGATGTTTGGGTATCCATATGATACTCTTATCACAATTCTAGATTGTGTCCACAGGTGAGTATGAGTTAGTTTTACTAAATCATGAGGCACTATAGCATGCAAAGTTGATATACTATGCATGCTGCCAAGACATTTTTGGCCTAGAATTGGTTGTGGTCTGTTGGGTGACTTGGGAATAATTTTGTTATGGGATTTACCTGGGAGTAACAAGGAATTTTGTAAGGTAACTTGGTTGTTAAGAGTTTTGGTTAGCAAGGGACACTAGAGGATTGTTATCTCTATCTTGCTTAAGCAAGTGTGCATAACTGGACAGTGCTTGCCGCCCTATAATAATTATCAGTTTTTGGTTATCTTCTCTAGGATAAATTACTTGTTTAGGTCATTTTTCATTTTTAAAACATTTTTATTTTTGGACGCTGACAAGAATTTTCCAAGCGTTGTTGTGACCAAATTGGACGCTGACATGGTTATAGGCAAACGTTGACAAGATTATAGCCGTTGGGCGTTGATGGGTTATTTTTGACCGTTGACACTCAATGGGACCTACCCAGTTGTTATTTTTGACATATTTTTAGGCCGTAATTTTGGGAGTTGTTACTTTTCATTTAATGCATGAGATAAACTTATACTTTTTCAATATTTTCATGATTGATTTTTGAAAATACTTGCCTATTTTTGGGCCAATCACATGCATTTTCTTCTCCTATAAATTTGGCTCCTATTTTTAAACAGGGTATTTATAATTCTTGTCTAACACAATTTTCTCTTATCAACTTCATCTTCTTCACTTAAATTTAACAGCTTTCATCAATGGCACCCAAGTTTAAACCATCAGAATTGGAATTGGGGTTCAGGTCTCAACACAACATGATTGCATATCTTGAAGCTGATGATACTCTGTTTCCTCAATACACACAAATGGTGGCGTATTTGAATGCATCCCCATTAAGGTATGCTCTTTCTCATGCACCACTCATTCCAGTCACACATATTAAATAGTTTTAGAACACTGTAAGTTCCTCAACAGTTAATAGAGTGACTACATTGACTACTATTGTTCATGGGAGACCTTAGGTGGCTACTGAGGCTTTGGTACGCCAAGCCTTGCATCTTGATGATGCTGATGGTATAGCCATTCTTCCCATAAATGAAATAGAACAAGGGCTTAGGGCTTTGGGATATCCTTTTCTTGATGAAGGTACTCTAAACAAGTATCATAAGCAGGAATTTCCTCCAGCCTGGAAGTACCTCATACATGTCCTCCTTCAATGTTTGAGTCCCAAATGCACTGCACACAATGAGATCAATAGATCCATTGCAAGCGCTACTGTGTGCATTACAACAGGGCAAAAATTTAATTATTCTAAAATGATTTTTGAGGGGATGTGTAAAAACAAGGGGAACAAAATGACTTTAGCTTATCCCCGTTTTCTACAAATGGTTTTTGATGTCCAAGGTTATTGCACAAGGGATCATAATGATTTTTATAAGATCCCTGAGCAAAAGAAAGCTATTTTTATGAAGATGAACTCACCACCCTATCGTGACCTACCTTTAACCCCAGCTATGCTTGCTGTTATTGCAGCAGCACAACCCCAACCAGACCCCCAACCACAAATTAACCCCCAACCACAACTTGAACCAATACCTGAACCCGTACCTTCATCTGAACATATGCAACTTGACCAAGTTTCCTTCAACGCTGACACATCACATGTTGGCGTTGATGTGCCTATTTCCAACGCTGACACACAACCTTCACAAACCCAAACACCCCTTAACCAACCCACATTCACCCATTCTTCCACACCCTCTTCCACACCCCCTGAATATAGGTTGAAGAAATGCCAAAGGACTGCTGGAGTGTTCTCCTCTGGTGGTCCTAGCCATGTAGCAGAGAGAACCACCACCACAAGTGTGGCTGGTGACCTGGATGAGGCTGGGACTATTGGTTCTGGCTTAGAAGCTGGCCAAGGCAGTCCCACCATTATTAAGTCCTCATCCATGCCCAATGAATCTGACTTGGGAGGTCAAATCCCCATTTCAGAAGAGGGTAGACTGGAACCAATGACTCTTATGGAATTGACGGCAGTCTGCATTAGCTTGCAAAAGCAAAATGCAGACTTAGTACAAGTTGTCAGCTCACAAGGCCTTGAACTCAAGCAATTGAGGGAGAGGATTGTTGTTTTGGAGAGTGCTAGTGCAAGGAGGGGTATGGAGGAATCTTCCAAAGGGGAGGAAGATCCAATAAATCTAAGTGATAAGGGCAGTCATGATGGTCAATCAATGGATGTTGCTGAGGCCCTTACAACTTTGAAGAAACAAACAGGTTTTGATACGTCCTTAGTCTCTCCTACCAACTTAAATTTATCATTTACAGCTATGTTGAGAGAGGTTACACAAGGCACTAAGGGAAGATATTTGGGCGTTGACAAGGTAGAGTTGGACGCTGACAGAAATATTTTGGGCGTTGATAGGACAAATTTGGGCGTTGACAGACCTGCACATGAAGGTGATGTATCCCAGTCATCATCTATCATTAAGGAGGTTTCTACACAGGTATCACCATCTACCCTACCAACCATTACACCATCAGATAAGGGTAAGGGTATATTGGTAGAAGAGATTGTTCCAAAGGATGCAGCTCAAGTTGAGTTTGATAGAAGATTAGCTGCACAAATCTTGGAACAGGATAAAAAGGAGATGAAAGAGTCACCATTTGTTGTGACTTCAGAAGAAGGAAGTGATGGAGCTAGCTCAGACTCAAGTGTGATGATTATAGAACCAGAAAGGCTTGAGTATGGGGATGAGTTGGCCAAGGAGAAGCTGAGAGAGTTGAAATTGCAGGTTGACTTTGACATGCCAGAGGTGGTTCAAATGTACAATGCTTGGGAAGAAAGATGCATGGAGAATCCAGACTTGACCATTTCAGATCAAATATGGGGTTTGGAGATTCTTCTTAGAGTTCAGAAGGATTGCCAGGTAATTTTGAAACACAAGGCAAGTAATATTCTCTCAGAGTTGAAAAGGGATAGAAGGGAGCTATACTTTATGTTGCTCAGATGTCATGGAGTTGGATGGACTTATCAGAAGTTGAGGGCTTTGACATTTGATGAGTTGGAAAACAGGGCTTATCCCATTTGGGTGAGAGTGCAGGAAGCAAACACTCTCAGACTTCTTTCAGATGAAAGAAAGGAGGAACTTACAGAAGAAATGGAACTCAAGAAAGCTATGATTGTTCCCAGGCCAGTGAAGAAGGGAATTTCATTTGAGTTTCCCAAAGATATGGATCCACTATATCCAAGTGAAGCTGTCATCAGAAAGAGCCTCAAGCTCTCACCTTTAGAAGCTTCAGATATGGTGTAAGTGTTACCATTAGATTCCAGGAACCCAATTGTGAGTTATGAAGAAGATGAATGTGGGTTTTGGAAGATTGGCAGATTTGGCAAAGAGGTACATACTTTTACCACTCTCATATCTTTGTTTTCAAGTTGTGATAGAGAAGACTTGGTGGACCTTTGGAGGTTGCTGGAAACCAAATATGAGGCTGAAGCACCAACTTCAGCTAATGGAATAAAACTTTGGTCCACATTCAAAAGAATGTGTGGACCAAAAGATGAGGATCCTGCTGTTTGGAAGGATCTTGAAGATGACCTCAGTGGTCTTCAATGGAGGTTATATTCAGCTACTGGTATTTACCATTTGAGTTCTACAAAGTTTGTTAAGTATCTACTTGTGGATGGTCAGTATTTCATATCCAAGGCTATTTTGGAGAAGATGAAGGACACTCAGCTGGAAATAGATTATTCAAGTGACGTGGCAAAAGATTTGATTAGATTTATTCATTATCAATATGAGAAGGTTTGTAAGATTCCTCCTAGTCCTTAATGCTTATTTAGAAACTTGACCATAAGAGTGGATATCAAGTTTAGGGGAGGATTGTTGGGAATAAATTAAGGCCAGATCACTTGAGCGCTGACAAGAGTAATACACGCGTTGACAAGAACAAAACAAGCGCTGACAGCTCAAGCGTTGACAAGATAAAGTCAAGCGTTGACACATTGAAGACAAGCACTGATGGGAAGATATACTCTACGTGTTTATTGTATTCTAGAATAGTTCTAGTAAAGATAGGAACAACAATGTATTTTCTATATTTATCTTTACCTAGAATAGCTGATACGTAGATTATTGTACAAGGCTTCTTATGTCTATAAAAGAAGACCTTTAGGTTAATGTTTCATATAAGTTTTCGTTTGTAAACTACTTTCATTGTAAGCAAGTTTGATATTGATAATCAAAGTGAAAGTTTGTTTATATCATTGTGTGTTCTTGTTTAAGTGTTAAATTCTGCATAACACTTAGATTCATAAGTATATACAAAGGTTTCTCTAAGTGTATTACTTGATCTAATCTCGTATACATAAAGGTAAATTGATCTAAGTTTGGATCAACAAATTGTTGGGAATAAATTAAGGCCAGATCACTTGAGCGCTGACAAGAGTAATACAAGCGTTGACAAGAACAAAACAAGCGCTGACAGCTCAAGCGTTGACAAGATAAAGTCAAGCGTTGACACATTGAAGACAAGCACTGATGGGAAGATATACTCTACGTGTTTATTGTATTCTAGAATAGTTCTAGTAATGATAGGAACAACAATGTATTTTCTATATTTATCTTTACCTAGAATAGCTGATACGTAGATTATTGTACAAGGCTTCTTATGTCTATAAACGAAGACCTTTAGGTTAATGTTTCATATAAGTTTTCGTTTGTAAACTACTTTCATTGTAAGCAAGTTTGATATTGATAATCAAAGTGAAAGTTTGTTTATATCATTGTGTGTTCTTTTTAAGTGTTAAATTCCGCATAACACTTAGATTCATAAGTATATACAAAGGTTTCTCTAAGTGTATTACTTGATCTAATCTCGTATACATAAAGCTAAATCGATCTAAGTTTGGGATCAACAATTGGTATCAGAGAGGGTGGCTCTCGATACTAGGAATCAACAAGGTGTCGAGTCGAAGAATGATGAAAAATAAGAAAAACCCGTCAAGGGTTTATGGTCGAATTTTTCTGTGCAGCCGTTTTCAAACAACGATAAATCATTCGTTAATCGTTGGATCCTCGTGAAATTTTTGCTGTAGGTTCGCGACACATGTGTCTTGAATCTCACCGGAGCGATCGTCGATCTGATTAGTTATGGGTGAGCTATAGATCGTCGAAGTTGGCTGCAGAAGGAGGTATAAATTTTCGGTTTTTATGTTTTTATTAAATAAGATTTAGGGTTTCATCCCCTAAACCCTAGGTCGAGTTTAAAACAGAAAATACGTATCGCATCCATGATTAGAGGCTGCTGTGATTTGAAGTTTTTCGTTTTAGGGTTTCAATGAAACCCTAGATCGATTAGCTGTTCTTGCTGCGATTGATGTAAGGTTCTAGTTACTGTTCGAGGGTTAGTAACAGCAGGCTGTGTTATAGAAAGCAACAAGAAAAGGTTTTTATATTAAACCCTAGATCTCAAAAAGAAGTAGGTCGATCTATGCTTTTGATGTGTGTATTAGTTGATGATGCTCCAACGAAAAAGGTTCGTACAAATTTATTGAAGCAAGGCACGAGTTATATGGTTGTGTTTGTGAATCTGTACATATTGGTTAGGGTTTGTGTACAGGAAGGATAGAATATTGTCTTTGCCTTATGAAGAAAGGTATGTCACTTCAATTAATGAAGTAAGTATTCACGTGAGTTTGTACTATCCCAAAGCAAAAGTGTTCTCTGGGTTTGGTAGATAGAAGTACGACTAGTGCAGAATGTGGCAGCAAAGAAAAGGTTCGATGGTCCCTAGGATTTATGCTTTATGTGCTATTATTTATTGGTTTTAAGTACCTCCATATATGGCTACTGTGATCCACGATTTATTGATGAAAAGGAGTGTGAGGTACTGGTCCAAGAAACTTGATACAAGGTATTATCATGTTTGTATTTGATGTGGTCCCAGACTTACGTCAACTTTACATTGCTGCATTATTGTGGTCATAATGTGTTTCCACATATTGCGACATGTTTTGAGCAGAATGGGACATGAGGGATTCAATAGAAACAAAAGAGTGCTTATGGTTCATAATTTTGTATTGCTCACGTATCTTAAAAGAAAAAGGGACGCAACTTTTGAATTTAAAGGCATGTATTATATTGGGTTGGTTCCCAAAGATGTGTTCACATGAGATGATGAAGAAGGACAAAAACAATTGCTTTATATCTCTTCGCAAGATTATATATGCTGCCAAAGTAAAAAGATTCTTAAAGGCAAAGCAAAGACGTGATAGTTGAATTGTATGGGTCACATGATAGTGACATATCAAGAAGTTTATGAAGACGAAGACAAAGAAAAGAAAAGTGGTACAGTGGAGTAATATTGTTAGCCGCTGTCAAGAGTTATTTAGCCACAGATGGTGTCAGTGGTTGATCGAGCCGCTGACAAGAATAAAACACACGCTGACAAAGAAGACGCTGACACGTTATATTTGGACGCTGACAGCGTGTTGTCTGATATATTGGTTTTCAAACGCTGACACGTATTGTCCGATATAGGACAGTACGTACTGATGATATGTTGGATGACAAAGGATCTCGGACAGAACTGACTGTTTAATATTTTATGGCTCGTTTTTTAAGATTGTTTTTGGTGCAATGACGTTTTATTTGATTATGTGACAAGGCTAACCTTGCGGTTACGTACCGACTTGGATTAGAAGCAGAACGCCGACAGAGGCAGCAGTTGCATAAAAGAAGAGGATGATATTGTACTTAGATGATTTTCATTGCAAATTGGAGGTTTCGATGAAGACGTTTGATTATTGCTTCTTTGGTGTTGGAGTTGTTTTTCGCAGGTTTGTATTTTATCATATCTCAAAAGACTCGCCTCTCTTTTGAGATAACTTGCTTGTTCGTTTAAATGTTTGGTGACGAAGACTTGTCAAATCTAGCAACTAGATACCTTGCTATCACTTGAAGGAGTTACATTATCGTGCTCAGTGTCTCACAAAGGATGAGGATTTTGACAAGAGATCGAGGTCTGCTTATACTTTTACGTTTTCATATAAGTTCGACGTCACATGGATAGTGCAAGATATAAGGTACAAGCTTGGGAGATTCCACTTCTTCAACAAATAGGTTATATTCGTTTTTCTTCATTCGTTATCTACAACTAGAGTCTACATGGTTCGTGATTCATTTACATGCACCACTCAAGGGGAAGCATTTATTAGTTGTTTATCTGTAGAAGACCCCTATTGGATGAGACAAAAAGGGGAAGAAGATTCAAAGATCAAGGTATAAAACTTATTTTTATGTGGTGATATGTTTTACAAGAAATCTTACTTTAAGGGAAGCTTGTTTCATTCGTGAAAGATCAAGATTTGAAGATTGGTTTTGTCATCATCAAATAGGGGAAGATTGTTGGGAATTAATTTGATGATACAAAACAAGTATAATGAAACAAGAAGGACTTATATGCAAATATCAAGCTTTACAAGAATATGGAGCCCTTTCATACAACAAGGAGGACTTATTAGCAAAAGATGGAGGGACTTCTAATGTAATTAAAGTTTTCTTGTAAGAAAAGTCTTGTATTCTAGTATATATAGAATACAATGACCGTAGGTTTTATTTATCTCATTATTCACAATGTAGTCATAAAGCATGTGTCGTGTGTTCTAGACGTGTGTGTTCTTGTAAACACGTCTAGGCTTTGTTACTTGTAATCGTTTGAAGTTTAATACAAGTAATCGTTGGAAAAGAAACACCTTGTTCATAATCAATGTTCTAATTCCGCTATGTTTATCATATGAACGTTGATTATCCTAGTAAGCTTAATCGATCCGTAAATTAATGGTTTCAACAACGAATTCTTCTTGGATTTCGCAATGCCACCGTCTTCAAATGCCGCAACATAAGTAGACACGAACGAAATGGCTTGGAACATTTCATTCTAATTCGGTAGCATTTTACCTCTGGTCGGTGAAGACCATTGGACGATATAAAATATCGTACTTGTGTCAGGTAGATTTAATTAAAAATCTCCTTGACAAGATTTCGCGGGTAAACCCGTTCTCTTTACTCGACCGTCCAAAGCTGACTACGAACATAAAGAGTGAATCATTTGGATAAAATTATCCGCATTATTTCAGTTCATGTTCCTGGAACAAGTGAAATTCAATTAAGAACCGCACCATCGTTGCTTTCCAGTTGTCACGAGCTTGATTCGTATAGAATCTTGCTAGTTACCTACCAAGTGCTGTTTCAGGTTAACACTAGAAGGATTTACACTCATCACTGTGAACACTAGGATGTCACCCTGAGTGTTCTAGCAAGACCACTGAGATATTACTTAGAGGTCTGGAACGTGTTTAATTTCAATTAAGAATTAAACAGTTGTTGCTTTCCAGTTATCACAAGTTTGTTTCATAAAGAATCGCACAAGTCACCTACCATGAGATTTTGAATGTTCACTCAACAAGGATTTCCATCTTCATTGTAAATACTTTCGTATTACTCGGATGTTTTGGCAAGATCATGAAGATTTTGCGTAGGACTCTTAATATCTTTCTTACTTTTCATAGTGTGTGAAGAAGCAAGGAAATAAGAAAATGTGTCCTAATGAGATATTTGATGATCTCAAATGGCTCTAGACTCGATCGTGAATTTTGGATTTTAGTGATCAGAGGCTGGAGAGGAGTGCTACCATTTCAATACCTATTTATTCGGAGTGAATAAACCGATAGATAATGCGTTGTCTCCGTGTGATTAAAACAAATACCTTTTGAGAGATATCTGAGTTAGCTGGGATGGGTTGTGCATTGCATCACTGGGTCCATGATGTCTTATCTTCAATATCAAGCATCATTAAAATGATTTCAATAGAATATGTATTGACCCGGTTTCTGCCTAAGTTATAAGGAGGGCTTCTTTCTTCACACCCTTTATCTTTACAATTCTTTTTCATTCTTCAACCCCTTCAATGCTTACCAATATGTCATAACTAGCACCTTGTTGTGATTGTTCCAGTGCTAACTTAAGTACTTGGTCGGCATTCATCTACAATCACAATCTTTCTCCATCTTTCCTAAGGACTGTTGGAAATTCACTTTATGTGACGACATTTAAGAATTTCCATTAGTTATCATAGTCACACATGCATAGACTAGACTAGGAAACAATGTATAGTTTTGGTGGTGTGTGACTATATATACCCCTCCAAGGCTTCCAAGGAGGGGTTGTTGTTTGTGTTTTTCCATTTTTCACTTAATACATTTTCCTTTCTCTTTTACACACACAACCTTTCTCTCTAAACTCCAACAATGGCTACCACCACTTACCACCACCCACCAAGACCACCGGATCTATAGTATCGCAAACCCACAATTGGTATCAGAGCCACGGTTCGTTCTTGGATCGTTAGTGTTTCTTGTTATTGTTTTGGTGGTCTAACAATTTTTTTGTCTCAAATTTGTTGAACATTTTGTCAAATCTGTTAATAGTTTTTTGTTACAAATTATCAAGTTTAGTGGTCTAAAGTTCTTTTTGGTCAACATTTATATTTTTTGTCTCACAACTGGTCTTGTGTCACGTTCAATCTCACATTTGTCTCGATTGTTGTGGTTTTGTCCAAACAGTATCACTATTTCACATCTAGTCTCTCATTTCAGTTGTCGTAGTCATCAATTGTCACTGGTAAAAAAGTATTACTTTTTCTGGTCAACAGTCAAACCAGCCAGTTTTTTTCTAGATATTGTTTTAAAAATTTTCTGGTTCTTTTTTTTGTTATGAAGATGAAGATGAAAACTAGATCCATTTTTACCCAGATCCGGAAAAATCGGAAAATTACCTCTTCTGGATAAGATTCTTGCTATTGCGGAATCATTTCATTTTTTCTATTGCAGAATCATTTGATTCTTGCAATTGCGAAATCATCATGTTTGGTATGTTGCGGAATCATATTGATAGTTGGTTGCGGAATCATGGTTGCAGAATCATGTCGCAAAATTATTGCGGAATGATTTATATGGATTTTGTAATGTTGACCAAGACTAATTTCTTAACATAACAGTGGATTTATCACCAACCTTTTTACTCCTCAAACAACACCGACTCTATCTACAACCCATCGTCACCTAATTCCTATCTCCATTCCATCATCTAGACACTAGACTCGAACCTAAACAGTAAGATATGAATATCTCAGATTTGTTCAACGAATGATAGATCTTTATAGATCATAAGAGTTTGAAAAATAATCATCATTGATCCGTGTTTGGTTTTAAACCAAATCTTAATATACAAAATTAAAAACATATCTATAACAAACTTGTTATGATCATTAGTTTGTCTCGAACTTTTAATCATAAACCAACATGCATCATCGATCCGTGATGAGAAAACCCATCTATTAATTTACGAAATCTATAAGAATGAACCACAACAGATCTGTTGTCATTCACTCTTTGTTTCGATTTCAAGAAATTAAACATGCAATCACAAAACTCGACCTACCCGAGACCATATCGAATGATTTTGATGACGTATTTAACCAAGTGGGAGACGGGTTATTGTAAGATGTGATTATTTGCATACTCGGGTGAGTATGTAGGATGAGATGATGAAGTTGATGTTTTTATTTGTTCTTGGTGTAATGAGATGGATTTGAGATTTGATTTTGGTCTGATTAGAAATGATGGAGATTAGGTAGTTGAAAGCAAGTCAAGAGAAAGATACGGATCTTCTTTTTCGTTTTTGGTGGCTGAGTTGATTAAGAAAAAATGATGGGGGCGGATGGAAAATGATTAGGGTTAACCTAATCTTTAGGGTTAGGTGTTATATACCACTCACTCATGGACCGGTTATTTCTTCATATGGGCAGAGCCATCTGGTAGGCCGGCTGTGTGTCTTGGGCCGAAAATGTTGCAAATGCTAGCTTGGGCTTGGGCTACGATTGCAAATGCTACATGTTTTGTTTTGGCTGTAGTTAAAAGGGGTGTAAAATGATGGACAAAAAATCATGTGATTTACTTTGTTACATGTTTTGTTTCAACCAGCATAATTATATCACGTGATTTATGTTACATGTATGTTTTGTTTTGGCCAATTGCTAGTAAGGCTACTAATTTTACTTAGGAATTTTACTATTAGTATTTAACAATAAGCCATGTACAATAAGCCATGTACACGAGCTTAAAACCTTTGAATAGTTTTAATGTAAGCTCGTGTCCGAGAAAATTGAATTTCTCGTTAATAAGGATAAGTTTATCATCGGCGATAAACTTTCCTTTCTTTGATGAACGGGTCAAAGATTGTGATTTGTCTGTGAGTCATGTTCACGAGCTTAAAATCTTTGAATAGTTTAATTTTAGCTCGTGTCTGAGAAAAGATAATTTCTCGTTTGTGAGGATAAGTTTATCATCGGCAATATACTTTTTTTTCCTTGATGAACGGGTCACATACTGTGATTTGTCTATAAGCCTTGTACATGAGCTTAACAGCAAATCCCCTGGGACACTTGTTTCTTAGATATCAACTTCTTTAGCAACCAAACTCTGAGAGTGTCCTTAGTTGTACGGTATACAAAGATTGGACCGATGTGTTCTTGTTGAATGTGGACTTTGGTACCTGCATTCTCATTAGGAGTTTGTATGCTTTTATGTGGGTTAAAGATATCTATCTTAGAATCATACGGGGATTCACAATTTTCTTTTCTTGTGCCAGAGGTGACCTGAGGAGATGATTCACTTGTCTTAGCTGTCAAACGTTTCCTTTTATAGAAAACCTTAAGTTTAGGCTTAACTGATGTATCATCCTTTTTAATTTCCTCCCCAGTAGTCTTAGTAGAATCAGAGACTATCCTAGTTAAAGGGCACTCGTTTCCTACAACAGTGAAAGTTCTACCCGTGGGTCGCCAAACTTTACCAATAAGTTTAATTTTAGCTAACCACTGGGATTTAAGTCTAGCACGGGAGTTCACCTCATTAAGTAATTTCTTGACACAAGAATCATGATTGGCTTTAAAGACACATTTCCTACATGTTTTACAAGTAGCATATTTAATGTCTGAGTAAGATGTAGAATTTCTAGATGATTGATTGATGCTCCTAGGATATGACATGCTACGGTTAGCAGTATTGGGTAATCTAGAAGGCATCTGACTAGGTTTAAAATTCCTATCTCTTACTTGTGTCTTTTGCTTAGCTTCCCTCAGACCAAATTTATGGTAAACGTCATTTGAACTAGTTCTAGACGTGTTCTTTGAACTATTCTTAGAGAGGCTAGATGCAATCATGTGATTAGGTCTTGCTAAAGCTGTTTTAGTCACATTGGCTCTAGTTGGTGGAGTGACTGGTCTAGAAATATGAACCATATCAACTTGGGAGGCAAACCGCGGTCTCGAGGATTTTGGTCGCTCGGATCTAAATGCGGTCGGTTGTCTAAAAGACTGAATTTGAGGCGGTTTCCACAAGATTGATGGTTTTTAAAGGTTAGTGTCCACACTAGTTCCTTTAGTTTTCCTCAACTCGTTTTTCAAAGCAGCTATTGCAAAAACCTTTTCCTGAACTTGAGCCTTTAAAGTCTAATTTTCTTTGAGTAATTCATATTGGGATGCCAACTTAGATTCAAGCAACTTCATTTGTTTCAAAAGATTATCCTTTTCAGCTTTAGAATCTAGAACTGTTTGATCCAATTTTCGTTCAAGAACAACATTTGACTTTTCAAGTTTTTCAAAATATGTTTCAAATTTGTTTGTTTTCTTGAAAATTCAAGTTTGGCATCCTCAAGATCTTTTGATTGCTGAGCTACGATCATTTCGAGCTCTTTAATCCTAGAATTAGAATTATTTAAAGAAGCAGTCCTAAGGCACTTATCATGATGTTTAGCATTTTAAACACTTTCTCCCCCATTATGACTCACATCGGATGAATCAGAAGTGGTATCGCTATCACTCTTTTCCATCCCATGTTTGGAATAATTAGGTTCAGAATGCTCAACATGCTGTATATTTTTGAAACTTGACACCTGAACGGTTGGTGCTTGTGACTTGCTGCTCGGTTCATGCTGTTCTCTTGATTCCTTGCCCTTGCAATCTTGAACACTGTTCAAATTGGCATCCGTATGACCATCTTCCTTTTGTATCTGCATCTATGTTTCTTTCACATGACAAGCATCTAGTAGGTGAAGTTGTGATCATTCGTGAATCGAATGCTCAAGAAATTCTACGTGTTTGAACACTTTGCCACGAAAGTCTTGAATCTCAGAATGTATGTCTTCAAGGAAATACTTGCAGATCGTTGAATTTTCTTTCTTAGCAACATCGGATTGAAGGAATGTCGACAAGTGTTTCACTAGAACTTGAAGTGCATATGTGGATGCAGATTGATTTAAGGCTTCTTTGTCAAGTTTCTTGTCTAGAGTACGCAAGTTTTTCATCATGTCATCGATGAAGAAAAGAAAAAGTTGACCAAAGAGTTCATCAGAGGCTGGTTTGGCCGTGAGTTTTTTAAGTTCGAAAAGATGACGTTGAAGTTGTCTAAATGAGACCTTACACCTTATTCTTGCCTCGTGTTGCATTTCTGCATGTCTCCCTCTCGAGATATCGAACTCAACGAATCCATTGAAGTTCAATAAAAAATAAGGTAAGGATTACTTATCGATGAAAAATCCGTCTTCACTTACAAATACCCGATCAACAAAAAATCTGTAGCCACTAAAAATATATCTAATATTTCTTGGTCTCGTCAAATAAATTTTGTCACTTTTTCCTTGTCAAGCCCTGATGTGCTCTCGCGAGTACACGAGTTTTAAATTTATAACACGGATTTCCAAATAAGCTAAGAACACACGGGCAAGTTTGACCCTTTCGTTTGTAGCTAGCTTGTTGTGGTAAGCCGAGGTCGTTCACTAGGATTTGGGTGTTTTTGGTTGTAAAGAATCTAAGTAACAATGTAACGTTATTGGTAAAGATGGTTGTCACTCCTAAAATTACCATACAAGTAACAATTAAGCAATAAGCAAACAAGTACATGAATATGATTAAGCTAATAAGATGAGAACAATAATATTAAAGACAACACTTGCTTGGATTAGTTCATAACATTTGGATTTTTCATATGAGGATGGTTTTGATAAGTTGATTACAAGTGAAGAAGATGATGGTCACAAATTTCAATCTTTGATTTTAAAGTATATAACCAACGCGTTTGATTACAACACAATTAAATCAAGCATTAAGACAAATCAACTAATTCAAGACTATGTTTAGTTTAACAAGTTTGATTCACGGTCGTTTGACAAAATCATTAAAAATCACACTTAAGTTCCTTTGCATAATCATACCACTAAAGAAATGGTCAATACAATAGATAATAATCCATAGATAAAACGATTATAACTAGTTGGTGAATGATAACCCTTTCGACCTATGAAATCATCAAAAACTAATCAAGTATGATAAGCAAATGGATGGAACTTAAGCACAATTGAATTTCAAACATAACATGAAATTGATCAAAACAATAATAAAACATAAACAATCCTCATGTCACAACATCATCCAAACAAGTGTAAAGAAAACTACTCCATGATTATATTAATCAACAAACATTAAACACATGACATAGAGTTCAACATAATAAAAATAACAAGAGTTTACCCAAAGTATGAATACAATAAGTAAATGAAAGGAATTAGAGCAATCCTTAGGCCTCCAATTGACTACAAGTTTTGTGGTCTTTCGGGTTATGCAAATGAAATTCGTATTTGAGATTTGAAGTAGGTTTTGGAGAGGTTTGGTGAAGGTTGGTGGTGATTTAGGTATCAAGAAACACTACCAATGATAAGGGTATTGATCCCTTAGGGTTTGGCAAGGTTATTTTGATGATTGGAGCTCCAAAAACGTCACTTTTTGGCACACAAATATTAAATCCGGGAATGGAGACTTTCACCAAGGTTGGGAGAGTTCCCTTGGTGAATAATAAGGTTGGTTATGAGATTGATTCAAGTGATATGTTACAATGACACCCAAGGGTCTAATTTATAGATGAATTCAAGGCCATGTCTTCAATGCATGAACTTGGAGCCAAAGAAATGTACTTGGAGCCAAAGGTGTATTCTCGTAGCCAAAGTAGTTTACTTGGTCACAAAGTAGTTCTAGAATCCAATAGAAGCTTCATGAAGGTTTGGAGTGCATGTATGTAGACAAAATTCTGCCTACACAAAAGTAGGTGGCAACTTTGTATGTTGATGGACTTGTACTTGTCTTGAAACACTTGTTCTTGCATCCGGAATTGATCTTCAAAGGCTTGTACTTCTCAGGATTCTTTCGTATATGCATGAATCATCTTTTATTCTCTCTTTCTTTGTATTTTCTTGTTCTTGTCTATCTAACAACACAAAACACAACTTCACACATATATAGCTAAATAGCTCGTTTGCATAACCAAAAACCATACAAAATATACGGATAACGCTCAAGAAAACATGTTGGATTTAGGCGTTATCAAATCCCCTCACACTTAAGTTTTGCTCGTCCTCGAGCAAGGAAAAGCAAAACTTTTCTTGCCCTCAAGCAAATAAAAGAAAAAAGTTAGAAACTAAATACCTAGGTTCTAAAAGTAAAGAATTTTTTTTTAAATTTTATGAAAAATTGAAAATTATATGAAAAATTGAAAATATTTTTGGTTTTTATAAGAATTGGCTAAAGGTGCAAACCCCCTCACACTTAAGAGTTTGCTTGTCCTCAAGCAAGTAGAATAAAATACTTCCCACATGGTGCATGAAAATGGTTGAAAAGAATAAGATGAAAATCTATTAAGTACAAACAAGACTAAACCAAATGGCGTGAGCACCAAGTGTACACATCTAAAAAGGACTTTTATTGGGTTATAAGGCTAAGGGCTAATGGGTATGGATAAGACATGGGAATTTTATGAGAGGTGTATCACGAATATACAAGTTAAAAGTCTAAGTCCCATGTTGCTAGTTACCGAACAAATCACAAGCCCAAAAATGATTCTAGCTACGAGCTTTATTCAACACGTATATCACGTCTTAGCACATTGGCTAATCGATATCCAAACATACTTCATCTTCCTTCATCTTCATAATATATCTCTTTGGCTATTTTGTCATCATTGTTTTTTTTACCCTTTTTTTCTATGACTTATTTTCTTTTTCTCTTTTTTTCTCATCCTCCTTTTTTTTTCTTTTTTCTTTTTTCTTCAACTTACATCACATGCTCCCCTCACACTTCGCTTGAGCACACACCAAAAAAAATACAAATAGAAGCGTGAACTCTCCATCTTTGTTGGAATGGCACACACACATGGCAAATTATGGCAACTATAAATCATCAAAAACGATCCCCATACTAAGAAACTAGCAACACACCATTTGGACTTCGATATGGGTTAGGCTAAGGTTTACGGTTAAATATTTTTTCTTTTTAGTGAATTTAATAAAAGCGAAAAGATTGGATCAAAGGGTGTTCTAAGGGTATCTAACACTAGACGAGAGTGCTAACAAAAGGGTTAATATGGGAGGTTAGCTAATAGATGTAACTAGCTAATGAAGAAAATGGAAAAGGCTATTTGGGTTTTATTCCTAAGGTTGCCTCTTTGTTACGCATATACACTTACATCACACATGTGTGATCTCACTAAAACTTATTATTTTTTTGATTTTTTTATTGAATTTTTTTTAATTTTTTTTACCATGTGGATGATTATTTAAAATATATTTACATACAAACGTGTGAAAACAATTAGATCGTAAGGTCAAACAAGTGTACAAACTCTCCCTTTTTTGTTTTATTTTTTTATACTTTTTTTATTTTTATTAGCCCAAAAATTTAATATTTTGAAAATTCGGTTTCGTGTTCCTATTTATTTCCCTCACACTTAAGTTTTAGATTGGACTCAATGTTAAAAATAAACTTCAGAGCTTGAAAAGTGAGGAAATAAATAAATAGTCTAAGAGAAACGAAACTCCCCGGGCTAAGAAATTGCAATTTATCTTCATATGATAAGATGCTACACCATAAGCTTGTGAGATCAATCGGTTCTTGATACTTCATTCCTTCTCCATGTATGCATCCTCCATTACCTATTGCTACATTTATTCAAACAAAACAAAACAAACAAACAAACAAAACAAACAAAACAAACAAGCACACAATAATAAAACACTACTAGCAAAGTACACCCCCTCACACTTAAGATTTTCCAAGTTAGAAAAATACTTTAGGGTGTACATATTTATTCAAAACACACAAAATTAAACACACAAACAATTAAAGCACGGGTTGCCTCCCGAGAAGCGCTTAATTTATTATTGAGCCGTTAGCGAGACTCTTCCCCTCGATGTTAGGATTCTTTGACGATATGGCTAAGATGGGGAACTTTGGTTGGGTGCCATTGATTTTGATAATTATCATCTTTGAACCAAAGAAATTCTCCATTTATAGTCCAAACTTTAAAAGGCTTCTTTGGCACATCATTGTCGTCCTTCTTTATCATACTTCCAACGCCATTCATTGATTTCAACTGCTAGTCATGAATCGACATTACATCATGTTCATACGCCTTTTCCTTTTTGTATGGGATATGCACGGTGCAATCCTTGGGAAAAGTTGAGTTAGAAATGATAGGTTTCGGTTTTGGCACGGTTGGAATAGGTTCTTCTTCTTCATCGATTAATGCAGCATCACCCTTATCACTCTCGTTTCGGATAAAGGGTATTTTATCTCTTGTTTTGGTGTTGGTGATTTGAGGAAGGGACTTGGTTCGTTGGATGAGCTTTTCGACACGATCGGTTTTTGTCTTCAAGTCTTCGATTATGGTTGTATGGTTCCAGAAGTTTATATTTATTTGAAACACCAAGTCAACCAAATTGTTCTTGACACATTCATTTTCTTCCGTTTGCCAAGCCATAAATTCTCTAATCATCTCCTCCGTTGAGGCTTTGAGTTTTGGGCGATATTGTAATGAGTATGTCGTCACATCTCGCGGTCGAGATTGAGGAACGGGACGGTTCGGGTTTAGGGTAAGATAGGAATGTGAATTCCTCGAATTTTGGTCGTGATATCCTTCGTGATATTCTTCGACATAATTCTCTTCATGAGGTTCACACATCGGTGTGTCATCCTTCATGGTGGTTTTTGGATCGTGATCATCTCTATGATCGTCTCGCATATCTTTTAGTTCATTACTTATGATTAGGAATTGGGAATCGATAAGTTTAGCGAGAGCTTCGAATTTCTCCATCAACACGGTGTAATCGGAGATGAGGTTGTTTCCACCGGCGGAAACAACGGCTTTAGGATAAGGTTCGACATAGGAATCCTTCGAATAATCGAGCTTGAGAAAGACCTTGTCCTCGATGATTTGGAAAGCTTCGTTAGGAGTATTGTAGAGGAAGATTCCTCCGGTGTCGAGAGATACTTGAGTTGGATCGTCTAAGCCATGATAAAATGTTTCAATTATCGTTCTCTTGGTTAGATCATGTCCATAACAAGCGCGAAGCATTTCTTTCATTCGGAGCCAAGCTTCAACGTGAGTCTCGTCATTGAGTTGGTGAAATTTAAGAATGTCGTTTAGGAGACGTTTAAACTTTGCGAGTGAAAAGAATCGGCTTATGAAAGCTTCTATTAATTCGTTCCACGAAGTAATTGTTCCTTCATCTAATTCATTCAACCAAATCTTAGCTTCTCTGGTTAATGAGAATGGAAATGTCCTCAAGCTAATCGCTTCCTTTTGATTTTCACCATATTGGAAAAGTCTAATAATCTCGAGAAAATCGAGAACGTGTCGGTGAGGATCGGATAGGGATTCTCCATAAAATTGGTTTTCCCGAATCATTTGTATGTGGTTACTTTTGATAGTGAAATTGTTCAAAATAGGGATTTGAACAATAGAGGAACTAGGTGTTGGAGCAACGATCCTAGTGTTTGACCACATCGGTTGATCATCGGGATCAATGGTAAGAATAGTTAAAGAATCGGATTCGGTTTCATAGGTGAAGATTCCCTCGGTATGGAATGGGTTTTCGAATTTTGACTTGAGTATGTCGATTATGACAACACGTTCCTTGGTGAACGGTTCGGGTGACTCGATGTCAAATTTGGTTTTATCGGGTTCACGAGTCTTCTTCTTGAACTGTTTAAGTTCATAGAACTTATTAACGAGGCATTTACCTATAAGACGTAGGTTTATGAAAAATCGAAATAATTCGAAAAATTTATTAACAACTAAAAATAAAAATGAAAAGATAAATAAAATATAAAGGAACTCAAATATAAAATATTTTTGCATTTATTTTTACTAAACAAAACAAACAAAGAAACAATAGAAAATAAAAATAAAAACGTAAATGATATATTGTACCAAATCAATCAAACTGGATGGTTCAAATGACTTCGGGTTCTATCCACGGGGTTTGGGATCAAACCGGGGAGAATAGAAATACAAACGAGGCACAAAATAATTAAACGGGGTGGTTGGGTGGGTTAGGATAAAACAAGGATAATTGGTTATAAACTCGAAGAACGGATGTTAAACGAGTTAAAACACAATCAGGAACGGGTTTTGGGTAAGGCTCGGTTAAAATAAAAGAAGATAAAAGACAATTTTTTTTAGAGATGCCGGCAGCAACTATTTGTGTCGATCGGCAAAGTGGGGACTGTTTGGGCGATGCCGGCGAAAACTAACTGTGCCGGTCGGCAAAGTCCTTTCTGTTTGGGAGATGCCGGCGGCAGAAGGAGATGTCGGGCGGCAAAATCAATTTTTGATGTTTTCTTTTTTGATTTTGGCAACTAAAAACTAATAACACTTAAAAAATTGTGGGGTTGATGAAATAATCACTAAAAAGCGTAATCTAAACACACTTTTTTTAAACACAATAAGCACAAATTATATGAACGAAACACTAGACGAAACAAAGATTCTAATACAAGAAAAATACAAACAAATCCCCGGCAGCGGCGCCAAAAACTTGATGTGCTCTCGCGAGTACATGAGTTTTAAATTTATAACACTGATTTCCAAATAAGCTAAGAACACACGGGCAAGTATGACCCTTTCGTTTGTAGCTAGCTTGTTGTGGTAAGCCGAGGTTGTTCACTAGGATTTGGGTGTTTTCAGTTGTAAAGAATCTAAGTAACAATGTAACGTTATTGGTAAAGATGGTTGCCACTCCCCAAATTACCATACAAGTAACAATTAAGCAATAAGCAAACAAGTACACGAATATGATTAAGCTAATAAGATGAGAACAATAATATTAAAGACAACACTTGCTTGGATTAGTTCATAACATTTGGATTGTTCATATGAGGATGGTTTTGATAAGTTGATTACAAGTAAAAAAGACGATGGTCACAAATTCCAATCTTTGATTTTAAAGTATATAACCAACGCGTTTGATTACAACACAATTAAATCAAGCATTAAGACAAATCAACCAGTTCAAGACAATGTTTAGTTTAACGAGTTTGATTCACGGTCGTTTCACAAAATCATTAACAATCACACTTAAGTTCCTTTGCATAATCGTACCACTAAAGAAATTGTCAATACAATAGATAATCATCCATAGACAAAACGATTATAACTAGTTGGTGAATGATATCCCTTTCGACCTATGAAATCATCAACAACTAATCAAGTATGATAAGCAAATGGAATGGAACTTAAGCACAATTAGATTTCAAACATAACATGAAATTGATCAAAACAATAATAAAACATAAACAATCCTCATGTCACAACATCATCCAAACAAGTGTAAAGAAAACTACTACATGATTATATTAATCAACAAACATTCAACACATGACATAGAGTTCAACATAATAAAAATAACAAGAGTTTACCCGAAGTATGAATACAATAAGTAAATGAAAGGAATTAGAGCAATCCTTAGGCCTCCAATTGACTACAAGTTTTGTGGTCTTTCGGGTTATGCAAATGAAATTCGTATTTGAGATTTGAGGTAGGTTTTGGAGAGATTTGGTGAAGGTTGGTGGTTATTTAGGTATCAAGAAACACTACAAATGATAAGGGTAATGACCCCTTAGATTTTAGCAAGGTTATTTTGATAATTGGAGCTCCAAAAACGTCACTTTTTGGCACACCAATATTAAATTGAGAATGGGGACTTTCACCAAGGTTGGGAGAGTTCCCTTGGTGAATAATGAGGTTGGTTATGAGACTGATTCAAGTGATATGTTACAATGACCCCCAAGGGTCTTATTTATAGATGAATTCAAGGCCATGTCTTCAATGCATGAACTTGGATCCAAAGAAATGTACTTGGAGCCAAAGGTGTATTCTTGTAGCCAAAGTAGTTTACTTGGTCCCAAAGTAGTTCTATAATCCAATAGAAGCTTCATGAAGGTTTGAAGTTCATGTATGTAGACAAAATTCTGCCTACAAAAAAGTAGGTGGCAACTTTGCATGTTGATGAACTTGTACATGTCTTGAAACACTTGTTCTTGCATCCGGAATTGATCTTCAAAGGCTTGTACTTGTCGGGATTCCTTCGTATATGCATGAATCATCTTTTATTCTCTCTTTCTTTGTCTTTTCTTGTTCTTGGCTAGCTAACAACACAAAACACAACTTCACACATATATAGCTAAATAGATCGTTAGTATAACCAAAAACCATACAAAATCTACGGACAACGCTCAAGAAAACATGTTGGATTTGAGCGTTATCAAGCCACGTTTATTACCCAAATATGACTTAATGTGACAAATTTTGTCCAATATAAATTTTTGGCATAAAATTTGTGCAATAACGATTATGATACTCGGGCTATCTTTTTCACCTTTTTTGTCACGTTTAAATGTGTGAGCCACAAATATAACAAAAACACGACAAAATAATGCTAAATCCAAAATATTAGCCAATATCCGATTTATCTAATACAATTTAGTGAAACTTGAATCGAGCTGAATAGTTATGAGAGGCCCATACTCACTCGGATATTGGCCCAAACTTACTCTCACTACACACCCCCACTTTCTTTTGAAAAGAATCGTTTATAGGCCCATGACAATTCTAGAAACCCGGTCCTTGGAGTATTAAAAGGTTCCAACCCTAATATTACTCACAAAACTAAACCTAAACTGTGCTTAGTTCTCTCTGCCCCCCATCTCCCTATTTTTCTTCTCCCAAAACACTTACCTCAAAACCTCGTCTCTTTCTTTCCTCTCAATACTCAGCCATCAGAAAAATATTACTCCCATCTAAATCTCATATGCTTCTCCATCTCTGGTTTATCTAATAGATATCGAAACAACCCAATCATAAATCAAATCGAATCATCATATAATCCCACAAGTGAAATCATACAAATCTCACGTCCTCTATTCACTTAATTCGAGCCTAAACCCCACATGAACTAATCAATAAACGTCTTCACGATCGTATTACGAGGACTCTGGTAGGTTTTATTTGATGTGATTTATTGATTTTCGATTTTTCAATAAACGAATCGAAGAAAGATCATAACATAGTTGTTATGGATCTCTCTATATGTTCGAAAATCAAAAGAGGGCATCAAGCCTTCGAAATAGATCTATGATGAAAATTTAATTCGTGAACAGATCTTGACATGCAAGTATCACACGAAAATAAAATTAACTGAGATCTATTAATTATGTTTTTGTTTTGAGTCTAGATGTGATGGGGTGTAGGTGACGATGGGAATTAGGCAGATTAACGGGTGTTGGATTTGTTGGAGTTAGATTGAGTGTTGCGTTAGGTCTGTTGGTGTAATCTGTTGAGAACGTGTTGTGGCGAAAAAGAGTCAGTGTTGATATCTTTCGAGTCTTTTGTGTCGAGTATTTTGTTGAGACTAGTGTTTTTGGTTTAAGTATCCATCGGAATGTCAAAAAACCATCGGAATGTCAAAAAACCATCGTAATGTCAAAAACCATCGGAATACGAATCGGAATCTTCAAACCATCGGAATATGATCCGTCGGAATGAATAACTGTCGGAATATAAGATCACAAAACCTATCAGAATACTTATCGGAATAAGTATCAGAATGTGTAAACCCTTTTCCGATGGAATATGTCGGAATATCTATCGAAAAGTATAAACCCTTTTCCGACAGGTGTACATTCAAAACAAAAAGACAGACTGAGACAAAAGTTAATAAAAAACTATAAAAAAACTGATACTATTTGTGACTTTTTAGACAAAAAACTCAAATCGAGACTTATAAACCGAGACAAACTAAGAGACAAAAGACGAGACAGACAAAATGTTTAGACAACCAAAAATTATATCAGATATAAGTTTTGATCAATAAAGTTGTTTAGACAAAGTAAAATAAATAGATATAAATTTTGACCCGTCACAAAAGTTATACCAAATCAATAGATCAAAAGTTATACTAGATTCGGAACCAAAAGAAAAAAAAAATTGACCACCAAATCAATAGATCAAAACATGCAAATCCAAATATTCAACCATAGCTCTTGATACCTATTGTAGGTCTTTAGTTTCTTAGGATTTCACAAGTGTTGTATTGATCTAAAGAGGGGAGGGAGATGAAGAACTAGAGAGGGAAAGTTAGAGAGAGAAAGGATAGAATGAGAGAAAGAAAGATGTATTGAGTGAAAATGTGAAGTTAACAACTAACAACCAACCCCTCCTAACATGCTAGGAGGGGGTATATATAGCCCAACCTACATCTGGGCTTGATGGGCTATAATGATTACATATTTGATCACGAGCCCAATCTACGTATAAATCGTTGGAGTGACCGATCCTTTCTAAATACGTAAAAACGTATTTCCAACACTTTGGGTGCCAGTCATATGGCTTGAGCAACCACTATCTAGGTACCAAATTGGCTTCCCGAGATCACACTGCAAAATTTAAAGAAATGGTCAGTTTTGTTTTGAAACCCACCTTTGATGGGTGGGGGTTTTAGATGTAACACCCCCAATTTTAGTCATAACAGCGGAAGGGTCATTGGGTGTTACTATCATGGTTCAATCTCATAATCATAGAAAACGGCTCAAAACGAGACGTTTTAATAAACATCCATTCAATTTCATTTAATCCAGATAAAATATCATACACGGTCCCAGATGATTCAAAAGTTTTACAAATTATTATAAATGATAAAAGTTATTTGAATGGTTATGTTTTAGAAAAGTGGGCCAAAACATTTCAAATATGCAAGCTTCACGAAACCGCCTTCCTCGAGTGCCTTCAATATGGACCTGAGATAAAACATGCTTAAAAAGTCAGCAAAATTTGCCGAGTGAATCTATAGAGTTTAATTTAAATAGAGTGAACACAAGTATGAAAAATAACCTTCCATGGTTAATAATTCATTAAAAGACAATTATGTTGTACGGACATAATTATCGTTGTTATTTCCATAAGCCTCGTGACATTGAACGTTAACATATATTATTTCAGCCCAACACACCTAGCCAAGTGCGTATATTTCTCTTATACAATGCATCCGATGTTTCATTACTAGTGCATCACAACACCACGCGAGAGCTAATCGCGACCGGACTGGGCGTCACCCCGATAGATCTATCCATGGCATTAGCATTACTTCGATTAACAATTCACGATTCATGGGTCTTTTAAGGCTAAAACAAACTTATATAACAACTTACATCTAAGCATACAATCAAGTTCCTTTGTGTTCAATTTTAAAACAAAGAGGGTTTACCACAACTTCTCGTTGCTCCCATCATTTATAATAAATACTTTTCCAATAATAAGGATTTCCACAACTTCTTGTTGCACTCATACTTTTCCAATAAGTAGAGTTTCCACAACTTATCGTTGTACCCTTAAATTTCAATAAAACAACTTTTCAAGTAAAATAGGGTTTCCACAACTTCTCGTTGCCCCCTTTATTTTAGTAAAACAAGCATGTTATCCCCCTCGCGGGTTTTATAAAACAAGTAAACATGTTAAGAGCGAGGCTATAGACTCACCTTAGCCAATAGTGGTAATGAGACGATCGCCGACGATTAGTGATGCCCGTTTAAACACGAAAACCGCAACCTACCAAATAAGGCGCGTTCGTAAATAATCGACTTAAGTATAAATCATACTTAAATAATATAAAAATCAAAATCACAAAACCAAGACAATCCCGAAAATTTTAATAATACAAGTGTTATTACAATACCCTTTTTATTCAACACTATTCTTTTAAACACTTGCACTCTCGATATTGACCCGTCATAAGACGCCAAGTCAACGCAAGTCAACTTATCATTTTACTTCCCTCGGACCAGTAGCTAAGTCATTTATATAATGACTTAACACTTGAGTAAATTACCATGTCCAATGGCGAATACTCAACTCACGCCACATAATTATTGAACTACGTGTCCAAAATACCAATCAGCATGTATACTCCAAGTGTACACACCAATCTAACCTATCTAGACATATCCGATTTCGACGAAACTTGGTGACAAACTCACACATAATATGAATTAAGACTCAGTAAAAGTTTCATTCAAAAATATTACTTCTAAGACCTTCTGCCCGACACATCTTCGTGTTATAAAAACCGGACAGTTTTACGTCTTCAACTCGTAAAACTATTTTGACATATTTAAACAACTCTATTTATAAAACCGACACTCAGGTTTGAAAATAGACTCATGACCTGAGGTTTAGACTTTAACATCAGTCCTTGAACATTTTTAAAACTCATTCTATAGTCCCCGAGATTCGATCCAAATATCGACCACAATTTTCGGATTGTGCCGATACCCGTCTCCCGGTACACGAATACTAAAAGTAGCATAACTTTTCGCTCGAAATGAGTTAGAAGCTCATTCAAGAGGCAAATCGAAGCTAAAAGAATCCTCTACAAGCCTATCCTATTAGTTTCATCATTTTCGAACAGTAAGATTTCCAAAATTTACGTTTTACCTACTGGTCTAAAACACCTTCAAAAATCTCCCACCAAATCATATTTTTGATCAATTCCAACTATTTTCCTCATCATCCTACACTCCTAATATCATCCTAAACAAATCATCTAACCTCAATCACCCTTGAATAATCATTTAAAATTTTACCCACTCAAAATAATAAACATGCAACAACATCCCACTCAAATATAATAATATTAACACTAATATACAACATAAAAATGGATCAAACACTACTAGTTCATCAAGAGAAATAAAATTTTTGAAAAGTTAATGCATGTGGATAAAAATTATACCAAAATGATCCTTGTTGAATTTGCAAAGTGGGTCTTGTTTTAGTTTTCTTGGATTCAAGCTTGATTTTGAAATATCAAAGGGTTTATGTGGGTGAGGGTGGACGGTTTGTAGAGAGAGAGAGGGAAGGGAGATGAAATTTTTCTTGAAATGAATTTTATATTAAAAGTTGGTAGTGGAAAAATTATATATAGTGGGGTGAGGGTAGTTTTTGCAAATTTTGCATAGTTTTGGTCTAAAATGCATTTAAATAGTTGTAAGGGTAGAAAATGTAAATATTACATTTTTAAAAATATTTACGGGACTCGGGTTTCGTAAAAATACTTTTTAAAAGTTAAAACGCTTCAAAAATAAATTAATATAACTTCGACACGACTTAAAACGTAATTAAATCGAAAACGTCGAAAATATTAAATATCGAGACAATCGATAATAAAACGTAAATTTTTGGGCATCCGTCGGTATCGCGATCATTCGTAGTTCTCGTCATTCGTTAAAACGTAAAACACGAGAAATAAAGATAAATACAATAAATACAATAAAAATCATTCACATGATAAATTGAGAATATAATATCGATACTTAATATATTTCTTGTCAGTTTTCTTCGAAACGACATTCTTACGTTAAGTTTCAAGTCATAACCTTCTCGGTTAGTCGATAATTTAAAATTCTCATTAAAGCAAACACGTAATATGTAATAGTCGAGATCAAAATAACGACCTGAAATTGACGGATTGTCGGAAGCGTGGTGGGCCCATAACCCACAGGTCCCAGGATCGAAACCTGGCTCTGATACCAGATTGGCATCAGAGCTCAAGTTATAGAGAACGAAAAGATTTTCCAAAAATGAATTTTTGAAATCTTTTAACTATAACTGTTGCAAGCGAAACCTCCGAGTTGCCAATGGACGAGAATTATAGTATATATATATATATATATATATATATATATATATATATATATATATATATATATATATATATATATATATATATGGGATTATATATATGTTGTAATCTTTATCGATTATTTGAACTTGTGAATTACAAGGTATGTTTTCATTTATTTAATTATAAATGATAATTTTATATTTATACGAGATATTTATACGACGTCGATTGTCACGAAGCCACCCTAGTCATTTTATGCTAGCGCCGAAGCTATTCCTGAAATGAATCCTGTTATTCTCGAGATTAACTAAGTTGTGGATAGACATGATCCAAACGAAATGGTTAATATTCTTGCTTATATTCTTCTGATTACGAGGATTTTGATTTCCTTGGTTCTTATTCTTGATTTATCGATCCGTTCATTTCGTTTAGCAAATTTAATTTGCATTTTCATTAATCTTCGACATTATACTGTTTTGATAAAAACAAGTTTGTCCGAGATGGTACTATTGATTGTTAGGAACTGAGATTGATTTGTATGGTATTCACATGCCAACCAGGATTCCATATCATATCACTGATCATTTTCTGTTAAATCAGTTTCTCGTTTGTTTCGATCTTGATCTTTTGCGTTGAGCTGGCGATGCTTGAATAAAGTGATTTATAATCGTTGAAATAAATTGGCCATTTATTTGAACAAGGAAATTATAAATTGTTGAACTACAAATTTCTGAATCTTATTTGGAAGGACTTGATCAATCCATGGAATAATGATTCATAAAGGTGTGGGCTTAAGCATATAGCATCTGCGTGATTAAACTCTTACTAAATTGTAATTCGTTTGCTCGATTCATCCTTTGATTTTGTCCCTTAATTCCTTGATCGTGAAATGGTTGTATTGAGATTGTTCCAAAAGCACCAATTGAGGAGGATATCAAGCGTCTCTGAAAGACATTGAAGAAATCTTCTTCTTGTGGGACCGAGGAGCTTTCTTAGCCATGTGAATTACCTAGTAACTCTTAGTAGATTAGTTTATCAATTGTAGTATCTTCTCATTAATCCCTAACTAAATTGTGACAACAGTTAGTATGACTAGTCTTTTTAGTTGTATGGCATTAGACGATGATTATCTATAATGTTTGACAATACGACTTGTACTAGTTTGTGATCAATGGAATGACTATCTTTTGATTCCTAGTTCTACATCGTTCTATTATTTTCTTTCTTTGCCTTCCTTATTTAAATTCCTGTGGTATAACGCAATCATTGAATGAATACTCATTATGATTTGATTTGTGATGCACAAGACTCATGCAGTCAAGGAAAGCTATGACAGAGGCACGAATGCGCCAAGTTATTAGTGAATAAGTGTTGTATCTTTAGTTGAATTCATGGCCAACATGAATGATGGATCTGGATCCGGAGCTGAAGCTACAACTGGTGGGACCGAAACCAGTGGAGCTGAAGCTGGAGCCGATAATGTTCGTGGTACGGATGGAACAAATGTGCCCGAAATTAGAGGCTATAACTACGCTTCATTCATTAAGTGCAAACCGTAGACTCTTAAGGGGACTAAAGATGATAGAGGATTGTGTCAGTTGTTGGAAAGCTGGCGTCAGTCTTTTAAATCTGTGACCCTAATCAGAAGGATAAGGTGCAGTTTGAAATCGCTACTCTCCAAGGTCGTGCATTAATTTGGTGGAATGGCAGACTTGCTTCCATAGGTATCGTTACTTATGGGACACCTTGGACTAAGGTGAGGAAACGGTTAACTGAGGAGTTTGTCCTCGAAGTATCTCCAAAGTATGGAGCAAGTGTTGTACAATCTGGAACTGAAGGGAACTAACATTGGTAGATATATCAAGTGTTTCCATAAGCTAACTCTTTTATGTCTAAGAATTTTGGAACCCGAACCGTCAAGGTCAAGCAGTATATTTACGGCTGACCAGGAATATATGCGATGATATGACTTCTTCTAAGCCATCTACTATTTGTGAAGTTGTCTGCATGGCTGATTAGCTCATGGGACACATAATCCAAGGCAAGGCTGATGAGGTTACTGAAGGGAAAAATAATTCCAAATTGAAAATTCTTTTCGTTGAATAGAGCTCGTAAGTATATCGAAAATGGTTGCGGATTATTCCTAGCTTAAGTATCGTAGAAGGAATCGTAAGAGAAGTAAGTAGAATTACTCTAGTCATTTGTGACTATTTTGAAGTGTTTCTGGAAGATTTGCCAAGTCTTCCGCCTCCAAGGCAAATAGAATTCCTAATTGATCTGATTTCTGGTTCTGCAACTGTGGCACATGAGCCATATTCATTAGCACCCTCTGAGTTGAAGAAATTAATTGTGCAGTTTTAAGAATTATCTGATTGAGGCTTCATTCGAACGAGATCGTCAGTTGTAGAACTCCTATTTTATTCGCTAAGAAGAAAGATGATTCGTTTTGTATGTGTATAGATTACCGAGAGTTGAATAGGCTAACGGTCAAGAACTGTTATCCGCATCCAAGAATTGATGATCTATTTGATCAACTTCAAACTCTCGTGTTTCTCCAAGATTCTGGTGTTTTCTCTTAGATCGATCTTTGTTTTGCTTATCATCAACTTCGCATACGCGAGGAAGATATTCCTATTACGGCGTTTAGAACTTGTGATGATCATTATGAGTTTAGGGTTATGCCTTCTGGTTTGACTAGTACACATGTTGTATTCATTGACTTAATGAATTGTATGTGTAATCTGTGTCTTGATAACTTCGTGATTGTTTTCATTGATGATATTCTAATCTTCTCTAAGAGCGAGGAAGAACAT
Organism: Glebionis coronaria; assembly: GCA_025667525.1. Taxonomy (NCBI): domain Eukaryota; kingdom Viridiplantae; phylum Streptophyta; class Magnoliopsida; order Asterales; family Asteraceae; genus Glebionis; species Glebionis coronaria. The sequence goes on from CM046878.1 coordinate 144,904,454, forward strand.
GCCGAACACTTAGGGATTATCTTGAACTCGTTAAAGAACGAAAAGATGTACCCAAAAAAATTTTAAAGTGTGATTTTTGGCTCTGTTCTGTGCAACTTCTCTGTTATGTGATTGACAAAAGTGGCATACATGTTGATTCTGCAAAAATCGAAGCCGTCAAAGACTTGAATGTTCCAACTATTCCAACTGAAGTACGACAAATTCTAGGTTTGGCTGGTTATTATTGAAGGTTTATCGAAGGATTCTCTTTGATATCAAAACCATTAACTAAGCTAACTACAAAGAATGAACAGTTTGTGTGTGGCGATGATGAAGAGAAAGCTTTTTAGACTATGAAAAGAAAACTCTGCGACACGCCGATCTTATCATTACTCGAAGGAAGTGAAGATTTTGTTGTTGATCGTGATATATCTCTTGAAGGATTTAGAGCTGTTTGATTTGTATATGCTTGTAGGAAACCTAGGAAGAATGAGGAAACTGCACAACCCATGACTTGTAATTGGGTGCGGTGATTATTACTCTTCGTCTATTGAGACATAAATTGTATGGCACTAAGGTACGGTATTCACCAATAGTAAGAGCCTACAATGTAATCTGGATTAAAAGAGGTAAATAAGCCTTCAAGTGATTATGATTATGTTATTCGTTATCATTTGAGAGGTAGGAGCAAATTACAATGGATTCATTGTTAAGCTCTCGAAAACTCATTCTGTATATGACTTGATTTGTGTCAATGTTGATTGATTGACTCTGCTCATTTTATTTTGATAGATAAATCGATCGTGCTAATTAAGGACCGTTTGTTAACTACTCGTAGTAGACATAAAAGTTATGACGATGTGAAGCGAAAAACTTTGGAAATCGAGGTAGGTGGAAAAGTTATGCCAAAGCTATCACCTTGAAAAGGTGTTATGTATTTTGGAAAACGTGGGAAGTTAAGTCCCCGTTAGTTTGGACCATTCGAGATGATATCGAGTGAAGGTCCAGCGGCATGAAAACTTAAATTACCCCGAGAACTACAAGGAATTCACAATACTTTTCATATGTCGAACCTAAAGAAATTTCTTCCTGACGAAGATCTTATTATCTCTCTTGATGAAGTATGAATCGACGGTAAGTTGCATTTCATCAAAGTACTTGTTGATACTATCGATAAGGAAGTTAGGCAACAGAAACGAAGTCGAATTCCTATTGTCATGTGTGATGGAACTCTAGACGAGGACCAGAATACGTTTAACTCTTTGATTTCAACGAGCGATCGAGGAAGAACGCAAGTTGATCTTCGGGACGAAGATCCCAATTTGGTGGGGATAATGTGACAATCCGTCAATTTCAGGTCGTTATTTTGATCTCGACTATTACATATTACGTGTTTGCTTTAATGAGAATTTTAAATTATCGACTAACCGAGAAGGTTATGACTTGAAACTTAACGTAAGAATGTCGTTTCGAAGAAAACTGACAAGAAATATATTAAGTATCGATATTATATTCTCAATTTATCATGTGAATGATTTTTATTGTATTTATTGTATTTATCTTTATTTCTCGTGTTTTACGTTTTAACGAATGACGAGAACTACGAATGATCGCGATACCGACGGATGCCCAAAAATTTACGTTTTATTATCGATTGTCTCGATATTTAATATTTTCGACGTTTTCGATTTAATTACGTTTTAAGTCGTGTCGAAGTTATATTAATTTATTTTTGAAGCGTTTTAACTTTTAAAAAGTATTTTTACGAAACCCGAGTCCCGTAAATATTTTTAAAAATGTAATATTTACATTTTCTACCCTTACAACTATTTAAATGCATTTTGGACCAAAACTATGCAAAATTTGCAAAAACTACCCTCACCCCACTATATATAATTTTTCCACTACCAACTTTTAATATAAAATTCATTTCAAGAAAAATTTCATCTCCCTTCCCTCTCTCTCTCTACAAACCGTCCACCCTCACCCACATAAACCCTTTGATTTTTCAAAATCAAGCTTGAATCCAAGAAAACTAAAACAAGACCCACTTTGCAAATTCAACAAGGATCATTTTGGTATAATTTTTATCCACATGCATTAACTTTTCAAAAATTTTATTTCTCTTGATGAACTAGTAGTGTTTGATCCATTTTTATGTTGTATATTAGTGTTAATATTATTATATTTGAGTGGGATGTTGTTGCATGTTTATTATTTTGAGTGGGTAAAATTTTAAATGATTATTCAAGGGTGATTGAGGTTAGATGATTTGTTTAGGATGATATTAGGAGTGTAGGATGATGAGGAAAATGGTTGGAATTGATCAAAAATATGATTTGGTGGGAGATTTTTGAAGGTGTTTTAGACCAGTAGGTAAAACGTAAATTTTGGAAATCTTACTGTTTGAAAATGATGAAACTAATAGGATAGGCTTGTAGAGGATTCTTTTAGCTTCGATTTGCCGCTTGAATGAGCTTCTAACTCATTTCGAGCGAAAAGTTATGCTACTTTTAGTATTCGTGTACCGGGAGACGGGTATCGGCACAATCCGAAAATTGTGGTCGATATTTGGATCGAATCTCGGGGACTATAGAATGAGTTTTAAAAATGTTCAAGGATTGATGTTAAAGTCTAAACCTCAGGTCATGAGTCTATTTTCAAACCCGAGTGTCGGTTTTATAAATAGAGTTGTTTAAATATGTCAAAATAGTTTTACGAGTTGAAGACGTAAAACTGTCCGGTTTTTATAACACGAAGATGTGTCGGGCAGAAGGTCTTAGAAGTAATATTCTTGAATGAAACTTTTACTGAGTCTTATTCATATTATGTGTGAGTTTGTCACCAAGTTTCGTCGAAATCGGACATGTCTAGATAGGTTAGATTGGTGTGTACACTTGGAGTATACATGCTGATTGGTATTTTGGACACGTAGTTCAATAATTATGTGGCGTGAGTTGAGTATTCGCCATTGGACATGGTAATTTACTCAAGTGTTAAGTCATTATATAAATGACTTAGCTACTGGTCCGAGGGAAGTAAAATGATAAGTTGACTTGCGTTGACTTGGCGTCTTATGACGGGTCAATATCGAGAGTGCAAGTGTTTAAAAGAATAGTGTTGAATAAAAAGGGTATAGTAATAACACTTGTATTATTAAAATTTTCGGGATTGTCTTGGTTTTGTAATTTTGATTTTTATATTATTTAAGTATGATTTATACTTAAGTCGATTATTTACGAACGCGCCTTATTTGGTAGGTTGCGGTTTTCGTGTTTAAACGGGCATCACTAATCGTCGGCGATCGTCTCATTACCACTATTGGCTAAGGTGAGTCTATAGCCTCGCTCTTAACATGTTTACTTGTTTTATAAAACCCGCGAGGGGGATAACATGCTTGTTTTACTAAAATAAAGGGGGCAACGAGAAGTTATGGAAACCCTATTTTACTTGAAAAGTTGTTTTATTGAAATTTAAGGGTACAACGATAAGTTGTGGAAACTCTACTTATTGGAAAAGTATGAGTGCAACAAGAAGTTGTGGAAACCCTTATTATTGGAAAAGTATTTATTATAAATGATGGGAGCAACGAGAAGTTGTGGTAAACCCTCTTTGTTTTAAAATTGAACACAAAGGAACTTGATTGTATGCTTAGATGTAAGTTGTTATATAAGTTTGTTTTAGCCTTAAAAGACCCATGAATCGTGAATTGTTAATCGAAGTAACGCTAATGCCATGGATAGATCTATCGGGGTGACGCCCAGTCCGGTCGCGATTAGCTCTCGCGTGGTGTTGTGATGCACTAGTAATGAAACATCGGATGCATTGTATAAGAGAAATATACGCACTTGGCTAGGTGTGTTGGGCTGAAATAATATATGTTAACGTTCAATGTCACGAGGCTTATGGAAATAACAACGATAATTATGTCCGTACAACATAATTGTCTTTTAATGAATTATTAACCATGGAAAGTTATTTTTCATACTTGTGTTCACTCTATTTAAATTAAACTCTATAGATTCACTCGGCAAATTTTGCTGACTTTTTAAGCATGTTTTATCTCAGGTCCATATTGAAGGCACTCGAGGAAGGCGGTTTCGTGAAGCTTGCATATTTGAAATGTTTTGGCCCACTTTTCTAAAACATAACCATTCAAATAACTTTTATCATTTATAATAATTTGTAAAACTTTTGAATCATCTGGGACCGTGTATGATATTTTATCTGGATTAAATGAAATTGAATGGATGTTTATTAAAACGTCTCGTTTTGAGCCGTTTTCTATGATTATGAGATTGAACCATGATAGTAACACCCAATGACCCTTCCGCTGTTATGACTGAAATTGGGGGTGTTACATTAGATCTGGAAGGTGTTCTAGATCTGGAGGGTCCTCTTGATGAGGATGTATGTGATTGCTCAAAAGAAGAAGAGGTCTGAATAGATTTTGCTTTCTTAGCCTGGAGGGTTTCACCTCTTCTGAACCACTCTATATGATTGTGATCAGATGTAGTGTGGACATTGCTTCCACAAGTTTCACAACATTCGGTAATAGTGTTTGAGTCTCTTGGTTTAATACCTCTTCTGAGTGAGATAATTCGATTATGTCCATGAGTGTCATGGTCATAACTTCCACAAATATTACAGACATGGTAATAGTGGTAGTCATATGAGTGATGATTGCCCACACCACAATGAATGCATGGTGGGAAAGGCATATTGCGCCTTGAATGAGATGCTTCAGTATTGTGAGCATCAGCACTAGTTTTGGCAAGCATATACTGAGTATGTTCACAGGTGCGATGATTAGTCCTCTTACATTTAGTATAATAAATCACTTTTAGGTAAGTTTTAGTGAGATGGTTTTTTAGACCACATAGATCATAAGCCCTTTTAAATTGTGTCGTGTACTTGTAATAGGGAGAGTCTGAAGGTTCATCTCTGAATCGAGTTGGTGTTTGCTGCTGCCTGAGTTGCAATTTGAGATCATTGATCTCTTGCATGACAAGAGACATTCTCTCATCTTCCTCAGATCTAGCATTCTTCAGTTTATTTGTTGAAACTGAAGAGGTAGTTCCCATATGTGAACCTTCATCAGGAGTTGAAGAGTTCTTTGAAGTGTCAATTTTGACATGTTTGGAAGAACTACCCTTGTGTGTTATGTGTGACTTGATGATTGATTGGTTTGATTTTGGTCCAGTAAAGGGTTCAGCAGCAGCCAACTTCTCCAAGGGAGGAAGTGGGGTACTTACTTCATTCTCTAAATCATCATCTGAGTCATCCTCAGTGAATGGGAACTCAACAGGTACTGAAGAGTTAGCATTTGCTTGAAACTCAAGAAGAAGTATTCATCCAGTGTCATGATTGGGTAAATTCTCTTCACCTGACCTTACAACGTCAAAGATCAAGCTACCATCCTCATTTGAGGCTTTGACAAAGACAATAGAGTTGGTGCTGGAGGATCCTTCAGCACCAAACATTTTCCTTTTTTGAGCAGGAATTTGTTCATTGATGCATTTATTTACCCTATCAGAGTTTCTAAGCCAAGATTTAACAATATCTTTTGCTTCTTTTAATTCAACTCTTAGGGAGTTATTTTCATCAAGAATCTATTTGTTCAATTGGTGAAAAGTAAGAATATCAAGTTTAGCTTCTTTTAGCTATGTTTGCTTACTTTCAAAATATTCAAGTTTTTTAGAACAAGTTTATGATATTTTTAAAGCAAATTGTTTCTTTGTTCTTCAACAAATTGTAGATCAATATACAGGTAATCGAAGACAAATTTAATGTCATCCTTTTCTTCTAATTCAAGAAGAGTATGTACCTTTTTTATTGTGATATTGACCCATTCACCATTTCTGGCACTTTCTCTGGCCACAACATTGAAGTTTGACCCTTCATCATCAGCAAGTGCCATTAGCACTTTTACATTAACCAATTCATCATCATCTGAAGAAAGATCTTCTTCATCCCATTCATAAGCTTCAGCAACAAGCCCTTTGTTCTTGTCTTTCTTGGGAGCCTTGGAGGTAGAACTTTTAGTGCTCATGAGGGCCAGTCTTACCTTGATTTCTCTATATTTAGCCTCAAAGTCTTTTGCTAGTCGAAGTTCAACCTATTTTGCTGAAAAGAATTTGAAGCAACTTGTTTTGGTTGAAATGATGATTGACCAGATGGTCTTGATTGAGCTGGTGAGGAATAGGAAGGGATGGATGCTTTGGAGTAACAATCCCTAGCATAGTGACCAGTCTTCCTACATTTGTAGCATTCAGTGTCAACTGAAGCTTTTGTGGTGCTAGAGAACTTGCCTCCTCTCTTAAAGAACCTTCTAGACTTGGCCAGAAGTGCTCTTTCGTGAAATTCCTCTTTGAGGCCATTCAGATATTCCTCACTGGTTCTGGTGTCTTCCTCATCATCAGGACTATCTTGGTAGTCTTGGATGACAGCCTCACTAAAGAAGGCTGTAGACAAGGGTGTAGCAATGGTTAATGCTTTACTCTTGCTCGAGCCTTCATAAATCCTATCAACTAGGTTTTCTTTATATTTGAATTTCCCAAAAAGAGAGGCCAGATCACAATCTTTAATGTGATTAGCATTTCTCAAGCTTTGACAGAAACTGAGCCACTTTTTTAGTAATGCATTAACAAAAACTGTGTTGATTTCAAGTTTTGAAAGCTCAACACCATCATTCACAAGTTCATTCATTAGTGCTTTGTATCCGGTGAATGTTTGTGTGAGGGTTTCCCCTTCTTTGCGCTTGAAGGTGTTGTATTGAAGCTTTAAATCCATGATTCTAGTTTCTTTTACATCAAAGGGTCCTCCCATGTAGATTTTGCTGTTTTGCAATTCACAACAGAATTCATTTGATCATCTGGAAGCAAAGACATGATGAGACTTTTGAGACGCTGGTCTAGGTTAGCAGCTTTTCTCTCATCAGCAGTCCATTTTACTTCAGGCTTTCTATTGTCCCCAACCATGGGAACAAAAGGACCATTTTCAATGATTCCAAGGAATTGAGGTTCAATCCCAACCATGTGGACAAGAAACCTCTTCTTCCAATTTGTGAAATTAGCTACCTTTAGTACAGGAGCAACATTGAGTTGGCCACCCATATATTCTAGGGTTTGTGGTATAACTTGAGCCATTTTTGGATCTTGATTTGAAAAATTTTAAATGAGCAGTTTAATAAAATAAGAGTTTAGCTAATCAAACTGCTCTAATACCACTTGTTGGTCCCTTGTAAATCGTTATTACTTATCAACCTTAAGTAATAACTCTTTACCAAGACTCAAGTGTGTTGTTTTAACAATAGATAAGAACTATGAACAATTAAAAAAACAATACCAATAACTTTTCAATGTATAGAATTTTATTAGAATCAAATAAAGAATCTATATCCCGCTTTGTTTACGGAATAACGAAGTGGTTGAATGAAAGTGGTTTGTGATCTCCTCTACTTAAACATATAACCAAAGTTAAAGTCTAAGCTCCAATCTAAACGTTCATATGCATCTTGGCTATATGGTTTAGTTGGTATCGAGAGAGAAATATTTTCTAGAGTTTTTACTCTTGTATTGGTTAACAGTTTCTCTCTCAATGTACACTCCTTTTATAAGCAGTGTAAACTAGGGTTTGCATTTGCATGTTTCAATGCATGGGTTTATCTAGTGGGTGGTTGATGCCCATGCTGGATAAACAGTACAAAGTACATATTAAACTATTCTAGAAAAGATAAAGGTTGTACTTATATCTAAGTATAGAAGCAACCTACTTTGACTTAAATTTATCTTTTCCCGCCTAATGCAAACCATTAGAATACTAAAGAGTCTTCAGTATCCTAGAGGAGATCGACATCATTCAGTTTGGTATTGTCAAACCAAACTGAACTGAAAGCTCTTCTTCAGTTCTTGTTCTTCAGCAACTAGACCGCCTAGTATTTGAAGCGAAGACTCCTTTGTCTGCTGAACGTTCTTTAGCTATAAAGTCTTCAGTAGGAAAGTTGTTCCTCCTGGTCATCCTTCAGCAGACTTGCCTTACTACTAAGCATGAAACACTTAGGGGGATTTTATATTCAAATCCTAGAGTTGCTTCAGGGTCAGTAAATACTGACCCAACAGTAAAGAGTACCCACAACTGACAAACAAACTGAGTCTAGTGTCTCCAAGTCAGAAGAGACTACTAAGAACCCTCTCGACGCTGATATCACTCAGGTATTAGTATGCCCTTATTTTTTCTTCTTGGAGGTTCACATGCAATCACCCTCAAAAGTCTGTAGGAGAGGGTGATGAAGTTTAGGGTCTGCCTCAACCCTTAGAGTGTCAATGTCAACACCTAGATCTCATAGGCCATATGTACACTCTGTCTCTGCACTAGGAAATGATACACTTGTGCTCTTAACGCACCCTGATGATCCTTCATCCTCTGGACTGTGCTCTTGCAAATAACAACTTGAGTATATGATAAGTCCCGAATCAGAGTCTCTGAACCTCACTCAGTCTCTGGGTCCCCTTATAACTAAAAGAGTCCCAAAGAATTTATTCTTTTGGGGAGGCTGAATAGTCATCCTCAGTCTTCCTAGGGGCAGCGATAAAATGCGACCTTTACCCTCAAATAATTCACAAGTTAAAAGAGTCCCAATGAGCAATCCTTCAAGGGGAGCTGGATAATCACACCCAGCTATCCTAGGGGCAGAGAAAGGCGACCATTCCCACATCATGTCTCACAGTTAAAAGAGTCCCAAGGAGCAATCCTTCAGGGGGAGCTGGATAATCACACCCAACTATCCTAGGGGCAGTGAACGATGACCATTCACCTTATAATGTTCACAAATCAAAAGAGTCCCAAGGAGTAATCCTTAAGGGGGAGCTGGATAATCACACCCATCTATCCTAGGGGCAGCGAATGGCGACCCCTCACCATATCTTATTCACAATAAAAGATTCCCAAGGAGAAATCCTTAGAGGGGCTGGATAATCACACCCAGCTTTCCTAGGGGCAGCGAATGGCGATCTTCAACCTCATTATATATTCACCCACTGGTTACTAACAACTTTCATAACAGGAATTTAATATTCATTAGGAACAGTTGAATGATGATGCATTCACATATGCTGATGATGACTTTGCTGAAGCCTCTGCCATTGATCTCTCCGCTGTGTCTAACATCAAATCCATGCCTGATGATGAAGTGTTTATTATTGAAGATCACTCAGGGTTCGAAGACATGGAAGCTTATAACGCTTAAGTGTCATTCACAGAGATGAAACTTATCCCATTCCCATCCATGATCAATGTTCAAGAACTTGCTGCCAAGCAACTATGGGAACAGCGGCCCATTCCCCCAACCCCAGTTCCATTCCCTACTTTGCCAAATGTTATGAAACTAGGGACAAGGAAGCACTGGGAATACTTACAGAACCTCAAGCTAATCCCTACTCCAAGAATAAAAAATGTACAAGAGTTGGCCGTTGAAGATCTATGGGTTCAGAGGGGAGACATTAGTGTTAGCCCTAAAATGTGAGTGACATTCACGGAATTACATTAGATTCAAATAGGCAAAACGTGGAGGGACTACTATTGATAAGTTTTCAAAGTCACTCCTTGTTTAGCCTATATATACCCCTCCATACTTCCATGGAGGGGTGAGGATTCCCATTGTTTTATTTCACTTTATCTCTCTTGAAATAAACACACTCCTTCTTCCTTGTTATCTTTCTCTCTCTAAAATGTCTAACCATTTATTTTATCCTCCCCGACCTCCGGATCACCCCTAAATAGCTTTGAATCTTATGGTTAACAATTGGTATCAGAGCTAACCGGGGGTGTTTTGTGTTTGTTTGCTTATTTTTGTTGCTTATTCACTGCTTATTCATAAGCAGCTAATGTCACGGTGTTTTTTTGTTGATTATCAGTCAAATAGTTGTTGTCCGGGTGATGTTTGGTATCAATCTGTCCAAAAGTCCCATCTTTATTTCTTAACATGTCCATAAGTCCATTTTCTTTTATCTAAAAAATTGTTTCTACAGTGTTTGGTCAAAGTGGTTATTTTTTAATCATTATTTTGGATACTTTTTATGGTAAGTTTTTGTTTAAGCTTTCTGGATTTGATTTTCGATGAAAATGACTCAGATCCACTTGACGGTGAAACCGAGAAAAAATTCAGATCTGAAAACTCAGATTTCACCATTTTCGGTGATACCAAGGAAAAAAGTCAAAACCCTTTTCCGATGGTTATTCCGATGGGATTATTCCGATGGGATTATTCCAATGAGAGTATTCCGAAGGGATTATTCCGAAGGGATCATTCCGATGGAGTGCATAACATTGCGACGTGGATCTTGTAAAAACATTCCAAAATCATGTCCTATTTGATATCTCTAGCCAAAATTATACCCGAGTCAGACTGTGTTAACTCAATTGAGTTCAAGCTTCAATTAAATAAAATTCAGATTCGACTCAACTATATATAATCACTACACCATCTCTTCAAACAACCACAATCGATATGTATAAGAACACCATATCTCAGTTATCATTTTATTGTGTCACAAGTGCATCTTGAGATCTTTTAAGATCAAACACAATAAATGATTTAGTTCATCATCGATCTGTGAATGGTCTATACCATTCTTCAATATACGAACTCAAACATTGATTAATAACAAGCATGTTATAATCTTATTGTTTGTTCCGATTTAGATGACACTCAAAACCAGGATCAAAGAAATCATAAAAACAAAACCATCAACACCTACCCGAGACCACTTTTGATCTTGAAGCACTCTTTGTCACATACATATTCTCGAATGAGATCAAGTATGGTTGAATTGTTTAGATGAATGGGTTTTGATTATTCATTGACTTCTTGTTTAAGATTGGGGGTTTGACGATTTGTGGTGTTCACTTTATTTGTTTTAACGAATGCGATGAACATCCTAGTCAGTTTGGTGACTGAGTTTGGTGTAAGATAAGATCTGGTTTGTGATAAAGATTAGAAAGGAGGCGATGGTAACTATGAATGAGATTAGGTTACATGAGATTAGGGATTCACGTTTAAATATCCATCACTCATTGGTAATACAAATGGATCGACCTTGGTTTGGACTGGATTTGGTTTATACGAGTTAGGGGATGCATTCATTATACGAATTGTTAATTGGGCTTCTGTTTATAGCATACACCCTCATTGGGCTGGATTTACAGTGTACGAGTATATGGATTGATTAACTAGAGTATACAAAGTAGACTTATACGATGTTACAAGATCAAGTATATACGAAAGGTTGCGTGGGTAGAATTATGGTACTGATTTCGATCGCAGAAATTTTTCGTTATGATGACATTATTGTCGATTCCGGTATTTACTATGTTTCAATCGAAAGTGCTTAAATGATAAAGAAAACTGTTGGTTATATACCCAATATTTTCAGAAATGATATTTTAACGACAAGTTATCTAGACAAATTATCATTTGACTGACGTTGGTCTTTAACGACAAGTTATCTAGAAAAATTATCCTTTAATGATATTTTATCATTTGTTCTAGATAACGACATTCAACACACTACATCAAAGCAAACAAAACACTTAACGCTAAAACGATCCGATATAAGATTCACTGAAACGGCAACGGCTAGTTTTGATTCTACAAAGACAAGTGATCACGAAGTGGATTTGGTATTCTTTATTTGAAGTTGAAGTGGGATTCCATGAAGGCGTCTACTTATTTCATCATCGAGCCTTCCTTCTATTTTTCTACCCCTTTTCTTCAAACACAATCTATTGATTGATGACTTGTTTGAGCGATAAAATTTATGATTCAGACTTGAATTATCTAGTTTCCACTGTCAAGGGGTGGATGGTCGATGATATGGATAACTATCATTTTTGGGAGCTTTGTTGCAGTTCTCAGTGTCACACACAGTTTCTCGTGTGGATAACTTCAAGAGGTATAAGAGACTTGTCTCTGCACCGTTCTTCAGTCGACATAAATGCAAGCTTAAGTAACAAATTTGGGGGATTGTACTTCAGTTTCAAGTTTGGAATATCGGGTTTACTTCACATGTGCTCATAACAAATATCCGAATCAATTCGAGGTTGGTAAGTTAGATAGAGAGAGATGGAATCAGCAATCAATTCTCACGGGATATTTATGAGCCTCATAACGACAATGATACTTCATAGTCTAAGCAAAAATATTTCAAAGTTTCTCAAAAACTTTCAAAACTTTTCAAGACATTTGCTTAAGACTAAGAACTTCTCGAGTATATGGACGTCCACGATAATGATGCTTCCGAGAGTTAGAAATCATCATGGGGGAAGATCGTGTACTTTGAAGTAATCGGATTAAATTCCAAGGGGAAGTAGTGTACATGGAATGGTATCTACTTACTTTATATGATTTTTATGAAGTATTCTGCAGGCGTGAGAAGAATTGTTGTTGATTTCCTACATGTTACCCCAAACGGATTATCACCAAAACCTAAACGACATGAAACAGTATAGAAGCAGTGTTATTTGTGTGGTTCTTCTACAAATTTCCGTTGTGCACTTAAACCGATGAGCTAGAAGATTGTTCAAACTACATCAAAGTGTCAGAATCTGCTTAAGATACAAATATTGGTTTGGGGGGAAGCTGATTAGAAACTTCGTCAAAAAGAAGTCTATGAAGAAAGTTTTTTAAATACATGCTGCATGAATTGGGCGGAAGTTAATCTAAATCATGCATATTACAATTGTTCCACAACAAGCAAAGACAAAGAGGATTCAAGCTGAGGTACAAGTTATGAAGACAAGAAGAATTAAAAGACATCCTTAGCAATGGAAGCGCCTTGGAAGAATTTATTTTGTTGTATTTTTACTTGTTAGGAACATTGTAAGTAATTCTGTATGTCTCCACATTGGAGGAAGATTGTTAGCCCTAAAATGTGAGTGCCATTTACGGAATTACATTAGATTCAGATAAGCAAAACGTGGAGGGACTACTATTGATAATTTGTCAAAGTCACTCCTTGTTTAGCCTATATATACCCCTCCATACTTCCATGGAGGGGTGAGGATTCCCATTGTTTTATTTCACTTTCTCTCTCTTGAAATAAACACACTCCTTCTTCCTTATTATCTTTCTCTCTCTAAAATGTCTAACCATTTCTTTTATCCTCCCGACCTCCGAATCACCCCTAAATAGCTTTGAATCTTATGGTTAACAATCAGCATCACTAAGCCCATTGTCACAAATGATGTCCTCCTCTCTGAAATTCACACTCTCACCCACGCTGCTGAGGAACTCACCACCAACCTAGAGACTTCCCTGACTTCTTCTTTGGAATCCTCTCTGACATTACCGCTTCCGCAACTGCTGGGGACTGCTTTGCAAACACACCTCCCAAAGGTCATGAATCAGTGTCTTCAGTAGTATATGCCCTATGTCCTCACAGCAGCAGTTAACGCTAATGTTGCAGCCATTGCCAAGGCCTCTAAGCCAACAAGGAAACTTCTTCAAGAACTCTTACAAGAAGACCTTAAGGAAATTTGTCTCTTTGTTCATCAAAAATTCCTTAAGTTCAACAAAGCAGGATCAGGCACAGCTACTTCTTGCGATGTGCCTGAGGGGGAGAATTCTACTACCTCCACCTCTGGTGATGAAGAAGATGTTGTGTCTAAGGGGGAGCAGCTTCCAAAACAACCAAAACCTACAACACAACCTAAGTTAACCATTATACCCACACCCACTCCTATCAGATCCTTCAAACTCACAACTTACACAAAGGATAGAGGCAAAGGCATAACTACTGACGAACCAGTCATATCATTGCAATCCCTATAAGAAGAAGGAGGATCCACCAACAAGGTCTCTGACCTCAACAAGTTTAGGAGTACTGATGAGCCACCCATGACTCCTGAGCAAGCCAAAGCCTAAATGATCAAACAAAAAAGGCTCGCTGATATCAAGGCTGCTGAGCTCAAGAGCAAGGAGGCACTAAAGAAAATCCTCTCACCCTCTACCAAGGAAGCTCAGCTCAACAAACTTAAAGAACTTGAAGCAAAAAGAAAAAATATTCGAAAGGAGTATGAGAAGCCTTTTAACCAAAGAGCTGAGCCAGGGCTGATCACCAAGTACAACTGTTTCACTGACAAGGATGAAAAGGTGGTCATGACCCTATACCAAGACAAACTGATAACAAATTATAAGGTCAGCAATGACTTCAAACTCAATGATCTGGGTCTCTTAGAGTGGTTGGAACTATTTTCTCTTGCCCAAAAGAAGACTGGACCTGGTGTAGTCCAAATGATAAAGAATATTCAAGCTAAGCTCAACTGGGTAAGAGACACTGCTAAGAAGCTAAAACTCCCCCTGCCCTCTCAATTATCACAACAACAACAGACACAAGGACAAAGAAAAACAAAGAACCCAATGGGGCCTCTTGTAGAGAAGCTAGTCACTAAAGATGTTGTTGTGGATGGAATGTACATAAACCTTGTACTTCCAAAAGAGATCGCAAAGCCTGTAGGTGGACAAGTCTATTCCGAACTAGAGAAGGGAATGGTCTTCATGAATGGAAACTGTGAGTACTGATTTCAGAGAGTGAATGCACTACACCTGGCTTCAACTACCCAACTCATCAGACTCAAACAAGGCATCTTGAGGAATTTCAAACAAGCCAACGATTTTGAGTTCGAGAATGAGCTGATCATTAACTCCAGAGCTGATAAGTTGAAGCACAGAGAATCTGTGACCAAGGCCTTGATCGCTGAAGAACATTTTGTATTTTAATTTTATTACACCACTGGGTGTCTTTGTAATACGTTAGGTTCTTTATGTTTAATAAAACTCTGAGGTATGTTTGTTAAATTATGTGTAAGAAGAAGCTGTGTACTCACTTACAATAATTTTAGACTTAGTATAATTTGTAAACAAATAAGGGGAGATTGTTGGGCCAATGAAAGTTTTAACTATGGCCCTGTCTAGATTTGTTTAAAGTAGACTAAATGTTACTGGTCGTTGAGATGACCATTGACAGAGACCAGACTAGCGGAAGGCAAAGCCTCAGCTGGCACACCAGGAACATTCAAGTCAAAGACAATGTCAGAGAAGTCGAGGATTATCTGAAGTCATGCTCACCAGCGATTATGAATAGTTGTGATGTAGAAGGAATGTGCTGGTGTCCAAGGATCTCTGAGATGACAATACTCAGAGATCACTTACAACCCTAAGAAGTCTTATGCAAGCAAAGCTTGTCTGATCCTTTATAGTTTAGGCGGGAGAATCTACAAAGTGTTTTGAGCGGGACAAAACAAGAGATTCAAGATAAGCCTAGTACGAACTAGTGGGACAAAAGGTGAACAGTTGGCAGAACTGTTCATCTAAAGTAGTTTAAAGGTATGTCTCGATTTAGACATGCATTTAATACGTTGTACTCTTCCACTTAGAAAATGAGCTTATCACCCTTTAATAAGCAATAAGCCAACTTATTAAGCCTTTATAAGCCCAATAAGCTCAAAATTTATTGCCATAAGATGTGAATAAGCACACCTCACTCTTTTGGGATAACTAAAACTTTGCAAAAAGAAAATTTGAAAAAGCTATAATAAATTAGCTAGATTAAACAAAAAACTATTTCACAAAAAGACAAAATAGCCGTTTTTTAGAAAAACAAGACGATAGAATCTGGATTTTTGTAAGAAAATTGGAAATAAGTTTAATAAGACTCGGGAAAAAGAAAAATGAGAAAAAGTTAACTAGACTGAGCTGAAAAAGGTGATAAGAACTTGGAAATAAGCTATAATGAAAAGTTTTCTAGTAAAAGCTTAAAATTCAGAGCTGAAATTTTGGAAATAAGTAAATTAGGATGAAAACAAATATTAACTACAAAATAGTAGTTTTTGACTAATTGGAAAAGCCAGAAATGGAAATAAGCCAAAGGTAGCTTATTTGACTAGTTTGACCAAAAAGTCAATGTAAAAAAATGAAAAGGACAGAAATAAGAACTATATAAGTTGGAAATGTAACAAGTGTGTTGTGAATGGGAGTTCTATGGTTCAAAACCCTAGGACTCTTTGTTGCTTGGCAAATTAGCCTTTTTGGATAGTTAAGCCAAGAATAAGCTAGTTGAGCTTATTCTTAGAGTCAGAACATTATAAAGCACAAACAAGCACTAACAAACACCACACAAACCGGATTAGCCCAAATAAAAATATAATGCAAGTAATTGGACTAGTAGCTATAGTACAAGAAAACTAGGTTCAAAAGGGCCAATTTTGAACTTAATAATCAGCTACAAAAAAGCTCCAAAACCATCAGGAACCTAAAATAAACAAACCTCTATACCTAATCTAGATGTGAACCAAAGATTAAGACTAGAAACCTAAATTCACAATGGCAAATGCAGTTGATGTTTTTTTGGCACAGTCAAGGCAAGTTTTGTTCAAGTTAAATGCACAAATCAAACCGAAATCACTCCCACCCCAAAGGCACTATCTAAGGTTGTTGGAAATACATTTTACGTATTTGAAAGTATCAGTCACTCCAACAATAGATTAAGTAGTAGCTTGTAGTCTAGTTAACTTAACATTAATAAAAAAAGCCAAAGTCCGGTCCATGACATGTATGGCCGGCTGATGCGTTCTTTTGCGATTACACAAGTTTTAAATTTATAACACGGATTTCCAAATTAGCTAAGAACACACGGGCAAGTATGACCCTTTCGTTTGTAGCTAGCTTGTGGTGGTAAGCCGAGGTCGTTCACTAGGATTTGGGTGTTTTCGGTTGTAGAGAATCTAAGTAACAATGTAACGTTATTGGTAAAGATGGTTGTCACTCCCAAAATTACCGTACAAGTAACAATTAACAATTAAGCAACAAGTAACACTAATATGATGATTAAGCTAATTCAATAAGATGAGAACAATAATATTAAAGACAACACTTGCTTGGATTAGTTCATAACATTTGGATTGTTCATAAGAGGATGGTTTTGATAAATTGATTACAAGTAAAGAAAACGATGGTCACAAATTCTAATCTTTGATTTTAAAGTATATAACCCTCGCGAAAGATCATACGTCCATGAAATCAAGCATTAAGACAAATCAACCAATTCAAGACTATGTTTTGTTTAACAAGTTTGATTTGCGGTCGTTTCACAAAATCATTAACAATCACACTTAATTTCCTTGGCATAATCATACCACTAAAGAAATGGTCAATAAAATAGATAATCATTCATAGACAAAACGATTATAACTAGTTGATGAATGATAACCCTTTCGACCTATGAAATCACCAACAACTAATCAAGTATGATAAGCAAATGAAATGGAACTTAAGCATAATTGGATTTCAAACATAACATGAAATTGATCAAAACAATGATGAAACATAAACAATCCTCATGTCACAACATCATCCAAACAAGTGTATATGAAACTACTCCATAACTATTTCAACACAAACAAAGGTTTCAACATGAATAACATCATTCAACATTATGAAAAGTAACAAGAGTTTACCAAAAGTATGATTACAATAAGTAAATGAAATGAATTTGAGCAATCCTTAGGCCTCCAATTGACTACTAGTTTCGAACCAATGGTAGGAGTTTGTGGTCTTTCGGGTTATGCAAATGAAATTCGTATTTGAGAATTGAGGCAGGTTTTGGAGAGGTTTGGTGAAGATTGGTGGTGATTTAAGTATCAAAAAACACTACCAATGATAAGGGTAATGATCCCTTAGAGTTTGGTAAGGTTATTTGATGATTGGAACTTAAAAAACGTCACTTTTGGCACTCCAATATTAAATCTGGGATGGGGACTTTCACCAAGGTTGGGAGAGTTCCCTTGGTGAATAATTGAGGTGGTAATGAGTTGTTATGATTTGGTTATCAAGTGGTGTGTTACAATGACCACAAGGGTCTTATTTATAGTGAAAATTAAGGTCATCCCATCAACGCAAGAACTTGGAGTCAAAGCAAAATACTTGGAGCCAAAAGTGTATGCTTGGAGCCAAAGACAATTTATTGGTCCCAAAGTAGTTCTAGAATGCTTCAATAGAATGTTCTTGTGTCTTTCAAAGTTGCATGAATGTAGACATATATCTGCCAACACAAATGTGGGTGGCAACTTGAATTCTGCTGTTGGCAAATAAGTTGCATTTTGTTGGTGGCAACTTTGATTCTACTAGTGGCAACTCAGTTACGTTTTGCTGGTGGCAAATTCATGCTTAGTGACTTGTATGCTCCTTATAAACAATTGTTCTTGTACCCGATATAGATCTTCAAAGGCTTGTAGCTAGTACACGGGTCTTGAACTTTGACTAGGATTCTTCGTACTCAACTAATCTTCACATTTACTTGCTTTATACTTCATTCCTGCAATTGGCTACACAAAGACTTGCAAACACATTTTGGCACAAATATGCACAAAAGCATTATAGAAATAACCAATATACATGTACAATAGTACGGATAACGCTCCCAAAAGTATGTTGGATTTAGGCGTTATCAAATCCCTTCAGACTTAAGTTTTGCTCGTCCTCGAGCAAGGAAAAGAAAAACTTTTCTTGCCCTCAAGCAAATAAAAGTAAAAATAAAGTTAGAAACTAATACCTATGTTATAAAAAGAAAAAATAAATTTTAAAATTTTATGAAAAATTGAAAATATTTTTGGTTTTTATAAGAAATGGCTAAAGAAGCAAACCCCCTCACACTTAAGAGTTTTCTTGTCCTCAAGCAAGTAAAAGAAAAACTTCCCACATGGTACATGAAAATGGTTTATAAAAATAAGATCCAAATCTACCAAGTACAAAAGATACTAAACCAAATGGCATGAGCACCAAGTGTACACATCTAAAGAGGACTTTTATTCAGGCTACAAGGCTAAGGCTTCGGGTTAATGGGTATGGATAAGACATGGGAATTTTATGAGAGGTGTATCACGAATATACAAGTTAAAAGTCTAAGTCCCATGTGGCTAGTTACCAAACAAATTACAAGCCCAAAAATGATCATAACTAAGAGCTTTATTCAATACATAACACACACAAATCACGTCTTAGCACATTGGCTAATCGATATCTAAACATACTTCATATTCCTTCATCTTCTTAATATTGTCATCATTTTTTTTTACTTTTTTTCGATGACTTTTTTTTTCTTTTTTCTCTTTTCTCATCCTCCTCTTTTTTTTCATTTTTTTAACATACATCACATGCTCCCCTAACACTTCGCTTGAGCACACACCACAAAAAATATAAATAGAAGCGGCCGTCTCCATCTTTGTTGGAATAGCACATACACATGCGAAGTGTCGCATAACCAATAATCATAAAAAACGATCCACCATGCCATGCAACTAGTAACTAGCAACCCACCATTTAGACTTCGACATGGGTTAGGCTAAGGTTCAAGGTTATATATATATATTTTTTTTTTCTTTTTAGTGGATTGAACAAAAAGAAAAGAATGGCTCAATGGGTGTTCTAAGCGTATCTAGCACTAACGAGAGTGCTAAACAAAAGGGTTAATTTGGATGGTTAGCTAATGGATGCAACTAGCTAAAAAGATGCAAACGGAAAAGGCGATTTGGGTTTTATTCCTAAGGTTGCCTCTTTGTCACGCATATACACTTTTATCACACAAGTGTGATCTCACTAAAAATCTTATTGTTTTTTTTATTTTTTTATTTTATATATTTTTTATTTTTATTTTTTTCGTGGGAACGATTATTGAAATATATTTATAAACAAACGTGTGAGAAAAAAAATCCTAAAGGCAAACAAGTGTACAACTCTCCCCTTTTTTTCTTCTTTTTTTTACTTATTAATTTTTTTATAACAAAATTTGGTTTCTTTTTCCCATTTAAATTCCCTCACACTTAAGTTTTGGATTAGACTCAATATGAAAAAATAAACTTCAAAGCATGAAAAGTGTGGAAAATAAATAAATAGTTCAAGAGAAACGAAACTTCCCGGGTTTAGAAATTGCAATTGATCTCCATGTGATACAATGCTACATGATAAGCTTGTGAGATCAATCGATTCTCGTTACGTTATTCCTCTCCATGTATGCATCCTCCTCCATTACCTATTGGTGCATTTATTCAAACAAAACACACAAAACAAAACACACAAAACAAAACAAACAAACAAACAAGCTCCGCGTCATGAATTGGCATTACATCATGTTCAAACGTTTTCTCCTTTTTGTATGGGATATGCACGGTGCAATCCTTGAGAAAAGTTGAGTTATAAATGATGGGTTTCGGTTTTGGCACAGTTGGAATAGGTTCTTCTTCTTCCTCGATGAATACAACATCACCCTTGTCACTCTCATTTCGGATAGAGGGTAGTTTATCTCTTGTTTTGGTGTTGATGATTTGAGGAAGGGACTTGGTTCGTTTTATGTCCTCTTCTACATAACCTAAGTGTCTATCCAAGTCTTCGATTATGGCAGTATGGTTTCGAAACCTCAGATTAATTTGAAACTCCAAGTCAACCAAATTGTTCTTGACACGTTCATTTTCTTCCGTTTTCCAAGCCATAAATTACGTCATCATCTCCTACGTTGAGGCTTCGGGTTTTTGTTGATATTGTGATGAGTAGGTCGTCACATCTCCCGGTCGAGATTGAGGAATGGGACGGTTCGGGTTTAGCGTAAGATATGAATGTGAATTCCTTGGATTTTGGTCGTGATATCCTCGGTGATATTCTTGGACATAATTCACTTCATGAGGTTCACACATCGGCGTGTCATCCTTCATGGTGGTTTTTGGATCGTGTTCGTCTCTACGTTCTTCTCGCATTTCGTTTAGTTCATTCCTTATGATTAGGAATTGGGAATCGATAAGCCTAGTGAGAGCTTTGAATTTCTCCATAAACACGGTGTGATCGGAGATGATGTTATTTCCACCGGCGAAAACAACGGTTTTTGGGTTTAGTTCGACATAAAAATCTTTCGAATAATCGAGTTTGAGAAGGACTTTATCCTCGAGGATTTGGAAAGCTTCGGTAGGAGTATTGTAGAGGAAGATTCATCCGGCGTCGAGAGGTACTTGAGTTGGATCGTATAAACCATGATAAAATATTTCAATTATCGTTCTCTTGGTTAGATCATGTCCATAACAAGCGCGAAGCATTTCTTGATTCGAAGCCAAGCTTCAACGAGAGTCTCGTCACCGAGTTGGTGAAAGTTATGAATGTCGTTTAGGAGACGTTTAAACTTTGCGGGTGAAAAGAATCGGCTTATAAAAGCTTCTGTTAATTCGTTCCACGAGGTAATTGTTCCTTCATTTAGTTCATTCAACCAATTCTTAGCTTCTCCGGTTAACGAGAATGGGAACGTCCTCAAGTTAATCGCTTCCTCTTGATTTTCACCATATTCGAAAAGGCTACTAATCTCAAGAAAATCGAGAACGTGTCGGTGAGGATCGAGTAGGGATTGTCCATCAAACTGGTTCTCCCGAATCATTTTCATGTGGGTACTCGTGATAGTGAAATTGTTCAAAATAGGGATTTGAACAATAGAGGAACTAGGCGTTGGAGCAACAATCCTAGTGTCTGACCACATTGGTTGATCATCGGGATCAATGGTAACAATGATTGAGGAATCGGATTCGGTTTCATAGGATGAGATTCCTTCCATATGGAATGGGATTTCAAATTTCGATTCGAGTATGTCGGTTAGGACAACACGTTCCTCGGTGAATGGTTCGGGTGACTCGATATCAAATATGGTTTTATCGGGTTCACGAGTCTTCTTCTTGAACTTACGTTTAAGCTCATAGAATTTATTAACTAGGCATTTACCTCTAAGACGTGGGTTTATGAAAAATATAAATACTTTGAAAAAATTATTAATAACTAAAAATAAAAACGAAAACATATAAAGGAACTCAATGTAACACCCCATTTTGATAAATGGAATGTCACGTGTGATTATGGCGTGTCATCAAAGCATACAAGGATAAATGTCTTAAACATTAAATGACCATAAAGGAAATACCGGAAACAAACATCGGTACCCTAAAGTAAAATCTCATCACACACAAACATAAGTACTGTAAAAGAAAAGGACTAAACAATGTCCATGGAAATAAGTAGCAAAATGTATGATGAAATGCAAAAAGTAATGAAGCCTAGTAAGCTTCTAATCCTTATGCACCTACGCTTAGAATCTACGAGCGCCCTCGAGTACCTACCGTTTTGGGAAACATGAAAGGAAAAACGACTGAGCATAACGTTCAGTGCACGGATATACAAGCATAGAATGAATAACATAAGCATGTACAACATATAGCAACGGAATTGATTAAGTCCTGCAAAAACCTGGTATAACTTAGTAAAACTGGTTTTATAGTTTGAAAAGCCTTATGGTTATCTTATGAAAACTGTTTAACATGTTAACCATTAAGCCAATGTAGGTCATGAAATATCAACGTGCATGAATACTTGGAGGGGTGACCTCATCATGCAATTAGAGGGGTTGCCTCTAATTAATATAAGTTTTGGTAGGAGGGATCAGCTCCTTGTGAAGGATGCAAGGCACACACCACATTCACCTGAATAATCTATTAAAAACATGTAACCTAGGATGCACCCATACGCCCCACATGATAACATAATAATATGGCCAAAAACTGAAAGAGACGCCACGAGCTATCACTCCGCCGTGGTGAAGTCATAACACTGGTGCCTCTAGTGTTATGGTTATGGTACCTCCATAACTAGGTGAAACTGGTCATGCATGTATATGGCCTAGGAATTTAATTAAACATAAGCAAATCAAAACATATAAAACACATACTGGGAAAACAGTTGGCTGCATACGGGGAAATCCTAATAAGGAAAGAATGTCCATACTGAAAGGACGGAGGATCCGTACCTTGTGTCCAGTGAACGAAGAAGATGAACAGAAGAGGGTCCTACTTCGATCTCACTAAAGCTACATAAATAGTATACGTGTGTAAGTGTTCTGATTACTGGGTACGTAACTGGTTTTATATCATGTCTTAGCTTGTTTTATATGTTCATGTCTTGTTTTACTGATTTTAACGTTATGCTGTGTTTATCACGTATTATGGATATTCTGATAAAGTATTACTTGTATTATTATACTTGTGGTGTAATAATAAGTAACTTTCTAAAAATAGCAGGTTTCCTAAAATAGAAAGTTTCCAAAAATAGAAAGTTTCCAAAAATAGAAAGTTTCCAAAAATAGATTAATCGCTCAAAATAGATAAGTTTCTAAAAATAGAAAATTCCCATAAATAGATTAACTGCTTAAAATAGATAAGTTTCTAAAAATAGAAGGTTTCCATATTTAAAATTAAGTTGGATTATTGAGCTAATAAAATAAGCTTAAGTTTTACTGATTAAATATACTAAGTCATGCGATTAATAGTATAGTTTATTAATTAATGCATGTAAATTAAATAAATTATATGTTATAAGATTTAATTAAATATAACGTGATTTAATTAAAATAAAGTGTATATAATACTTAGGTTAAAACATGTATTATTATTTATATTAATATAACCTAAGTCATGAATATTAATTAATTATACGTCATGTTTTAATAATTATTTAATTACTTTAGTCTAATTTCATAATAAAAATACTTAGGTTATAATCAGGTATTATTAATAATAATAATAAACCTAAGTCATGTTTTAATTAAATTAATTATATAACATGTTAAATTAATTTAATTAACTTGTAAATAAATAAACTTGTAAAATAAAATAATAAACCGAACCCATGTATTATTTTATTAAAAACATGTCGTGAACCGGACACGTAAACCCGTGAAACGGCCCGAACCAAAACCCCACCACCAACCACCACCCACAGCCACGGCTGCGGCGGCGGCCGGTGGCTGCGCTGTCAATAGCGGCTGTTGCGCCGTGGCTAGCCGTTGCCAGCTTTTAAAATCCCACCGGCACAAGCCGGTGGTCTCCCCCCTGTTGCCTCGCTGCTTCCCCCCGTCCGACCCAAACAGCCACCGGCGCAAGCCGGTGGTGCTTGCTGTTGCGCCGAGACCCACACCGAGCCCCATAGGGGTCTCGGTTGTGTTTTAAAAGGGACACCAAGAGTCGTATGACTCTCGGTTGGCTGCCGAACCACAAACCAAACCAAAGAAACCCTTTTCCCATGTTTATTTAATCCCATAACATGTTTTATTTAATTGTTTTTAAAGATCTAACATAAAAACATAATTAAATAAAAAGATTAAAGATTAAGGTTTTATGTTTTACCTTGACGTGTGATTGAAAATAACACGAACACGAACAAAATACCAAAGATCCAAAAATCAAAATCGAATCCTCCTTGTGCTTGTGTGTGTGCCGCGGCTATGGACTCTAAAGGAAGCTAGGGTTTTAACTTTTTCTGTAAAAATATATTATGAAAACTCTGTAGTTTATTTCCTTTATATAAAACCAAAAATGGGCTTTTGGGCCCCCTTCCTCTTTGTGTGTGCCGCGACTACAAGGGTCCACCAAGGGGAAACCTGTAACACCCCCAAATTTATACAACTCAATACAGCGGAAGACTAGTTGGTGTTACGGGATAGCACATTACTCACATCGTAGACAACGCATAAAAATCGCGTCGTTTATTAATAAAGCATTTCCATTCATAAATATCAAAGTTACATAGGTCCCAAGTCATATTATTTCATACAAAGTTTTACAAAGTATTTGAATGGAAAATATTATTTAAGTGCGGGCCATGAATTCTTGTCGTCTTCCCGAGAATTACCTTCAAGTACCTGAGATAAAACATATTAAAAGAAAAGGTCAGCGATAACGCCGAGTGAATTCATAGAGTTTAATAAAATCCATCAATATAACATCGGTATAAAATTATTACCGAAAATCATTTTGTACAAATCATTGTAATAGGCAATAAAATAGCCAAAATCATTTTATACAAATCTTTATCAATCATAATATAGGCATTTGCCTTAAAAACCATTATACGAGCCAATGTCGTAAAAACATCATACAATACGTCTTATGACGTTGTATGAAAATAAAAACCGTTATATGAATATGGTTATGAAAACCAAAACACGAACATAATATCAATAGTATGACCCCGTATTGCTAGTCAGGCAATACATCGTAATTCGTTGCGTATAGTAGTATTTCGTTAACTGGATTATTATAAGCCGCATGACATTGTTACCTTACTAAACCAAACAACGGGTAGCTAACCCGATACTCAATTTGCCCATCTAAAGTAGCGTGTCGTCACAAAGGTCACGCTATGGAAATCTTCTCATACATAAATTCGCTTACCAATCAATGTGGCACGACGGGGATCAACCGTCAAGGCGCGAACTGGGGTGATCGTCCCCAAATAGTACTATTATATGCATAAGCGTCTACCAAATCCCGGTAGTTCATAATTCATGCTAATGGGACTTTTAGTGACATAACCTAACTTTAATAATCCATTTAATTTCATCTATCGGGTCCTTTAATCATTTATCAGGTCATACAATCGGGTCATACAATCATTCGGGTCCAAATCAATAAACAAACAATCGGGACAAATAGTGTCCTATTTTATAAAAACTAACATGTTATCTCCCTCGCGGGTTTATAAAACATTTCATAAAAACATTTAAAAGAGTGCGAGGCTATGAACTCACGTTGATGTGGGAAAGCGGGTTATCGGCAACTCGGACGTACGGTACGTGCTTCAATCACGGAAACCTAGACAAATAATACTTGTCTTAGACTCTTGTCCAATGACTTTATAAAAATAACAATTATGTATACATATGATGATTTTATATATATGATGATCCAGTGGGTTTACATGTTCTCTTTTACTCATTTTAGTGTTTACGTATTGGTATCTTCTTACTAGTTTACTAGTTTTACCTATTTACGTGTTTTAAGTCCAATAAACTTATTATAAGTTCTTTAACTTGTATTAATCCATGTTATACTTATATTATCATTATCTACACTTTACAAGTTGGGCCTAAATGGGTTAAGCCCAATAAATAAGTTTATAAGTGTTTTAGTCCTTTTTGTTGTATTATTAGTCCAATAACGTTAACGTAGCCCGTTAATGTCCGTATGTTATATAGTTCGGGTTTTATCGGTTTTTACTTGTTATATATGTTTATATATCAGTATATGACTTTAAAAACTTTACATTAGACGGGTTTGATCGTCTAAGTTTTAATTGGCGAAAAACGTTAATTTTACGGTAATAGCCGAAAAAGTCGTAAAAATCAAGTTTATAGTTTTTATAACTTATAAATATTATTCCACTACCATTTTTATAATTTATTCATTTATTTAACCTTTAACATATTTATATAAATAAAATTCATGAGTTAGTGGGTTTTAAATTTTACATTTTATATAATATAATTTTGAGTGCTTATATAATAGTAATAAACATTAATTCTCAAAATCTGATTTTTATTTTCATCTTCACCATTATTGATTGAATCGAGGCGGATCCAATTCATTGGCAAATGAAAAATCTACGTCAATATATGAATTGTTTCATTATTCGTTATTTCCGGGTCTTTTCGTTGCATTCACTTACAACAAGAAAGAACCACCAGTGTTTGGTGCAGCACCTTCATTTTGGTGCATTCTTCTTTCTTTCCTTGGTCTTCCGTTCCGTCATATTCCTAATAACTTATCCAATGACAACGAATTAACCGCAAAACTGCCATATCTAGAGTTCTATATGGAGATAGAAGCTCAAATTTTTATGACATAAACTAAATGATATGTGCTCCATTTAACTCCTTATAGCTACTGTTGAATCATCCTCTAAGTATTTTCTAAAAATCGTCCAAAACAGTGAACTCAGATTTGTACTTTGAACTTGTTTTGATCATATCTCACTCATTACAATGATTCCATTGCATGTCCAACTCTCACATGTGTACAATACATATAGCTTACTTTTAAGCCATTTTACCAGTTTACCATATGATTCTTTTCTGTTTTATACAGCCATCTAAATTAAGCAAGATTTTAACCTTGTTTCTTATAGTTTTTCATCTTTTTAAGCATGTTTATCAACACCAAATCCCCACACAATATTTTTGTCATCATATAATCATCATATACATATACAATAGGAAGTAAAATACATGATTACACAATCAAAATAACAAGAAGATGGGGAGAACAATCTTTATACCACCAAGTTGATGTAGGTTGTGATCAAAACATGGATTTTGATGGAGAAACTTGTGAATAACCAAGACCATCTTCAAGACCACCATTATTCATGAACACCTTGTGGAAAATCAGACCTAATACTTCATAGAAACTCCTCTTTGGATGTCAAAACTTGCACCAATCTTCCTCTTTTTGAATGGAGATTAACATATGTAAGTTATAACATATGTTTGTGGTTAAAAATTGTATGATGGTGGTGTTTTGGTTGAGGTGGGACGGCAAGATGAGAGCCAAGAGAGAGAGGATGAGTTGATTTGCATGGATGAAAATGGTTGGAATGAGGAAGCTAATGGTTTTAGCTAGTTTTGGTGGTAAGTGTTAGCTTACAAGTTAAGCTAAAGACAATTGTAAGATTTGTTAAATAAACTTGACACCTCATGGGTGTTAAGTTGCTAGTTTTGGCCGGTTTGAGTGGGGGTGGGACAAGTGTCCCACTTGTCTCATCCCCATTTATTTACGGGTACTCCTCGATTCTAGTTTCCTCGATTTACGTGCCCTCGGGTCGTTTTACGAAAAATGTTTTTATAAATTATGAATCAACGGCACAAAACGAATCTAATAAAAATTGTTTCGTCAAAAACGGAGTTCGAAAACGTAAATACGTAATCCTAAGGTTTCCGGTTTAGTCGTAAAGGACGTTAAAATAAAATCGTAAGTCCTAATCTCTTCTCGTAAATTTGTGAGTTTATGAACCAACACAAATTTAAAATCCTAAAATAATATTCACGGATAAATTTATTTTCTGAAATGTCGGACTGTCATCAAAGACGTTGTATGTAAATGTAAGCACGTAACGTTGAATCCTCCGGTTTAGACGTAGTCGACGCTACTTCAAGACGTAAATCCAAATTACTTCCCAAAAATAAGTGAGTTCATATTATAACATTAAAAGAATGTTTTTAAATAATACTTGAGAATAAAATATCAACCATAAATTGACGGATTGTCACAGCATTTACCCCTAAACAGGATCTTTGTCCTCAAAGATCATCTTACCTTACTACTCGCTTCTTATAGAGTTTAAGCCATGTGGGTATTTCCTCCACATTCGGTCTTTTCTCACAAGTGTAATTCATTACAATACGCGAGTTTCATCAAACATAACTACGGGAATAAGACCAGGCTTAATGTTGACTTACTTTCTCTATCCATGATGTTCACGGGTTTTTGATGAATGCAACTTTTCGCCGATCTAAACTTTATCAAGAAGAATTCAGATTTTAACTTGATAGATATTTATCAAGTTCGATTTACGAAACATAATTCACGCAGTCCTTGAAGTCCTAGGGTAGATCCAGCTTACATGCCTTTCAAACCAAATCTTTTACATCATCTCAATGGTCCCGTACAACGGGGACTTATATCCCGTGATTTGTCAGATCATTAATTCATTTCTCCAAGGTTAAAAATTTTGGCATAACTTCGCTACCCATCTGGCACTTCAAGATCTATATTTCATATTCACATAACCCCCTGCCTACTACCGGCGGTCAATAATCAGATCCTAATTTCAACAATCATTTCAGGTCTCGCGGGTCGAGTATTTTGCAAGGATAGGTTCGCCATCATAGGAAACCTTAAAACCTAAAAGACATGTCCAACTCACAATGGGTGTATGTCGGATGTCTTCATCTCGACTCTTGCTTACAGATGCCCTAATATTTAGATCCTAACAAGATTCGATCTTAATCCTAACACGATGGTTATCAATGATAATCTCTCCAAAGGAAAATGATTATACGGTTTATTACTAAAGGTCATTCATTCAAACATAAAACAACACTTATATTACTTTGTATTGTTACTTTACCTCGTCCCTTCGATTTGGGGTGGTACATAGTACTCTCATCAAGGTTCGTTCTCAATGATTCCTGAGCAAATCTCTAGAAATTCGATGCGAAGCGAGGATCTTGATAAAGATGTTCGATACAAGCATACTATGCTCACATAACTCTTTTGCATTTATCATTAACGGGAATGATATTAGCAGATTTGGTCAGTCTGTCGACGATGACCTAAATTGAATCAAATTCAGATGATGACCTTTGCAATAGCTAGACGTTTACTAATGTATGAGGCGATGTTTGCCTTCATAATTTGCCATTAGTACAACTTCTTCTGGTAATGATACATTAAATCAGAAATGACAGGAATAGAATACTTATACTTACAAATTCCCACCTAACTATATCTCACAATCCTCCATATTTAGACAATCACAAGTGGCCTTTTATACATCTAACGCCATCGGCTTCTCAATTATAATGGTTCATATTTGCCGCGAACCCATTTTTATTATATATATATTATCCTTTTTATAAGTATCAGCTATTTTTTTAAAATTGTTCGGCAATTTATTTTGTACCTTCATCATTAAGGAACATGTCCTAATTGGTTCTTTATCTTTTATACATAATGTGTCAGTAATTACGTTCACTTTCCTGATGAAATAAATATCATAACCGTATTTATTCAAAATTCTTTCTTCATATCTTCTATGTTTTAGTTTCGTCTTTACTATTATCTTTATTTGTTTTACTCAATGCGACGTCTAAAGCGTCGATAATTATTACATGTAAATTAACAATAATTATTTAATTTTTATGAAACGTAAACGTAAAAAATTTAAATTTCTTAGTTCGACCAATTATATAAAATGTTCAAAATAAATTTGAATTTAATTAACAAGATTTTTGTTTATTTATCGAAAATATTTAATAAGATTCGTAAATGTTCGAAAAACCTTTGTTTATACTTTGGTCAAAATTTCTTAGTTGAAAAGCAAAAATTGTCGTTTCAAATTTCAAGTCATAAATTATATAGTTTCCTCAATTCTTCTTAAGTTGTCTAGAAGTATACACAAACATTTACCCCTAAACAGAAGTTTAGTTAAATGGTTTGTGTATAAGGGAATAATCCCTTAAAAATCCTTTGTTAAAACATTTGTCAAAATATATTTGCACTTTCTTTTTAGTATAACCCAAAGTCTTAAATGACTTCTAATTTTTGAAGAGTCAATTTATATTCCATTATCTATTAATCACACAGTTAAATCATGTAAAGGATCAAGTCTTTAATCACATGTTAATTATTCAAGGTACATGTTTCATTGTTCGGCCAATTCAGGGCAGTCTATAAATAATTATTAACTTCATTCTTATTCTTATAAACAAATAAATGGTCCTTAATGATCACAAGCATGAATTTATCAAATTACTGCCTACACACGTGATCCACCAAATTTATGAATGCTACATGTGTATTAGTCAATCCAAACGACATCACGTGAAACTCATAATGTTCATTACAAGTACCGGATGTAGTGATTGGAATAGATAATCTTCTTCGCGGACACGAAGTTGATAATAACCATGTCGTGGATCAAATCTTTAAAACATACGCTAGAACCTTGTAAATGATAGAACAAATCTTCCATTTCGAGTTATGGATATCGTTTTAGATTGTCAATTTACTCAGTTCACAGTAATCTATAAATATAAGGAATGATAACACCATAGCTCTTCATGATGACGAGCTTGGTAAAATGAAATCTTTCTCCGACAACTCTCTCAGTTGTACGGTAATTCCTTAAATTCAGATGGTGCTGACGTACAGTGCACAAGCCACAGGTGCAGCACCGGAAATATAATCAATACCAATTTCAACTTGCCTTAATGGCAAAAGTCTAGGTAATTCATTAACAAATACTTGCTAAAGTTTCAAATAACAGAATTATCTTTTAATAAATTCATATTAGGTTCTTCTAGATTACAATATCTATAACTAGTTCACAACCATTGATGGTATAATTTTTAAGTCTAAATGCAGGATATGGTCATCCATCAAGAATTATTTAGATCACTTTTGATAATCAACATCTTATCATTTAGGGGAATTCAATTCGAGTTCCCATCAATTAAGACAATATCGTCATGTCATAATCAATCAATCCATTCTACTGGCACTATCAACTTTCCAGTTTCATTGCCGTTGATAAGATGTGAACTTCTCAAAAGTCTAAATATAACTCATAATCCTTCACAAATTCAAGGATATCAGGAGACATAACTACCATTAAAAAAGTAAGGTCAACGCATAATCTACGCGAGAAAATTTCAAATCAGATACAGACGAAAACATTTAACGAATATGAATATATCCCATGTTTTCATAATTTGAGTACGCATTTGAAAGCTCCTCGGATCGTTACCCAGGTCATTCAAATGAAATCAAATCAAAAGAAATGATAGGAACATCGATACATCCAGTCGGGTATCAACACTCGGTAATCAGATACTTTTTCTAAGAATCTCACTACGAGAGAATTGGACAAAAAAGAATTGTCTATTGTCAAATAAGACAATTTCCACAGATGAGTAAATTCGAATCAGAAGAATAGATGCTACAGGCACATATGTAGGTATCCCTAACACTATGTCCCTACTTTTCACTTCTTGTAGATCTCATAGAATTTAATCATTCACAATCTTCAAAGGAAATGTAGTGTTTATTAATCAGTTTTATGGTGACTACTAATCAGTCTTGCATGGTCCATTCCAAATTGTATGTAGGCGCGCAACTATATACAATTTCAAGATTAACGATGCAATACTCAGTTCGTCAAAATTTTATCATCATGTTTATAATAAAAACATTTTCATGCTTAATTCTTAAATAAGAATCAAAAATAACTTTACAAAGATTTTCTTTGTTATGAAAACAATTAAGCTTTCCAAGGTGTTTTATCAACAACTTCATTTCGATAATTAATCTCACTTTAATTAATTCATATGGTGATGAAAATTCAATTTTTCCCAAGGGATATTATTGTATCTTATAAAAACAATGAGTGGTCTGCAAAATCGTGATGAGGAGTTGTTCACCAAGAACTAACTACAATCTAATAGGAAATGAGCTTAGCCAAATAATCATGAGGTTCATGATCTCGATGGCACTCAAAAGAATAATTCATAACGTAACTCAATTCAAGATGAGTACTTGTTCAATGGTTGCATCACTAATGCGAACATTAGGATGAAGCAATAAAAGATAGATAACATCGATACATGTAGGATTTAGCAATCAAAGGTAGTCTTTTTATTAATCACAAACAAGTCAAAATTGTACCGTAACACATTACGTGTCACTATGTCATACAATTCTCAGAACTCAGCCTACCAACTGATATCTCAGTTAAGTTAGGGATTTTTAAAAGATACCACAATGAATACTAATCTACAAGAGTCATTAGGTGTTCCACATGTCCCAGAAGATCCATCGGTCTCAATTCAGAAGAAGATTTCTTCAATTTATTTTTTGGACACTGGGCATCCTCGTTAGTGGACAATGGCCTAGGAACAACCCTTAACACGAACCAACAATCATTTAAAACCAAATAATTCAATCAAAGAACTTAAGGACTTCCTCTTAACAATTTCATATTCCATACGAGTTAAATTTTTACTTTATTCAGTTTTAACCAATTTTATACTCAATTTGATATCCTATCTCATTCTCCAATACTTTCAACCTTATTCTTAGGCCTTATAGGCAATAAAAGCTCGATATGAATCAACACTTAATTTTCAATCCTATATCTCTTACAACAACAATTATCAAATGAGTCACTAGCATTAAATGACTAACACATTCAATCAGACTTCTCGGAAAGGTATTAGTGGCATGAGGCTTTTGGGTAATGGTTCCAATGACAACCTCAAGTGCAACATTCACCCTTTCGATTTCAATTTAAGAATTGGGTGACAACGAATCAGATGACACCTTTCCAGGTGGTAACGTTTTATCAAACTCCACTCTATAAGGAAAGATCGTCATAACATCGATATCAGATTTAATCTCGCCAATTCTTCTTTAATATCACAATCAACTAATGTCTACATTTCTACGAATATCAACCATTTTGTTGGGATCATAAATATCCACAACTTGGTTTAGATCTATAATAGCTAGAATTCCTACGATAATAGCTTCGATTAATTTACTAGGGGATTTAGGGTTCCTTGTGACAATCGACGTCGTATAAATATCTCGTATAAATATCAAAATAATCATCAAACAATCATGTTATCAAATTACATCATATATATATAATCCAAGTTATATATATATTAAAATAACACTTCTTAGTCTGGCCTTGTCGGTAACTCGGGAATTCTTCGGCACCGTTATAGTCAAAAGATTTTTATACATTTTTAGAAAAATGTTTATAGTTAAAAGATTTTGAAATGTTTTATTCAAAACCTTAGTTTTAAAAATCTTTCGTTCTCTATAACGAGAGCTCTGGTACCAAACTGTAACACCCCCAAATTTATACAACTCATACAGCGGAAGACTAGTTTGTGTTACGGAATAGCACATTACTCACATCGTAGACAACGCATACAAATCGCGTCGTTTATTAATAAAGCATTTCCATTCATAAATATCAAAGTTACATAGGTCCCAAGTCATATTATTTCATACAAAGTTTTACAAAGTATTTGAATGGAAAATATAGTTTAAGTGCGGGCCATGAATTCTTGTCGTCTTCCCGAGAATTACCTTCAAGTACCTGAGATAAAACATGTTAAAAGAAAAGGTCAGCGATAACGCCGAGTGAATTATAGAGTTTAATAAAATCCATCAATATAACATCGGTATAAAATTATTACCGAAAATCATTTTGTACAAATCATTGTAATAGGCCATAAAATAGCCAAAATCATTTTATACAAATCTATATCAATCATAATATAGGCATTTGCCTTAAAAACCATTATACGAGCCAATGTCGTAAAAACATCATACAATACGTCTTATGACGTTGTATGAAAATAAAAACCGTTATATGAATATGGTTATGAAAACCAAAACACGAACATAATATCAATAGTATGACCCCGTATTGCTAGTCAGGCAATACATCGTAATTCGTTGCGTATAGTAGTATTTTGTTAACTGGATTATTATAAGCCGCATGACATTGTTACCTTACTAAACCAAACAACGGGTAGCTAACCCGATACTCAATTTGCCCATCTAAAGTAGCGTGTCGTCACAAAGGTCACGCTATGGAAATCTTCTCATACATAAATTCGCTTACCAATCAATGTGGCACGATGGGGATCAACCGTCAAGGCGCGAATTGGGGTGATCGTCCCCAAATAGTACTATTATATGCATAAGCGTCTACCAAATCCCGGTAGTTCACAATTCATGCTAATGGGACTTTTAGTGACATAACCTAACTTTAATAATCCATTTAATTTCATCTATCGGGTCCTTTAATCATTTATCGGGTCATACAATCGGGTCATACAATCATTCGGGTCCAAATCAATAAACAAACAATCGGGACAAATAGTGTCCTATTTTATAAAAACTAACATGTTATCTCCCTCGCGGGTTTATAAAACATTTCATAAAAACATTTAAAAGAGTGCGAGGCTATGAACTCACGTTGATGTGGGAAAGCAGGTTATCGGCAACTCGGACGTATGGTACGTGCTTCAATCACAGAAACCTAGACAAATAATACTTGTCTTAGACTCTTGTCCAATGACTTTATAAAAATAACAATTATGTATACATATGATGATTTTATATATATGATGATCCAGTGGGTTTACATGTTCTCTTTTACTCATTTTAGTGTTTACGTATTGGTATCTTCTTACTAGTTTACTAGTTTTACCTATTTACGTGTTTTAAGTCCAATAAACTTATTATAAGTTCTTTAACTTGTATTAATCCTTGTTATACTTATATTATCAGTATCTACACTTTACAAGTTGGGCCTAAATGGGTTAAGCCCAATAAATAAGTTTATAAGTGTTTTAGTCCATTTTGTTGTATTATTAGTCCAATAACGTTAACCTAGCCTGTTAATGTCCGTATGTTATATAGTTCGGATTTTATCGGTTTTTACTTGTTATATATGTTTATATATCAGTATATGACTTTTAAAAACTTTACATTAAGACGGGTTTGATCGTCTAAGTTTTAATTGGCGAAAAACGTTAATTTTACGGTAATAGCCGAAAAAGTCGTAAAAATCAAGTTTATAGTTTTTATAACTTATAAATATTATTCCACTACCATTTTTATAATTTATTCATTTATTTAACCTTTAACATATTTATATAAATAAGGTTTTAAATTTTACATTTTATACAATATAATTTTGAGTGCTTATATAATAGTAATAAACATTAATTCTCAAAATCTGATTTTTATTTTCATCTTCACCAAAACTGCCATATCTAGAGTTCTATATGGAGATAGAAGCTCAAATTTTTATGACATAAACTAAATGATATGTGCTCCATTTAACTCTACTATAGCTACTGTTGAATCATCCTCTAAGTATTTTCTAAAAATCGTCCAAAACAGTGAACTCAGATTTGTACTTTGAACTTGTTTTGATCATATCTCACTCATTACAATGATTCCATTGCATGGACAACTCTCACATGTGTACAAGACATATAGCTTACTGTATATTAATCTATTTAAGCCATTTTACCAGTTTACCATATGATTCTTTACTGTTTTATACAGCCATCTAAATTAAGCAAGATTTTAACCTTGTTTCTTATAGCTTTTCATCTTTTTAAGCATGTTTATCAACACCAAATCCCCATACAATATTTTAATCATCATATAATCATCATATAAATATACAATAGGAAGTAAAATACATGATTACACAATCAAAATAACAAGAAGATGGGGAGAACAATCTTTATACCACCAAGTTAATGTAGGTTGTGATCAAAACATGGATTTTGATGGAGAAACTTGTGAATAACCAAGACCATCTTCAAGACCACCATTCTTCATGAACACCTTGTGGAAAATTAGCCCTAATACTCCATAGAAACTCCTCTTTGGATGTTAAAACTTGCATCAATCTTCCTCTTTTTTAATGGAGATTAACATATGTAAGTTATAACATATGTTTGTGGTTAAAAATTGTATGATGGTGGTGTTTTGGTTGAGGTGGGACGGCAAGATGAGAGCCAAGAGAGAGAGGATGAGTTGATTTGCATGGATGAAAATGGTAGGAATGAGGAAGCTAATGGTTTTAGCTAGTTTTGGTGGTAAGTGTTAGCTTACAAGCTAAGCTAAAGACAAGTGTAAGATTTGTTAAATAAACTTGACACCTCATGGGTGTTAAGTTGCTAGTTTTGGCCGGTTTGAGTGGGGTGGGACAAGTGTCCCACTTGTCTCATCCCCATTTATTTACGGGTACTCCTCGATTCTAGTTTCCTCGATTTGCGTGCCCTCGGGTCGTTTTACGAAAAACGTTTTTATAAATTATGAATCAACGGCACAAAACGAATCTAATAAAAATTGTTTCATCAAAAACGGAGTTCGAAAACGTAAAACGTAATCCTAAGGTTTCCGGTTTAGTCGTAAAGGATGTTAAAATAAAATCGTAAGTCCTAATCTCTTCTCGTAAATTTGTGAGTTTATTAACCAACACAAATTTAAAATCCCAAAATAATATTCACGGATAAATTTATTTTCTGAAATGTCGGACTGTCATCAAAGACGGTGTATGTAAACGTAAGCACGTAACGTTGAATCCTCCGGTTTAGACGTAGTCGACGCTACTTCAAGACGTAAATCCAAATTACTTCCCAAAAATAAGTGAGTTCATATTATAACATTAAAATAATGTTTTTAAATAATAATTGAGAATAAAATATCAACCATAAATTGACGGATTGTCACAAAACCCGTAGTTTTCGGTGTTCTAAATTATTACGTGTTCTCGTGTTCGTATTTACGTGACATTATTATTAAACGTTCGTGTTATCTTATATACTTATACATAATCGTAATAATAATTACGTAACTACATAATTATATGTTCGTGATTCATACGTTCATAATTTCATGTTCGTGATTTAATTATTATCTATAATAATTATCGTGAACTATCACGCACTTAATATTTATCGTGTAATAACACGTACGCAATTCTTATAATTTATGTTCGTGACACGTATTCATGTTATAAAAGGAAAGTTTAAATCATGTACGTACGATTATAAGGGTACTATTCATGGTAAAAGCATGCGGGTTTTACACTCAAATAGAAAATATTTTTGCATTTTTTATATATATCTTAACTAAAGGAAACAAATAAAGAAACAATAGAAAAGAAGAATGAAAACGTAAATAAGTTATTGTACCAAATCAACTCAAACCGGATGGTTCAAATGACTTTGGGTTCTATCCACGGGGTTTGGGATCAAACCAGAGCGAATAGAAATACGAACGAGGCACAAAATAATTAAACGGGTGGTTGGGTGGGTTACGAGCAAACAAGGATAATTGGTTCGCAACTCAAAGAACGGAAGTTAAACGAGTGTAAAACACAACTAGGAATCGTTTTGGGTAAGGCTCGTTTGGATAAAAGAAGATAAAAAGGTTTTTTTTTACAAATTAGAGGAGTTGCCGGCGGCAACTTTGCGGTGTCGGTCGGCTTTTTGGAAACTGTGAAGCAGTTGCCGGCGGCAACTTGCTTCTGTCGGGCGGCAACTTTGCTTCTGATGAACAGTTTCCGGCGGCAGGCAGATGGCTTTTGTCGGCCGGCAACTCGGCGACCGCTGAAATTTTATTTTATTTTATTTTTTTATTTTTTTGGATTTAGGCACTTAAAAACTTAGAGCACCAAAAAAAACTTTTGGGGGGTTGATGAAATAATCACTAAAAAGCTTAATCTAAACACACTTTAATTTTAAACCAAATAAGCACAAAAGAAATAAGCACTAAGGAGATTAAACGATACATGATATGCAACAAAGATTCAGAACATGAAAAGCACAAAACACAAATCCCCGGAAGCGGTGCCAAAAACTTGATGCGTTCTCTTGCGATTACACAAGTTTTAAATTTATAACACGGATTTCCAAATAAGCTAAGAACACACGGGCAAGTATAACCCTTTCGTTTGTAGCTAGCTTGTTGTGGTAAGCCGAGGTCGTTCACTAGGATTTGGGTATTTTCGGTTGTTGAGAATCTAAGTAACAATTTAACGTTATTTGTAAAGATGGTTGTCACTCCCAAAATTACCATACAAGTAACAATTAACAATCAAGCAACAAGTAACACTAATATGATGATTAAGCTAATTCAATAAGATGACAACAATAATATTAAAGACAACACTTGCTTGGATTAGTTCATAACATTTGGATTGTTCATAACAGGATGGTTTTGATAAATTGATTACAAGTAAAGAAGACGATGGTCACAAATTCTAATCTTTGATTTTAAAGTATATAACCCTCGCGAAAGATCATACATCCATAAAATCAAGCATTAAGACAAATCAACCAATTCAAGACTATGTTTAGTTTAACAAGTTTGATTCACGGTCGTTTCACAAAATCATTAACAATCACACTTAATTTCCTTTGCATAATCATACCACTAAAGAAATGGTCAATACAATAGATAATCATTCATAGACAAAGCGATTATAACTAGTTGATGAATAATAACCCTTTCGACCTATGAAATCACCAACAACTAATCAAGTATGACAAGCAAATGGAATGGAACTTAAGCATAATTTGATTTCAAACATAACATGAAATTGATCAAAACAAAGATAAAACATAAATAATCCTCATGTCACAACATCATCCAAACAAGTGTATATGAAACTACTTCATAATTATTTCAACACAAACAAAGGTTTCAATATGAATAACATCATTCAACATTATGAAAAGTAACGCGAGTTTACCAAAAGTATGATTACAATAAGTAAATGAAAGGAATTAGAGTAATCCATAGGCCTCCAATTGACTACAAGTTTCGAACCAATGGTAGGAGTTTGTAGTCTTTCGGGTTCTGCAAATGAAATTAGTATTTGAGAATTGAGGCAGGTTTTGGAGAGGTTTGGTGAAGGTTGGTGGTGATTTAAGTATCAAGAAACACTACCAATGATAAGGGTAATGATCCATTAGAGTTTGGTAAGGTTATTTTGATGATTGGAGCTTCAAAAACGTCACTTTTTGGCACTCCTATATTAAATCCGGGAATAGGACTTTCACCAAGGTTGGGAGAGTTCCCTTGGTGAATAATGGAGGTGGTAATGAGTTGTTATGAGTTGGTTTTCAAGTGGTGTGTTACAATGACCCCAAGGGTCTTATTTATAGTGAAATTAAGGTCATCTCATTAATGCAAGAACTTGGAGCTAAAGCAAAATACTTGGAGCCAAAAGTGTATACTTGGAGACAAAGACAGTTTCTTGGTCCCAAAGTAGTTCTAGAATGCTCCAATAGAATGTTCTTGTGTCTTTCAAAGTTGCATGAATGTAGACATAAATCTGCCAACATAAATGTGGGTGGCAACTTGAATCCTGCTGGTGGCAAATCAGTTGCGTTTTGTTGGTGGCAACTTTGTTTCTGCTGGTGGCAACTCAGCTGCGTTTTGTTGGTGGCAAATTCATGCTGAGTGACTTGTATGCTCGTTGGAAACACTTGTTCTTGTACCCGATATAGATCTTCAAAGGGTTGTAGCTAGTATACGGGTCTTGAACTTTAACTAGGATTCTTCGTACTCGTACTAATCTTCACATTTGCATTGCTTTATACTTCATTCCTACAATTGGCTACACAAAGACTTGCAAACACATTTTGGCACAAATATGCACAAAAGAATTATAGAAATAACCAATATACATGTACAATAGTACGGATAACGCTCCCAAAAACATGTTGGATTTGGGCGTTATCACCTGCAGCCCAAATGTAAGCCCAATCCCATCTCATGGGCTTGGGTATATAAACCCTCTCCTTAGTTGGAGAGGGTGTGGTTCACTTCAAAATTTCACATAGTAAAGTGTGTTTTATACAACTTTCTCTCTCTAAGTGCGCGTGTGATCTACCATCTCTTTCTCTCTCTCTAGATAAGCAAGATTTACATAATCCTACAAAGGTAATTTTACATTAGACAACAAACACAAACTACAAAACATATCTACCGGATATCATACAGATCATGGATTTACTACTATGATTTTCAACACAGACAGAAAACTCAAAACCCACAAACTAAGATTTTTACACTAAGACATATAATCAAACAGCTTATTAAGACCTATTCTAGCAAACCCTATGTGACTATGAAAAAATAAAACCACCAAGGAGAGCTTGACTTAGCTTTTGCAGCTATCCAAAACACCCCTTTTTGTGCAGGGTGTAGAAACTAGAAGGGGGGTGAATAGTTTCTAATTAATTTTTCAAAACATTTCGCATAACCCACTGTGCGCGGCTCAATAAACAAGCATGTGGTTCATTATCAATAAAGAACCGCAGGTTCTTTAAGGAACCGCCAACAGTGGTTGGAAAGCATTTGTTACATGTTTAAACTTTAACCATCCTTTGTATCAAATTCTCATTAAAGCTTGAGTAGATGTGAGATGTGTATGTTGAAAGGTATAAAGACTATAAATAACATGTAAGTAAACACACAAACACATTAAATCAAGAGTACATCAAGCAATAGTCTAAACACTAAGCACACACGTACTAAGTCATAGATTTTCCACAACTAAGATGTTTAGACTAAGGGATACACACTTGACCATAATCTAAACATGAAGCACACAAGTACTAAGCCTTAGCTATTCTGCAACTTAGATGTTTAGATTATTTGATGCTCACAAAGACACATAACATAAGTATGCAACTATAAAAGTAAAGACATAAGGTAAAGACATAAATGTAAAGAAGAATACCGACACGATGATTTATAGTGGTTCGGCCACGAAGCTCCTCTTCGACCTACTCCACTCCTCGAGAGTTACTTCACTAGTCAACAAGATCCTTTCAAGGCGGAGAAAACCATACACGTCGCTTACAAATTTCCGACACTAATCTAGATGTCGAGTCCTTCTTCGGGTACAACCAAACCCGTTATGTTTTATGGCCCAACATAACAAACCTTGTGTTTTATGGTCCAACCACATAAACCGGTAGCTTACATTCTTTTTCAACACTAAGCTACATGTCGAGTCCTAATCCAAGCTAGAACCGATCTTGCACCCATGACTTCACTAGTGATGTTTGATGGCCCAACATAACAAACCTTATGTTTTGTGGCCTAAACACATAAACCATATAGATATAAGTACACACCACTTAGATCTATGACACTTACACTATATCCAAGAATTAACAAACTTGGATCTACACACCTAACACCTAATCCAAGGATATCCATCACTTGGATCTTCAAACACATCCAAGTGAACCCATCACTTGGATCTACTACATATACATAAAATCCAAGCATACACACAACTTGGATCTTCATGATTTACATTGTAGTAAAACTATAAACATAACTTAGATCTATAGAAGGAGAGATTTTTATCATGTTGTGAACCCAACACTTCATAGTGATGAAAGTGTTCTTCTCTTTGAACTTGAGAGGATGAGAGGATTGAGGATAGAATCACATCTTAAACAAGATTAATCAAAACTAACTAATCAAGGATTAAAGATGTTTTTAAAGAAACTATGCAAAAAGGGTTGAAAGAAAAGCTGGAAATAATCCACTATTTATAGGACAAGAGTGCAACGGCTATAAATACCCGTGGTTCCCTAATTGTCCCCGCGGTTCCTTATAAATAACGAACCCCGGGTTCATTTAAGGAACCTCAGGCTTGGATTCTGTGCATTTTTTCCCTTTAGTGGGGAAATGCCATATGGTGAAGATTATACCTCAAGGGTATAGTCTTAGACCATTTGGAATATGCCAAATTCAAATTTCCATTTTCTTTTTGATAAAACATTTTCTTAAAAATAAAGTTATTTAAAAATACTTTGTCACTTTAATTAAAAGTGTTTATCCTTGATCACTTAGTAAGGTTAATGACTTGTTTGTTCATACCTTGAGTGACTAATGCCGAATGCGATCTTATAGTTGTCGAGAGAAGTATACAAATGTATTCTTGAGTGATTACGAGTACATTAACATTCTACATATTGTATTGCGAGTTAGACGTTTGTCATCAACAAAACACGAAGAGATTATATCGACTAAACATCGTAATGTTTGCACTAACAATCTCCCCCTTTTTTATTATGACAAACAAGTAAATCGTAACGCATAGTAAAATGTATAAGTTACTCGTATACACTTACTTCTCCCTTTTTGTCGAATCAAAAAGGTAGTCAACGTCTTTGAAGAAGAGAAGAATTAACGTCGAGTGAGCACACATCCATAGTGGTAGTCATTGATTGCACGTCAATTGAGGAAGATAATAATTGACGTTAAGAGAGCTTGCATCCAAAAGGTAGTCTTCATTTGTAGAAGAGGAGGATCGACTTCAAGAGCGCTTATATCCAAAAAGATAGTCGTCCCTTCTAGTTGTCGGATGAGAGGCGAGAATCCAAACCGTAGACCCGTCATCCAAAGATATTGAGCTTGCATCATCCTAGTGAAGTCTTCAATCACCATAGGTTAACCAACTCCATGCATAATGATATGCTTATCTTCGAGATCCCATAATTCATTACTTGCAAGATATTTAGTGAATGCAGTTTAAGTGAGTGAACAATCGCAAATGTAATGAGTTGAACTCTTAAAAATGCTCCCCCTTGATATGAGCTCCCCCTTGCTTGAGGCACCAACAAAGCAAGAATATTGACAAGCTACAAAGAAGGGTTAGATGTCCTACAAAACAAAATTAGTAGACAAGAGCATATATAGCAAGGTCACCTAAGCGGAATTAGCTTTAAACAACTCGAGTACAAAGAGAGGGACTCAAGATGAAGCTAAAACAATCTTAACTTTTAGAAGTATCAAAAGTTTGACAAATTAAGAAAAATAAGTGGGCAATTATATAGAAAAGAGAGCCCAACTTATTTTGGTGACACCAAAAAAATATAAACGGGACTAAGAGAGAAAAGAGATGTCCAATTTATATAAAAGAAAAAATTGTCGAGAGAACATACTCAACATTAATATCTTGGCAAGAATAAAAACTAAAAAGAGTATGAAAAGGAAAAGAAAACAATTCCACATAGTCGAAAAGAGAGGAAGAATGACTATGAAGGAAAAAGGAAAACGAGGACGACAAACAATTCGTTTACACAAACAATGACAAGCATTGAAGAAATACGTGTGCACGCAATGATATCAATCCAAAGACAAGGAGAGGATTTTGACAAAATCAATTTACAATTGTTGGAATAGAGGTAGAAGAGAAACATCCAACAATTTGAAGATATTTTGTCAAAGGGTTAAGAGCTTAGAATTTTTGGAATCACCCAAAAAAATTCAAGATTTAACCAAAATCCTCTCAAAAAGGTAAATACTTAGAATTGTTGGAATCACCCAATCCAATTGTAAATTTTAACCGCGATCAACTCTCAACAACGAGAAAAACAAAAAATATCGAACCAAACATATTATAGGCAAGGATGCTTATAAATTTTGGACACAAGAAGATGACTCCTTGATTTGAGAAAGAGATCAAAGAAGCCATAGAAAAGAAAAACCAAGATGGATGGTGTTTAGCATATGATAAACTACATGCTCAAAGTTTCGTAGCTATTCTCAATCATTGTGAATCTCAAAGAACAATTACATGACGAGGAAAGGGTGAGGCTCGACTCGAATTAGTTTAGAAAGGATAGAAGAGAGAGAATCGACTTAGAAAGGCATGATTAAAAGAAATCGAGAGAGACTCAACAAAGAAGTTAAGGATAACTTCATAAGATAATTCAAGAATACTATACCCTCAGAGGTGATAGTGAAATCTTGAAAGAGAACGAGAGAAGAAACTCAAAAGAAAAGAACAGAAAGAATCTTTAAGAAAACACGTCAAAGAGAGAGATAGACCAATAACAACAAAAAGGACTCGCTGGCCACGGTTCGTTTAATAGGTCCGCGGTTCATTATCAATAGTGAACCGCTAGGTCATTTGAGGAACCGTGGATGGTGGGTGTCCAAAAACGATTATCGACTCAAAACAAAATCACTTGGTCAAACAATTTAACAAAGGTTGCTAAATGGCTTGAAAGTCAATGCTTCAGATATGACTTTTAACAATTGCAATTGCAAGTTAAAATTACTTGAATATTTCAAATGGAATATTTAAGTTGTCAATCACTTTGAGAGGAATTTGATTAAAATCTAACCTTTCTTGACAACCGAGTGAGGAAAATAAAGAAGAAAAGAAAGATCACAAGAACAACTAGATCCAAGACCCTATGATAAATCCTGTTGAAAAACACGGAGGAAATACAAGAAAATAAAGATCATACGAAGATGTATGAAACACAAGCCTATAACTTAAGCATAATTCTAATCCTAGATATACTATAATTCTAAGATTTGCTTAAATTGGATGTCTTATGAATAAGAAACACACATGGTTAATTAGAAGACAAAGTGATAGAGGAATTTGGTGGAGAAGGCTTGGTGATAATCTTGTAAATTTTAACACCCCCAAATTACATTGCGTAGCAGAAATACACACTTGGGTGCTAAACACAAACATCGTTACACATGACACCTTGAACAATCTCAAAATGATACATTTGAAATATAAGAGAATATAATTTAACCATTGTGTAAAACCTTCGATCCCAAGTAAAACAATTTTAGAAATATCAGAGTAACATTTAGGTCCCCCAAAGATCTCAATCAATCAACAAACATTTTTACCAAAATACATGACCATACATTATAAATTTTATGACAAAAGGGAAAGAAATCAGCTTTAGACCCAATTACTACAAAAGCAACCCGAAATCC
Organism: Glebionis coronaria; assembly: GCA_025667525.1. NCBI lineage: Eukaryota > Viridiplantae > Streptophyta > Magnoliopsida > Asterales > Asteraceae > Glebionis > Glebionis coronaria. The sequence goes on from CM046878.1 coordinate 144,949,448, forward strand.
TTCTTTAGCAAACTCCGTCATCAATCAACTTCAATCACCTGAAATACATGCTTAAAATCATCAACACAACGGTTCAGCGAGTCTATAGGTTTATCAAATCATCATTTGAACAAGAGAAAAGTCAATCATAATCATTTATAGAATTGTCGTGCACACAATCTATTAATCAGGCATTCTGGCATATAACAATAGCTATAGAGTTGTATTAAGCTCATGACACCGACCCCTTAACTTAGTCACCCACGCCTAAAGCCGGCATGACTAGATGAATTCTAGTGCCCCTACTAGGGTTTCAATTGCAAGTATACCACATTCTTATTCTCGTAAATTATCCTTCCCAGAGGTTACTCAGCGTAAAGCCCTGGTCTCAAATAGGGTCGTCAGCCCAATAGTACTATTATTTGAATAAGTAGTTATTCCCAACTCACAACATCAAGTCAGAACATAGTTAACGGCTCATGAATTTAGGGACTTTTGCAATTTAGGTACTTATACAATTCAAGGCAACATCAGGCAACATTCGGGTCCAAACAACCAATCATGGCTTTTGTTCATTTAATTTTCAAATAGCATGTATCCCCCTCGCGAGTTTTAAAATCATTCAAAACAATTGCAAAGAGAGGCTATAGACTCACCTTGAGCAATAGCAGTAGCAAGACGACCTTCGACGATTGTTGATGCCCGATAAACACAAAAACCGCAACCTATCAAATAAGGCGTGTTCATTAATAATAGACTCGAATATAACCCACACATAATAATATCAAACTCAAAATAATAAAATCATAACAAACCCAAAAAAACAATACAAGTGATACTATTACTTCCTTCTATATGTTTACTCTATTAGTTTATTCTTTCGATAAAAATCTGCCGGTACATACCAAATGTACGAGCTCATTTATCCCACTTAAATACGTCAAATATTCATGGTACTACTCAGAGACCTCACTTACAATATATAGAAAGTCCTCTTAAAAGCCCATCAAAAGATTTTACTATTAAAGTTCCCTGCCCGACACATCTTTGAACTACAAAAACCGGACAGTTTTACGTCACCGACTCATACAACCATTTTGACCATCCTAAACAATCCCGTTTACAAATCAGACACTTGAGTTTGAAAATAGACTCACAGCCCTAAGTTTAAAACCTAACATCAGACCTTGACCATTTTTACAACTCATTCTATAGTTCCCGAGATTCGATCCAAATATCGACAACAACTTCGGATTGTGTCGATACTCGTCTCCTGGTACACGAATAATCAAAACATCATAACTTCTCGCTCGTTTCGAGCTAGAAGCTCTGCTTTATATCAAATCGAAGCTAACAAAATTCTCTACAACCCTGTGCAATTAGTTTAACCATTTTCAAACAGTAAGATACCCAAAAATTACCTTTTTCCCATTGATCTAAAATACCTCTTTAAAAATCACACTAAATCAATTTTTCAACCCATTTTACTCAATCTCCTATGCTAATAAGTGTGAAAACACTTATCCTTTTACCACTTAATTATAATAATAACCAAGCCAAAACGTGTATTTTATGTTGTAAATGTCAGAATTATGCGTGGTTTGTGTTTTTATTATGATTTAGGACCAAAATATGAAAAGGGAAGAAAACACGGGCTTTCACGGGCTTTTATCGAAGAAAAAGACAAAAGACGAAGTCAAAAGATCAAGAGTGCAAAAAGAACGGAAGTCCAAGGCCTATTCTGAAGATTTATCGAAGAAAAAGTCTAAAGACGGAAGTTTAACGAAGTCGAAGAACCAAGTCTACTTAATGAAGAAATTAGAAGACGAGTTCATTTTATTTATCGATAAATCCCGAGACAAAGTCGAGAATGACGAGTTTATTGTCAAAGACGAAAGACGAGAAAGAAAGAAAGAAAGAAGGAAGCTTTCAACCAACCATACACTCCACTCTTATAAATACCCTCCTAATGACACATTGGGAGGTGTTGACTATTTGACACATATTTCTTCCATCTTTAATTACATGCACTTTCATATTGTCTTTTACTTAATTGTCATTTAAATTCTTGCCTTAAAGTCCAAGTAAGTTTTAATTTTGTGTTGTTTAATCTTTTATCTTCAAGCTTTTAAATCATCTCCTTATACCTTTCTTGTTTTAATCTTAATCTTTTTCATAATGTTAGTCTTGTTTGTTTTGTGTTCTTTATTAATCTTTTTCATCATCTTTTTACATAAAGTTCATAGCTTTTTACTTTCTTGATTCGTTTTTGAAGTTTATATAAGTTTTATCATTAATCTAGGATTTTTAGTTAGCTTATTGGTGTTTTTCTTGGCTTATTGTCCATAAAAATTTGAGTTTTAAGTGCTTATTTTCGTCCTTTTACGATTCCTAGTTTTTAGGAATATCTGATTCGATTTCGCAATACCTTGTGTGTTGCGAAATTGAATATTTCTTGTTGATTGCGAAATCTTGCTTTTTCCTTATTGCGAAATCTTCATTCAGCTTATTGCGACATTGTGCCTTAATTTTGCAATTATTGCGAAATTGAACTTCTGCAGCATTGCGAATTCTTCACTCTTGATAATTGCGAATTCTTTGATTTCGCAATTATTGCGAAATTGTACTTCAATTATTGCGAATTTGTTCACATTTCAGAATTGCGAAATCTTGGCCCAAAGTTGCGAAATCTTCAATTTCGCAATTATTGCGTAATTGAACATCTTTAGGATTGCGGAATTATAGCCACTATTGCGAAATCTTCCTTTTTTGAGCATTGCGAAATCATTGGTTTTCAGGCATTGCGAAATCTTGGTCATTTCAAGATTGCGGATTTATATCCAATTTCAAGATTGCGAAATTACTTCATTTTTCTTTTTGTATTGCGAAATTAAATAGTTTTTATTTAAATTTAATTTCTAAACTTATTTTTCCCGTCATTTTTACTTAACTTTATTTTAATTGTTTTGTCTTAATTTTAATTAGCTTTATTTTTACTTTTTCGTCTTAGTTTAATTTTAAAAGTATTTTATTTTAAAGTTTTTAAATTTACGTTTGTCAAGTTTTAATTTTACGTCATTTAATTAATTTACTTTTAAAGTCTTAAATTTATTGCCATTTACGTTTTAATTACTTTTAGCTTTATTTACCGTGTCATTTACTTTATAGTTTTGCAATTTAATTTCACTACAACGACAAATCTATTTCTTTTCACCAAAAGGCGACTGAGTCGCACAATTAACCAGTAATCAATTCGAGTAGAAAGGTAGAACAATTTAATAGTAAAATTCATTTATTAAAATGGCGCCGCTGCCGGCTCTTTTCGTAAAGATTAACAGTTTTCTGTGAGAGACGCGTTGGATTTTGGGATCCGTTCTTTTGGGAACGTTATTTTCAAGCATAAAAATTTTCAAAAAATCCATAAAAATTAGAAATTTTCAAAAAATCCAAAAACATTAAAAAACTTATAAAAAGCAATTCTTTTTCAAAGTTTTGCACCAAAAAGATTTTATTTTTATTTTTACAAGTACATATATATTCTCTATTTCTTTGGTATCTTTTTCTTTTTCTTTTGCAGGTGTATGCGTACTAGATCTTCGTCTTATTCTGAGCCCGAGATTCTTGAAGACTTAGATATGGTTGGTGTGCACAACAACAATAATCTACCTCACCCCAACAAGAATAATAACAACAATGGCCCTCAACCAGACCTTCGAACGATGGAGGAGCTGTGTCAACCAACCATGAACGGACGAGGAGGACCGATTGCGTCGATGCAAATCACGACTCCAGAGTTTTCGTTGAAGCATCACATGATCCAGCAAGTTCAAAACACTTTTCCATTTAGCGGATTACCGGATGATGCTGCCAACAAACACCTCGACAAATTCATTACCGTAACTCAAAGCATGAAGTTGTCCGGTGTTACCGTGGATTTTCTTCGCCTTTATCTATTTCCACACACTTTATCCCACCATGCCGAAAAATGGTTTGATCGTCTTCCGAAGAATTCAATTCATACTTGGGACGAGATGACTCAACGACTTTTGTCGCGCTACTTTCCACCGTCCATGGTCACGAGCCTTCGGAATCAAATCAGTGGATTTACACAAGAACCTGATGAATCACTTTTTGATGCTTGGGAACGATATAATGTTTTGATCGATCGATGTCCTAACCACAACATGCTCCCCGTCACCTTAATTGATACTTTCTACAACGGTTTAACTTTTCGTGATCGTGATACGATTAATGCAGCCGCCGGTGGCACATTTATGAAAAGAAGACCCGAGGAGTGTAGAGAGCTTATCGAGAACATGACTACTCATCACAAAAATTAGGATTCATCCACATCTTCAAGGAATAACCCGAGAGTCAATGTTTCTCCTACTTTATCACACACCGAGATGACCGAATTCACCCGCATGATGGCCGAAATGAACAAAAATATCCTACTCATAGCTACGAATCAACAACAACAAGTTAAAGCTGTAGCACTTTCTTGTGAGATTTGCGGCAGTCCTCATTCATTCACTGATTGTCCTTCTACTCATGACAATCCGGAAAACGTGTATGCGGCTCATGGTAACTATTCAAAGGAAAGCTATCAAGCCCGACCTCAAGGTGATCGTAACTTGCTAAGTTACCGTTCAAACAACTTTCTTTCACCCGGTTTTTCTCCTCAAAACCACAACCCCAACAACTACAATAGAAGCAATCCAAACCCACCTCGAGATTCTAATCCTTATCACCCACCCGCTCAACAAGCACCACCCATTAATCAAGATGTTGAAACTTTCATGAGGACCCAAGGAGAGCTAGTTAAGAATCTTCAAAGCCAAATCATTAACTTGAAAGGTGATATCACTAAACAAGGGAATGATATTAGAACCGAGCTTCGACATGATATGCAAACCTCTTTTAGCAATCAAACAAATGATTTGAAGAATATGCTGGCTAGTTTCTTACCAACTACTCAACCCTCTACTTCGGGCTCTCTTCCTTCAAATACCATCACCAACCCAAGAGCGAATGTGAGTGATATTACGACTCGAAGTGGAGCAACTCTAGTAGGACCTTCTATCCCTCCTCAAGTTACTCCATCTACACCTCCTCTACCTCCATTTATCCCTCCTACTACCACTCCTAGTACTAGTTCTTCATTACCGTCTCCACCTCTTAATGAAGAAGTACCCAAGCAAAACCCTCCACCAACCCCACCTACCACCTCTAAACCTTCTACTTCTCAACCTTCAACATCTCAACCTTTACCTGCTCCACCCACACCACCTAAACCCAACATTCCTTATCCTTCTCGGTTAGACAAGTGTAAATTGCTCACAAAAGAGGATTCTCAAGTCACTTCCTATTTGAAGATGATTTCTCAAATGAATTTCAACATTAGCCTCGTTGTAGCACTTGTCCAAATGCCGAAATTCGTCAAAGCATTCAAGGAATTTCTTAACAAGAAGGAAAAGATGGCTGAGTTTGTCAACACACGCTTAAATGAAAACTGTTCTGTAGTCATTCTTAAAGAACTTCAAGAAAAACTTGGAGATCCCGGTCGTTTTGTGTTGCCTTGCATTTTTAACAAAGTTGAAGAATTTACTGCCTTAGCCGATCTCGGGGCAAGTATTAATTTGATGCCATTAAGTGTTTGGAAAAAGCTATCATTACCCGACCTTACACCAACAAAGATGACTCTTGAGCTAGCAAATCGATCTCTCGCTTACCCCGTTGGTATTGCCGAAGATGTGTTTATTAAAGTTGGTACCTTCACTTTTTCGGTTGATTTTGTTGTTGTTGATTATGAAATGGACCCTCGTATTTCGTTAATACTTGGACGGCCATTATTACAAACCGGAAAAACTTTAATCGATGTTGCCGAAGGTGAATTAATCTTAAAGGTCGGGAATGATGCTCAATTTTTTAAGATGGGGAAGATTACAAGTAAGTCAAATGGAAAAGAATCCGCGAAAATGATTAATGTGCTTCAAGAAGAGCTTACTACTACTTTGGAAAGTTTTAAGCTTGATGATTTTGTTGTATATGATAATCCTCTTTTTGAGTCTTGCCATGATATTCCACTCTTCCAAGATGATGTGGATAATTTTGATGATTCTCTTTCCAATTTGGATCCCCCACCAATTTATGATTCTCCACCGATCTATGATAACTATGATGATGATTCTAGTTCCGATGGTGATGATTATGATAATTTTGTTTCAGAGTATCCAGACATGCCAACTTATGATGATTTTGATGATGTTGATACTCTCTCGATTGATTCTTTAAATGATGAACTTGCTCCTACTTTTGATGAAGATCCTCCACTAAACACTATTGATACTTTGGATAATTACTCATTTGAGGAAGATTTTGCCACTTTCCTCAATACTTACTTCCCCAATGAGAATGATTCTCCTCCTTTTGGACTTTGATTTTGGTCTTTATCCTCCTTCGGATATTAAGCAACCCGTTCCAAAGGAGAAGAAACCGGAAGACACCAACATCCGCAGTACTTATGTTTTGACACCTCTCTATCCACCTTCTGAGTATGAGATTGTGCGATTTATGAGCGGATCATCTTCAAATTCAACTGAGCCTGAGTGTTATTTTCCCCTAAAGGAAAAGGTGTTCGATCCCGGTATTGCAATTTTTAAACCATCTCAGTATCCATCTGATGAAATAAAAGGAAATATTTTTGGAACTTATGGATATATGCTTGCACTTCATCACACTCTCTACCACCGTGCTCAATCTCTGCTTAAAGGAACCTTTCCTACTCTTCTTTGGCTTGCCTTGTTCGCCTTAAGCTTGTGATATTTGATGGATGAAAACCATGTATTTGATCCCGGTGGATATTCTTCAAGTTTCTTACCATGCTAATCAAGGTCGAGTCAGGCTCACGACTCGGTTAACAAAAACAAGCGCTTCTCGGGAGGCAACCCGCAGTATCTATCCTTTTTCTCTGTGTTTTATAATAAGTGTAGGGGAGACCCTAGTATGTGTTTGTTGAAGTCTTTCTTATAATGTGTAGGGATTTGAGCTTTCAAAGATCAATTCTTGATGACTTTTGACGACCCGTGATTCCGTGTACCCGTCTTCCCGGTTCTATCTTAAACTCTTTTGATTCATTATTTTATCAATTATGATTGAAATTGGAATCACTTTAGTTGTCCTTTCCTTAGCAAGATTTAAACAAAGTGCACAATGTCCTAAGTGTAGGGGAGGTTACTTCCATATGCTTAAACATTGAGGACAATGTTTATATTAAGTGTAGGGGGAATTCTATCGAAGTTAAGTGGGCTTTTCCTTGTATTTGTCCTCATTTTAACCGGAAAAATGATTTATCGACATTTTTTAAAATTTTTGATCTATTTTGGCCTATTAGTATTTACTTTTGTTATAGTTACTTTCTTTCATTGCTAGAATAAATTTTAATAAAGTGGTTTTAATTTTTAAACGTTGTGAATCTTTTGACTCAACCCGAGTTTACTTATCTAAGTTTACTCTAGCTAGTATCCTTAACGTGTTTAAGTCAAGTTTTGCTAGGCTTTTATATAGGGAACTTTAAAACGCGAAGGTCTTAACTCTTACGGGTTAAGAACAAGAACTTTTCGCAAGTTTCTATAATTGATCCTAGAAAGTAGTTTATCAAGGGAACTTTAAAATGCGAATTCTAAACTTGAAAGAGTCTAAGAAGTTGCAAGATCCTATAGATGACTTGAAAACCCAAAACTTTGATTTAATTGGTTAAGCATCCACGAGTCTCATTCCTTGAGATTTTAAACTGTGGAGAACGCGAGATGATATTGTCAATTATAAGTTTTGGTATTTTTTCATGAATTTATATGAGTTAATTATGAGCTTTTTCTCCCATTGCTTGTTAATAAATTTAACTGCAATAAGTAAGGTTGTACGATTTGAAAAGTTACTTAGCTTCTAGCGCAAGATCGTTTAAAAGTTGCTCGGTATTAATTATAGTTCATAGCCAAGGCATAACTTATTGAAGCGGGATGCGAAGATTGGCGAGTCCGAAAAGGCCCTAACAAGGCATGAGGGCTACATTTTGTTGCTAAAGATCCCAAGTGATGTGAAGAATCATTTATCAAAAATAAATATGAAGGATCGAGACACATGACGAAAAGCAAACACTACCGTAAAGATCATGGAGAAGTCTATTCAAAAAGGCCCTAACAAGGCATGAGAGCTACATTTTGTTGCTAAAGATCCCAAGTGATGTGAAGAATCATTTATCAAAAATCAATATGAAGGATCGAGACACACGACGAAACAAACCCTCCCGTAAAGATCATGGAGAAGTCTATCCAAAAAGGCCCTAACAAGGTATGAGGATAAATAGATCCAAGTCCTAAAAGGAGGCGGATCATTGTATATCAAAATCCCAAATAAAGATTAGAGAAAAATGAGGAAGTCGTGGTCCAAGTATGAAGAATCTCTCAAAACTTCAAGTGAAGAAATTCCTATTACGAAGAGAAGACCATAATTTCAAGAACGTCTCTTAAGATTCGAAGTATGAAGTCGCTGCCAAATATCGGTCCGAGAAAGGTCTCAAATCGCGAAGCGAGTTATGCCAAGATATGAACTTTATGAGGTCCCGAGAAGCAGTTTTAAAAGATTTTATCCTTTAGCTAACTATTGATTAAATCGTCCTACTTTATTTTCAGCCTAAATAACTATCGAAATAAGCCAACAATGCATCCTTGTGATCATTTAAGACAACAATAAAATATAAGAGATACACCTAGGAATAAGGGAGTCTAAGTAAATAATTGGCCCACATGAGTTTGTGATAGTTTGCTAACTTATAATAACAATTATCTCTTTTTTAAGCTTGGTATGGGGAACGTGAAACTTGAGGGTGATAAACATTCATGACATTCCAAAACCCCAAGGTAAGTTTTTGATCTTTTTACTTGTTTTCTTCTTTTGAATATTTTATAATTTTCTATCTCTTTTATATCTTGTGTTTAATAAAGGCCAAGGTGGATTGATTATGATGGAAAATATAAAACTTGCTTTGTAATTAATGCATTGCATGAGGGTATTGCAATGGTCAAGTGTAGGGGATTTAATAAGTGTGAAAACACTTATCCTTTTACAACTTAATTATAATAATAACCAAGCCAAAACGTGTATTTTATGTCGTAAATGTCGGAATTATGCGTGGTTTGTGTTTTTGTTGTGATTTAGGACCAAAATATGGAAAGGGAAGAAAACACGGGCTTTCACGGGCTTTTATCGAAGAAAAAGACAAAAGACGAAGTCAAAAGATCAAGAGTGAAAAAAGAACGGAAGTCCAAAGCCTATTCTGAAGATTTATCGAAGAAAAATTCTAAAGACGGAAGTTTAACAAAGTCGAAGAACCAAGTCTACTTAATGAAGAAATTAGAAGACGAGTTCATTTTATTTATCGACAAATCCCGAGACAAAGTCGAGAATGACGAGTTTATTGTCGAAGACGAAAGACGAGAAAGAAAGAAAGAAAGATGGAAGCTTCCAACCAACCATACACTCCACTCCTATAAATATCCTCCTAATGACACATTAAGAGGTCTTGGCTATTTGACACATAGTTCTTCCATATTTAATTACATGCACTTTCATATTGTCTTTTACTTAATTGTCATTTAAATTCTTGTATTTAATTCCAAGTAAGTTTTAATTTTGTGTTGTTTAATATTTTATCTTCAAGCTTTTAAATCATCTCCTTCTACCTTGCTTGTTTTAATCTTAATCTTTTTCATAATCTTAGTCTTGTTTGTTTTGTGTTCTTTATTAATCTTTTTCATCATCTTTTTACATAAAGTTTATAGCTTTTTACTTTTCTTGATTCATGTTTGAAGTTTTTATAAGTTTTATCATTAATCTAGGATTTTTAGTTAGCTTATTGGTGTTTTTCTTGGCTTATTGTCCTTAAAAATTTGAGTATTAAGTGCTTATTTTCGTCCTTTTACGATTTCCTAGTTTTTAGGAATATCTGATTCGATTTCGCAATACCTTGTGTATTGCGAAATTGAATATTTCCTGTTAATTGCGAAATCTTGCTTTTTCCTTATTGTGAAATCTTCATTCAACTTATTGCGACATTGTGTCTTAATTTTGCAATTATTATGAAATTGAACTTCTGCAGCATTGCGAATTCTTCACTCTTGATAATTGCGAATTCTTCGATTTCACAATTATTGCGAGTTTGTTCACATTTAAGAATTGCGAAATCTTGGCTCAAAGTTGCGAAATCTTCAATTTCTCAATTATTGTGAAATTGAAAATCTTTGGGATTGCGGAATTATAGCCACTATCGCGAAATCTTCCTTTTTGAGCATTGTGAAATCATTGGTTTTCAGGCATTGCGAAATCTTGGTCATTTCAAGATTGCGGATTTATATCCAATTTCAAGATTGCGAAATTATTTCATTTTTCTTTTTGTATTGCGAAATTAAAAAGTTTTTATTTAAATTTAATTTTTAAACTTATTTTTCCCGCCATTTTTACTTAGCTTTATTTTAATTGTTTTGTCTTAATTTTACTTAGCTTTATTTTTACTTGTTCGTCTTAGTTTAATTTTTGAAGTATTTTATTTTAAAGTTTTTAAATATACGTTTTGTCAAGTTTTAATTTTACGTCATTTAATTAATTTACTTTTAAAGTCTTAAATTTATTGCCATTTACGTTTTAATTACTTTTAGCTTTATTTACTGTGTCATTTACTTTATAGTTTAGCAATTTAATTTCACTACAACGACAAATCTATTTCTTTTCACCAAAGGACGACTGAGTCGCACAATTAACCAGTAATCAATTCGAATAGAAACGAAGAACAAATTAATAGTAAAATTCAGTTATTATATGCCTAATATCATCCTACTATCATCCTCATCCATCTATCTAACCCATAAGACACTTGAATAATCATCCAAAAATTACCCACTCAAAATTTTAAACATGCAATATTCAAAATCTATATATAACAACACTAACAACAATTATATAACAAGAAAATTGATCAAACCACCTTGGATCATATCAAAATTTCAAAAGTTGTTGCATGTGATTAAAAATCATACCAATAGAATCCTCTTTGAATTCTAGACATGGGTCTTACTTTGTTTTTGATTAGATCATAATAAAAATGGAAGAATTTTGATGGTAAAGGGGTGTTGGTGTAACAACCCACTTTGATAAGTGGACCGTTACGCGTAATTATGCATGTCATCAAAGCATACAAGGTAATATGTAGTAAAACATACATGACCATAGGGAAAACCAGAATCAAACATCGGTTCCCAAACATAAGCCCAAAACATAAATAAAGTAAATGAACTAGGAAAGACTAAACAAGCATAGGTATATGGGGCAAAAAGGAGAAGACGTCTATGACAGCTTCCATCCTTTGCAATTCCTCCAAATGCTCGAGTCCGTCGTTGGGTACCTGCCGTTTTGGGACATGGAAAGGAAAGTAACGGCTGAGTATAATGCTCAGTGCACGGATATAGACATAGTATAAAAGGCTGAAACATAACTAAGACTAATAGCAGCGGAAATATATAAGTCCTGGAAAACCTAGTTGTCTGTCATGTTAACAGGTTTTAGTTCTGAAAACATAACTTATGTTACTTATGAAAATCTGTATTAGTTAATGTACCAAAAGCCAATATAGGTCATGAGGTCAACAACGTGCATGAATACTTGGAGGGGTGACCTCGTCATGCAAATTAGAGGGGATGCCTCTAGTTAACTGATAAGTGGGTAGGAAGGATCAGCTCCTTGTGAAGGATGCAAGGCACACACCACATTCACCATGAAATCCTGACTGAAACATGTAACTAGGATGCACCCATACGCCTCACATGGTAATATAATAATATAATGGCCAAATAACTAGAAAGGGACGCCACGAGCTATCACTCCACCGTGGTGAAGTCATAACACTGGTGCCTCCAGTGTTATGGTTATGGTAACTCCATAACTAGGTGAAACTGGTCAAGCATGTATATGGCTTAGGCATTTATTAAACATACGCAATCAAAACATATAAAACATATACTGGGAAAACAGTAGGCTGCATACGGGGAAATCCTAATAAGGAAAGAATGTCCATACTGAACGGACGGAGAATCCGTACGATCAATCGAAACGAAAGAGACAAATAATAGTAGAGAGATAGGAATATCCGTACCTTATGTCTTGTGAACGAAGAAGACGAATGGAATAGAGTCCTACTTCGATCTCACTAATGCTACATAAATAGTATACGTGTATAAGTATTCTGATTACTGAGTACATAACTGGTTTTATATCATGTCTTAGCTTATTTTATATGTTCATGTCTTGTTTTACTGATTCTAGCGTTATGCCGTGTTAATCATGTATTCTGTATATTCTGATCAAGTATTACTTGTATTTCTTGAATTATTATACTTGTGTAATAATAAGTAACTTTCTAAAAATAGCAGGTTTCCTAAAATAGAAAGTTTCCAAAAATAGATTAACTGTTTAAAATAAATAAGTTTCCAAAAATAGAAAGTTTCCAAAAATAGTAAGTTTCCTGAAATAAAAAAGTTGCCATATCTATAATTAAGCTGACTTTATAACCTAATAATATAAGCTTAAGTTTTACTGATTAAATATACTAAGCAATGTGATTAATGGTATAGTTTATTAATTATAACATGTTAATCTAATAAACTATAGGTTATATGATTTAATTAAATATAAACATGATTTTATTAAATATAAGTGCATAAAATATTTAGGTTAAAACATGTATTAATATGGTATTAATAATAACCTAAGTCATGTTTATTAATTAACTATATGTCATGTTTAATAATTAATTATTACTATAGTGTAAAATAAATAAATACTTAGGTTAAAAACATGTATTATTTATAATAATAATTAACCTAAGTCCATGTTTTAATTAAATTAATTATATACCAAGTCAAATTAATTTAATTAACTTGTAAAATTTTATGCTTGTAAAATTAATTAAACTTGTAAAAATAATTATGAACCGAACCCGTGTATTATAATTTTAAACATGACGTGAACCGGACCCGGAACCCCATGAACCAGACCGAATTAATTTAATGATTCTTGTATACTAAGGTTTAAATATCATAACCTATCTTGACAGATTAGATCAATATTAATTAGATTAAATAAAATTAATATTGCATGATTAATTTAATACCCTAATTAATTTAATTATAATAACTTGAAAATGATAAACCAAACATCCCTTTTAAAAATACTAAAACTGCCTTCCAAACGCCCTGACCAAAACCAACAGCCAAACACCCCCTGTGCTGCTGTTGGTTGCGCAGTAGCCACTAGCATTTGCCAGTTTCCCCCTGCTGCGTCAAAAGTACCCACCGAGACCACAAAGGTCTCGGTTCCCACTGCCTGAACAAACACCCCCGCTGGGGTTGCCACTAACAGCACAAACCCAGCCAACACCCATTAAGGGTTGCGGCTGGTGACAGATTTTTACCACCGAGACTATGGATGGTCTCGGTTGGTGGCCATTCGAACACAGCAACACCAAAAATGACACCCCCTTATATTTAACGTATTATTAACATGTTTTTTAGATCGTATACCCTGGATTATTGATCAGTTAACCAAACGAAAAGAAAAAAACGAGGTTAGGGTTTTTTTTACATACGTTTAGGGTTTAGAACAATGGAACACGAATCCACCATCTTGATTTCCTGAATCATCAAGCCCTATTTTTCTTGGTTCTTTTCCTTTCATTCGACGGCAGGGAGGGTCACAAAAGTGACGGCTATTTGTTTGTTCTAGGGTTTTTTATGTGTGATTTTTATGTTGTCCAAAAATACATACTCCCTCCCCGTCTGTTTTCTTTTTAGTCGATCTAAACCCACTTGGGCCTTGAGCCCAAGTCTTCCTTCTTGTCCTCTCTTGTCTAAACGGCCCAACAACAAGACGTAAAACATTTTTTTTATAATTCACGTTTAATTAAATGCGTACTCGGGTTCGTGTATTTTAATGTCGTGAATTATCTTTGTAGTCATTTCACATGTTATACGCAATATTAATTTACGTAATTACTTGTCGTGTTTAATTAACTACGTAAACGTGTTCGTGTATTTTAAATATTCGTGCAGTTCGTGTTTTAAATGTTCTTGTTATATTTATAATACGTAATCCAACGTAATTAATATTCGTGACACGTGTTCAATATATAAAAGGAAAGTTTTAATCTTGTACGTACGATTATTAGTGTACTGTTCATGGAAAAGCATGCGGGTTTTACAACTCTTCTCCCCTAAAAAGAATAATTCGTCCCCGAATTATAGATAACGTAAACCGAAAGAATATGAACGTGGAATGTGACGTGCCTTAAAAAATATGACTGAATTATGGAAGGATGAGAGGATAGAATCCGGATGGATTCCTCCGTTTCCAAGTGACTTCCCTCTCGGAACGGTTCCTCTATAAGATCTTGACACATATGATAATCTTGGTCTTGTGACCTTGATTTGACAATACGTAAAAGTTCCTTGTTATCAACGTAAGATAGATTCTCCTGAATTCGATCGAGGGAATAAGAATTAACGTGTAAGGGTAATTGAAACATTACGATGCAAAATAACCCGAAATATCTGACATTAATAATGTTTGAGCAAAGATGCACGAGGAATGCTGAAACGTAGTACGTGAACAATTGTGAACATGATACGTGGAGATATGGTGAGTGTAATATAAGAAACATATGGTGATCAATGATACGTGTAACATATCGTGAACGTGATATGTGAAACGTGGAACGAACATGACATGTGAAACATATCGTGAACATGGAATAACGGCGGCGGTAACGCCAAACGCTATAAGGTGAGACGTGGAATGTGGCGTGAAACGTTTGTCTGAGGATAGCGAGTTATACTAAACTTGAGTCTGGTCTCTCAATCTTTTGCAAAACTTCCCAGAACAAAAATGAACATAAAATCGTAAGCCTTTATACGATCATGAATGTGAGTGTGAAAACAAGTCGTAAAATTAGAACAAGGACGTGAACGTAAATAAGGAGCACAAATTCGAACCTGTTTCTGGCCCGATAGTTGAGGGATTCAAGTGATCGGATGAGCCTTGGCTGGAACATGTCCGATCAATCTGTTAGCTCTGAAATCCTTGCGGATGTAAGGATTCTGCAGACTTGGTCAAACTGTTGGCAATAACCCAGTGAGCATCATGCTTCTTTCGAGTTTGCGTTAATCTGGTAACCAAAATCCATGGAGATCTTGTCCCATTTATGTTCACGACCGTTACACGTAATTATGGCGTGTCATCAAAGCATGAAAGGTAATATGTAGTAAAACATACATAACCATAGGGAAAATCAGAATCAAACATCGGTTCCCAAAAATAAGCCCAAAACATAAATAAAGTAAATGAGCTAGGAAAGACTAAACAAGCATAGGTATATGGGGAAAAAAGGAGAAGAAGTCTATGGCGGCTTCCATCCTTTGCCATTCCTCCAAATACTCGATTCCGTCCTTGGGTACCTGCCGTTTTGGGACATGGAAAGGAAAGTCACGGCTGAGTATAACGCTCAGTGCACGGATATATGACATAGTATAAAAGGCTGAAACATAACTAAGACTAATAGCAGCAGAAATGTATAAGTCCTGGAAAACCTAGTTGTATGTCATGTTAACTGGTTTTAGATCTGAAAACATAGCTTATGTTACTTATGAAAATCTGTATTAGTTAATGTACCAAAATCCAATATAGGTCATGAGGTCAACAACGTGCATGAATAGTTGGAGGGGTGACCTCGTCATGCAAATTAGAGGGGATGCCTCTAATTAACTGATAAGTAGGTAGGTAGGAGGGATCAGCTCCTTGTGAAGGATGCAAGGCACACACCACATTCACCATGAAATCCTGACTGAAACATGTAACTAGGATGCACCCATACGCCTCACATGGTAATATAATAATATAACGGCCAAATAACTGGAAAGGGACGCCACGAGCTATCACTCCGCTATGGTGAAGTCTTAACACTGGTGCCTCCAGTATTATGGTTATGGTACCTCCATAATTGGGTGAAATTGGTCATGCATGTATATGGCTTAGGCATTTATTAAAAATAAGCAATCAAAACATATAAAACATATACTAGGAAAACAGTTGGCTGCATACGGGGAAATCCTAATAAGGAAAGAATGTCCATACTGAACGGACGGACAATCCGTACGATCAATCGAAACAAAAGAGACAAATAATAGTAGAGAGATAGGAATATTTGTACCTTATGTCCAGTGAACGAAGAAGACAAACGGAAGAGAGTCCTACTTCGATCTCACTAATGCTTCATAAATAGTATACGTGTATAAGTATTCTGATTACTGAGTACGTAACTGGTTTTATATCATGTCTTAGCTTATTTTATATGTTCATGTCTTGTTTTACTGATTCTAGCGTTATGCTGTGTTAATCATGTATTCTGTATATTCTGATCAAGTATTACTTGTATTTCTTGTATTATTATACTTGTGTAATAATAAGTAACTTTCTAAAAATAGCAGGTTTCCTAAAATAGAAAGTTTCCAAAAATAGATTAACTGTTTAAAATAAATAAGTTTCAAAAATAGAAATTTTCCAAAAATAGTAAGTTTCCTGAATTAGAGAGTTTCCATATCTATAATTAAGTTGACTTTATAAGCTAATAATATAAGCTTAAGTTTTACTGATTAAATATACTAAGTCATGTGTTTAATGGTATAGTTTATTAATTATAACATGTTAACCAAATAAACTATAGGTTATATAATTTAATTAAATATAAACATGATTTAATTAAATATAAGTGCATAAAATACTTAGGTTAAAACATGTAGTAATATGGTATTAATAATAACCTAAGTCATGTTTATTAATTAATTATATGTTATGTTTAATAATTAATTAATACTATAGTGTAAAATAAATAAATACTTAGGTTAAAACATGTATTATTTATAATAATAATTAACCTAAGTCCATGTTTTAATTAAATTAATTATATACCATGTCAAATTAATTTAGTTAACTTGTAAAATTTTATGCTTGTAAAATTAATTAAACTTGTAAAAATAATCATGAACCGAACCCGTGTATTATAATTTTAAACATGACGTGAACCGGACGCGGAACCCAATGAACCAGACCGAATTAATTTAATGATTCTTGTATAACTAAGGTTTAAATAACATAACCTATCTTGACAGATTAAATCAATATTATTTAGATTAAATAAAATTAATATTACATGATTAATTTAATACCCTAATTAATTTAATTATAATAACTTGAAAAATGATAAACCAAACATCCCTTTTAAAAATCCTAAAACTGCCTTCCAAACGCCCTGACCAAAACCAATAGCCAAACACCCCCTGTGTTGCTGTTGGTTGCGCAGCAGCCACTGGCAGTTGCCAGTTTCCCCCTGTTGCGTCAAAAGTACCCACCGAGACCACAAAGGTTTCGGTTCCCACTGCCTGAACAAACACCCCCGCCGGGGTTGCCACTGACAGCACAAACCCAGTCAGCACCCATTAAGGGTTGCGGCTGGTGATTGATTTTTACCACCGAGACCATGGATGGTCTCGGTTGGTGGCCATTCGAACACAGCAACACCAAAAATGACACCCCCTTAAACATATTTAACAAAATGTTTTGAACAATATTTTTATAGACTGAAAACTAAAGGTGCATTAAAAATAGATGACAAGAATTTAAAAGAGACAACTTATAAATAAAGATGAAACTCAAATTTGCATTGTTCAATATTTTCACTAAAATTACATAGAAAAGATTGAAATACAAAATTTGTAACAAGAAAAAGTGAACTACTGCTACACTATTTATAAACAAACGAGGAAATTTCTAGAAACCCTAAACCCTAATTGTGAAGTTCCAGAAAATCCCTTTGAAGATTCTTGAAATATGCTTTTGATTCCGAATTTGAAATTTTGAGTCTAGGCTTGTTCTTGGTACCATGTGACTAATGCAGAGTGCTTGAGGCTTTGTATTCGTTGGATTTGAGTAGTAGACAAGCAAAGTAGTAATAATCCTTGATCTGGTCTTCATAAGCCGGAAAAGATGGTGACATGTGCTTTCTTGGTCCATTTTGGTTGAACTGGCACGATTCTATCCATGTGGGGTTGTTCTTAGTTGGTAAACGTGCAAAACCTCTAAGCCAATTTAACTTAATTTTTGAACAATAAGTTAATTGGGAATTAGGGCTTATGTAGGAGCAGGGGTATGTTTGATATTAATTAAGCATACGTGGGTGTTACCCGCCCATACTTAATATTAAAAAAGTGTTAAAACTTTGGGTTAATATTAAAAACAGGTTTAAGATAATGGGTTGGGTGATGTTGGGCTAGGGGTTGTTTGTTACACTGGACCGAGTAGAATCTTTGAGCAAATGGCAAGTTGAGTCCCTCAGGTACTTTGATGAAATAGTAAAACACTCCCTCTCATAGATATATGCATTTTCCTTTTTAATAAGTTTGGGAAATAGCATTTTTAGTCCTTGTGGTTGATAAAACTTATAATAAGGACTTAATTTGCACTTTCTTCAATCTTGAAGGGTAAAACTTGTCAAGTCTTCATACTTTTGGGACCCTAATGTAATTTGTGGTATTTAAGCGGTATAAAGTGAAAACTTGTGAAACTTGAGGGACCATTCTTGTAATTTCTTCAATCTTGAAGGGTATTTTGGTAATTTCATATCCGGCATCGGTTCTTTTGTACGACTTCGTTTCCCGTATTCTTTTTGCTTGTTTTTATGATATCCAAGTGAATTCCTGATATACGTGCCTACAAACATACAAATGAAGAAAATAAGGGTATTTGACACACATTTGATGATATTTTCCATATTTTAAGTCCGGTTTGAGGCATGAAATAATGTATAATTAGAGTCTCATTAACAAGCGATAACAAACGATACATACACATTATCTTTGTGATTATGCCAGAACATTAAGAGTGATACTCTTTAATATTTATAGTGACAAATGGAAATTCTTCCATTGTCCACATCAAAAAGCATTGTGTTAGGTAACTTACGAGATTCTATATTAATCAAGCTTGTGTCAACTGGACATGAAGAATTGTGCGATTTTGTATGAATCAAACGTGGTCCAATAAATGAATTAACGGCTAAAATCAGTCGGTGTTTAACCAACTGATTTCACCTTTACTGTATTATTAGTAGTAATGCTAATAGTAGGGTGTGAACCAGCTTTGAGGTATCCGGTAAAGGAACTAGCTAGCACAAC
This sequence comes from Glebionis coronaria, assembly GCA_025667525.1. Lineage (NCBI taxonomy): Eukaryota > Viridiplantae > Streptophyta > Magnoliopsida > Asterales > Asteraceae > Glebionis > Glebionis coronaria. Next base: position 144,968,755 of record CM046878.1, read on the forward strand.
CACGAAACCTTGTCAGTAAACCCTATAAGTGAGGCTCTTATAATGAGACTACCTGATCACTGGTACATTACTTGTACTGTTTAACGGTCCTTACAAAATCAGATGTTAATACAACCGAACTCAAGATGAATGACAAAGCTATGTTAATCTTTTAATGGTAAATGACTTATTTCATGATTACATGATAAGTGTTGTAGCCTCATTTCCGAGACATCAAATTCATAACCACAGGTTCATAGAGTCATGTATCAAGTTAATTTAAGATAAAAAATAAAGACTTTCGTAACTCTGATAATCAAGTACTTCTTCAAAGTCAGAACTGTTGATATATGGGATATCGTTAGTCTCGATATATGCAGAAGAGCAATGAGGAGATTGTTAGCGTTTTGTAATTAGAAGAAATTGCAAGCTTTCAAGAAGATGCAAAGTATGAGCATGTGGGTGAAGACACAAGATCGCAAAATGACAAAGATCAAGAACGTCAAATCATAAGAGAATTCAAGACAAGGATTGAATAAGGATCTCAAGCACTCACATTTAAATGACGAAGGCTCAAGATGAAGATCACAAAAGCATGAATGAACAAAACCATTACAAACTAGATCAAGACTAAGACACAAGGACGAAAAAGTAAAACTTAAAGTTAAATGAAGATAAAATCCACAAGAATGTATTCGATCAAAAGAGATTCGAAGATGATCTCTACATCGGGGGAGATTATTTGTCTTAGAATAATAATAGTCAAATAAGAATGTAACCGCTCATCTAAGTCGTTATTTATCTTAGTTTGTAATGGGCTAGTTGGGTTAAACAGGATTGGACTTAATCTTATATTGTTCATATTTCGGCCTTTTAAGCCCTAGAGAAAGCCAAGCCCGACCCGTTATCAAAGCCTATGGGCCCTTTAAGGCGTGACACTATATAAGCCATTTTCTATGTGTGGAAAAAGGTTGTTGGTTCGTTGTATTATTTTCATTAACTAAAAACCTTCCACCACCTCTTGTTGCTCTCTCTACATTTTTTTACTTTCTCTCTTTAAAATTATACCATAAAAAAGTGTTTGATCTGTGTTTGGATTATACTATTTTAGATAACACAAATCTAAAACAAAAAAATAATGTTCACAAAATTGTTTTATTGGAGATCTATTTTGTCACAACATAAGGCGACCTTATAGAATGCAGAGAGGGGTGTATAGAGATAAGTTATTGATTTACAAATCAATCTTGAAATAAGAAAATTAAAATAAAAAATGTATTAGGTATTATGTTGGAGAAAATAAACTTTTTAAAAAAGTGCATAGATCTCTTTTAAATGAATAATTGCATATATATAAGTTTATATTACATAACATGTTTTTTACATTGTGTTTTTAGTTAATATTTGGAAGAAAAAATAAATTATTTGTGTTTTTAAATTTTTGTTAAAAGAGGAAAAAGAATTAGAGAAAAGACGAAAAAAAGTTTTCAATAAAAACTTTTCTTTTGTGTTTGAAAAAAAAAGATAAAAGAAACACTATAATATATTGTATAAAAATTTACATGTCTTTTTTAATAATATTTGATAATAACAACTAAAAGTATATATGTAAATTAAATAAGTTATTTTCCTTTTTTTCAACTTAAAAACATAATTTATGATTTTTTTTCTTTTATTCTATCTCGAGAAAATATAAACAATAGACGGTAAAAGTTATAAAATACCTACGTACTTTCAATTTTGTACCGACTTAATATTTTTCAATCATAACTTCAACTAGGGTGAACATTTGAACCGTCAGAGCGGACCGGACCGTAAAACCGAATCCGGACCGACCCGGACAATTTCGTTCCGGTCCTCGGACCGGTGTTTTGGACAATTTCGGTCCTCGGTCCGGTTCGGTCCTACCCAAAATTCGTCGATTATGCCTAATAAGACCGGACTGGATCGAAGACCGAACTGGACCGGACCGGACCATTTCGATCCGGTCTGAGTCCAAGATTTTGGACTATTTCGGTCCTCGGTCCAGTCCGGTCTTGATCGATCCGGTCCAGTCCAAACCTGTTGCTCAGCCCTAACTTCAACAACCTACATTCAATTTTTTTCTAATATCATCAATATGATCATAAAATAACTAAAATACCCTTTTAAACAACTAAAATACTTTTATATATTTTTTCTTTCATTTTTGTTTAATTGTTTAATGGTTTAAATTCTCGTCACTCAATAATTCACTTTTCTCTAAGAAAAACACATAAACATAAACCCCACAAATTAATAAAAAAACATATATATAACTTAACAACACCACCGCTACCGCAAAATAAATATATAATCTTTATCAATCATAATCTCAACAAAATTTATCATCTTAATCAACAACAAATACATTATGAAGATTGATTATTGATTAGAACATAGAAAGTTGTATTGATGATTTTGTGTTTGTGAGCGGATGTAGGGAAGACAATATAGATATATTATAGTTATATTAGTGAATAGTTATGTCAGAACAAAGTTTGAATTACGTTGTTAAGTCACTGAATAAAAAAATAAATGTATTAAGTCGTCACAAAACTATTTTATAGCTTTTTTTTAATCCAAAAACACTTCGTTTAATTTTTCTTTTTTCTCAACTCTTTCCATAAAAGTTTTCAAAAGACCATATTTCACTGTGGGGATGTTTGGTTGGGGTAATTTGGGAGAAGTTCATAGTATTTATATTTTAATTTTCTCTAAATATTATGTTTGGTATAATGAATTATGGAATTTAAATTTCAATAATTTGTCAAAATGAGGAAAACTAAAATGGCTCCAATAAGTAAGAAATTTTCATTTACTTGAAATTTTTTTAATAAACCTTTTTTCTAGTTGTTTTTGTTCTATTTTTTATACCCGAAACTAACTTTATTTGAATTCGGGTTAGTCGGTCAACTTGGGCCAGGTCCGTTCGGATCGAGTTAACCTGAATGAGTAAAATATAAAAATTCTTTTTTTAATCGTTTAAATATAAACTTTATTTAACATATATTTAAAAAATGTTTATTCGAGTCGACCCAAAATCAGGTTATTATTTTTTTTAATTTGATATCCAACGCAATTTATCATTTGAGTTAATTAAGTTGACCCAAACAAAATTCATTTTACTTGCATAAAGACACAAATAGTCTTAATCGAGGTCGGATTTTTTACACTCGTATCCGTCAATTGTAATAATAAATGAAATGTCGGATGTTAAAATATTATTAATTTCTGTCAACCAAACACGCTTAAACAAATTCTAAAATTCTTAATTCTCAAGAATTTAAATCTACCAAAATTTAAAATTTTAAAATTTTAAAATTTCAAAATCTCAAACCAAATAAAACGTATTTTTTTCATATCAGGCAGAGTAATCGCGCGTTACGGCTGCGAGTACCTTGAAACTAAAATTTCGCGAGCATAATATTTTATGAGAAATGATTTGCACACTTTTTGGGTTGGTTGGCACACTCAAATATATGGTGTCTTGACATATATACCCTTAGATCACTTTATTTATATCCATTCTTACAAGGATATAAATGTGAAGACATCATATTTTGGAGTGTGTCAATCAATTCTAAGAGTGTGCAAATCAGCTTCCATATTTTATGTGTATACATATTTTTCAATAATAACTTTACAAACAATGATGATAGCTTTAAGTTAAAATAGTTTTAAGCAATAATAGACCACTTCATATAAAAATAGTATTACGAAAGTATGATGATTGATTGAAAAAAGGTATTTGCTAATCTCTGTAACATTCGTTATAATATTATATAACATGTAAATATAGAAAATCTCTGTAATTTATATGTTTACATGTATTCATATATTATAATAACCTTAAAATTTTCTTATTTTGATATGTACGATTTAATCGAATTAATTAGTAAAATGATTATTTTACTAAATTTTTACTAAAGTACATACATAGAAGACATGTGTTTTCGAATATACAAATTTATAAAAAAATTAAATGGTTCAAAATCAAACACATATTTAATATTAAACATACATTTGGACAATTTAAATAATTGTACATAAAAAATTATAGTTTGTAACAATAATTACTACGTATTTGTACATGTTGCATATTAATTTGTATTCACGTTGTCATTTAATGTGTATTTTGCTTCACAATTAATACAAAAATAAATTCATATAGTTTTTGTGTTGTACAAGATTTATGTTCCGTTAAAAAAATAAAATAAAAATATTGTTGTACCTACTAATCACGCCAATGTACCTAATGATTTTATTAGTTGATTTAAAAAAAAATTGGTGGATATTTAGAGAGAGAAAATACATAACACAATTATAAAAGTGATTTATGGATTAGACATATACTTAGACATGTGTTTTAGGTCTAAATAACATTACTAAAAAAATAGTACATATATGATATATGTATAATAGGTTGTTTTATCAGTTTCAATGGAGCCTCTTCGATTCACATTCTGACGGCTTTTGTCTAGTCGAACCGATTGTGACTCCGGTTCCAGTTGAACTTATAGGTCCGGTTCGATTTTCAAAATTATGTACAGTAGATATATGCTTTTAAGTGGTGTATTAATTACATAAAATTAGTATTGACTACTTTTATTTTTAAATGTGTATAAATTATTATATATTACGTAGTAATTAGTTTTAATACGAGTATTAAATTATATTTATATGTTTTAATTGATATCTAATTATGTTTTAATACTTGTATTATATATTGTTTTAATTGTAAATTAAAGGTGAGAGGTGTTTTAATTATAAAATTTAATGTAATGTGTTGTTTTAATAGTATAATTAGATGTTTAAGTTTTTTGATTTTTAGTATGTATTTTTATTACTTGTATTATATGTTATTTTAATTGCAAAACGGGGTAATGTGGTATTTTAATTATATATTTTAATGTAATTATGTTCTAATTAAATGTTTTAGGTTGCTATTTTTACCATGTAAGCTGCTTTTCCTATTACAAATAACTTAAAATGTTGTAATTTGAAATTTTAAGTATCTATGCTACTTTATAAAGCATTTGGAACTTCTTAAAATAGTAAGGCTGAAAATTCAGATTTTTTTTCTTACTAAATAAAGAAAGTTGTTGATATCTACATTACATATTATAACACTTTCTAACAACCTTTTGTAACAAAATTTTGTAACAACCTATTTAAATAACATTTTTTTTTAAATTAAAAAATCTTTTTATTTATTTATTATTTTTATAATTTAATTTCACCATATTTTCTAAAATTTAATGCTCTTTAATTCAATATCCATTTTGCTATATTTTTATTAACTATTAATTTTTTTAAAATTTAGAGGTTTTTTTTTTATTTTTTACAACTTTAACAATACAATTTAATGGATAAGAGATTAATATTTGTTAGCCTAAAAAATGATTATGAGTACTCTAGCAGCATTATACGGGTCCATGCTAGTTTTATAAATAACATATTAAAATACTTTGTAAGAGAGTATGACCTTCACAACCATGTAGTCACGTTGGTAGTAGAGAAATAACCCCTCAATCCATGAAAAAGAACTACGGGGTATTAAGCCTCAGTCAAGTATATATGGTACAGCCGTTCAGTGTAACAATAATTGGTAAAGCATTTGGAGTGCTTATCATTTGATTATAAAAAAACCGACCAATTTTGAGGTGACCATGTGATTGATGGTGATCTCTTTGGAATTGTGTTACTGAGGGATACCCACCAACTGCTAAATATTTTGCTTCAATTAAACCGAATCTTTATTAATGATATGAAGTCAATGGTGTCCTTTTTAAGTTTTAACGTTTGTGCTTTTGTCGCCTTCTTTCTCAACATCTATCTTAATTTATATTTGTGCGTGCTAGATTTTACACTCGCAACATATGGACGAGATAGTTAAGTGCAAGAAACGATTATAAAGCATCAAACATAAAATGAATAATAATTTACTTGCGATTGTTAATAGGTAAAAATAGGTCAAAACAACGATGATTTTGACCCTTTCATATAACTTAAGAGCATCTACAAATTACAATGGTTAAAATTGTGTAAAGCTTTTAAATGTTTAAAAAAGTAAGACTTTTTATCATTGTGTTTATAGCTTTTTAATGAGCTTTTTGTCAATGACTTGAGAAACCTCGAGTGATTCTCTCAAATTCTAGTCATTTGTTCATCATGCATTAATTACATTTAATATATCAAGTCATAAGACTTAATGTTATTGTGGGTGCTCTAAGTAGCCGTGCAAATGACAACATCAAAACAAATCTTAGCACGATTTCAAGATGGGCGTTATCGGCCCAAGAGATCATGTTGTGTATATCTTTCAGGTAAGTATCCAAATACCACCATAATATGATGGTATTCAAAATTCTTGCAGCCATAGGACACTCAATAAATACTACGTAGTAGTTTTTAAGATTCAAGGTGATCTCTCCATCACAAACAAGACACTTGCGGAGTCCAAATCTATTCAACGAGCACCTAATTACGTCATGTTGGGAGGCGATATAAATACAAACGCTAGGTGTAAATATTAACTTTGATTGGAAGGGAACCAACAACGGAAGTGATTATAAACAAGCAAGGGACACTCTTAACTAATTAGGCCAATGAAAACAGGTGTCAATTGCCTGAAGCCGAATTCTTAAAGAAAGGTATGGTTACTCTTAAAAAATGCATAAGATAAGGTATTCATAATGTTATACACTTTTTGGATATATAAGCAACAGTCAAATACTTATATGGTTTAGAATGAATATATGAAGCAACCCATTCAATTGAACTAATTCATTCCCCTAATTATTTCTCTAAAGTCTAAAGCCAAGCCCATGTATAAAAAATTAGCCCATTACTTAATTAATATCTATCAGCTACTGAACATCCCCTTAACTAATTCAAGACCATATAAAAGACTTCGAAAGTTACTACTCCCAGCAAACTATCGTTCTAAAAGCTACTTGAAGACCCATTACTATTAGCTATATAATTGTATTAGTGAGTCACTGATTAGCTATATGATTATATCAATCACAATTAGTTGTAGTCTAGTCAATGATAGGCTCAAAACCTTATCCTTGTAGACTATAAATGTAGTGTGATTTATTGAGTAATGGCACATAGAAAATCATTTCTAACATGGTATCAGAGAATTAGAGCTCTAGGTACACAACCCACCACAAAAGAATTATCCTTCGGTCATCGGTTCCTCACTGATGATTCGGAGGGATCCCGCTTAATTTTCTTGTGTTGAAATTAACTTCCCTGTTGAGAAACGTATCTGAGTGGTTACCATTGAGGTACAAGAATCTCATTATCACCATGATTTTGAGGTGATCGTATTGTTTTAATGCGCTGCTACTGCTTATCAAGCATAGCTAAGTTGGATGCATGGAGACTACCAATTCCAAGGCCCCAAATTTTTGGAAGACCATACTTTTTTTCGATTAGTCCAAGACATTTAAGTTGAGTAAAATTATCCCTTCCAAAAAGAAACTATTCAAGAAAAATTGAAAACCACTTATAGGGGCTTTAAATAGTGAGAAGTAGTGCACAAGAGCTCCAAGAACCAACTTTAAAAGGGTTAATTGGCTTTGCAAGAGGTTAGCCTATTGTGAAATTTATCAAAGATGGTTTCCGGTTACAAGCCTTGTTCATATTGACTCCGATGGGTAGACCAAGTTACGGCAAGGAAGGTTGGTAGGATTGAACTCCACAGAGCAAGCTAAAATGTTAGTTTGAAGAGAATCGACACATACCAAAAAACTTACTTTTGGAGAAGTTAGCTTCCAAACTCAAAGCCATGTTGAAGCAACGTGATCAGGTGTCATAGATTTTTGCGTTTTACAAGACACCAATTATCCATTATTCATGCATGCATCATCAGCAAATTGTATGTGAGTGGTGTCGATCGAGTAGCAACCTACTTTAATACCTCGTAAAGATGCTTTGCGTTTGCTTCTTGAATGGAGACATGAAGAGCTTCCATTCTGATAATGAAGCTAAGGCAACCAAACTATGAGCCGATGAAAGGCAACCAAAGATCCAGTTTATCCATATGTCACTAAAACGCATTTATTCAATGATATGATCTAAAATATTCCAGATCAAGACGTCGAAAGCTTGTTCAAAGTCTAGTTTGAGGATGAAAAATGTCTTTTTTTAAGCCCAAGCAAATAGTAATCAGGAAGACAAAGATACGGGCTATTGGGCTTTCAAGTGATTAGTGCCTAATTATAACTAAAACCGCAAGATGATAATTTAAATGGCCTTTTTAGATGGCCGAGACGAATAACATCCAACATGAATGAAGAAAACACTACAGAGCTCATGCTTAATAAACAGAACCATATATATTTCAACCCATATTAAGAACAGCTGTGTTTAGGACCTTCTTAAAATAAGAATACTGAAAATTCAGACTTTTTTCTACTAAATAAGGCAAGTTGTTGATATCTTTATCAACATTATATAATATAACTTTTTCTAACAACCTTTTGTAACAACTTTTTGTAACAACCTACTTAAATAACATTTTTTCTTTTAAATTGAAAAAGCTTTTTATTAATTTGTTATTTTTATAATCTAATTTTACCATATTTTCTAAAATTTTATGCTTTTTAATTCAATATCCATTTCGCTATATTTTTATTAACTGTTAGTTTTTTTTTTAAATTTAGAAGTTTTTTTCGATTTTTTACAATTTTAACAATACAAACTTAATGGATAAGAGATTAATATTTGTTAGCCTAAAAAATGATTATTAGTACTCGTTGCCGCATTGCGCGGGTTCATGCTAGTATAAATATAAAGCATTTGAGACCTTCGTAAAATAGAAATGCTGAAAATTCAAACTTTTTTCTTACTAAATAAAGCAAGTTGTTGATATATTCATCAACATTATATACTATATAACAATTTCTAACAACCTTTTTTAACAAACTTTTGTAACAATCTACTTAAATAATATTTTTTCTTTTAAATTAAAAAATCTTTTTATTTATTTATTATTTTTATAATCTATATTCATCATATTTTCTAAAATTTTATGCTCTTTAATTCAATATCCATTTTGCTATATTTTTATTAACTATTAATTTTTTTTTAAAATTTAGAGTTTTTTTCCGATTTTTTACAACTTTAACAATACAATTTAATGGATAAGAGATTAATATTTGTTAACCTAAAAAATGATTATAAGTACTGGCAGGCGCATTGTGCGGGTTCATGCTAGTGTGATGAATGCTGTTTAGGTTGGTCTGTCTGAACACATTAGTGTTCAAGTATAGCCTTATTTATTATTGTTTTGCGTAAATACTTCAACCCGTGAAATTGGTACATTTCCAAGTAAGTTGAAACTACGAGTTTCCAACATCCCTGCGAAAGAGCACTCCATAACCATGTCTGGATTTAAAAGGATTACTTGTTACACAAACTATTATTTCAAGATAGGATGGTAAAATAATTGGCTAAAATATGCAATCTATATATATTAAGGTTACTCTCCATTGACGATAAACTGTGTTTTATATAAAAAAAATTGGAAAAACAAGGAAACATTAGAAATTTTTAATCGTACATGAACAATAGTAATGAAACAGTACTAGTTAACATACCGGAAGAAGAACTGGAGCTAAAGAAGTGCTAAGCATTTCATTAAGGGCTAGTTGGACCTCATTATCACACATTATCAGGCTTAAAAACATATATAGGGAATAAGCGCCCCACGAGTAGCCATTTCTCTCTTTTTCCAAGGCCCTAAAGGTATCAACCAATGTGTCCGGTGTTGATAGTGTTGGAATTTATAAAAACCTTTTATCATATTAGCACATTAATAATCACGAGTACGCAGCGGAATATAGAATCACGTATAGACAAGTAATTAACATAAACGATAAAGAATTGCGTACCTTTTAGTAATGGATAAATCACCTTTATCGATCCACCAATATAAACGAAAACCCAAAGATCAAATAATGATCTCTCTAAGAGTACCCACACAATACGTTATAGCAAACAATTAAGTATGCTAGTACCAATAGTGATGAAGCTAACGAAGACTTGATTTCTTAAATCAAGTAAACACAAAACTAACAACCCTTGTTTTTGTTTTGATCGAACAAAAAAAACCAAAGCTGCATGTATCGTAAATCACTGCTTGTTGTCAAACGCATGGAATACCAAATCGCTTTTGGGTAGTTTTGTCGTAGGAGAGAATATCACACCTTATAATCATAATTTTTATTCTCTATATATACAGTATATATAGTCGGTGTGGTAGTCATAGATAGCAATTAGGAAAAGAATTATAATCCTAATATAATTCCAATCTTTTCCTTTTATTGTTTTATATAATAATTAACGTTTCATTATTATTATAAAACCCCGTTAAGTAACTAATTAATTAACGTCGATAATAGCTTATCACTAATTAATATATTATGAAAAATATATTAACGTATAATTGTTTTACGTATTAACGCGTGCGTCTCCTTAGGCTCGGGACGACTTCCGGACATATATTATTTACGTGGACTTATTCCTTCAGCTCCCACTTGGACATGTACAATAATCTAATATAATAACATTGGTTAGCGTCTAGCAACACGCCAATGCTCCCGGAAACTCTCGAGTGTAGTTTTCCATAAAATACAATTAAATGACTTAAACATTTACAATCCCTTTGTTTCTCAAATGCCATGTTAATAATGGATATGGATTAGTGTCATTCCATTTTAACTATTCTGTTTCTCGCATTACATAATTAATATAGATTACCAATCTAATCGAGACAAATCTAGATTACCATTGGGTATGGCCATACAAACATCTAATTAATTAACGAGGGGCCCAGTAGCATTATTCTTCAATCCTAGTTGAATGAACAAATTCTATCTTGACTACACGTGCCTCTTACATGCTTCAAGATACAAATGATTATAGTCTTTATTACTACCTTATTCAGGATAGCGTTAGATCTATAGCAAAAAGTACCATCCACATATATAAGACCTGCTTGCATCTCAAGTCAAAGGATTTAGTAATGTAAATCATTTACAAGTTTCACTTAAAGACACCGATCCATAAAGTGATTGACTTGTTAGTAGGAGATGTCCAATATACAACTTTTGGATATCGTATGAGTTGGTGAACCGTTCTTGCATATTCTACGAATATTACCATCTCTCATATATGTCTTAATTTAATTATATTCCCATATAATTAATTGACATAGACAATTTAGAATAACATATTATTCAAGGATTTAAACATGCAAAAATAGGACCAATAAATATTAAAGAAAACGAATATATCCAATACTTCAATTCATAAAATAAATATTGTTTAACAATATCCTTTATCCAAATACTAAAACAAATTACATGAAACTACTAGCAGGACGAAGTCCCATGCTCCTAGCATGTTGAGTAAGCTTTTTACCAGGTAAAGCCTTCGTAAAAGGATCTGCTAGATTATTATCTGTATGAACTTTAACTAGATCAATCTCACCCAATTCGATACATTCTCGAACATAGTGATATCTCCTTTGATAGTGTCTGGCGCCTCTCTGAACTCCCGGTTCGTTAGCTATGATGATTGCACTTGAATTGTCACAATACATCTTTATAGGTTCTTCATTGGTAGGAACTACACCAAGTTCTCCAATAAACTTCCTCATCCAAACAGCTTCCTTTGCAGCTTCAGAAGCAGCAATGTATTCAGCTTCTGTGGCAGATTGTGCAGTAGTACTTTGTTTGGAGCTCTTCCATACTACCGCGCCTCCGTTCAAAACGAAAACATACCCAGTTTGAGATTTAGTGTCATCTCTATCGGTTTCAAATCTAGCATCACAATAACAATTAACTTGCAGCTCAGTAGCTTCAGGATTTCCACCATAAACCAAAAACGTATCCTTAGTATGTCTTAAATACTTAAGAATATTTTTCACAGCAGTCCAGTGACTTTCACCTGGATTTTGCTAAAATCGGCTTGTAATATTTTGCGCAAACGCAACATCAGGTCTTGTGCACCTTACAGCATACATAATAGATCCTACAGCCGAAGCATAAGGAACATTTTGCATACGCTTCATCTCTTCAGATGTAGTAGCACCTTGTGTTTTATTTAAGTCAGTATGCACTTGCATAGGAATGAGACCACGCTTGGAATTATCCATTCTATACTTCTTCAAGATCTTATCAAGATATGCATTTTGACTTAGTCCAATTAACCGCTTCGATCTATCTTTATAGATTTTGATTCCAAGAATAAAAGCCGCTTCCCCTAAATCTTTCATAGAAAAACACTTCCCAAGATAGGTCTTTACCTCTTGTAAACTTGGAATATGATTTCCCATAATGATTATGTCATCAACATACAAGATTAGGAAAACAACATTACTCCCACTAGCCTTTTGATATACACATGGCTCATCTAGATTTTGATCAAAACCAAACTTTTTGATTTCTTCATCAAATCTTTTATTCCAGCTTCTTGATGCTTGCTTAAGTCCATAAATAGATCTTTGAAGCCTACATACTTTTCTGGGATGCTTAGGATCAACAAAACCTTCCGGTTGTTCCATATAGATTTCTTCTTCTAAGTAACCATTCAAGAACGCGGTTTTTACATCCATTTGCCATATCTCATAGTCATAGTACGCTGCTATAGCTATGAGAATCCTAATAGCTCTCAAATCTGCAACAGGAGAAAAGGTTTCTTCATAGTCAACACCATAAGTTTGTGTAAACCCTTTTGCTAGAAATCGAGCTTTATAGGTGTGTACAATGCCATCCATGTCCGTCTTCTTCTTGTAAATCCATTTACCCTTTACGACCTTCGCATTGGGTGGTAAATCTACAAGTCTCCAGACTTGATTATCATACATAGATTGCATTTCCGCATTCATAGCAACAATCCACTTATCGGATTCAGAATCCAATATTGCATCTCTGTAGTTAGTGGGTTCATTAAGATCCCCTAAACTATGTTCCTCGACTTCTACATTTAGACATAATCGTTCAGGTGCTTTGATTGTTCTTTTTGACTTACGAATGGGAACAACATCCTCTTCTTGAGTTACATCAGGTGCAAGACTTTCTTCCTCAATTGGATGTTCGCTAGTAGTTTCAGAAGGTAAAATATCTTCATCCTCTAGTCCTACAATCCTCCCACTCTCTTTTTGAACTATGAGATTCTTTTCAAAGAAATTTGCATACCTCTCAACAACTATTTTGTTTTCAGGTGGGTAGTAGAAATAGTAACCCATAGTTTCCTTAGGGTAACCTATGAAGACACACTTAACCGATCTTGATTGAAGTTTGTCAGGCGTGTGACGTTTCACATGAGCCTCACAACCCCAGACCTTTAAGTAAGACAAGTTAGGAACTTTTCCATGCCATAGTTCATATGGAGTCTTGTCAACCTTCTTGGTTGGAACCATATTGAGAATGCGTACAGCAGTCTCCAGAGCATAATCCCAAAAGGATAGTGGCAAAGTAGAAAGACTCATCATTGATCGAACCATGTTTATCAAAGTTCGATTTCTCCTCTCAGAAACACCATTGTGTTGTGGCGTGTAAGGAGGAGTCAGCTGTTGGACAATTCCACTAGCCTTTAGATAATCTTTAAATTCTTGACTAATATATTCACCACCACGATCCGATCGAATGGCTTTAATAGTCTTCCCGAGTTGATTTTCTACTTCATTTTTGAATACCTTGAATGTTTCAAAGACTTCATGTTTATGTTTAAGTAAATAAACATAACCATAACGACTATAATCATCAGTAAAGGTAATGAAGTATGTAGCACCTTGCTTTGACACATGTCTAAGTGGACCACATACATCGGTATGGATTAATCCAAGTAGATCTTTCACCTTTTCCGTTTTATGCGAAAAAGATTTCCTTGTCATCTTGCCCGATATACAAGAAACGCATTGATCAAACGGTTCACTATCCGTTGAGGTTAAAAGTCCATCATGTTGCAACTTTTCAATTCGCTTCTTGCTAATATGAGCAAGTCGACAATGCCAAAGATAAGTCGAATCTAAACTTGCTTTAGATTTCTTATTGCTAATCGAATACATTGAATTCACAATTTTCAAAGTAGGATCATGCATATCAAAATCATAAATACCATTAACACGAATACAATTAAAATAAATCATATCATTAAAATAAACGGTCATACCAGAATCCGTAGATTTATGAATAAATCCTTTATCATGCAAACAAGAAACTGAAACAACACCTCTAGTAATAGTAGGTGCATAATGACAATCATCCAAAACAAGAATTAAACCATTAGGTAAAACTAAGTCAAAACTTCCAATAGCTTCTACTTCAGCACGTACACCGTTTCCAACATACAAGTAGACAGCACCTTGCTTCAGCTTCTTTGCTCCTCTAAGTCCCTGTTTTGTGTTACAAATATTAGTACCACAACCAGTGTCATACACCCAGGAATTTTTAGAACAAGCAAACAATTCAATAGTATAAATACCTGAAGAAGTGGACGATCCTACTTGCTTCTTCTTTTTCATCAACTCAGCTAGATAAACAGGACAATTCCTCTTCCAATGTCCAACCTCTTTGCAGTGGTCACATATGGAATCTTTTGCCGGATGCTCTTTCTTATAAGGTTGAGGCTTTTTAGGTTTAGGAGGATAAGAATTTTTAGGACCCTTATCCTTACCTTTACCTTTAGCCTTACCTCCTTGCGGTTTGTACTTCTGGATCCTACCACCTTGGATCGCCATCACTTGTGGTGTAGAAGAAGATGCAACATTTGACTTCTTGTTCTTCTTAACTCCTTTCTCAAATTCAATAAGCAAAGAATGAACTTCACTAATTGTCTTCCCCATGCTTTGCATATTGTAATTTTGCACAAAGCCCTCAAAATCACTTGAAAGTGAATTGAGGATCAAGCTGACAGAGACAGCTTCTGGAAGAACATAGTTGAGAGTTGCCAAATGATCCAAATAGCTTTTCATCAATAGAACATAATCGCTAACGGATTGACCCTCTTCCTGCTTGCATGAATGGAAAGTGTGTACTAACTCTTGTAGTTCGACACCAGGAGGCTTCCATACATCTTTTGGAGCTCAGTTATCATGTCCTTAGGACTTTTGTATTCAAATTGCTGATAAAGCGATGGAGACATAGTTCCAAGCATTAAACAAGCAACTTCATTATGACGATCATAAAGAGCATTCCATTCTACTAATTGTTCATTAGTAGCATTAGCACCAGGATGGTCAGGCAAAGGATTGTCATACACATCCTCTAGTTTCTCCACACGCACAACTAGTTTGAGCGCGCGTAACCACTCATTGAAGTTAGGACCAGTAAGATGTTGCTTCTCAAGCATCGACCTGAAAGCCGAACTGTTTTGTTTGGTTTGGGCATTGTTCGTTGCCATCTACAAATAAACAAAGTTCAATAATTTAGTATTTTCGATAATACTTCCTTTATAGAAAATTAAATACCCATGTTTATAAATAAACAATTAATTTCCTAAAAGCTAGAATCCACCAAGACATATCACCACCGCATCAGTTGATCTGCTAGTGATGATGATATTCAAGAGGTAATCGACGTTCAATAATTGCATCCAATACAACTTCTAGAATTATGGGACTCAACTTTATATACATCACTTGTGACAATTCAAAAGTGAAAAAACGAGCATGTTTATCCCATCTATTGCCACGAGTTAAGGTCTCACCTATCTTAACTTGCTTAAGTCGTCCAACTAAAAACCGTGATTATATAGCACGGACGTCTCACAATCGAGTGTATTATATCACCTTGGGTTACAAAATCATCACAGTCTCACGTATGGTGAAAAAGTAAATGCAAGTGCTTTTACACGTTGGATGGAAAATAAACTTATTTCAAAAGGTATAAATTTGACAATTCAAAACATGTACAAAGAAGCATGCAACATCTTTGTATCATGATAATTTATAAAATTTACTCAATTCGTTAATTATAAACATCACTTATTTAACTTACAATTCAATTGTATAAATAGTGATATCATAAAAATTGACGATTCAACGTGTATTCTATTTAAAGAAGTTTAATTTTATCACGGGAAAAGATTAAAGAATGATTAAAATCATTCAAACCCTAGACCATTCGCGGCTTCCTAAATAGTATGCAAGATAAGGAGACCACAAGTAGTCAGGCATTATAGGGCAATGGTATCTACAAGACCGAAGTCTTTATGAGTCTTCCCGAACCATAGCCTTGCAACTAGATAGTACTTTTGCAAATTACGTCATTAATAAAATTTACAACTTTAAAATAGGAAACAAATTATAAACTTGATTCTTGCTAATCACGGCGTGAGTTAGATTTAAAACCATGTAAGGGCGACTCGTTTGTTGCCACATATGATCGTGCAAGAACAAGATTATAATAAATCAAATTTCATATAGTTTTAGTCCGGTTTATTTTTATTTTTCGGAAAACCCTTTGCTTGAACCATGATATAACAATTATAATCAAAAGCAAAACAAATAAATATTAACCTAAAACAAATATCCAATTAACAATTAATCACATACTTCATGCATACCACATCTATCATGACTTTAATTAAAACAATTAATCAAGAACACATGATCCTTGGTAAACTTGCATGATTCCCATGGATCGAACCATAAATTAACAATTAACAACGTGATAAATAAAGACTAATTAACAATTAACAACATATTTATCAACAAAAATTGTATACAACTTAGGGTTTGTCTAATTAAATTTATTAACCCTAATTAGGGTTTATGAAAAACTAATCATCAAATAAAATAATTCAAACGCCATCATAGTAAGTTTACACAATTTTATCTCTTTCGTTATTTTTAATGTAATTAAAAGCTATACGAACGGCTCGTGATGCCACTGTTGGAATTTATAAAAACCTTTTATCATATTAGCACATTAATAATCACGAGTACGCAACGGAATATAGAATCACGTATAGACAAGTAATTAACATAAACGATAAAGAATTGCGTACCTTTTAGTAATGGATAAATCACCTTTATCGATCCACCAATATAAACGAAAACCCAAAGATCAAATAATGATCTCTCTAAGAGTACGCACACAATACGTTATAGCAAACAATTAAGTATGCTAGTACCAATAGTGATGAAGCTAACGAAGACTTGATTTCTTAAATCAAGTAAACACAAAACTAACAACCTTTGTTTTCGTTTTGATCGAACAAAAAAAACCAAAGCTGCATGTATCGTAAATCACTGCTTGTTGTCAAACGCATGGAATACCAAATCACTTTTGGGTAGTTTTGCCGTAGGAGAGAATATCACACCTTATAATCATAATTTTTATTCTCTATATATACAGTATATATAGTCGGTGTGGTAGTCATAGATAGCAATTAGGAAAAGAATTATAATCCTAATATAATTCCAATCTTTTCCTTTTATTGTTTTATATAATCATTAACGTTTATTTATTATTATAAAACCCCGTTAAGTAACTAATTAATTAACGTCGATAATAGCTTATCACTAATTAATATATTATGAAAAATATATTAACGTATAATTGTTTTACGTATTAACGCGTGCGTCTCCTTAGGCTCGGTACGACTTCCGGACATATATTATTTACGTGGACATATTCCTTTAGATAGAAGGCTGAGTCATACTCCATGGTTGTAGTTCAATATAGGAGTATGACTTTAAGACTTCATGGCTAAGGTCAATAGGAGCTTGTGATTCTCCGTAAAACGGAGCTCTATACGCAGCGAGATTCATCACAAAGGTGAGGCAGATTTGATAGGATTCAGCCACGTAACAATGGAAGATCCTGCATTTACGTCATGGGTCCATATTCTTTGAGCTTAAGTCGTACTGGGGCATCAATGTTTATTTTCTGAGCATGGCTTGCCACTTTGCGTAATGCTTCTAAAAGAATCATAATATTCATGACTGATAGTTGAGGTCCATACATGCTCTGGATTCTTATAAGTGTCCGGTGATATTTACAGTGAAGAATGTAACTATGCTCATTGATTGTACTTGCTCATGAATATACAGCCTCACATTACTACTAAAGAATTATGAGGAAGAAGCAGAGTATTAATATCAATAGAAGATATAAATAAGCTATTTGGTCAAATTAATCAATCTGAAGATGACTTTTCTAACAAACCAACAATTTTTTGTTTATAAGAAGACAACCATGAACCATCCATTCTGCAAACTTTTTTGCAAAAATGATTTTTTTTATATGGGAAAATGTAAATTATGCAAATTAATTATGGATAAAACAATATACAAGTTTGTGAATTACTGGTAAAAACTAACCATCATCAAATGGCCTAATGGTAAGGTCTTAAACTTTTAAAAAAGAGGTTAAGGATTCAAACCTCACTAAATGTGTACATTTGGGGTGGTCATGAAGGTGTTAGACTTAGTAAAACCCCATGATATGATATTATTCAAGGCCATTATTTATAATGGCAAAACCCTAATGCCTCAAACCCACAAACCGGGCTTGGGCCTATTTATTCCCTAATACTCCCCCGTAGTTCGAGCGGCGAAATCGCAAAAGCTCGGACTAGAGAAGTAAAATAGAAAAAAAAAACAAAACACAATTAAAACAGATCTTTAGAGCGAATCTTTAGAAGCAGCGGATCTTGATCTTTAGAAGCAGCGGATCTTTAGGAGTAGTGGATCTTAAAAAAACTAATAAATCAGCAAAACGCAGCAGACTCAAGGTATATCTATCTGTCAATGGTGACAGACTCAACCTATATCGATCGGCCGAAACGCGGCAGACTCAAGGTATATCTATATGCGAAACACAGCAGACTCAACCTATATCTATCGGCCGAAACGCGGCGGACTCAAGGTATATCTATCTGCAAAATACGGCAGACTCAACCTATATCTATCGGCCGAAAATCAAAAGTTGTATCGGTGCTTGATACCCTAGATTCGACTAAGAAACAAATTAAAATTCAACTATAACTGTTTTTAATAAAATAAAAATGAGAAAATAACCTAGCAAACATAACTAAACAGATCCAAACTAAGAGACGTTTTTTTTTCTCAACAGTGTTACAAATATATAGTGAAAAAGTGTGTAGAAACCCATTTACTTTATCAGTAACACATCTTGAACTGTCACTGCCCATCTTCAAACAACACGTCAACACAAAATCGTCATCAATTCTTTATCACATGATTCACCCATGATCATTCTTTTCTGTTGTTGCACGGATGAAGCTTTATATGACGGGTAAAGTTTTTTTTTTAATGGATCGGTTTGTGTGTGTTGATGATGAAGAAACACTAAAAACAACACAAAGATAAAATGAACAAGAAGATGATCTGAGAATAAGCTGTTGCTGGTGTTCTAGGGTTTTGAAGGGTCGGGATTTGGTGTTTTTGGGTTATTGGATCGGGGTTTGGCCTGATACCATGTTAGACTTATTAAAACCCCATGATATTATATTATTCATGGCCATTATTTATAATGGCAAAACCCTAATGCCTCAAACCCACAAACCGGGTTTGGGCCTATTTATTCCCTAATAGGAGGTTCACCTGCGACGACTCTGGGCTATCCAAAAGGACAGTTGCTCAGAGATTTTATAATGTTTAGTCGAAAACTCAAGTGTTACAAAAAAAATTAATGGTAAAAACTTTGCGAAAAGCTAAGCGCCCCCCAAAAACAAGCATGAAATCAATTGTATGATAGTACAATACGAACGTTTTTATTAGATCGTAGTATCCATACCATATTGGTTTGTTTGATAATTGATCATTTCTGAAAACTCTAATTGTATTTTTTTCTGCAGGGTAAGTTATTTCCATTTTATGTGTAAGTAATACATAGCTTTAGGCTAAGTATAAAATAATTTCGTAGTTCCGATCTCTTCGAATTGATTACCGTTAATTAGTGCGACTCAATTGTCTTTTCGTGATCAAGAGGATGGTTTGTTTGATTATCTATTTTTAAACTAAAAGCAAATAATTGTCGTTGAGTAAAATAAGAAATTTTAAAACTTAAACTATAAATAAAAGCGTGCAATCTTTGGAAATTAAATGTAAATGATTGAAAACTTGAAAACTTAGTAAAAAGTAAGCTAAGACAAAAGGCGGGAAATATTAAATCTAAAATCTAAGGAAATTAAAACAAAAACAACAGCAGATCGCAACGCGATCGTACCCAAATAGTAAGATGGATCGTGACCCCCGATCGCAATCAATGTGATCGCAACCTAGGAATCAGATCGCATTCGGTAGTGCGATGGGTAAACGTGATCGTACTCCCAGATCGCAACCACGATCGCAACAAGTGGATCGTGGTCTTTGATCGTGGTTTGTGATCGCAACACAACTGATCGCAATCAATGCGATCGCAACTAGGAATCGTGATACACCATCACACTCACAGATCGTAATCAATGATCGTGGTGTGGATTTGTATCGTAGCCAAAGAAAGAACACAGGATCGCACTCAATGCGATCGTAGCCCAAGATCGTGACCAAGAAAAACCCTCCTAAGATAGAAATGGCGTCCAAGAAGTAACTAAGCTTAAATGAATAAGTTGTTACCAATAAGCACTTTCAAACTTCTAGACAAAGATAAATAAGCACAAATTCGAAAACTTTTGAATCTAAACACATGAACTTAATAATACGAGCCTTAAAAGGATGAACTTTTTAAGAAAGTTTAAAAGTTAATAAGCTAAAACGTTCGAATAGGCCACTAAGCATAAAAAGCTTATAACTTATACGTATGAAAGCTTATGAAGGGATAAAAGATTAACTTTTTCTTGACTAAAACATCAAAATCAATCACGCATTAAGAACTAATCGGATCAAATATGAAGTTTCGGATCAAGGAATAAGTGAAATCAAGAAATGTAGAAAGAGATTAAAGAACGAAAAGCTTAACTTGAACTTGAAATTAAAATAAAACCCAAATACAAGAATGATTCAAACCTTAAACTTGAAACAAAAAGATGAAACTTAGTGAGAGAAAGTTGGGAACTTTCTCTCTCTAAAAACTAGAAAGGAAAAATGAAAAATTAAAACTAGCTAACTCCCCTCCTAATGTGATTAGGAGGGTATTTATAGGGAAATGGGGAGTGCATGTGTGGTGTGCTTCCTTCTTTCTTTTCTTCTCGACGCGATTTAAATTTTTGTCTTTTCTCGACGTCGTCTCGGGACTTGAACTTGTCTTATTAATTTTCTTATATAATTTAGACTTGAGTTCTTCGACTTCATTAAACTTCCGCCTTTAGACGTTTTCTTCGATAAATCTTCAGAATAGGTCTTGGACATCCGTTCTTTTAGCACTCTTGATCTTTTGACTTCGTCTTTTCTAGTTTTCTTCGAT
Source organism: Glebionis coronaria (assembly GCA_025667525.1). Lineage (NCBI taxonomy): Eukaryota > Viridiplantae > Streptophyta > Magnoliopsida > Asterales > Asteraceae > Glebionis > Glebionis coronaria. The sequence goes on from CM046878.1 coordinate 144,990,147, forward strand.
AAAAGCCCGTGAAAGCCCTGTTTTCTTCCTTTTTCATCTTTTGGTCCTAAAACATAATGAAAACACAAACCACGCAATTCCGGCTTTTACGACATAAATTACACGTTTTGGTCTTGTTATTATGGGAAATAAGCGGTAAAAGGATAAGTGTTTTCACACTTATTAAATCCCATACACTTGACCATTGCAATGCCCTCATGCAATGCATTAATTTTAAAGCACGGTTTACATTTTCCATCATAAATAACCCACCTTGGCCTTTATTAAATATTAAACTTTAAGGAAAATAAAAAGATAGAAACAATTAAAGAAATTAAAGACTTACATTGAGTTTTGCCTGCCATGAACGTTTATCATCCTCAAGTTTCACGTTCCCCATACCAAGCTTAAAAACGAGATCATTGTTATTATAAGTTAGCAAACAAACACGAATTCATGTGGGCCAATTATTTACTTAGACTCCCTTATTCCTAGGTGTATCTCTTATATTTTATTTTTGTCTTGAATGATCACGAGGATTCATTGTTTGACTTATTTCGATAGTTTATTAAGGCCGAAAATAAAGTGGACGATTTAATCAATAGTTAGCTAGAGGACAAAATATTTTAAAACTGCTTCTCGGGACCTCTTAAAGTTCATATCTTGGCATAACTCGCTTCACGATTTGAGACCTTTCTCGGACCGATATTTGGCAGCGACTTCATACTTCAAATCTTGAGAGACGTTCTTGAAATTATGGTCTTCTCTTCATAATAGGAATTTCTTCACTTGAACTTTTTGAGAGATTCTTCATCTTTGGACCACGACTTCTTCATTTATCTCCAATCTTTATTTTGGACTTTGATATACAACGATCCGCCTCCTTTTAGGACTTGGATCCATTTATCCCCATACCTTGTTAGGGCCTTTTTGGATAGACTTCTCCATGATCTTTAGGGGATTATTTGCTTTTCGTCGTGTCTCTCGATCCTTCATATTGATTTCCGATAAATGATTCTTCACATCACTTTTGGATCATTAGCAACAAAATGTAGCCCTCATGCCTTGTTAGGGCCTTTTCGGACTCGCCAATCTTCGCATCCCGCTTCAATAAGTTATGCCTTCGCTATGAACTCTAATTAATACCGAGCAACTTTTAAACGATCTTGGGCTAGAAGCTAAGTAACTTTTCAAATCGTACAACCTTATTTATTGCAGATAAATTTATTAACAAACGATGGGAGAATAGGCTCATAATTAACTTACATAAATTCACGAAAGAATACCAAACTTATAATTGACTCTATCATATCTCGTCCTCCACAGTTTAAAATCTCAAGGAATGAGACTCGTGGATGCTTAGCTTATTAAATCAAAGTTTTAGGTTTTCGAGCCGTCTATAGGATCTTGCAAACTCTTAGACTTTTTCAAGTTTAGAATTTGCATTTTAAAGTTCACTTGATAAACGACTCTCTAGGATCAATTATAGGAACTTGCGAAAAGTTCTTGTTCTTAACCCATGAGCGTTAAGACTTTCGCGTTTTAAAGTCTCCTATATAAAAGCCTAGCAAAACTTGACTTAAACACGTTAAGGATACTAGCTAGAGTAAACTTAGATAAGTAAACTCGGGTTGATTCAAAATATTAACGACTTTGAAAAATTTAAAACCACTTTATTGAAAATTTATTCTAGCAAAGAAAGTAAATAACGCTAACAAAGGAAAATACTACTATACAACTAGGCCAAAATAGATTAAAAATTTTGAAAAATGTCGAAAAATCAAATTTTCCAGTTAAAAATGAGGACAAATTCATGGAAAAGACCACTTACTTCGATAGAAGTCCCCCTACACTTGATATAAACATTGTCCTCAATGTTTAAGCATGTGGGAGTAAACTCCCCTACACTTAGGACATTGTGCACGTTGGTTAAATCTTGCTAAGGAAAGGACAGCTATAGTGATTTCAATGTGGACATATAAGATATGAAATATTGAATCACGACAGTTTAGGATAGAACCGGGAAGATGGGTACACGGGATCACGGTTCATCAAAAGTCATCAAAAGTACTCTTTAAAGCTTGAATCCCTGCACAGATATAAGCAACAAGACAACAAACACATACGGGGCTCCCCCTACACTTATTATGAAAACGGTAAAGGATAGATCAACGGGTTGCCTCCCGAGAAGCGCTTGTTTTTGTTCACCGAGTCACGAGCCTGACTCTACCCAGAACTAGTTCAAGGGAAACGTGGTGAGGGATGGAATCATCTCATGAGAGATGTCCTCACCAAAGTACAACTTCACGCGCTGGCCATTCACCTTAAAATTGGGCCCATTTGGCTGAGAAAGCTCAATGGTGCCATAGGGAAAGACTTTGGCGACGGTGAATGGACCAGACCAGCGGCTTTTCAACTTGCCAGAGAAGATCTTCAACCGAGAGTTAAAAAGTAACACTTGATCACCAACGTGGAACTCTCGGTTCTTAATTCTAGCATCGTGGATGATCTTGGTCTTCTCCTTTTAGATCAATGATTTCTCGTAAGCTTCATTCCTTAGTTCATTTAGCTCTTTGAGTTGAATCTTCCGAAGATCACCGGCTTTGTTGATGTCGAAGTTGGCCCACTTCAAGGCCCAGTATGCCTTATGTTCCAGCTCGATGGGAGGTGGCATGCTTTCCCGTACACAAGATGATAAGGTGTACAACCAATCAGGGTCTTATATGCGGTACAGAAAGCCCACAAAACATCATCTAACTTATCGACCCACGCGGCACGATGCTCTCCCACAGTACGTTCCAGAATTCGCTTCAATCCACGGTTGGAAATCTCGGCTTGCCCATTGGTTTGGGGATGATAGGCGGTAGAAAGACGGTGATTGACGCCATACTTAGCCATGACTCTTGCGAATTGATCATTGCAAAAGTGAGTCTTGCGGTCACTGATGATAGCACGAGGAACACCGAATCGAGCAAAAAGCTGCTTCAAAAAGTTCACAACCACCCTCGCATCGTTCGTAGGAAGAGCCTTAGCTTCAACCCATTTAGAAACGTAGTCAACGGCTACGAGGATGTACTTGTTCCCTTTGGATGATGGGAATGGCCCCATAAAGTCGATGCCCCATACGTCAAAGATTTCACATTCTTGTATGAAATTTTGAGGCATCTCATCTTTATGTGTGATCTTGCCTTGTCGTTGGCAAGCATCACAATGCTTAACCATTTCGTGAGCGTCACGATAAATGGTGGGCCAATAGAATCCAAAGTCAAACACTTTCTTTGCGGTGTAGTTGGGACCAAAGTGACCACCGGTGGGTCCTTTATGGCAAGTATCAAGGATTTGTAAAGCTGCCGGCCCATCAACACATCGACAGATGATCAGATCAGCACATTGTTTAAAGAGATAAGGGTCATCCCAGAAGTAAGTCTTAACATCTTTAAAGAACTTCTTCTTTTGTTGGGATGTTAACCCTTTGATGAGAATACCACCCGCTAAGTAGTTTGCAATGTCCACAAACCACGGGGTGTCATCAAGATTGGAGTGAATAGACATTAAGGTTTCAAGGGGAAAAGAGTCATTGATCTCTTGATTTGGATGATCCCCTTGATAAGGATCCTCAAGTCTACTTAGATGATCCGCGGCTAGGTTTTCGGCTCCCTTCTTGTCACGAATTTCAATGTTGAATTCTTGAAGGAGCAAGACCCAACGAAGAAGTCTTGGCTTAGAATCTTGTTTAGTCAATAAGTACTTCAACGCGGAATGGTCGGTATACACGATGGTGGTGGAAAGGATAAGATAGGGGCGAAATTTTTCAAAAGCATACACTACAACTAAAAGCTTTTTTTCGGCAGTGGTATAATGCAATTGAGCCCCCGTCATTGTCTTGCTAGCATAATGGATTGGTTGGAAGTGTTTATTCACTCTTTGGCCCAAAACCGCTCCAATAGCAAAGTCGCTAGCATCACACATCAATTCAAAAGGTAGCTCCCAATTAGGGGTAACCAAGACCGGTGCCTTAGTCAGCTTGTCCTTAAGAAGATTGAAGGATTCAAGACACTCTTTGGAAAAGATGAAAGGAGTATCTTTTTCCAAGAGGTGGGTCATCGGGCGAGCGATTTTAGAAAAATCTTGAATAAAACGACGATAGAAGCCCGCATGACCTAGGAAACTTCTCACACCCTTCACGGTTGAAGGTGGAGGTAATTTGGCTATGACATCCACTTTAGCACGATCCACTTCAAGACCGGCTTTAGAGATTTTATGTCCTAGCATAATGCCTTCTTTCACCATGAAATGGCATTTTTCCCAATTTAGAACAAGGCGAGTGTCTTCACACCGCTTAAGCATGCGTTCCAAATTGGCAAGGCAAGTAGAGAAGGAATCACCATAGACCGAGAAATCATCCATGAAGACTTTCATAGTTTCTTCAACCATGTCATGGAAGATAGCCATCATACACCTTTGGAATGTCCCAGGAGCATTGCATAAGCCGAAAGGCATTCTTTTGTAAGCAAATGTTCCATAAGGACAAGTGAATGTGGTTTTCTCTTGGTATTGGGGATTGATGGGTATTTGAAAATAACCCGAAAAACCGTCTAAGAAGCAGTAATAGTCATTACCCGCTAGACGTTCAAGCATTTGGTCCATGAAAGGAAGGGGAAAATGATCCTTTCTCGTAGCATCATTGAGTTTGTGATAGTCTATACAAACTCTCTACCCTGTAACGAGACGAGTAGGAATCAACTCGCTGTTTTTATTGGGAACAACGGTGATTCCGCCTTTCTTAGGTACACAATGGACAGGACTAACCCATAGTGAATCCGAGATAGGATAGATCATGCCTGCATCAAGAAGTTTGATAACCTCTTTTTTGATAACGTCATGGATCTTGGGATTCACCCTTCTTTGGCTTTGAATAGTGGGTTTAAAGTCGTCCTCCATGAGAATTTTATGTGTGCAAAAGTGAGGATCAATTCCACGAATATCGGAGATTTTCCATGCAATAGCTTTCTTATGATTTTTCAGCACGGCGATAAGTCGGGATTTTTCTTCTTCTTTCAGGTCCTTTGCGATGATGACGGGTGACTTCTTGTTGTCTTCAAGGAAAACGTACTCGAGATGAGACGGAAGATCCTTAAGCTCTAAATCTGGAGGATTTTCGATGGACGGCAGATTCAAAGTCGGATCATCGATAGAGATATCCTTAGGAGATGGTGGAGAAATATGGTCCTCATTGAGAAGTTTCTCAATGGTACGAATGTCTTCATCCCAATTGGAGGGAGAATCGTCATATTGCAAGTCCACATCTCCCAAAGTTGCTTCGAATTCCTTCAAGATGAAATCACTTTCTCCAAATGGAGTTAGTGATGGAGCAATAGAGGCAACGGTCTCAACAGTGGGTAGAGAAGAAGAACCACTTTTACAAACGTCTTTGAAATGTTCTTCACAAGCGTCATCAAGAACGTCAATGAAATTAACGCTCACATTGTCAGAAGGCTGCTTAGAAAGTTTACCCATGTTGAAGACGATTTTATCGTCACCAACTCTCATGATTAATTCGCCAGCGGCTACATCAATGAGAGTGCGACCGGTCCTCAGGAATGGACGTCCAACGATTAATGGAACACGAGGGTCCATCTCGTAGTCAACGACAACAAAATCCGCCGGAAAGGTGAATTTGTCGACACCAACGAAGACGTCTTCGGCTATCCCCACTGGATAAGCAACCGTACGGTTAGCTAATTCCAAAGTCATTCGTGTGGGGACTAGCTCGGGTAGAGACAATTGTTTCCAAACGCTTAAAGGCATTAAGTTGATACTAGCACCTAGATCGGCTAGGTCCATACAATTCTCTACCCCAGGGAAGTTGCAAGGAATCAAGAAACGACCCAGATCACCAAGTTTGGTTGGTAATTTCCTTAAGAGGACTGAAGAGCAATTCTCATTAAGTTGGGTCTGAGCGATATCAAGGAGTTCTCCTTATCACTGAGAAGATCTTTAAACATTTTGGCATATTTTGGCATGTGAGCGAAAGCCTCAGCAAAAGAGATATTGAAATTCAGTTGTTTAAACATTTTGAGAAAGTTAGAAACCTGAATATCATCCTTGTTCGTCAATTTCTCTTTCCTCAACCTCGAAGGATAAGGTATATTGGGTTGAGATGAAGGCTTTGGTATGGAATTCTCACTCACATCCTTGGGTGGTGGAGGGGTGGAAGTATAAGGTGGTGGAATTGGAGAAGGGGGCTCGTTTTCCTTTGTCACAATCACCGGTGTAGGTGTAGGAATCTCGGGTTCCTTTAAACCTTTGCCACTGCGAGTGGTGATTGCTTTCATCTCCCCTCTGGGATTAGCAATGGTGTTACTCGGAAGAGTACCCGAACCAGAGGCTTGATTACTTGGGAAAAAGCTAGCCATCATATCCCTTAAGTTATTCGTTTGATTGTTCATAGAGTTTCTCATGTCGGCTTGAAGAGCATTTCCTTGCTTCGCCATGTCATTCCTTAGCTCGGCTCGAATATCGTTCCCTTGTTTTGCCATGTCACCTTTCAAGTTAATGAATTGGCTTTGAAGATTCGTCACCATATCTCTGTTGGTCCTCATGTAAGCTTCGAGGTCTTGGTTCAATGTCGTGGGTTGATTGAGAGGTGGGGCGTGGTAAGCCGAATTATTTCCTTGAGGTGGATATGGGTTTCTTTGGGATTGATATTGATTGGTAGCTCAAGGTTGGCTTTGATTGTTGCGGTTGAAATTGTTTTGGTTTTAGTTTTGAGGAGAAAAACCGGGTGGAGTTAGATAGTTGTTGGAATGATAACTTAGCAAGTTAAAGTCTCCTTGAGGACGTGCTTGGTAGCCTCCTGTAGAAAAGTTACCGTTAGCGGCATACACATTTTCCGGATTATCAAGAGTAAAAGGACAATCAGTGTATGAGTGAGAACCCCCGCAAATCTCACAAGAAGTTGCTACAGCTTTAGCTTGTTGAAATTGGTTTGTAGCCATGGTTAAGAAGTTTTTGTTCATCTCAGCTATTTGGCGAGTAAGTTCGGTTATCTCTGAGTTGGATGATGTAGAAGAAACATTGGCCCTCTGGTTATTCCTTGAAGATGCAGATGAATCCCAATTTCTATGGTGAGTGGTCATGTTCTCTATCAGCTCTCTACACTCCTCAGGTCTTCTCTTCATGAATGTACCACCAGCGGCAACATTAATCGTATCACGATCACGAAAAGTTAGACCATTATAGAAAGTATCAATCCAAGTAACGGGGAGCATGTTATGGTTCGGACAACGGTCGATCAAAACATTATAGCGTTCCCAAGCATCGAAAAGCGACTCATCAGGTTCTTGTGTGAATCCACTGATTTGGTTGCGAAGACTAGTGACCATGGATGGTGGAAAGTAGCGCGACAAAAATTTTTGAGTCATGTCATCCCATGTTTGAATTGATTTTTTGGGGAGACGATCAAACCATTTTTCGACATGATGGGATAAAGTGTGTGGAAAAGGTGAAGGCGAAGAAAATCCATGGAAGCACCAGGTAGTTTCATGCTTTGAGTGACGGTAATGAACTTGTCTAGATGTTTGTTGGCATCATCATCCGGTAATCCACGAAACGGGCAAGCATTTTGAACTTGCTGGATCATGTGATGCTTCAACGAAAATTCAGGAGCCGTGATTTGCATCGGCGCAATCGGTCCTCCGCGTCCGTTCATGGTAGGTTGACACAGTTCCTCCATTGTTCGTAAATCGGGTAGGGGAACATTGTTTTTGTTGTTATTCAAATTGGGAAGAGGTGGGTTGTTATTGTTGTTATGCACACCAGCCATATCTAAATCTTCACGAGTCTCGGGCTTAGAATAATTTGAAGATCTAGTACGCATACACCTGCAGAAGAGAAAAGTACCAAAGAAAATATATATAATATTTTTGGTGCAAAACCTTTGGAAAAGAATTGCTTTTTATGAATTTTTTTTTAAGTTTTTGTATTTTTGAAAAGTTTTTAATTTTTGTGGATTTTTGAAAGTTTTGGCAAGGAAAATAACGTTCCTAAAAGAACGGATCCTAAAATTCAATGTGTCTCTCACTAAAAACCGCTAATATTAACGAAAAGAGCCAGCAGCGGCGCCATATAATATATAGCTTTAGGCTAAGTATAAAATAATTTCGTTGTTCCGATCTCTTCGAATTGATTACCGTTAATTAGTGCGACTCAATTGTCTTTTGGTGATCAAGAGGATGGTTTGTTTGATTATCTATTTTTAAACTAAAAGCAAATAATTGTCGTTGAGTAAAATAAGAAATTTTAAAACTTAAACTACAAATAAAAGTGTGCAATCTTTGGAAATTAAATGTAAATGATTGAAAACTTGAAAAATTAGTAAAAGGTAAGCTAAGAGAAAAGGCGGGAAAGATTAAATTTAAAATCTAAGGAAATTAAAACAAAAACAACAGCAGATCGCAACGCGATCGTACCCAAATAGTAAGATGGATCGTGACCCCCGATCGCACTGAATGCGATCGCAACCTAGGAATTAGATCGCATTCGGCAGTGCGATGGGTAAACGTGATCGTACTCCCAGATCGCAATCACGATCGCAACAAGTGGATCGTGGTCTTTGATCGTGGTTTGTGATCGCAACACAACTGATCGCAATCAATGCGATCGCAACTAGGAATCGTGATACACCATCGCACTCACAGATCGTAATCAATGATCGTGGTGTGGATTTGTATCATAGCCAAAGAAAGAACACATGATCGCACTCAATGCGATCGTAGCCCAAGATCGTGACCAAGAAAAACCCTCCTAAGATAGAAATGGCGTCCAAGAAGTAACTAAGCTTAAATGAATAAGTTGTTACCAATAAGCACTTTCAAACTTCTAGACAAAGATAAATAAGCACAAATTCGAAAACTTTTGAATCTAAACACATGAACTTAATAATACGAGCCTTAAAAGGATGAACTTTTTAAGAAAGTTTAAAAGTTAATAAGCTAAAACATTCGAATAAGCCACTAAGCATAAAAAGCTTATAACTTATACGTATGAAAGCTTATGAAGGGATAAAAGATTAACTTTTTCTTGACTAAAACATCAAAATCAATCACACATTAAGAACTAATCAGATCAAATATGAAGTTTCGGATCAAGGAATAAGTGAAATCAAGAAATGTAGAAAGAGATTAAAGAACGAAAAGCTTAACTTGAACTTGAAATTAAAATGAAATCCAAATACAAGAATGATTCAAACCTTAAACTTGAAAGAAAAAGATGAAACTTAGTGAGAGAAAGTTGGGAACTTTCTCTCACTAAAAACTAGAAAGGAAAAATGAAAAATTAAAACTAGCTAACTCCCCTCCTAATGTGATTAGGAGGGTATTTATAGGGAAATGGGGAGTGCATGTGTGGTGTGCTTCCTTCTTTCTTTTCTTCTCGACTCAATTTAAACTTTTGTCTTTTCTCGACGTCGTCTCGGGACTTGAACTTGTCTTAATAATTTTCTTCTATAATTTAGACTTGAGTTCTTCGACTTCATTAAACTTCCGCCTTTAGACTTTTTCTTCGATAAATCTTCAAAATAGGTCTTGGACATCCGTTCTTTTAGCACTCTTGATCTTTTGACTTCGTCTTTTCTCGTTTTCTTCGATAAAAGCCCGTGAAAGCCCGTGTTTTCTTCCTTTTTCATCTTTTGGTCCTAAAACACAATAAAAACACAAACCACGCATAATTCCGACTTTTACGACATAAATTACACGTTTTGGTCTTGTTATTATGGGAAATAAGCGGTAAAAGGATAAGTGTTTTCACACTTATTATCCATCAACAAGAGATAATGTATCATCTAATCGTAGAGGTGTAACAGCATACTTCGCACCATCCATGTGAAACTGTTATAATAAGTCTGATAATGTCTATGTTGAGATAAGAAAAGCCCTTGTGAAGTAGAGATAACTTCAACACCCAAAAAATGATGTAACGTTCCAAGATCTTTGACAGAAAACTTACTTGATAGCTTGCCAACAAAGTGATCCAGAAAACCATTATGACTGACCGTGAGAACTATGTCGTCCACATAAACCAACAAATATGCACTGATCCCATGACAATTATAAATAAATAAAGAGGCATCTGCAAGAGACTTTTGAAAACCAAATTCAAGTAAAAATGTTTTTAGTTCGGTGTACCAAACGCGCGATGCTTGTTTTAGCCCGTACAATGCCTTTCTAAGCTTGCATATTTTACTTGGATATTGTTGATGAACATAACCTGGAGGTTGTACCATGTAAACATCCTCATGCAATGTTCCATGAAGAAATGCATTGTTTACATCCGTTTGTCTTAAACACCAATATTTTGACAATGCAAGGCACAAGACAATGCGTATAGTTGCTGGCTTTGTCCACGGGACTAAAGGTTTCAAAATAATCTTTACCTGGTTGTTGTAAGTATCCTTATGCCACAAGCCGTGGTTTATAGTTATCTATGGATCCGTCAGGGTTACGCTTTATTCAGAAACCCCATTTATAACCGATTGGAACGTGATTTAATTTTGGAATGAGCTCCCAAGTACCATTATGTAGTAATGCGTTGAACTCAGAATCCATCGCATTTCCCCAAAGGGAATATTTGAGTGCTTGGGTTACGGTTGAAGGTTCTAAAGTAGGTGGCAGTGGGTGCTTTGTGGAAAAGTTAACAAATTTTTGGTTGTAGTATTTTGGGTTACGTTTTCGGGACCACTGTGGATGATTAATCTGTAGAGGTTTGAGTGTGATGTGGGTGTTTGGTGTATGAGTAGTGTTTGGTGTTTGGATGATGTTCGGTGATTCGAGTGTATTAAGGCGTTGAGGGGTAACATGATCATCAGTTATTAGAGTGACAGGGTTTGGTGAAGGTGAATCATGTGTATATGATGAAGATAAAGTTTCTAGAGTAGTAGAAGTGTGTGGTGGGGATATGGTATCGGATGTCAGGGTGAAGGGTAAATGGTTATTATCATTTGTTGATGTCGGGGTGAATGGGGTTGGTGAACAGTGTGTAATGGCGGGTTTGGAAGGACAGGTTGTAGTAAAGTGTTTGGTGGAAGAAATGAGTTAGAAGTATTTGATCCCTCAACATTACCTTGTGTAGATCTGTTTAGGCAAGCCTCCCGAATGATGGGAGTGAACTCATGATCTTTATTACGCAGTTGAAGAGGAAATATGTCTTCTAAGAACTGAACATGCCTTGATAGATGAAGATGATTTGTAGTAGGATCTAGGCATTTATAAGCTGATTGGGATGTAGAGTAACCAAGGAACATGCAAGGTTTTGATCTTGGATGAAGTTTAGACTCGGAATATGGACGAAGCCAGGATAGCATAAGCATCCAAATGATTTTAGTTTATTATAGTCAGGAGACCTATTGAAAAGCATTTCATATGGAGTTTGAGAATTTAAGATTCGTGTGGGAAGGGGATTTATTAAATAGAAGGTTGTTTGAAAAGCATGAGACCAATAATTAAATGGGAGTCCTACAAAATGTTGCAAAGACAGCCCGGTTTTCACAACATGTCTATAGCGCCTTTCAGCTGTGGCATTGTGTTCTGGTGTATGTGGAGGGGTTGTGAAATGAGAGACACCACGAGAACTAAATACTGGAATTAGTTTTTGGTATTCACCGCCATTATCTAAAAAATTGATATAAGAGAAGTTTGAAAATACGTTTCCACCAGCTTTTTGAATTGGGGAAATATGATGGAGACATCTGATTTCTTTTTCATTGGGTAAAACCTTATGTATTTAGTGTAAAAATGGACAAAGATAACATAATACACACAACCATCAATAGATCTGTGTGTTGACGCCACACATCAGTATAAACAAGTTCTAGTGGTTTGCTACTAGTAAGGGAATTGTTGTAGAATGGTAACTTGTGACTTTTATTAATAGAGAAAGAATCACAATGAAAGTCAGAATTCGACATAAACGTGAAGCAAAAACACTAATATTAAGAATAGATCGAAAGACTTTATGTGATGGATGACTGAGCTTGTGGTGCCAAAGAGACAATGAACGCTTGATAGTGATATGGACTTGTGGAGTTCTCGACAAAGCTTCGTAATAAATATCATTGTTGTTCTCTCCCCGCATTAGAGACACCCCCGTGTGAAGATCCTTATCAAGAAAATAAGAGGGAAAAACTTCAACAGACACATTGTTAGTTCTACAAAGTTTAGCAACATATACTAAGTTTGTACGTAAGCTAGGTACAGAAAGAACATCACGTAAAAGTAATGATTTATGTCGTGTTTTCAATGTTGTGTTTCCAGTGTGTGAAATAGAGAGGCAATTACCGTCACCCAAGAAGATCTCGTCCGGACCCCCGTAGTTAGAAAGATTCTAAAGAGTTGATGGATCTGAAGTGACGTGATGAGAAGCCCCACTGTCAAACAACTACAGTTGCTGATTCGCACTGGAGGTGGCCGCCATGGTAACATTAGCTACTAGACTTGCATTGCTAGGTGAACCACTCACATGAATATTATCATCTCTTAAAAACCGAGCAAGTTTTCGGCAGTCACGTGTGTCATGACCATTGATTCATAAAATTGACAAAACTGATCCGCGCGGTATGATCGATTTGCACCTAGATTGTGCCTTTGAGGATGATTTGCGTGATCACGAACTTTGTGAAAGTTTGAATAATTTTGTTTTGAACGACTTTGGTTACCAGTAGACTGTTTGTATTGTGGTTGAAACTTGAAATTGGATTTTTGTGTTACATTAGCAGTAGCAAGAATAGTGGGCTGTGATGAATCACTATCTTTCAACATTCGTTCAAAATTAGTTAGTTTCTCAAAGAGTTCAAAGAATGAGATTACCGACTCACAAACTTAGATTGCTGCAACAATGTTGTTGAATTCGTCTCCTAACTGTGATATGATATGAACTGTTAGTTGATATGTTGGCTCATTGTGTTTAGGCTTTAGCCCAGTTATGTTATTCTGGATCTTTCCTATGTGGTTATATATTGTAATACTTTTATTGAATAAGGAAAGGAAATTACCAATCCAACATGAACAATCAGGTCTTCTTCTTGAATCAGGCTTTGAGCAAGAGCGAGTTAATCTGCAATTGATTTCATCTCGTGAAGGAATTTCATGAGTTTGGACTTTAGTGAGATAATTTTGGAACGTGAGGAGCTTGCATAGCTTGAGTTGAGACGTTCCCATGCCTCGCGTGAAGTTTCAACAGAGGAAATAACTGGTTGAATTGTTTGTGAGCAACTGCCAAGAAGTGCACTAAGAAGAATTTGGTCCTTTCGAAACCAAATAGAGTACAGAGGATTGACCTTTTTCCCATTGACAAGAAAATGAGGAGGGGGAACAAGGGTACCATCAACATAATCTATAAGATCTAAACCAATTAGCGTTGACTGGACTTGTTTGCGCCAGAATGGAAAGTTTGATGCAGTGAGTTGAATGGGGAGATGTGTTGGAGCATTTAGCTGAATAATCTGGGTTTTAAGTGTGAGCAGCATGGCTGGAAAAATAGAAAAAATGATATAAAGATAGTGTGGATCATAGCTCTTTGGAGCGTTAAGCTCTTGATACCATATTATGATACAGAACTTAGAATGGAGAATGAATGTTTATTGTCAATTTAATCTCCGATAACTTATGCATAGGCGGACGTATGTGGTGGCTTGGGTATGCACTGGCATACCCTTAAAAAAATAATTAGAATGTGAGTCTGGTTATTTTGGATCTCTTGTATCCTTTGGATATAAGGGGACCAATCCCCACTTTCCACCTAATCTTGATCAAAGGCTCACATTAAATCTTATTTTCTAATTAAAAAAAAGCGGAGGGGTATTTCCGTCATTTTACCCCTCCCACCTAACACCACATACCAATTTCACATCTCAGATCTGGATCGAGGTTTTCATTTTTTCTTCTTCTCTCCAAAACACACAAAAAACACACACACTTACACATATTCAGGTCTTAATCAATCATCACAAACATCAAATCCATCGATCATCACCTTCGTAAATCGACCATCCACTTCATAAATAAGGTAAAGTTAATTCGATTTATTTTGATTTATCTTTTTTTAGCTTATTCGATGTGAATAAGCTTATAATTCATCTTATTTTTTTATAGCTTATTTGAGAAACTACGTGAATTTAAAGCTAAAAGCTTTATAGATTATCATCATCTTTATTATGATGAATTATAAGCTAACTTATTAGCTTATTTTCGTGAATTATAAGGTTTTATGACTTAATCTCGCTGAACAGATTTAGTATGACTTGCTAGTGACATATCATATATGATATGCTATATCATATATGATATAAGCTAAAATATCATATATGATCAAATATATCATATATGATTAGTGCTTGAAAATTGAATTAAATCTTCTTTTTTTGTGTAGAGCAAACTGTTTACAAGGCATGTTGAATATTACAAGCATCCTAAAGGCGAAGAAGCTTAGTGAAGAAGCTCATGAATTTTTTACGTTTATTGTTTGTTTTTTCTTTGTAATCTCCTAATGGAGTTTTGAAGTATATGGACGATTTTATAATCCATTGGTATCTGGTACAGCGTCTTGTTAATATGATTAACTTTGTTGGTATTATGTCATGATGGTTTGATAAATTAAGCCATATATGATAATGCAATATCATATATGATAATGCATTATCATATATGATACTCAAAGAAAACTTGGATATATTAAGCAAAGAATCTGATGAATTCATGATTACAACAAAAAGTATGCACAATTAATAACTAAACACTTGTTCATAACATAAAAAATGTACTTTTGAATAGAATCATATATGATAATTCAAACAGAGCATAACCTAATGTGAACCCATATATGATATACATCTGATATCATATATGATAACCATTTATACAAAATCAAAAGGTGCAAACAACATTATTATTGAAACTACTCTTCTTTTTCAATAATACACTATTATTAAAACAAATTATCAAATGATGAATTCATGAACAATGCATACTCCGTCTTGATCCTTAAAACATATCCGTGCACATCCTCTTGTTATAATCAACATTCCTCTCTCCTTTGCTCCAAATAGGGCAATCACAACGATCATTGTTTGACTGCATTTATAAAAGAAAAAAAAGAACATATTATTCAAAATTTTAAATACAAAATGAATTACTCATATATATGATAGAAGGCAGGTTTAAAGAGTTTATACAGATTTTCTAAAAGATACTCATACAAAATCTGTTTTTTCTTACGATTTGTTTGATATATCATGTATGATATATTTTATCATATATGATATATCATCACTTATCATATATGATATATCTATCATATATGATAAGAAATGTACATCATATATGATAACATGAGAAAGTTAAAAAAAAATCATAATAATACAGCTTATTAACATGAAAATAAGCTTATTCATAACTATCTTATTCACAAAAACGTATAACTCATTGAAATAATTTAATAAGCTATCTTATAATGCAACACAATAAATTCAAATCATTTAATTTACAAAGCTTATTCATAACTCTACTCTTATTAAAAAAAAAGCTTATTCATAAGCTTATTCAAACTAACTAGCTTATTAATCCAACTTCATAACTTATTCATAACTTCTCATCTAAGAACTTAGCTTATAATTAAGAACAATCAATCCAAAAAGATTCGTTCACAATAATCCAATTAAAAGCTAATGATAATACATTAATAAGCTTATTTAAACCAAATAAGCTAAAAATAATAATACATATTAATCAAACCTGGTGATGGATGAATCAATTCGTG
The DNA here is from genome assembly GCA_025667525.1 of Glebionis coronaria. Lineage (NCBI taxonomy): Eukaryota > Viridiplantae > Streptophyta > Magnoliopsida > Asterales > Asteraceae > Glebionis > Glebionis coronaria. The sequence goes on from CM046878.1 coordinate 145,005,933, forward strand.
ATTATAGATGTTCGCGATGAATTCGTCATGGATTCATCATGATCGCGTTTTGATGGATTCATGATTAATTAGTGATGGATTAATGGTGGATCGGGGGTAGAGAGATAAAGTAAATCAGGGGTAGAGAGAAAGAGAGTCACGAGGTGTGTTTTTTTTAGAGAAGAAAGAAGAAAAAACATTATATAGTAGATGGTGAAATGACCGAAATACCCTTGCAGTGTAAATTGATGATTTAATCTTAGTCAGTGGATGAAAAAGAGATGAAGAGTGGGGATGAGTCCCCCCATATCTTAGATAAGTTTGGTATCCAAATGAACTTAAATCTTAGAATGTTAAGTATAGCAAAGATAGTCTTTTATAGCAACAAATATAGAAAGTGCACATCCTTCAAAAATGGACTACATACCCTCTAGAAGAATTCCAACAAATTGTGTAGAATAGTCAAGTTTAAGTTAGCCCATTTCCAACAAAATCAATTAAATGAAGCCCAAATACAATAAATTAATACAGTAACTAATAATAAGATTCTACATCAAAATTTTAATCATATACAGTATTACATAAGCATTTAAATAGATTTTATATTTATTTTACTTTGTTATTGGATACGTGCATTAAAAATATCGGAAATTTGGACCGAAAACCTATGTTATATATACAAGAATTAGTGCTTAATTATCTAGAGCACAGTTACAAACTTACAACTAATTCACTAATCTTACGGGAAGGTACAACAAACAATTGACTAAGCGTATAACAACTATTGACTAAATCTATACTTTATTATTATCCTTAACAAGAACTGCCAAATATCAACATTAAGGGTGTGTTTGGTATCCGGGTGTAGGGTTGTTTAGGCTCATGGACAACTAAAAGTAAATGTTTGGTTTATTTGTCTTTGGTGTGACGCGCTATAATATCCCCAAATCACAATTCCACATACACTGGTGGGTTTTTAACTTTCCATTAGCCCATTGTATATTTTTTAAATTTAAAAATTTGTCAGCCACATAACAAAGCTTTTATTTTTGTCTTATATGTGAAGCTTTTATTTTTATATTTTATAAAATTAATTAAATAAATATATTTACTCTCTCAAAACATACATTAAATTCAAATCTTATTCAATCTTAAACCCTCTATTTTATAAACCTACCCTCAAATTAAAACCCCTCTTCAAACCAAACAGACCCTAAGTTCATATATTTCATTACCAGCTATATTCCCTATTGCTTCCTTGACGTGGAGATCGTTGATGTGGACATTGCGTCTGACGTGGAGATTGGTTCTGAACTCTGAAGTGGTAACTCCAGTATTTCAGAGACACCTTTCTCTTTATTCCTTGAACAGCCTATATCTCCTTCCGCCAATTTCGCACCCCATAATTAAGCGCAAGAATCCAATAGCACTGAGACTGATATCTTTGTTTGATTTACTATTAGTAAATGACTAAATGCAATCAGATAATTTACAAAATCTGTAAAAGCAGTGGTATCTGTCTTGGTTTTAATGGGAAATAATTAATCTTGCACTATCCTCTCGGTTATTTCAAAGGCAGGGAGTACCACGTTAATTTAGAACTCAAATCTACACAGCATATGAACTGAAAAAGTGAGTGATTTGACTACTCAAGGCGTAGACAGATTACAATTGGGGACTAAAATAGGGAAGAAAGTGAGGATGTGGCTTACCGAAAGAAAATCGTTAGTTAGTTGAACATTGACGATTCACGGCAAGACCATATTGCAAACTAGCCAGGTGAAAAAATTCTCTATATTGGTTGGCTTTGTTTCCATAATATTAGTTGGCCATTTATCTGCCGAATTGACAGACCCACACATCTAACATTGAGATCAAACACGCCTCATTTGACTAAGCATTTGCATTACGTATAAGCATCATACATATGATTTCAAAATTGATTAAAGACTAGCCAATATGTTCAAGTTTGTACCAACATGGGTTTGGTCCTATTGTGGGCTTTCAAAATGCGTTTAAAATGGGCTGAACTTGGAAAGAAAAGCATGCAGACCTCAGCAACCACAGCATTAAAAAAACATGCAAAATGGCAAATATATAATATCCAGATATATAAATCTTAAAGATGATTTGCTCATAAAAATCCCCCATCAAAAACATGACATATATGTCTTGGTCCAAATAGGAAAAGTCAAATTACTAGGAAAAATATGAGAACTTAGAGTCCCAATTTATCGGTTATGGGGTGGCAAAGATGAGCCTTCCATCTTGCATGTCATGGGTCCTGCACTCGCACTATTAGGCCTCTGCATAAGTTCCTGAAACTCATCCATGACCCCTTGTGCTGGTGGCACGTTACTGGTAACTCTAGACGAGCCACCAACACCAAACTGACCCGGATCCATCTGCCTCGTCCTTGGTGGTTGCATGGTCCATGAAGGTGGCACCACAGGTTCAAGAAGTGATGACATGTCAAAAGAACCGAGGACAGGTGAAGCATTGGTGAGGTCGTTGAGGGATAATACTTGTGGTGGAGCTGGTGCTTGCTGTGGCGGAGGAGGTGGAGGAGTTTGGCCTTCTAGTGTTGCAAGGTGGGCATGGAAATAGGCGAGTTCCGCTTGTAGATTCACAACCTGATTCACAGTAAAGATTCAAACATATATGTCAATAAAAACTCAATAAAAGCACTAGCAAGCCTTGCTTATACCAATTCCAATATATACTAACTACAATATAATGATCAAGGATATATCAGATTGTAACATGACCACATGAAAAACAAAATGTCAATGGGAAATCTAAGGCAGAATTCAATAATTGTTCATCCATTGAGTTATATAGATGAAATCCAATTATGAGCAATTATCAACGTGATATATACTAATTCATTGATTAATGCTAGAGTATTGTTAAAAGTTATAACACTTTTGACAAGCTTGTATATTTTCAGGGACTTCTTTGCAATTATTATTAGTGTATTACTTGCATCTTTTCTTGTTTTGTATATTTGTTGTTTATGCAGGGACCTTAAGTGCAATTGGGTATTGAGAGTTGTATATAGCTGGCCAGCGTTGACTCGTTTCATTCATTCATTCCATTATCTTCACACACACAAAGAAATCTTCTCTCAATCGTTCAGTTACGAATCTTTTGGTTTGGTTGCAGTTTTAGTTTTAGATCATCTTGATCTAGTTTTTATAGTTTGGTTAGGATCTTGTAAGCGTGAGTAATTGTTTAGATTTGATAGAATCCACCTAGTGGGGACTATCTTTCTTTCTGGTTGTATTGTTTGGTGAGCATCCGTGTTGGGGACTCATCTTCTTGTGTTTATAGTTTTAATAAAAGATATCACTAAAGGGGTGGTTGGTTGAGTGATTAAAATCTATCTTGTTGGTTTTGGTATCATTTTTACATGGTATCAGAGCCCTTGGTTGATTCTTGAGGCTCGATTGGTGTTTCTGGTGATAATTAGGGTTTTGTCTTGAAACCCTAATTTTTGGGGGTTTTGGTTAATTGGTGGTTCTTGACGGTTTTTGAGTTGTTAATCATTGATTAACGTGGTGATTGATCGATTCTGAAGGTCAATTTGAAGAAACCCTAATTTTTCTTTTTAGGGTTTTCTTGATCTTGTTGATCTGTGGTTCTTTGGGGCCATTCTTGTTGGTTCTTGGTATATTCCGCTGCTGTTTTCGCTCTGTAAGTTTTTTTCTTTCTCTTAAGTGAATCTGGCTTAAGTCAACGGGGAGCAAACAGGCTGATTAACACCTTGACCTTCCACCGTTTGAGTGGTTTGGATACCTGCTCTGGTCAGTCCCATTCTCGTTGATTTAGCTTTGAGAAGCTTGGGTGTGAGTTCTTGTTTCTTGGTTTATTAGTTTAGTTTGTCTGGTTTATTGGTTTATTTGCTTTCTGTTTTTTGGTTGTTTGGTTCTTGTTAGTTTGTTTGGTTTAGTTGGTTTTATTGTTTTGGTATTTGTTTTGTTTTGTTTTGATCATGGCTATTCTTATTAATGCATTAGATCAGAGTAATCCTCTTCATTTGCATCCTGGTGATTCTAATTGTGCTTCTATTGTTTCTGTTAAATTGTCTGGTGTGGAAAATTATAGAATATGGGCTAGTGCTATGAAACTTGCTTTGCAGATTAAGGGTAAATTTGGTTTTGTTGATGGTGGATGTGTTAGAGATACTTATCTTGCTAGTCCTGTGTTTCTTGCTCAATGGGATAAATGTAATGCTGTTGTTCTTAATTGGATTCTTGGTTCTTTGACTCAAGATGTGTATCTTGGCCATGTTTTTTCTGATAATGCTGCTAGTGTTTGGACTGAACTTAAGGAAACTTATGATAGAATTGATGGTTCTATTGTGTTTAATTTGCTTCAGAAAATTAATTGTTTTAAGCAAGGTGGTTTGCCTGTTTCTGAGTATTATCATAAACTTAATTCTTATTGGAGAGAATTTGATATTTTAACTAAAGTTCCTGATTGTACTTGTGAGGCTGGTTTGGAAATTGCTGATCATAGAAAATTGCTTAAGCTAATGCAATTTCTTATGGGTCTTGATGATGTTTATCAACCCATAAGGAGTAGCATTTTGACTAGGGAAGTCCTTCCTGAAGTCAAAGATGCTTTTCTTGTTGTTTCTAGGGAAGAATCTCATAGGGGGATTCCTTCTAGTTCTGTTAAACTTGAGAAAACTCAAGTTTCTGCTTTTGTGGCTAAGACTGTTGATGATAAGAATAAGTTTGGTAGTTGGTCTGGGGGTAATACTGGTAATGGTAATAAATCCAGTGGAAGTAATGCTAGTAACAAAGGGAATTATAATTCTTTGTTGTGTAAACATTGTGGTTTAAAGGGTCATACTATTGAGAGGTGTTTTGAAATTATTGGATATCCTCCAGGTTTTAAAAAGAATCCTAATCTTAAACCTGCAAATGTTTTTAATAACAACAAGAGTAATAATGTGGAGTTTAATAAAGACAGCAACAATGTTTTTTCTTTGAGTAATGAGCAGATGCTCAAGTTAATGAGTCTGCTCAATGACAATGGTTCTTCTTCAAGGGTTCAGGCTAATGTGGCAGGTATTGGAAATTGTTCCTTTTTTAATTGCAATGTGTTTTTTAATCAAAGTTTTTATAAGTTTTATTGTGCTACTGTTAAAACTGATGGGGTGAGTTATCATTTTGGATGGATTGTTGATTCTGGTGCTAGTCAACACATGACTAATAATACTGAAAACATGTTTAATCTTGTTGATGTGTCTGACTTAAAACTTACTGTTGGACATCCTAATGGCACATTAGCTAAGATTACACATGTTGGAAATTTGAAACTTAATAATGGTGTTGTTTTGTTTGATGTTCTGGTTGTTCCTGAGTATTGTGTTAGTTTATTGTCTGTTAATAAGTTGATTAAAGATAGTAAACTTAGAGTTGTTTTTGATGAATCAAAATGTTATATTCAGGATTTGATTCAAGGAACAGTCTTGGGGACTGGTAGTGAATTTGCTGGTCTATATTTGTTTGATAAGACTGATAATGTTCCTGCTGTTAGTAATTGTGAGTATTTTACATGTTTTGTATCTAAAGATGTTTGGCATAATAGGTTGGGTCATCCTGCTAATCAGGTTTTACAGTTGTTAAAGGGTTCTTTGGAATTGAAAAATATTAATAATGATTTGCCTTGTGATGTTTGTCATAAGGCAAAACAAATTAGAGAATCTTTTCCTTTAAGTGAACATAAATCTAAGTGTCTTGGTGAACTTGTTCATCTTGATGTTTGGGGGCCTTATAAAGTGATTAGCAGAGATGGATTCAGATATTTTTTGACTATTGTTGATGACTTTAGTAGATCTGTGTGGGTGTATATGCTTAAAACTAAAGATGAAGTTTTCCAAATGTTTATGATTTTTTATAATCTTGTTTTAACTCAGTTTAATAAGAAGATTAAGATTGTAAGATCTGATAATGGCACTGAATTTGTGAATAAAAATATGAATGATTTTCTTAGTAGTAAGGGTGTTGTTCATCAGACTACTTGTGCATATACTCCACAACAGAATGGTATTGCTGAAAGGAAACATAGGCACTTGCTTAATGTTGCAAGAAGCCTTATGTTTCAGGGGGGGATTCCTCTTATGTTTTGGTCTGAATGTGTTTTAACTGCTGCTTATTTGATTAACAGGCTTCCTTCCTCTGTTTTAAATGGTAAATCTCCTTTCTGTCTTGTGTATGGTAGAGAACCTAACCTTTCTCATTTAAGAAGTTTTGGGTGTTTGTGTTATGCAACTGTTTTAAAAACAAATGATAAGTTTTCTGAAAAATCTGAAAAATGTATTTTACTTGGTTATGCTAGTGGAAAAAAGGCTTATAAACTTTTTGGTCTTGAGAATAGAGGAATTATATATTCTAGAGATGTTAAGTTCTATGAAAATGTGTTTCCTTATAAAATGAACAGTGATCAAGTTTTAGAGTCATCAAATGAAGTTTCTACTTTGAATTTTTTTGATTATTTTGAGTCTGAAAACGCTTTCAAAACTTCAAGACCCAATGATGATGAGGAAGGGAATACTTCTTTGAGTAGAGAGGGTAGTAGATCTACTACTGAGGATGTAACTAATAACAGTAATAGTCAACCAGATATTGATATTAATCAAGCTGGAAATGACTTAGTTAATAGTTTACCAAGTAGTAGTAATAGATTAACTGCAACTCCCATAGGAGAAACAGATGTATCTGAGGGCAATTTTGGTTTAAACAATGAGGTTCTTGAAAATTTTTTAAACAATGAGACAGAGGAGGTTGGACAGAGGAAGTCTAAAAGAGTTACTAAGTTTCCTGCTAAGCTAAATGATTATGTGCTTAATACTTCTCTAAGATATGGTTTGTATAAGTTTTGTAATCATGCTATGCTTGATATGAAAAATTTTGGTTTTACTTCTAGTCTTAACAAGAGTTATGAACCATCTTGTTATGAAGATGCTTGTGATGATCAAAATTGGATTAATGCTATGAATCTTGAAATGCAAGCTTTGTATGAAAATGGTACTTGGGATCTTGTTGACCTTCCTGTTGGTAGAAAGCCTATTAAGTCTAAGTGGGTTTATAGAATAAAATATCTTTCAACTGGTGAAGTTGAAAGATATAAGGCAAGACTTGTGGCTAAAGGTTGTAATCAAAGGGAGGGTATAGACTATGAGGAAACTTTTAGTCCTGTGGTTAAAATGAGTACTGTTAGATGTTTGATTAATCTATCTGTGCAAAATGGGTGGAGTCTTTACCAGATGGATGTTAATAATGCTTTTTTGTATGGTGATTTAAAAGAAGAAGTGTATATGATTCCACCATCTGGATATTCTAAACCTGGTGACAACAAAGTTTGTAAGCTTAAAAAGTCTTTATATGGTCTTAAACAGGCTCCTAGACAATGGAATAATAAGCTTACTGAAACATTGTTAGATGCTGGTTTTACTCAGTCTAAAAATGATCATTCTCTATTTGTTAAAACAGATGGAAAGATTAAATTGTTCTTGCTTGTTTATGTGGATGATCTTGTTTTGACTGGAAATTCTGAAGTTGAGATTGATAAGTTCAAAAAGTTTTTAAACAATAGGTTTAAAATCAAAGATCTTGGAGAACTTAAGTACTTTCTGGGAATTGAAGTTCTTAAAACTGAAAAAGGTTTGTGTTTAAGTCAGAGAAAATATTGTTTAGAACTGTTAAATGAGTATGGGTTGTTGGCTTGTAGACCTGTTGTTACACCTTTACCTGAAAATATTGTACTTGCTCATAAAGAATCTGATGGTGATAGTTATTTGATTAATATTACCAACTATCAAAAACTTGTTGGAAAGTTAATCTATTTAACTTTAACTAGACCTGATATATCTTATGCTGTACATTGTTTAAGCCAACACATGCATGCTCCTTTACAGTCACATTTTGACTTAGGTTTGAGAGTGTTAAAGTACTTAAAACTTGCACCTGGGAATGGTATTAGTTTTAATAAAAGTACTGAAGGGTATAAAGTTGTTGCTTATTCTGATTCAGATTGGGCTAAATGTCCTATAACCAGAAGATCAGTATCTGGTTATTGTGTTTATGTTAATGGCAATCTTGTAATCTGGAAAAGCAAAAAGCAAGCTACCTTGTCTAAATCCTCAGCTGAAGCTGAGTATAGAGCAATGGCAGCTGCTACTTGTGAAGTTATGTGGATTGTCAAGCTGTTAAGTGAGTTTGGTATAACCAACTTGCTTCCTGTGAGCTTGTGTTGTGATAATAAGTCTGCTATGCAAATAGCTGCTAATCCAGTTATGCATGAGAAGACTAAGCATTTTGATATTGATGTGCATCTTGTCAGAGAGAAGGTAAATTCAGGGCTTATTAGAACTGTTAAAGTGGATTCTAAAAATCAAATTGCTGATGTTCTAACTAAGGCCTTGGGTTCATTTCAACATGCTCTCTTGGTCAAGAAGCTTGGCATGGTTAACTTGTTTGGTTTACAAGCTTGAGGGAGGGTGTTAAAAGTTATAACACTTTTGACAAGCTTGTATATTTTCAGGGACTTCTTTGCAATTATTATTAGTGTATTACTTGCATCTTTTCTTGTTTTGTATATTTGTTGTTTATGCAGGGACCTTAAGTGCAATTGGGTATTGAGAGTTGTATATAGCTGGCCAGCGTTGACTCGTTTCATTCATTCATTCCATTATCTTCACACACACAAAGAAATCTTCTCTCAATCGTTCAGTTACGAATCTTTTGGTTTGGTTGCAGTTTTAGTTTTAGATCATCTTGATCTAGTTTTTATAGTTTGGTTAGGATCTTGTAAGCGTGAGTAATTGTTTAGATTTGATAGAATCCACCTAGTGGGGACTATCTTTCTTTCTGGTTGTATTGTTTGGTGAGCATCCGTGTTGGGGACTCATCTTCTTGTGTTTATAGTTTTAATAAAAGATATCACTAAAGGGGTGGTTGGTTGAGTGATTAAAATCTATCTTGTTGGTTTTGGTATCATTTTTACAAGTATATTAATTTACAACAATATGTTGATTAGGTCAAAGATCATATAATAGTTTACAAATAGTTCATAGAAACTAATGAAAAGATATAACATATGACAAAATTAGGTGAATCATTAACCGAAATCATGAGTGACACAAAAGACCGACAATCTCCTTGAAATGCAAATGAAGGGTTTTAGTTGGAATTTAAGCCGACAAGAAGCCTTGTTCTTTAAGAAAGATATACTCCGTATTAATTACTCAGTATTAGGGTTAAACCAAATAATATTATTCCAACTATTTCATCGTTTCAATTAGAAAATTCATAGTATATATTATTAAAAACTTACGGAATAGTTCATTATGACTATCTAGAAGTTTTAAAATATTAAAGCAAAAATATACTACTAGATGATTAAGATTTACTCCGTACTATCGACTATCGAAATGATTATAGAATCCAAACAAAACAAACTACAGTCTATAAAGGCAACTCATATTCCGATGTGATAACTACAATTTGACATATGACATTTGACATTTGACATGAGTATATGACAACTCAAAACCTTAAAGTTCACTCAACATGACAACTATTCAAAACAAATATGTGCAAATACAATAACAAAAAAGAACGTATTAATTTTGGTTAGATCTTACAAAAATATCGATCCTCATATATGGATATGTATTTTTGTGTTATTGTTGGGATGGAAATATATTATTTTCATGAAGTATAAAATTGAGGTTTGTAAGTATTTGATCCTTCAAAGTTTTATAAATAAGAATTATATTTTATAAAGGTAGTCAATAACAGAGTTAAAGCAATTAACAGCAAAAAAAAAAATCAGATTTCAACTTTTTGCTAGAATATACTAGAGACATATGTTTTCTGGTAATGTTGATTTTCAAATTTTGACCGGTTATTTCACAGAGTTTCAGCTCACTATTACACAAACTCAAAACAGGTATAATTATCCATTTTTAAGAATGACGTATCACGAAACAATATAGAAAAATCATGGTCATACAATAATCTATGTAATTAAAATTGGCAACCGGATACATGTATACGTGACAATCTGTATATAATTACCTTGTATACGATTTTATGTGCTAATGAACTATCCTGCTAGTTAATTTCCATCTACTCATTGGGCTTGACGTCTAAGAAGTCATGCAACAAGCTGGCCAGAGTTAAAACATGATTCCTTAGTCACATTTGACCGAGTGATATACAATGTGGTACCATGAGTCTATTTTTTATTTTAAACAGTTATTAATTCTAATAAAAGACTATCAAAAAACTTCTGAAGAAAAGATTTCCATGTGTCTACTTAATGATACTATATGAACATGGATGGAAAGGAATGCACCTAGATTACAAACCTAAATATGAAAGTACCATCATTAGATATATTCATATTTATGAAAAGAAAATGTCTCAAAAGTTCATACCATAAATGAATTTTAGGGTATACGCTTGTAAGATGAATGGTGAATAATTTTTTTGAACAAAATAGGAATAGGATATATTTCTTATTAAAAAAAAAGGTTAATAGCATGATAATTTATTATAGTTGTAACGATATACTTTTACATGTATCGAATAATTTTATTTTTTTTGCTATTTTGTGTAATAAACTCGATTTTATTGTCTTATATATACTTTATAATCATTTTGCTATTCATTCTATTAACTTGTGAGAGGCGAAATGATCATAAAATACACAGAAAAGACAACAAAATCGAGTTTAGGACATAAAGAAATAAAAAAAAAATTTGTCCAATATATATAAAAGAATATCGTGATAACTACGTTACATTTAGTAGCCATTTGTTAAAAAAAAGTTTAAAGAATAATAATATACTTATATGATATTATTAGGGTTATAAAGTTCTAAAAAAAATACTCCTTATGAGAGTTTTGTTTAGTGTAAAAAGAGAGATTATCCTTTGCCAATATATCCATAAATAAACTTGATGTGAAGATATTTAATTTAACAAGATGACATTATTTAATTGACATGTAATTAAATAATATTATCTTCGTTCCAAAATTATTGTCCACAGATAAAAAACCACACGGTTTTAGAAAAATATTATTTTTTCAATTTTTTCTTTCTTACTTTTTGCAGAATGACAGTTTTACCCTTAACCAATTAATTTTATACTTCTTTTATTGTTTGTAATAATAACCTCAAGTGAGGGTAATATGGTAAACTCAAACAAAATTCTCTATCTAATTTTGGAAGTTTTGAAAGTGGACAATAATTTTAGGATAACTCAAAATGTAATAGTAGACAATAATATTGGGACGGAGGGAGGTAGTATGTGTCTTGAGACCTTAGGCTAGGCACAACGCATGGGGGTCGCGACCTAGTTTTTTCGGCCGGCGACCTAGTGCGACCTATTTGCCACAACCCGGCGACCTAGTGCGACCTAGTTGAAAAAAAAAAAAAAAAATTTTTTTTAAACACAATAAATTTAATAAAAAACATTACATTTATTTAAAAAAAAACATTACACAATTATTCGAAATTAAAAAACATTAAACTTTAAATGGGTGATATCGCCATTATCCATTGCGATTATTCCAAATGTGTTCCACTAGATCGGCTTTTAGGTTGAGATGTAGATGTGGATCGACTATTTGCTGAGTAATTTGAAGCCTTTCTTCATGCGTATTTATCGGATCGTTATCAGCATGTTCTTCTACTTGATGATAATTGGGTGATATCGCCGCCCCCTATGTTTAATAACCATATTGTGTAATATGATACACGTGTACATTATGTCTGATAGTCGACTTTTTGACAATCCTCGGGCCGGGATATCAATCATCTTCCATTTTGCTTTCAATACACCGAAGGCTCGCTCTATATATATACGACCGTTTTTTGGGGCGTGATGCTTCATAAGCCTGTTCGCAAGCTTGCGTAAAAGCTTCTAACTCACTAGTAACTTCTTCTTCGTCGTCGGAAGAGTCGGCAAAAAACAATTCATAAGACATTTTTGGAGATTTGTGTGTTATATTTTTGTGATAATTGGTAATAAAAATAGGGTATTTATAGGGAATTTTAAAAATATAGCCGTTTGAATTTTTTTTAAAAAGCCAAATATGACCGTTTGAAATTTAAAAATTCACAAGGCTTAAACAACTCACAATTTAACTAGGTCGGGACTAGGGTCGATTTACCCTCGATTTACACCGGCGACCGAATCGCCGCAACGCGACGATTCGGTCGCGACCGACGATCGACCGAATATATTCCAGGGCGTTGCGCCCAGCCTTAGAAAGACTGCTCTCAATGTAAACTTTTTAATTTAATTGAAATGACATGTTTAGTATATCTCACTTTTATAAGTTCTGCTCCTTCAATTTTAATATACCTAAAAATAAAGTATATTACACATATTAATACATACACATATATTTTTATACTTTTAATTTAATTATAAAAGTCATAATTGTTTTAAGGATAAAAAAAAGTACCATACCCTTGTCATATATATATACAAAATACTAAAAATACATACAATGTCGGGGAATACATGCACAAGTACTTTAATAGATGTTCGTAACGGAAAATATTAGGATGTCATACAAGTACATGTGACGTATAAGGTCAAAAAGACAGTATGAACGACAATTTCATCAAACATAACAGCAAACAGCAACCTGAAATTATGGTTCCGTTATATTTTTGTGTGTAAACATGATATCACATTATTTATCCATAAAATCATTAAAATTGTTTTAGAGTATATATTTGTACATATTAGAATTTAAATGTAAAATGTATGATACTGACACGTAACATTATATTCTTATCACAGGAAAATTATAACATAAAAGCAATGTAAAATATGTATGTTATGTGTAAAAGATATGAGAGAAAAAATGAACGAACTAAAACCTGTTGCTGGAGAGCAAAGATGTGAGAAACACACCCGTAGATAGGGTCTTTAAGCCTTGCTTGAGCTTCATAACAAATGGTAACAACCGCGTCATGACGCCTTTCAGCAGGAAGATGAAACAATAGTTTCGAGACATTACTAGCACCAAACACTTTGTGAACCGCGGCAAAATGGGCTGCACCTTGATCCGAATCGAAATAAGGTGCAAAGATACACCCTGCCACACATTTTCTCCTCAAGAACTTGCAAGCTCCACAAGGGCCTCCACTGCCATGACTTCCTCCGCTACCGCTGCCACCGCCACTGTTGTTACTAGTGCTAGGATGACTTGAGCTCATTTTTGAAAATGGTATTTAATTTATGGGTTGGTGGATAGATAATTTAGGGTTTTGGTGTGTGGTTTAGGGGATTATAAGAAGAAAATGAAAGCTTTGAAGGCACGATAAGATATAAAACCAAAATTAAACAGCTTGCGTGAAGCAAACATAGCATATAGCCAGCTTGTTATCCTTCATCTTGTGAACTTGGCTATATTACTATATCATGCTTTCTCTCACTCTCTCTCTCTAGAAGTATGTATCTCTCTCACTATATAAATATGTGTATATGTGTTTGTATGTATGTGTGTATCTCTAATGTAGTAATGATGACTTGATATCCATATGTATATGGGCTGAAAATTGCTTTATAACAATGATGTAAAAGTTTTCCACTTTATGTCATGTATCCATGTTTTCAACTTATAGTATTTTACACCCCTATACTACAATATTTCACGATACCTTTTGATGTTATATGTGGAACTTTGAGTATTAATGTGTAAGAGTAACGTAAAAGGTGATGGATACATTAATAAAAGACTTCCTTAACTTTCTTTAGGTCGCTATATGATATGTAAATATTTTAAGCAAAAATATATATATTTTTTTTAACGACATTTTATTAGAAGAAACTAGCAAGATGCTAAGATATTACAACGAAATAAGGTAAGGATTTTTTAACCAATCCACCCAACTAAAAGTAATTCGACTTCTATATCGACACCAATAAAACGAATATAACACTATGTCCTCGAAGATGCTATCCTTGGCAGGGGTCTTCTTGCCAAAAATTAAAGAATTCCGAAAAGACCAAATAAACCACCATAAGCTGAAACAAACTCCTTCTAAAAGCCTTTTGAGATTACATGACAGTCTAAGATTAAGAATCCAATCAGCCCAATCTTCAAATGTAGATCCCTCCAGCTCTTTCACATTCCACCAGTTACATATCTTCCTAAAGATATCTCTCACAACATGGCAATCAAAGAACAAATGACTCGAAGATTCCACCGCTCTATTACAAATGGAACATAAGATAGACAGAATATCCATACCTCTTCGAGATAAATTCCAACGAGTAGGCAAACCTTCCAATCTCACCTTCCAAGCATGGACATTGATCTTGATTGGCACCTCCTTAATCCATCTGGTTTTAGTCGACACACATGGCAGATAAATAGAATCAATAACATTTCTGACCGAAGCAACATAAAATTCCCCTAAACTAGTAAGAGACCATGACCATCTATCATCCACTGTGGAAAGCATTACTCCTTGCATATTCTCTAACAAACTAGCCCACTGCTCATTCTAAACCCCACCCCTCGGATGGCGACGAAACGAAGAATGAAGGGTCGTCTGCTTTAATTTATCTGCTACTAAAATCATTTTATTTTGTTCTAAAGCGTACATCCGAGGAAAGGACTCCTTCAACCGCATCTCCCCCCTCCAACTGTCCTCCCAAAACAGAGTATTCAACCCATTACCAACCTTCTTTTTCATTAGACGACACAGATCCATCCCTTGGGAAGACAATCGACCCAACTCTTTGATAATGTTACACCAAATTGACTTTTGGACATACCCCGATCTACTGCCAATTTTCCATCCCTTCCACGAATTGCTTTTATAACACGAGACCACAACGATTCTTTTTTAGAAACAAAACGCCATACCCATTTGAACATTAAAGCTCTATTTAAACCGTACAAACTAGCAACCCCAAGCCCACCCTTCTCTTTTGAAGCTAACACATTTTTCCAACGAACCCATGTAGCCTTCTTACTATTTAGCTCAGCCCCATTGAAAAATTGACAACGAATAGATTCCATACGCTGAATGCAAGCCATAGGCACCTTAAAAAGAGACATGTGATAAATCGGCATCGAACCAAGAACCGACTTTAGAAGAGTTAGACGTCCTCCTATAGACAAAGTTTTCATCTTCCATTTCGAAAGACGGTTCACCATTGTATCGACTACCTCATTCCAAGACTGAATCTTAGACATACACCCTCCAACTTTCGCCCCCAAATATTGGAAAGGAGCCTTAAGAATCCCACATCCAATACGAGATGCTTCTGTATTAATGATATCTTCAGAAACCTCAATACCCATTAAGTTACTCTTTCTCATATTAATATTTAGACCCGAAGCACGGTGGAAGCACTTCAGCATATAGATAAGAGTTTCGATATTCTTGTTGCTCCATTGACCCATAAAATTGCATCATCCGCATAGAACATATGCGTTAAATGCATATTAGGACTTAGACTAATACCATTAAACATGCCCGCATCAACTACTCTTTTGAATGACAAATGTAGGCTTTCCATAACTAATATGAATAGGAAAGGAGAAAGAGGATCACCTTGTTTTAGACCCTTGTAGAATTTAAATTCCTTCGTAGGGCTACCATTCACAATCACCGAACCCCACGAAGAGCGAAGACATTCTTGAATCCAGCCACACCATCTATTTCCAAACCCAAAACTCCTCAAAAGGTCATCTAGATAATCCCATCAGACGGAATCATATGTTTTCTCAAAATCAACCTTGAAAATAGATTTTTTCTTTTTAACTTTGCACCATTGAATAGTCTCGTTAAGGATAAATGGACCATCAAGAATTTGACGATCCGTAACAAACGCCGATTGCACTTCACTAACAAGATTTTTCAAAACCAGCACAATACGATTTGCTAAAATTTTAGCAACAATTTTATATAAATACCCAATTAAACTTATAAGTCGATAATCTTTTACCATTTTAGCATCAGGAATCTTTGGAATCACAACAATAAAGGATGAATTACATCCCTTAGGGAATACTCCAGAGTCGAAAAAACACTTAACCGCCGCTACCACATCACATGCCACGATGTCCCAGTATCGACGAAAAAAACCAAAAGAAAACCCATCCGGCCCCGGGGATTTATCTATCCCACAGTCCCAAACAGCTCTTTTTATCTCTTCCTTAGAAACCTCTACTTCTAATTCCTCCTTCTGGTCCAAAGTTAGCTGATGAGGGAATTCAAAATTAAGAACTGGTCTTACTGTAGACGGTTTCTCAAACCAACCCATAAAATGATTTTTAAACTCTTCTTTAACCAATCCCGGGTTGTCAACCCATTTTCCTTCCTTCATAATACCACGAACAGTAAGTTGATTCCGCTTCTTATTAAGAATCCCATGGTAGTATTTTGAATTCTCATCACCTTCAATCGCCCATTTAATCTTAGCCTTTTGAGCCACTTCCATACCATGCAATTTTCCCAATTCAAGCATCTCCTTAATAATATTCCGTCGAGTGTTAAAAATATTTTCCGACATATCACCATCATCAATACTCTTCTCAACAGCACACAAATCTTTCTCGAGGGATTTTTTCTTATTAGAAAAACTTTGTCTTGAACCATTCCAAAGACGGATATTCTTCTTAAGAAGCTTCAATTTATGCATAAGCTTAAGCATAGGATTACTATCCACCACTACCTCGTCATTCCAAGAATCCAGAACAATCTTCTCAAAACCATCTATTTCAAACCAATAATGAAACAGCCGAAAAAGGATAGGCCCGTAGTCATATGTTGTCTCTCGAAACATAATAGGTCTATGATCCGATAGATACCTATCCAAAGAGATAGCCGGAATATTTGGAAGCACACTTACTAAACTCTCGGAAACAAAGAAGCGGTCAAGTTTGCTCATTTTCGATGCAGTTTTATGACACCATGTAAATGAACAACCTCCAAGAGGAATTTCTTCTAAGTTTGAATTTGAAATGAAGCTGTTTAACACATCCGCACTATAAGCATTGAAAACCGTCCCATATCTTTCATGCTTATTTCGAACCTCATTAAAGTCCCCCATAACAATCACCTCACCTTTCCAATTCCCAATCACATAACCCAAGTAATCCCGCAGCATTCTCTTTTCAGAGAACTCTTGGGGAGCATACACCGAAATAATCAAAAAACTTATCCCACTGCTTACCTATTTACCTCTTACCATTACAAAATAGTCGGAGATAGTCGAGTTACACATCTTAAATGAAGCTTTATCCCACACACAAAGTATCCCACCCGAGTTCCCTACCGCGGGACTAAAAACATATTCAAAAGAAAAATTACCCCAACAATTCTTGACATCGAACAACTCAATCGACTCCATTTTCGTTTCTTGTAAAGAAAGAAAATTTACCTTATTCAAAGAACAAATCCCCTTTACCCACTCCTTTTTGGCCTTAGCATTGAGGCCTTGAACATTAAGAGACACCATATTCATCGGAACACCTCTTCCTCTCCTTGTAAATTAACTATCTCTTCAATATTATTCATACACCCTTCCATATTGTAGCCCATGGTTTGC
The DNA here is from genome assembly GCA_025667525.1 of Glebionis coronaria. Lineage (NCBI taxonomy): Eukaryota > Viridiplantae > Streptophyta > Magnoliopsida > Asterales > Asteraceae > Glebionis > Glebionis coronaria. Next base: position 145,023,520 of record CM046878.1, read on the forward strand.
CCCACCTTGATCAATTCATCCATGACACTTAATAACGACCCCCCTGTACGAGGAACTTCAATATTTTTGAAATGACCGCCCATTGATGAAGCTCCCTTCCTACCTACACTTTTACTTCCACCCATTACCGAAGCACCAGAAGGTTGCTTTTCATCTCCCACAAAGTCAGTACCATCATTCTGCAAGCCATCATCCTTGGTCACACTTGGGGTGAAACCTGGAGGATTTACCAAATGGATCATCTGAATTTAACTCATTTTCATTGTTTGCACCACATAACTCTCCCTCCTCTACCTTATCCTTATCTTCACCTGTTTCTGTTCTATATCTTTGTTCAGCAAAGGGTATATTTAAAATGGATCATCTGAATTTAACTCATTTTCATTGTTTGCACCACATAACTCTCCCTCCTCTACCTTATCCTTATCTTCTGCCATTTTCATATCCTGAGTTAAGATAACCTCATTCTCTCCTTGAACCTGCATATCATTATCATCAAAATCCTCCTTGACAACTCCGTCGACATGCTCTTCTTCAGATATGATGTCCTCCTCATCATTCTCAATGAAATTCGGAACCCAACCCGTTGTTTCTTTAGCTCTCACCCAATACCCTTTTCCTTTAAAAATGATCTTAAACGCCTCAAAGATATTAGTCCTCACCGTCGTAAGAATACACAAGCGTTTACTATGAAAAAAATCTTCTTCTGAGTCTTTCATTAATATAATACTTCCCCATTTGGCCGCAATACGTTTAAAAGTATTATTAGACCAGACCTTAAATGGGACACCCTCTACATCCACCCATGTAATTCTAGCGTCGAGAATAAAATCATATAAAGCTGGAATTATATGAGAGAACCAAGACCCCACTCCCGTACATGTACGAAACTTCTCTTTGGTCTCCTCGGACTTAAATCTCAATTTTATCCAGAGACCACCTAAATACCCCAGCTCAATGATGGAGGCCCAAGTATTGAAGAACGGGCTGACTTGTTTCTGGAGGCCCGAGATCGCGTGACGAAGAGGGGTTTAGTAAAATGGGCATAACTTTTGCATCCTAAGTCCGTTTTCAGCCCGTGACCTGTCAAAACATGCGTAAAAAGGAGACCGACGACGCTGTAACCATCTTTTAGCTGGTTGCGGATTTTTCAAGGCCCGAAAAGCCTTTTTACTATCAGTTTTTTGCATTTTTATGTTTTTTTCACTTTCAGTTGGACTTTGTCATTGGGCTACGGTCCAGCCCGTTGGATTTTTAGGGTTTTTCTTTGTTTGCAGTCATTATTTAATGAATCTGTTGTAACCCTAGCAAGACAGTTATCAGTTTAATAAAAGTTAAACCATTGGCCGTTGAGTTGCCGTGTTTTACCCTAATTTTCGGGCATTCTTCAGAATCAACGATTATTAGCAGAATTGTTTGTGGCATTCTTGTTGAATCAACAGATCCAATTACTTATCTTTGTTACTTTGTTTTTTAGTCTACATCAGTTGGTATCAAGAGCCAAAGTTCCTGATCAAGATGCCTCCAAGGAGAACTAGGCCTATTCACGATGTGAATGAACAGGAATTTGAGCAGCGTATGATGGAGAGAATGGAGGAGCGATTCGATCAAATGTTTGATCAATTGACCGACCAGATGAACACTTTGATGAGCAATAGGAGGCCTCGTAATCGCCGTCATGAGGAAGAAGATGCAGATCTGGAAGAAAATCCGTTTGGTGATGGTTTGTCTGATGATGAACAATCAGTAGGGCGACGGATGAGAGATCGCAGTGGGAATAATGATATGCGTTGGGAGACTGGAATGAGGGTTAATATTCCTGAGTTTAATGGGGACACTTTAAAGCCTGATGAGTTTATTGATTGGCTTGTTGCTGTTGAAGAAGTATTTGAATTCAAAGAAGTTCCAGAAAACAAAAGGGTTTCGTTGATAGCTACCAAGTTACGTGGTCGGGCATCCGCGTGGTGGCAACAATTGAAACTGACGAGGAACAGAGTTGGGAAGTCAAAGATCACGAGTTGGCAGAAGATGAAGAAAGTCATGAGGGATAATTTTATTCCTCATAACTACCAGCGAATGATGTACCAGCGGTTACAGAATCTAAAACAGGGGGCTAAGTCTGTTGAAGATTACACGACCAAATTTTACCAACTAATTGCAAGGAATGACGTTCAAGAGACAGAAGATCAGCTTGTCTCTTGTGACACCCTAGAATCGAGGTCATTAACGATACCCTAAATTACGCTAATTTTTGAAATTTTTAATAAATTTTAATTTCTATACTTATAAGTATTTTGGTTAAAGCCGATGTTCGAGGTTATAATTTTTACGATTGACGTTTTAAGAAGGACGATGACGATTACGATCCCGAGGGATGCCCAATTTTATATAATTTTTGACGATTTATCGATAATGTAATTTTTCGAGAATTTTATTTACGGTTCGTGTTAAGTTGAGTCGGGTGAGTTTTATAGCCTTCCGAGTACATTTAAAGTATCCCAAAAATATTTTGGAGCGTTCGGGAAGATTTCCGACTCCCGTAAAATTTTCAAAATTGACAAATGAGTCGAACCCGCAAAGTTTTGAGGACGTTTTTCATTTAAGGCCAAAAGAAACTAGAAATTGCCATTTGGTCCCTCCCAACCCACCAAAAAGGCCAAAATTGAAACACACACAAACACATACAACACTTACACCAAAAATCAAACACTCTCTCCCTCCTCTCTCTCTAAAGCCGACGGACACCCCCAACACCACAAAAAATTCACCAAAAATCTTTTTCCACTTGATTTTCTAAAAATCTAAGGTTAGACCACGTCTAGTTTGGTCATTCCCTACATATTCATGTGCTCAAATCCCACATGCATTAACAAAAATTTTCCAAGATTTTTCCATATGATCCAAATCCGTTTTTGTGGCTAAATGTGCTAATGCATGTTGATTTTAAGTGTTATGGATGCAAGAACACCAAGAAAACCCACCAAAATTAATTTGGTTGTGGTGATTGGGTCACCCAAACCCCACGGCAATGGGGGTGTTTGGGGAGCCATGGTGGTTGTTGATTTTGAGTGTTATTATTGTGTTTGGTTCATTGTTTTAGGATGTTTTACATAGGTTTTATTAGTTGCATGTACATTTCTTTGAATTTTTGAATTTGAGATTGGTTGATCAATAGGGGTAGGACTGAAAATTGATGTTAGGATATGTTTGGGAAGGCTTAGGATGATGTTTAGTGGTGGTTAGAAGGCTTGGAATCGAGTCTAAGTGCGTTTTTGGTATGGTCATTTTTAGGCAGAAACATTTGGTCCATTTTATAAAAATTATTTTTTTTCCAGGTCTTGAAAACTAAATGTAGTGATAGAGGGTCTTTGTAGCTTTAATTTGGTATAAGGTAGAGCCCGTGACTCAAAACGAGCTAAAAGTTATGACATTTTAAAGATCGGGTACCGGGAGACGAGGACTTTCATAATCCGAATTTGTGCAAAGTTTTAGTCAAATCCCGAGGGTCACAAGTATAAATTGGTAAATGGTCAAGAGTCAAAATTTGGTCCCTAACCTGTATAAATGGGTCTATATGTTGACTTAGGTGTCAAAGAAGTCAAAGGTATTTTTCATATAGGTCAAAGAGGTCAAAATTGGTCGAAGCGCAATTTCAGCCCGTAAAATGTAGTCGTGGAAAAGAGTTGCGTAACGGGTCGTAAAAGTAAAAACTTTTATTGGGCTTAAAAACATGTTATCTACAGGTCATATAGGATTTTTGGAAATTTTGTCAAATTTTATAAGTGTGGTTTAATAAGGTAAAACAGCCCGTACTTTAGTCAAGTACCGGCGAGAACGAGTAAAAATGGATAACATAAGTAATGAGAACAAATGGTATAAAATGAGTGATACTTGTTGTTATGTTTTTGGCGTGAGTTATACTTGTCCTAAGTGACTAGTATATATGTATTTTATACAGTACCGTAAAGTATTTAAATGAGATTACTCATTACGCGTTATTTGTGATAGGTGTTGATTCACCCGGGCATCCGTTACATCGTCAGTGATCATCCCTCGAACTACCGACTACTTAAGATATAAGGTGTGAATTTATAGCCTCGCTTATACTTATTTCATATTGTTTTACCCGCGAGGGAAATGCATGCTAGTTTTTAAAAGGAACGTATATCATGAATGATTGTTAGACCCGAAAGTTGCCTTAGAATTGTGTTGAGTACCAAAGTTGCAAAAGTCCCTAAAATCATGAACTATTAACTATTGTCCTGCCCTCGAGTAGGGGGAAATAGCCGCTTATGCAATTTGTAGTACTACGGGGTTAACGACCCAATGCTAGCCGAGAAGCTGTACTTTTAGTAAGTTCTGCGGTAGATTATTTTGTATGAGAAATAAGGTATAATTGCAACTGATGCCTTTAGAAGGGGCACTGGTTTCATCTGAATCACGCCGGTATTATTTACGCGGGTGATTGAGTTAACGGATTAGTGTCATGAGCTTAAACACAATTGTCAGTATCCTGATTATAGTTTGTTTGATCGACAAGACTATAAATGATCACGAATGGTTTTTATTATATATACGTTCAAATGGATTGAAAAACCTATGAATTCCACTCAACGTTTTCGTTGACCAAATTTTTGGCATGTGTTTCAGGTAACCGCTGAGGTGTAGGATGGAGCATGCATGGGATGGATGTTGTGTGTACGGCTTGGAGTCCGCTTGTTTTTCCCTCCTTTTCTACTTAAACAATATTTTTAAGTTTAATGTCATGTGGTTGTAAACTGAAATTCTTGGGTTGAGATTCATGGGGACCGAAAACGCTAAACTCTGTGCACTATTTGGGGTTGGAAAAACTGTGGACATGTATCATCTAACAATTTTAAATTTCAAGTTTTAAGTTGACGTCTTTTTAGCGTCGTTTGATATATCTTGTGTGCGATGAATACTGTGTAGCACCCATTGTTGTAGTTCCGCTGCGCATAACAATTGTGGGGGTGTTACAGATTGGGTATCAGAGCCACGAGTTATAGAGAACTAGGTCGTTTTTGAAAATCCTAAACTATAACTTTTGGTGTCGTAAGAAAGGGTCCAAGCACACACAACTATCCTGCATGGCTCCGGTAAGATTTATTGTTGTATTTATGGCATTTGACGTATACTTTTGAGTAAAGTATATATGTGGGTAATTATTACGTAAGTATGGAATTACTATATGTAGACGTTGAATTTTACGTGAAATATCCGACATCGTAATTTTTGTATTAATCATGCATGAGCATCATATTATTACATTTTGGGCATATGTACCACCTTTGCATTGCATTTGCATGCATATATTTATAATTATTGTATAATTACTTATATACCCTCCGAAATTCGCTGTTATTGCAGGAATGGCCGAGGTACCGCCCAACGATAACGGAAACGATTACGTCGTAGGTCACGAAGGGGGACCGTTTCCTCCGAACCCGCCGGACAATAATAATGGATGGATCGCTCCAGAAGACGAAATAGGGCCGGAAAACGACAATGGCGAAAGTGAGGTGGATAATTTCAGCATGAGTAGTGACGAGAATGAGGATTCCGAAGAAGAGCCCGAGGAGCTATCGGATGATGGCATTCTCGAGGATGCCGTAGGCCAGACCGAACCCGATTTGTTTCAGTCCCCGAATTCGCCGAAGGGTTATGAGGTACCACCGACCGGTCGTTATGAGCAGCAAACCTTTAATCGCCCGATGGACAATTGTAAGGATTATTTGAGAACCGTGCCAGGATTTGTTCGAGAAAGTAATGGGAGCAGTGGAGAGTCCAGCAAGTCGTCCAAGTCGCCATCGATTCATGAGAATATTGCAAGGGTCTACTTTCCGAGACCGAGACACTACTGGGATCCCGCAGGTCGTTTGGGGAGGATGGAAAGGTTGATGTATGAGCGGTTTGTAGTTGAGACTAGGGTGATTAAGAAGTTTGATAAGACTGAAAGGGAACATCAAAGACTGTTGGAAAGGACGGCAAGGATTGAGTATGACGGGAATGTGAACAAAAGTGACATCAACAGTTTAAGATCAATGGTTGCGAATTTAAGTGCTAGTCTTGACAGTGTTAGGGAGGATCAGGTGAGGTTGTCGAGAATGCAGAGTTGGGAGCATCGTGTGAGGGATTCATTGCCCCCGGATTGGAGATTCGTGGACGATTTGGAGATGGAGGCGAACGACTTCATGATTCAGCCGCCTACTAGAGGTGCTTGTATTACGGTGGGAAGTCAGGTAGCGATTGAGTGTGGATCCACATCAGGGACGAGAAAGGAAACAGAATGTGGGCCAGAGGAGAAAGGAAAAGGAAAAGTGGATGATGTGGATGAGGACGTTAGTGATGAGGAAACCGAGGAAGACGACGACGAGCCGCCATCCAAGAGGCAGTGTGGATCACCACATGCCTAGTTACTTGTTTTGTATTTTCTTTGATCATTGTAATAGAACTATTTTGGACCTTTGTATGATGGTATTATGACAAGAAACTCAAGTACTTGATGTTTTGTGGTGAACGATTGTAGTGGCAATACTTGTCACGATTTTGGTTAATTATCAATACAATCTATGTTACCTTTCATGATCTGTGATATGTCTTAAATTTGATCTTTTGTGGTGTGAATTGATGAATATTAGTAACTCCGTAGTGATGTGTCGTTGTATGTATTTTATGTCTGGGAAACTTGATATGAATACTTACATTGTTTTTCTATTTTCCTTGTCTTGCAGAAAGAGATATTCGATAACACCATGCCTCCAAAGTTGACTGCGATCGTGTTAACACCATGATTCAGGAAGCTATAGCAAATGCGTTGGAAGCGGACCGAGCTGGGAGAAATCAGGATCCAGGAAGGAACGCGGGGAGACAGCAAGCCCCGAGGGTGTGTACCTATTCTAGCTTTATGAAGTGCGGTCCCACGCAGTTCCGTGGAACGGGTGGAGCTTTAGAACTTAGACGATGGTTGGAAAAGGTTGAAAGTACGTTTGAAATCAGTGGTTGTGCAGAAGCGGATAAAGTAAAGTTTGCAGCAGCTACGTTTCTCGATGATGCGTTAAGTTGGTGGAATACCCAGGTAGCTACGGTTGGATTGGCTGTAGCAAATGCAAGGACGTGGAATGCGACCAAAGCTTTGTTGACTAAGAAGTTTTGCCCAGAGGAGGAATTGGGGCAATTGGAGGACGAATTGAGGCATTTGACCTTGAAGAATAACGATATAGCTGCTTACACCAGGAGATTCAATGAGTTAAGTCTTTTGTGTCCGGACATATTTGCCAATGATGCCAAGAAAATGAAGCAGTATATTAAGGGTTTATCTAGTAATATCAAAGGTGAAACAACTTCGTCAAAACCTGGAACGTTTGATGAAGCGGTTCAAATGGCACACGCTTTGATGGACGTTAAGCTTCAGGACAAGCAGAACTACATTGCTGAAGGCAACAAAAGGAAATGGGAAGCGGCACAAAGTAATCAATCCCAAGGCCAGAACCGAGGTGGAAACCGAAACAACCATGGGCCGAACCGTAATCAGCAGTTTAATCAGAGAAGGAACGAAGGGATGAGGGCCGTGACGAACCCTAGAGGTGTGAAAGTGAATCCCCATTGTGGTAAGTGCAACTTGTATCACGTTGGAAATTGCCCGCCGGCATGCGGCAAGTGTGGAAAGGCAGGTCATAGGACATCTGGTTGTCGAACGGGAGGAGTAGCCACTGGGGCTAATGCTATCAGGACGAGGGGATGTTATAGTTGTGGAGAAAGGGGTCATGTGCAAGCGAATTGCCCAAAGGCAGGAAACAGGCGGGGAGGTAATAATGCGGCTGCTGTGTATCAAGTGGGAACTGCTGATAAACCACAGGGTCCCAATGTGGTTACCGGTACGTTTTTGCTAGACGCTTGTTATGCTAGTATTTTATTTGATTCTGGCTCCGACAAGAGTTTTGTAGACGTTAGATTTAGTCGTCATATTGATAGAGAACCGGTGTTGTTAACGACTAGTTATAATGTTGAATTAGCCGATGGAAAAATTGTTAGTACGAATTCTATACTGAAAGGGTGTACCTTGAAGTTAGGAAATTAAGCTTTTAAAATCGACTTGATGCCTATAGAGCTAGGATCGTTTGACGTGATTGTGGGAATGGATTGGCTAATGGCGCATAGTGCTACGATCGTCTGTGGTGAGAGATTGGTTCAGATTCCGCTGAGGAATAGGGTTTTGACGGTAAAGGGAGACGAATGCACTTCTCGTTTGAAGGTGATTTCGTGTTTGAAAATGATGAAGTACGTAGAGAGCGGATGCGATGTGTTTTTGGCACAGGTTTCGAGCGATGGTGATGTAGAGGCGAGGATTGAAGAGGTACCAGTTATTCGCGAGTATCCGGACGTTTTTCCAGACGAGTTGCCAGGTTTACCGCCTACCCGTGAGGTCGAGTTTCGAATTGATTTAGTGCCAGGAGTTGCGCCGGTTGCACGTGCACCTTATCGCTTAGCACCATCTGAGTTAAAGGAGTTAGCGGATCAATTGAAGGAATTGATGGACAAAGGATTTATTAGGCCAAGCTCATCACCTTGGGGAGCGCCAGTGTTGTTCGTAAAGAAGAAAGATGGCTCGTTTAGGATGTGTATCGACTATAGAGAACTCAATAAGCTGACGGTTAAGAATCGGTACCCATTGCCGAGGATTGATGATTTGTTCGATCAATTGCAAGGTTCCAGCGTATACTCTAAGATCGATTTAAGATCAGGGTATCATCAACTGCGTGTAAGAGAGGAGGATATTCCTGTAACTGCCTTTCGTACGCGGTATGGACACTTTGAATTTCGAGTGATGCCGTTTGGGTTGACGAACGCGCCTGCTGTATTCATGGATCTTATGAATCGCGTGTGCAAGCCGTATCTAGATAAGTTTGTTATTGTTTTCATCGATGATATACTTATTTACTCTAAGAGTAAGGAGGAGCACGAGAAGCACCTAAGAAAGATTTTGGAGTTGTTAAGGAAGGAGAAGCTGTATGCAAAATTCTCTAAGTGTGAGTTTTGGTTGGAATCAGTGCAGTTTCTAGGTCATGTGATTGATAGTGAGGGAGTTCGTGTAGATCCTGCTAAGATCGTAGCGATCAGGGAATGGTCAGCACCGACGACGCCGACTGAAGTTCGACAATTTTTGGGTTTAGCGGGGTATTATCGAAGGTTTATCGAAGGATTTTCGTTGATTGCAAAACCATTGACGCGGCTTACCGAAAAGAATAGGGTGTATGAATGGGGAATTGAGGAAGAGCTTGCTTTCGAAACGCTCAAGGATAAGTTATGTTCCGCACCGATTTTATCATTGCCTGAAGGAACCGAAGACTTCGTGGTGTATTGTGATGCGTCTCGTAAAGGTTATGGAGCAGTGTTAATGCAACGTGAAAAGGTGATAGCTTACGCGTCGAGGCAACTAAGGAAGAATGAGGAGAACTACACGACGCACGATTTGGAATTAGGAGCGGTAGTTTTTGCGTTGAAATTGTGGAGACACTATCTGTATGGGACAAAGTGTGTTGTATTCACTGATCACAAGAGTTTGCAGCACATTTTAGATCAAAAGGAGTTGAATATGCGACAAAGACGATGGGTTGAACTATTGAGTGATTATGACTGCGAAATTCGCTACCACCCTGGGAAGGCGAATGTTGTAGCGGATGCACTGAGTAGGAAAGAACGGGAGAAACCTTTGAGGGTTAGAGCTTTAGTGATGAGTGAGAGCGTTGACTTAACCGAAACCATACTGAAGGCTCAGGAGAGAGGATTAATGAAAGGGAATATTGAAGCCGAGAATTTGGGACGAATGTTGAAACCTCTTTTTGTGATTAGGTCAGACGGACTAAGATATTTTGAGAATCGGATTTGGTTACCACTATGTTCATCTGAGGAAGGAAAGCCTGGAGTTCGAGAATTGTTTATGAATGAGTCGCATAAGTCGAAGTATTCGATACATCCTGGATCGGATAAGATGTACCACGACCTAAAGAAAGTCTATTGGTGGCCGAATATGAAGGCAGATATTGCTCGTTACGTCAGTAAGTGTTTGACTTGCGCGAAGGTTCAGGCAGAACATAAGAAACCATCTGGATTGTTGGTACAACCGGAAATCCCAGAATGGAAATGGGAGAAAATCACAATGGATTTCGTGACGGGTTTACCTAGGACTCCTAGTGGATGCGATATGATATGGGTAATTGTGGATAGGTTGACGAAATCTGCTCATTTCTTACCTATGAAGAAGACGGACAGCATGGAAAAACTCGCCAGCGTGTACGTGAAGGAGATCGTCTGTAGACATGGAGTGCCGTTATCGATCATTTCGGATCGCGACAGTAGATTTACGTCGGAATTTTAGAAATCGCTTCAACGTGCGATGGGCACAGAACTGAGTTTAAGCACGGCTTATCACCCGGAAACTGACGGCCAGAGTGAACGAACGATTCAAATGATGGAGGACATGCTCCGAGCATGCGTGATTGATTTTGGAGGAAGTTGGGAACGCCACTTGCCTCTAGTGGAATTTTCGTACAATAATAGTTATCATGCGAGTATCAAAGCGGCACCGTTCGAAGCATTGTATGGAAGGAAGTGTAGATCGCCTGTGTGTTGGAGTGAAGTAGGGGAAAGTCAATTGACTGGACCCGAAATGGTTTTAGAAACGACAGAGAAGATCGTGCAGATCAAGAACCGACTACTTGCTGCGAGAAGCCGACAGAAGAGTTATGCCGATAACCGAAGGAAACCGTTGGAGTTTGAAGTTGGAGATATGGTTATGCTCAAGGTATCGCCGTGGAAGGGTGTAATTCGTTTTGGAAAGAAAGGAAAGTTGAGTCCGAGGTATATTGGACCATTTAAGATCGTTGAACGAATTGGACCGGTAGCGTACAAGTTAGAATTGCCGACCGAGCTTAGTGCTATTCATGACACGTTTCACGTATCGAACCTGAAGAAGAGTTTGGCGGACAAGGAATTGGTGATTCCTTTGGACGAGATTCGACTAGACGACAAAATGCACTTTGTGGAAGAACCTGTGGAAATTATGGACCGGGAGGTCAAGCGGTTGAAGCGTAGTAGGATTCCTATTGTGAAGGTCCGATGGAATTCTAAGCGTGGACCGGAATACACCTGGGAACGTGAGGACTTTTTCAAGGAAAGGTATCCTCATCTGTTCCAGTAGACGAAATGTGAGTACAAGAAGAGGCGAGCGCCGGGACGTCGCTCTCTTTAAGGAGGGGTGGATGTGACACCCTAGAATCGAGGTCATTAACGATACCCTAAATTACGCTAATTTTTGAAATTTTTAATAAATTTTAATTTCTATACTTATAAGTATTTTGGTTAAAGCCGATGTTCGAGGTTATAATTTTTACGATTGACGTTTTAAGAAGGACGATGACGATTACGATCCCGAGGGATGCCCAATTTTATATAATTTTTGACGATTTATCGATAATGTAATTTTTCGAGAATTTTATTTACGGTTCGTGTTAAGTTGAGTCGGGTGAGTTTTATAGCCTTCCGAGTACATTTAAAGTATCCCAAAAATATTTTGGAGCGTTCGGGAAGATTTCCGACTCCCGTAAAATTTTCAAAATTGAAAAATGAGTCGAACCCGCAAAGTTTTGAGGACGTTTTTCATTTAAGGCCAAAAGAAACTAGAAATTGCCATTTGGTCCCTCCCAACCCACCAAAAAGGCCAAAATTGAAACACACACAAACACATACAACACTTGCACCAAAAATCAAACACTCTCTCCCTCCTCTCTCTCTAAAGCCGACGGACACCCCCAACACCACCAAAAATTCACCAAAAATCTTTTTCCACTTGATTTTCTAAAAATCTAAGGTTAGACCACATCTAGTTTGGTCATTCCCTACATATTCATGTGCTCAAATCCCACATGCATTAACAAAAATTTTCCAAGATTTTTCCATATGATCCAAATCCGTTTTTGTGGCTAAATGTGCTAATGCATGTTGATTTTAAGTGTTATGGATGCAAGAACACCAAGAAAACCCACCAAAATTAATTTGGTTGTGGTGATTGGGTCACCCAAACCCCACGGCAATGGGGGTGTTTGGGGAGCCATGGTGGTTGTTGATTTTGAGTGTTATTATTGTGTTTGGTTCATTGTTTTATAATGTTTTACATAGGTTTTATTAGTTGCATGTACATTTCTTTGAATTTTTGAATTTGAGATTGGTTGATCAATAGGGGTAGGACTGAAAATTGATGTTAGGATATGTTTGGGAAGGCTTAGGATGATGTTTAGTGGTGGTTAGAAGGCTTGGAATCGAGTCTAAGTGCGTTTTTGGTATGGTCATTTTTAGGCAGAAACATTTGGTCCATTTTATAAAAATTATTTTTTTTCCAGGTCTTGAAAACTAAATGTAGTGATAGAGGGTCTTTCTAGCTTTAATTTGGTATAAGGTAGAGCCCGTGACTCAAAACGAGCTAAAAGTTATGACATTTTAAAGATCGGGTACCGGGAGACGAGGACTTTCATAATCCGAATTTGTGCAAAGTTTTAGTCAAATCCCGAGGGTCACAAGTATAAATTGGTAAATGGTCAAGAGTCAAAATTTGGTCCCTAACCTGTATAAATGGGTCTATATGTTGACTTAGGTGTCAAAGAAGTCAAAGGTATTTTTCATATAGGTCAAAGAGGTCAAAATTGGTCGAAGCGCAATTTCAGCCCGTAAAATGTAGTCGTGAAAAAGAGTTGCGTAACGGGTCGTAAAAGTAAAAACTTTTATTGGGCTTAAAAACATGTTATCTACAGGTCATATAGGATTTTTGGAAATTTTGTCAAATTTTATAAGTGTGGTTTAATAAGGTAAAACAGCCCGTACTTTAGTCAAGTACCGGCGAGAACGAGTAAAAATGGATAACGTAAGTAATGAGAACAAATGGTATAAAATGAGTGATACTTGTTATTATGTTTTTGGCGTGAGTTATACTTGTCCTAAGTGACTAGTATATATGTATTTTATACAGTACCGTAAAGTATTTACATGAGATTACTCATTACGCGTTATTTGTGATAGGTGTTGATTCACCCGGGCATCCGTTACATCGTCAGTGATCATCCCTCGAACTACCGACTACTTAAGATATAAGGTGTGAATTTATAGCCTCGCTTATACTTATTTCAAATTGTTTTACCCGCGAGGGAAATGCATGCTAGTTTTTAAAAGGAACGTATATCATGAATGATTGTTAGACCCGAAAGTTGCCTTAGAATTGTGTTGAGTACCAAAGTTGCAAAAGTCCCTAAAATCATGAACTATTAACTATTGTCCTGCCCTCGAGTAGGGGGAAATAGCCGCTTATGCAATTTGTAGTACTACGGGGTTAACGACCCAATGCTAGCCGAGAAGCTGTACTTTTAGTAAGTTCTGCGGTAGATTATTTTGTATGAGAAATAAGGTATAATTGCAACTGATGCCTTTAGAAGGGGCACTGGTTTCATCTGAATCACGCCGGTATTATTTACGCGGGTGATTGAGTTAACGGATTAGTGTCATGAGCTTAAACACAATTGTCAGTATCCTGATTATAGTTTGTTTGATCGACAAGACTATAAATGATCACGAATGGTTTTTATTATATATACGTTCAAATGGATTGAAAAACCTATGAATTCCACTCAACGTTTTCGTTGACCAAATTTTTGGCATGTGTTTCAGGTAACCGCTGAGGTGTAGGATGGAGCATGCATGGGATGGATGTTGTGTGTACGGCTTGGAGTCCGCTTGTTTTTCCCTCCTTTTCTACTTAAACAATATTTTTAAGTTTAATGTCATGTGGTTGTAAACTGAAATTCTTGGGTTGAGATTCATGGGGACCGAAAACGCTAAACTCTGTGCACTATTTGGGGTTGGAAAAACTGTGGACATGTATCATCTAACAATTTTAAATTTCAAGTTTTAAGTTGACGTATTTTTAGCGTCGTTTGATATATCTTGTGTGCGATGAATACTGTGTAGCACCCATTGTTGTAGTTCCGCTGCGCATAACAATTGTGGGGGTGTTACATCTCTCGATACATTGGTGGTTTAAGAGTCCAGATCATGGATTCTGTTAACATGTTTGATCCGATGACACTTTCTGAAGCGTATCAACGAGCATTGACTTTTGAGAAGTAGAACCGACGAGTGGGGAGTTCTTCATCTCCTACAATAACAGGTGCTTTTGGTTCGGGTAATGCGGCATCTCGTTTTGCCCCAACTCAGGCTAAAGCGGTTGGTGAGAATACTGGACCAGTTCCTAAAGCGGCCGGCAGTGGTGGGTTCAAGTGCTTTAACTTTGGTGAACCTGGTCACCGACAATCAGAGTGTAAGAAGGCTGGGAAGAGGCAATTATTTATTGAACCTGAGGAAGATGATTATGTGGCTTATGATGACTATGTGGGAGACGCAGTTTATGATGCAGAACCTGAGTATGAGGAGGAGTATGTGTCTGGAGATGTGGGGGTGAATTTGGTGGTAAGGCGCTCCTGCATAACACCTAAAGCTGATGGTGATGATTGGCTCAAACACAACATTTTTCAGTCAACTTGTACCATTATGGGTAAGGTTTGCACTTTTGTATGCGATTCCGGTAGTTGTGATAATTTGATAGCTGAAGGAGCAGTCCAGAAATTAGGGCTGAAAACTGAAGATCGTCCCAAACCTTATAAGTTACAGTGGCTTAAAAAGGGTGGGGAGATAACAGTTTCCAAGCGTGTCCAAGTTCCGTTTTCTGTAGGAACAACTTATAAGGATAATATTTGGTGTGATATGATACCTATGGATGCTTGTCACTTATTGTTGGGTAGACCTTGGGAGTATGACCGTGATGTAACTCACCATGGGAGAACTAATACTTATAGTTTCCTGTTTGAGGGTGTGAAGATTACTTTGATGCCAAATAAACCTATGGAAGTAGTTAATAAACCCATTGGTACTTTACTAACTCTTTCGCAGTTCGAAGACGAGCTGGAGGTGGGAGGTGATGTTTTTGTATTAATAGGGAAGGAGGTTTCTGAAGACGGTGAAGTTCCTGAAGCCATGATCCCTTTACTTGAGAAATTCTCTGATGTTTTCCTTGATGAATTACCTGATGGTTTGCCACCATTGCGTGACATACAACATCATATTGATCTAGAGCCTGGGTCACAGTTGCCTAACAGGCCACATTATAGGATGAGCCCGGGAGAACATGAGGAGTTGCGTAGGCAGGTTGAGGAGCTGGTTTCCAAGGGTCATGTTCGTGAGAGTATGAGCCCGTGTGCTGTTCCTGCCCTATTGACTCCAAAGAAGGATGGTACATGGCGTATGTGTGTTGATAGTCGAGCCATCAATAAGATTACTGTGAGGTACAGGTTTCCTATTCCTCGCCTTGATGATTTGCTTGACCAGATTAGTGGTGCTACCATTTTCACGAAGCTGGATTTGAAGAGTGGGTATTACCAGATTCGTCTTAGACCTGGTGACGAGTGGAAGACCGCTTTCAAGACCCGTGAAGGGTTGTATGAGTGGTTGGTCATGCCTTTTGGTTTATCAAACGCACCAAGCACATTTATGCGTGTGATGAATCAACTGCTCAGGCCTTTTATTGGCAAGTTTGTGGTTGTTTATTTTGATGACATTCTTATTTATAGTGCTTCTTATAATGAGCATTTCAATCATGTGAGGCAGGTCTTGACCTTGCTTCGGAAGGATAATTTTTATGCAGCCACGAAGAAGTGTGTGTTCATGACCCCTAAAGTTTTGTTTTTAGGGTATGTTGTTTCTGGTGATGGCATACAGGTGGATGAATCTAAGGTAGCAGCTGTTCAGGAGTGGCCAACTCCAACTACCATTACTGAAGTTCGGAGTTTCCATGGTCTTGCTTCTTTCTATAGGCGGTTTATCCCTAATTTCAGTTCCATTATGGCCCCTTTGACAGACTGTATGAAGGGTAAGTCATTTGTGTGGACGGAGGAAACAGAGATGGCTTTTCAGGTTGTCAAGAAAAAGCTTACTACAGCGCCAATCCTGGTATTTCCTGACTTTTCTAAGGTTTTTGAGCTTCATACTGATGCTTCCAAGGTTGCAATTGGTGGAGTTCTTAGTCAGGGTGGGCGGCCTGTTGCCTATTTTAGCGAGAAGTTGACAGGGCCGAAGTCGAGGTACTCTACTTATGACTTGGAGTTTTATGCAGTGGTCCAAGCTGTGAAGCATTGGCGCCATTATTTGTTTCATAAGGAGTTTGTTTTGTTCACTGACCATGATTCCTTAAGGCATATTCGTACTCAAGATAAGGTTTCACATAAACATGGGCGTTGGTTGGCTTTTCTTGAGAAATTTACTTTTGTGGTGAAACACAAAACGGGTGCTTCCAGTCGTGCTGCTGATGCCTTAAGCAGGAGAAGTAGTTTACTTGTAACCATGCAGGTTGATGTTCCTGGACTGGATGTCATTCGTGACATGGTGACTGTGGATCCATACTTTTCAATTGTTCTGCAGGATTTGCAATCCGGAGAGAAAACAGATTTTGTTATGCATGATGGGTTCCTATTCAAAGGGAATCAACTTTGTATTCCTGATTCAAGTCTTCGCTTGCAGATTATTAAGGAGTTGCATGGTGAAGGACATGTTGGTCGTGATCGCACTTTACAGTTGGTTCAAGCATCTTATTTTTGGCCTACTATGAGGAAGGAAGTGGATCGTTACGTCAAGAGGTGTCGTATTTGTCAAGTTTCAAAGGGGACGGCTACTAATGCAGGTCTTTATATGCCTTTGCCAGTTCCTTTGCAGCCCTGGGTAGATATTAGCATGGATTTTGTGTTGGGACTACCTCGTACTCAAAGGGGTAATGATTCAATATTTGTTGTTGTTGATCGTTTTTCTAAGATGGTTCATTTTATTCTTTGCAAGAAGACAACAGATGCAGTTAATGTAGCCCAACTTTTCTTTAGGGATGTGTACCGTTTGCATGGTTTACCTTCCTCCATTGTTTCTGATCGGGACACCAGGTTTTTGAGTCATTTTTGGCGTAGTTTGTGGAAGATGGTGAATACTCAACTCAATTTTAGTAATGCTTATCATCCTCAAACTGATGGGCAAACCGAAGTTGTTAACAGGTCCCTTGGTAACCTGTTAAGGTGTTTGGTGGGTGATCATGTGAAGGCATAGGATCAGAAGTTGTATCAAGCTGAGTTTGCTCATAATCATGCTGTTAATCGGAGCACTGGGTTTAGTCCTTTCCAGGTGGTTTATTCTGCTCAGCCACGTGGTCCTCTTGATCTTATGACTCCTCAGATTTCTAGGTCTGTTCCGAAGAAAGTGCAGGATTTTGTTGAGGGGTTGCATGATGTTCATAAATCTATTCGTGACAACTTGGTGCGCGCTAATTCGAAGTACAAGCAGGATGCAGATCAAAAGAGGAGACATGTTGACTTTGAAGTAGGAGACTTTGTGTGGGCTGTTTTGAATAAGGATCGTTTTCCAGTTGGTGAATATAATAAATTGTCTGCTAAGAAGATTGGTCCAGTGGAAATTGTGGATAAGATGAACTCAAATGCTTATCGTTTGAAGTTGCCAAGTCATATTCGTTGTTCTGATGTTTTTAATGTGAAGCACTTGTTGCCTTACCATGGTGATTCTTCCGATGATGATACAGCTGGGAATTCGAGGGCGAATTTTTCTTATCCAGGGGGGAATGATGGAGGCCCAAGTATTGAAGAACGGGCTGACTTGTTTCTGGAGGCCCGAGATCACGTGACGAAGAGGGGTTTAGTAAAATGGGCATAACTTTTGCATCCTAAGTCCGTTTTCAGCCCGTGACCTGTCAAAACGTGCGTAAAAAGGAGACCGACGACGCTGTAACCACCTTTCAGCTGGTTGCGGATTTTTCAAGGCCCGAAAAGCCTTTTTACTATCAGTTTTTTGCATTTTTATGTTTTTTTCACTTTCAGTTGGACTTTGTCATTGGGCTACGGTCCAGCCCGTTGGATTTTTAGGGTTTTTCTTTGTTTGCAGTCATTATTTAATGAATCTGCTGTAACCCTAGCAAGACAGTTATCAGTTTAATAAAAGTTAAACCATTGGCCGTTGAGTTGCCGTGTTTTACCCTAATTTTCGGGCATTCTTCAGAATCAACGATTATTAGCAGAATTGTTTCTTGCATTCTTGTTGAATCAACAGATCCAATTACTTATCTTTGTTACTTTCTTTTTTAGTCTACATCACTCAATATCCGTAAACCCTTCATTTTCCAGTACCATCTTCACGTTAGCTAGGGTCCCAAATTCTTTCACTTTCCCAAATAAACATGACGAGAGTACCTGAGTATTAGTACACGCATCATCCAAAACCAAAATTGGTTTTGTGTACTCTTTTTCCTTGATTTCTCCTTTAACAACGTAAGCATACGAATTATTTGGCTCTCTATGTCCACTATATGTATTGGCCCCAATGTTTTTTTATAAATCTCCTCCCTACGATGCCAGGCATTACTTTTGTCCACTGACGGTCTTTGAAATCTAGCCACATTCGCGTGCAAATGATGCTTTCCAATCCATAGTGTACACAAATTCTTAACCAATCGCTTCACCTCAAACACTTTTATAAAACGAACAAAACCAAATCTCTTCCCATCCTTTGTCTTTCTATCAGGAATGAATGCATCAACCACATAACCATATTGATTACATACCTTCCACAAGTCTTTAGCCCTTGTATGATCAGGGAAGTTTGTCACAAACATAGAAATCGACACCTTTCGGACATCATCTTCTTTAGATCTATGATTAGCCATAAAACCACCAGCATAAATAGCAACCTAGAAACAAACGTTTTTTTTAAACGAAAATGAAACACTTTGGATTGAATGGAGCTCTATCCTCACAAACAAAACCATTAGAGGGGTCTCATCGATACAGATAAAAAGTAATTAGGAGAGTTAATCCATTGAAAAAATCCAAACCTTCGGTTTAGCGATTGTTCATACCTCCATAGGGATGATCGAAATCAAAGCCTATGTTAGTCCCAAAACACCAGCGACCAGATCTAGAAATGTCAAAGAGAAATTCAGCCTTAATCAAATGTTATCCAATCGAGGGGGGATCTCAATGGGATTGATGAATCGAAGGAGATTGCAGCGGGTATTGGGGTGAATTGGTGAAGGTGCGGTGGATTGGGGTGGGGTGGGGTTAAACTAATTGAGCGTCATATTCTCTTGCCAAACCTTTAGTTAACATACTAAGCAAAAATAATTTGAAGATTATTAGTATGGGACACAGTATTATCTTAAGAACTTTAACATATAAATTCAATTAAAGTTTTATTTTAAAATCAGTTAATAATAGAAGGACTAGTTTACCAAACTTATATGTTAATTTTAAGATAATGTTTTAATCGATGTCTGATATTAGATTTGCACACCTAAAAATACTTTTTTCAAACTCAAATCACCATGGGCCTCCTTTTTCGACTATATGTAAGAACCGGTGTATACTTTTATTATATAAAATCGAATTACATTATAAATTGACAGAAATTAAGAAACAGAAAATAAATAACAGTAATAACGAAAGCATTAAAATTAAGACGAGACACGTGTTTAACACGCTTCCTTTAAAACAGATTCACCGTCTGTTTCACAAGGTACAACGTCCAAAGCTGTTATACAGCCAGAGTCGACTTACTTGCCTGAAAGATCACGGATACTGTGTGTGTTTCTGACTGAAAAAAGACTGCTGGAACTTTGATGCAGAAAGCTGCGTTTTTGGATATCCTGAATGAATGAAATTCAAGTTTAATTTATAAGCACTATATGTCTTGGTCACCAAGACAGAATATTTGCTCTTAAATTAAACTGACATAAAAATATGTTATTACTAACACAAATTCTCAAATCTTTTAATACACAAAACTGATTTCTGTAAACTTAATTAATAAGTTTTTATTTATTCCTAAAATATATTACAAAAGTCTGGAACAAAACAGAATTCTGTAAACTTAATTAATAAGTTTGTATCTATAACTAAAATAGATTACAAAAATCTGGAAGAAAAAATTAGAATGAGCAGCAAAAAATATACCGAATCTGCTCGCACCCAGGCAGATTTCGGAGCTGCATTCGTGTCCGCAGGTCGCGCGCTCATGCACAAGTTCAGTAGTTCGAACCGGTTTTTAGCCTAGAAATCTCACTTTCTTTATCATCGGAATACCCCACCTTTTTACCGGCTTCCTTTGGGTACAAGGTTTATCGGGATCCACTGACACGTCAAACCAGGGTTTAACCGAGAAAACACTATTCATATCAAACCGTGCCCAACTTGGCCTGAAATGAATTGTAAGAATCTTTAGCTCAACATCTTATTAGGGCTAATATATAAGCTCAACTGATGTTGTATTCTAAAACCAATCGGTAATAAAAAAATAGTCTGATTTTAAAATTATGTTTTAACCAATATGAGATATTAGATTTGCAAACCCAACATAATATATGCACAAAGCCTATGCACTAAGCATGAATTACATAGCTCAACAAATCCATACTGTTTTTCATATGATGGAAGTAATTTCGAATTATAAACTATTCTTGTTTTCCATCCAGACAAAAATAGATAATCATACAGCATCTTTATGTAAGCTGGTTTAGTTATAACATAGTTTATGGCGTAACGTTTTGGTTGTTGTGGTGTCTTTGTCCGCGCCAACTTAAACGTCAAGAGTTGGCTTAACCTGGATTAGAAAACGGGTGATCAGATCGTCTTAGTTTCTGTTTTCTAAAGCCTTCACACGTATTCAGAAATGGCATGTGGATGCTAGTAGTTTACACGAAATTCGCATATCTCGCCTAGTATATCTACATATAACTTAAGGAAAGCAAGCAAACCATATCTTATATAGTTATATATGTGTTTTTGTTCATGATACCGCCACAGGAACTCAACACAAGAAGGGGTTGTTAGAATAATCCTTTCTTAATGAATATTCACATTTAATAACTTGCAAAAAGATCGACACGTACAAAAAGTAAATAGATTTCAATATTGAGGCATAAAAAACGTTTCTGAAAAATGTCACACTTCTTTTTCCTCCTTTTGTATAACCAAACAACATTATTTTATGATATTCAAATCTTTAAAAATTTATCCCAAAAAATAAATAGTCTGTTACTTGTAAAATCAAAAATACTAATTATGTATTTAGAGCATATTATCAACCAAACAAAACACGATTTGCCTTAAAGGTGTTCTCTAACAATAGCTCGAATATTTCTAAGTTTAGAAGTTGCAATGTTTACAACTTACCCATTCTTTTTATTTATATAATCAGAATTACTAATAATGTATGATGAGTTTAGTGGTAGATGTAGAACTAAAAATGACCGAGTGTATGAATTGTTTTCGAAATGTAACATATGGAAAATAAATAAATCAAAACTATGATCAATAGAGAACAATCGAGGTTAGTTAGAAAATTGGTTTACTTTTCGCATATTAGTGAACTAATTAAACGAGCGTAAACAAAACTTTTTGGCCGTGTGCATGTTGAAAAATCATCGTTTTCATACAAATATCACTAGTTCGAAGCAAAATTTTATTGATTTATTGATGTTTAATTAATGATTCTTATACCTCCTATTTCTCCCTGCGTAATCGTAATAGAACCAATAATACTGAACTACTACTATTTATTTATGAAAATAATCGTTATTGTGAAATAGTACTCCTTATATCATAGCAGGCAACAGAATATTGAACTATTTAAATTAGTAACGTCAAAACAAATTCTTTATCGACAAATGTAGCTTTCTGTATTAATTTGATTAAAAAGGTAAGTTTTCGTCCAGGTTGATTCCAAGATTAAAATGTTTTTTCGGAACTAACTTTATAATTTTATAATTCGATGGAAATTAAGCTAGAGTTTGATAAGTGTTACTTTGCTAAATGATCCAAACGGAATGTTTATATCTAGCTTAAAAACAAATTTGGAATTTGTTTCGTTTTGAAGTATATACTACTCTAAGTACTACATTTTGGAAATGGTAACACAACATAAGTGTGTTAGAATTATTTTAACGGCCGATGATATTATTAAACTAGCAAGATGCATGTTAGAAAATTACAAGGGTTACATGATCATTCATTCCAATTGGAAATCAATCTACTTCTAGACTTCAAACATTTGAAAAAGAATAAACGAACAAGGTCATAAATATCACTTTTCCTCAAGTGTTGCGAGTTAAAATAATGTCGTTGCGATACTTTCAGATGATCTAGAACATAGAGACGATGATGACAAATAGGCACTTCTTTTTAACTTGAGAGTCCGCAATGTTATCCAACCAGGAATTCCAATCAATGAAAGAGGGAATATGAATGTCCGAAATGTTACACCAATTCCGAATCTTACACCGGATTTGAGCACTAACTTCCGCATGAGAAGAAAGTGTACTCAGCCATTTCCATATACTTTATTACATACCGGACAAAGAATAGAACCAATGTCAATGCCATGCATTGAGAGGTTAAGCCGATGGGGAATACGATCAAGATTGAATTTCCAAAGGAAAATGTTTAGCTTTATTGGGAGACAAGGGAGTCATGTTGTAGAAGAGGCCAGCAAAGGAAGCATAAATATTGTCTATATGAGTCCGAGTCGATGCTACTGAGAAAAAACTATCACTTCCAATGTTCCATTTTCACTGATCAGTTGAGCAAGAGAGATTAACATTCACAAGCTCGTTAAGAAGAGATTGAAGCATTAGATTCAGTCCTACCTGAAGCATGGGCCTATGCCATTGCCAATCCCATCTACCATCATTGTAAAGATCACTAATCAAGCAGTTCTTGGTCTAGACGAAAAAGATGATTATATCGAGAGCAAAACGGTTCATCTTCAAGCTTAAGATCTTTCTGAAATCGAACAATAGTACCATTATCAAGGAGAAATTTCAATGCCTCTTTGGGAAGTATACTTTGAGAATGTAGGTAGTTAGTGGTACCTACAATAGAAGACCAAACTCCTAAAGTAGCACAACTTTTTCCATCGAGAGCTGCTTTAGAACTGTGGATAGCTTTAATAAGTTTCACCCATAAGAGGTTCGGTTTTGTGACAAACCTCCATCTTCATTTTTGAAGCAAAGCAAAATTGAAAGCTCTTAGATTACCAATGCCCAAGCCTCTTTGATCAAGAGATACAAGAGCATTTTCCCGTCTAACACATACCATTTTATTATTCTTGTTCGAGCCTCCCTAGAAGAAATTAACACGCGTTCTTTCAAGAGAGCTGATAATAGATTCAGGAGCTTTAAATATGGATAGGTAATAAATACCAAGGCTTGATCAAAGTGAAGTGACCCCTGATAGATAACAAAGAAGCTTTCCAATTCGAGAGTTTAGATTTGAATTTATCAACCAATATATTCCAATTAGAATGCATACTCTTACCAATAGGGATACCAAGATAAGTAATAGGGCATACACCATCTTGACATCTTGTGACACATGCCATAGAATGGAGATCCTCCTTAGAAACCCCTATATCATAAGGGTTAGATTTCGAGACATTGATCTTAAGACCTGAAGTATAATAAAGGGAATTGAGGAAATTAATAGTTTGTAGAAGGTCATGGGTATCCTAGTCTGAAACAATCATAACTTCATCAACGCAAAAAAATGAGACATTTAATCTTGGGGTTCACAAAAATGGCTCCTTTGATACACATGTCAATCATATCGCTCTCCAAAATTAAATGAGACCTTTCATGATAAGAATAATAAGGAAAGGAGAAAGGGGGTCTCCTTGACGAATACCACGTTCCAAAAAGAATTCTTGAGTAGGGCTACTATTGTCTAAGATGGATGTTCGAGATGATTTTAAACAGGCTCGAATCCATGAACCCCATAAATCGTCAAAACCCATTTGAGATAAAATCTAGTCTTAATATTCCTAACTAACCGAGTCGAAGGCTTTCTCAAAATCGAATTTGAAGATCAAAAGTCTCTTGTTACGCTTCCTGTACTAATCAATTATTTTGCCAACTATAAGTGGCCCATCAAGACTCTGACGACCAGATATAAAGGCTGATTGAGATGAGCTAACAAGCTTGTCAATAACACTAGAAAGCCGGTTAGCAAGTAGCTTCGTTATAATTTTGTATTGCATCCTAATGAGAGAAATCGGAAGATAGTCTTTGATAAGAATAGAATTATGGATTTTTGGAATCACCATAATAAATTTGGGAAGAACACATGATGAACTCATTGCCAGAACTATGACACCTCGCAGCTTCTAATTAGCCAAGACACGTCACATGACTCACCTACATCTCATTGCTAGTCTATAAATACCCCTGTAATCATCTCATTTCTTGTAATGTAGCTTAAGTGTGAAATTCACACACACTTAGCATTAGCTCTCTTCCTGCTTTACTCTCTAGTTATAA
Source organism: Glebionis coronaria (assembly GCA_025667525.1). Taxonomy (NCBI): domain Eukaryota; kingdom Viridiplantae; phylum Streptophyta; class Magnoliopsida; order Asterales; family Asteraceae; genus Glebionis; species Glebionis coronaria. The sequence continues at coordinate 145,047,989 of CM046878.1, forward strand.
CTACTTAGGGTGATTGACAACCACCCTAAGTGAGTTAGTTAGGACATTGTAACAAACTTTTCACCATTAATAACATAATTCATCTTTCACAAATTCTCAATTCTCTTTACCTTACTGCAATCATTCATACCCTTTATGCTATTGATTTTGTTATTCACCATGAATAACTGAATCAAAGTAGTTGATTTAGAAGCTGTTAGTGTGATCAGAAGTGTTGCTGTTTAGTTCTTTACCTAGTTCTAGCCAGTGATACTAGATCAGACTCTTGTAGCAGGACAATGTTGATGATTGGTGATGGTTGATGTAGATTTGGTGGTTGTTGTTTGGTGATAAGGTGTTGTTAAGCTGAAAAAGAGAGTTCAACACTCTCTTCTCCTTCAATGGTGGACTATTAGCTAAAAAGTACCAATTTCTCTTTTAAATTCCTCTAAACTGTTGCATGCATGCTACATTCTTAGTTTTAGTGTAAACTTGACTGTTAATGCTTGCTATATGTTCTATATGTACTTGTTGGTATGATTTGTTAGTCTATAGTTCATATCTGTTAGCTTTAATCTTGTTGCTTAGCTGAATTCTTGTTCAATTCAGAAACTAGTGTTTTGTTCATAAGCTACCTTTTGATTCAGTGATTGGAATTGGGTAGAAAGTGTTTTCATTAAATCACAAACTGGTATAAAGTAGTCTTGCAAAGTTTCTAAGTCAAAAAATTTGTCAAAAAGGCAAATGGCACAGATTTGCTATGGGTCAGTCTTTGAGGCCTAAAACAAGCCATTTTCAAAACAACATAAGTAGCTCAATTCTTGGAGTTTAAACCTGATTCTTGTTGCATTGGATAGTCTAACATCCTATCTTTCAGTCTTGATAAGCCACGTGATACAATTTTCTATATAGAATAAGCAATAAGCCCAAGAAAGTCTCTGTGACAAATGCTAGTTTATGTGATAGCTTATTTTTCTTTCTGGCTTATCTACTTCATAAACTTGCTTATTTTCTTTCACAAATCAGTTCTATAAGTCATCAAAAGTAGTTTTGACCTTGGTCAAAGTTGGTCAACTTTTGGTCAATGCTGGTCAACATAGCCATTTGAGCTTATTAGCTTTTCTGGCTTATTCTGTGAAGGTTTTTCAGATTTTCTTGGAAAGGTGTCCATTATTTGGGCTATTAATCAGATTTTGAGAAAAACAGACTTTTTGCTTATTCTGATAAGCTCAACTCTTAAAAGTAGCTTATTCAAAAAGTGCTTATTATAGATTTAGACCACTAAAGATTAATTCCTTGGACTTGGCTAGCTTATTTTGAATTTGCAATCTTTTAAAACCATTTTCAGACTATTTGGTTAAGTAGAATTCTTGATATGGCTTAATCTTGTATAAGCCTGTTTTTAGCAAAATATTCTTGTTAATTGCTTTTTGGTCCCTGGAATTTAGGAAGGTTGCTAGTTTGTTATAGAACTGTTCAACTTGTTAGGGTTTGCAAAGAGGTCCCTGGATTTGTTATAGTTGTTAAAGTTGGTTACAAAGTTTGTTACTTTTGTTAAGATTGGTTCGTAGTTTGTTAATTTTACATTTTCAGTCCCTTAGCTTTACAAATTTACATTTTCAGTCCTTATACTTTCTATAGCTTTACATTTTGGCATTTCTTACTTGTTGTGCATTACTTGATTGTACTTTGTGCTTAGTAATTGGTATGTGCAATTTGTTTTTAGAGTAATACGGTTACGTAGACGATACTATTTTACACTTTTGACGGTTTTGTGATAATTAGACTAGAATACCATAAATTTGCTAATCAAACACCAAAAACAATAAAGTGACTTGATTTTTATCGATCATTCAATTCGTAAAGATATCGAGACAAAAACGAACTACAAAAAACACATATTAAATTCAAAGGGTATTGAAGCATTTGAAAGGAACTATGGATTATAGTTTGTCTTATACTGGATATCCTTTAGTGTTGGAAGGTTACACTAATGCAAGCTGGACCAACATTAATGAGGATAATTCATCCACCAGTGGCTAGGTATTCTTGCTTGGTGGTAGTGCAATCTCTTGGGCATCCAAGAAGCAAACTTGCAAAAGAGGTTCAACAATGGAGTCTGAGTCCGTGGCTCTAGCTGCTGTTGGTAAAGAAACATAATGGTTGAGAAACTTACTTTTTGAGATTCCATTGTGGGTCAAACCTATGGTACCCATATCTATCTGTTGTGATAATGCATCTACATTGGCTAAAGCTTATATCCAAATGTACAATGGCAAGTCTAGACATTTGGGTGGCAGGCTTAGCATGATTCATGAGTTGATCATGAATGGGGTGATCTCAATAGATTTTGTGAAGTCTCAACAAAATGTAGTTGATCACTTGACGAAAGCATTAGCCAGAGACTTGGCTATAAAGTCTGCTAAAGGGGTGGGTTTAAAGTCCAATCTAGTCACTAAATGCTAGGACAACCAACTCCCTCATGAGGAATCTTGAGAGTTGAGTTCAATGTGGAAAGATGAACATTCAGAAGACTGAAGCACATGTTTTACATATCACCCTCAAGATGTGCTTGTACATGCTGAAATGAGTATGAAGTTATAGACTTCTCAATGGTTGATGTCTTTGAAAAAGTGCTAAACCAGGAGCATGAACTAAAACAAACTATGTAAATGTGAGGTTTTGTCGTCTCAGGGAGCATGGACTTTGGCTCTTACAATATTTCTGATTTGGATATGGACACGTGGCTAGTACTGTCAAGAGCTGTTATATGTTTGAAAATTTGTGTGTAATTTATCTTCAGGTATTCAAAGTGGTTGATACGTTCAATTCTTAGAACACCCTGATTCTCGAATATATGGAAGTGTAATGTACTAAGATGGAAATTAAATCCTTGGGATATTTTCATTTATGCACTAGTTTTGTTAATGTTAATTTTCATGCAAAAGGAATTGTAATATATTGGGGAGGATTCTTGAAAATATAGTTCAATTGTAGGATGTGTACACATCTAGTAATGGGTATGGAGGTATAGAGTATACACCCATAGGTCCTTGAATACCCTTCGAGAGAACGAAGCTGAGATTTATGCTCGCATACGAAGTCTTCAGAGCCGTGATTACTACAACCTTCCTCCCCAGAATAATCCTGGGGAGATAGTGGTTAAGTTATGTTTAGCAGGATTATTAGCACTGACAGTTCTAATATTTACACTAATGATACTGAACTATGAAAATACCGCTAGTTATGTGTCCATCGGTACTAAGATGAAAGTATCGGCGTTGGGGCTGAACATGTACTCTAGTAATGGTCATTGACCTATTCAAGTGGCAGTTTTACCGGCATTCAACGAACTTATTTAATGGGTCGTGTAACCACTAAACCATGCAATAATGGAGAATAATTATGTGGTGATTAATGGGTCGTTAATCACACTTAATTCCATTGACTAGGGAATGAGTGACCTCTAGTATAAATAGATCATCATAGCTACATAAAAACACACAGAAAACAAAAAACATTTGATAGCAAATGGTTAGAGATTTGTGCCTAAATCACTAACATGTATTTGGTCTTATCCCAAGTAGGTATTCGTGATACCCATGCATTAGGGTCGAATAGTTATTTTGAAAAGTGATCACATGATCCCATGTGATATCCAATAACCATTGTTTTGGTGCGTTATTAGGTTATTGATTATCTTTACCTTGATTGGGACAAATTGCCGCCAACATTAAATACAAATCACCGAATATCTCTTGAACACCCCTTACGGCTGGGCATGGCTCAAATAAGCCGCTTGTGACTTACCGTGAGTCGAGTTTAACGAGATATTAGTGCAAAGCCGTGAGTTCTATGGGTTTCCCCTAGTGGTCGGGTCCCGGAGCCAGCCCGTTATGGATGGTATATGATGAGACTGTATTAATACATAGTCTCATCGTCCAAATCGGGCTTAAAATGCTTAAAATATCATCAAAATACCCAAAAATATGCCTGTGTTTGTTTATTGTGTATTTCAGGTACGGATATCGTGAATTTACCAAAAGATCAAAGGAATCAAGCAAAAACGAACACGGGAAACGAAGCCGCACAAAGAACCGGACCCGAATCCTGAATTTTCCATTGAAGTCCTTGAAGTTTTGAAGAATGTCAACTTTGGTCCCTCTACTTTGGAAGACTTGTCATATTATACCCCTATGAACACTCAAATTACAAATTGGGTCCCTAATATTTCAAGTATATACATAAATGGCCCTTGAAGATATCCAAATGTGCAAAGATAGTCCTTATGTAAAGTTTTGAAAAACATTATGCCAAAAATGACAAGATAAGCAAAGATATTAACAAAGGGAAATTGGGTATAGAGCTGCTAAACTTATTGTGAAGACATTTTGGAAGTCTGGGGGCCAAACATGTTAAAACCAAACCCATAACCACCAAATACCCAACCAGACCCGTTTTTACCCACCCATATTACTTCTTTTTACCCAATCAAGCCCAAAACCCAGCCCACACTTAACAAATATTAACCCAGTTTGAAAGTTTAAACGGAGTTTAATATAATTTTAAAAGGGCGCTAAACATTCACTGTTCCTAATCTTCCCCAATTCAAACCTGATAAACCCTAATCCACCCCATGCTAAATACCAAGAACTACCCTAATTCCACATCCAGAAAAGTGATTAACCTTTATACAACCCCATCCCAACCTAAACCCCCCTCACCAGACAACCCCATGTGACTCCCCATTGGTCCCCTGACCCGTCATTTTCCCCCTTTTTCCCAAACCCGACCAAACCAACGACTAGATGAATTTCCTTGGTCCCAAAGGTTTAATAGACGTTCAAGATCAAGTCTAACAGCCTGGCACACCCACATGAAGATACAAAGGTCACGGATTCAAGATTTTGACCAAGAAAGCATATTCAAACTTGAGGGCATTCCTGGAAGTTTATGAACTAGGGTTTTTATTATATTTTATTGTATCTAGAATCTTCCTAGCTTAGTATAAATATGAAGGTGGTTTGTGCCTCATATCTTGTTCCAGATTTTGTAAAAAAAATTTATATTAATGAATATTTAGAGTATTTATAAAAACTTTGCATATCTGAGTTCCACCTTTTACTTCTTTTTAGTTAAGAGTTGTTTGATTCAAGTTAGTTTGGGAAATTTCAAAATTCTTGTTTTTCAAGTTTTCTTAAAATTCGTTTTTTCTTATTTTCTTTGAAAAAGTTCTTGTAGGGGTTCTTATATAAACCTGAATCACTCATCAAATTGAAGTGATAGTGGATACTTGTTGAGTGATTTTCAAGTTTATATGGTTCAAGTTTTTATAGTAGTTTAAAGAAAGGATTTGAAAGAGTTAGATTACCCAAAAGTTATCTTAAACTTTTTCTGGTTATATAAGCTATAAGCCATAAGCTGACTTAATAAATAAGCCTAGCTTATAGCTTATAGTGGTTTCATCAGTCACCATATTCTGTGTCTTCTCTTTTTTTTAGCAGGTGTCCTATACTCAAGATATTTGGGGGTGTTTGGGACTGCAGTAGTCCCCACCCTAGTTCTCTACATCAGCAACCTTCTCATAAGCTCCTAAAAGCTCAAACATACCCTTTTGGAAGGCATCAGCCCAAGGTAATAGGCTTGAACCCCACTTGGCTATGTGTTTGATGTTTCATATGACTTTATGTGATTTGGTGTGATCTTACTTGAATGTTGGTATTTTCTGTTTGATTATGCTATTTTAGTCTTGATATGCTTGATTAGATAGATGGTAATCAAATTTGTTTAATTTTGAATGAGTTTCCTTGGTTGATTTTAGATTTCTGAATATAAAGGGGTGTTTGGTTTTGCATGATAGGACAAGTGGTTGACACCCATTTGACTTAAAATCTGTCCTAACACACTTTAAAGTAGTAGTCTAGGTCTTATTGATAGCTTGTTTCAGTTTTGATGAGGTATTAAACAGATTGGTGTGTTCAAAATTGGTTAGTCATAGTCTAAAATCAGTCAGCTCAAAACAGGTTGGTTTTAGTTAGAATTCGACCTCCAAATCTTGTTATTTGTTAAGTAGGGTGATAATTTAAGCTTGCATACTGGTTAAGAGTAAGTTGGGTGTTTATTGAGCAAGTTTTGGTGAGCCAAAACTCACCAAATTGCCAAATATATCAGCAACCAGTCCCCAAGACCCCTTTCTGATGAACAGTGACTGGATTGGGCATAGTTTGTGTGATTTTTGCTAGAAGCTTGCTTGTATTATTGCATTAACTGACTCCCCACACTCCACTGAGTGTGGGGGTGCCTTATTGTCCAAAATATAAGCTCACTATAAGCTTTCCTAAGCTTATAATCCATCAGACAGCTTTTTTATACTAACAGTGGGAACCAAGTTCCCCCTGCTAGTGCTTTTGTTTGTACTGCTACACTAAAAGACAGAAAGTCCACAAGTGTCACTATCAGATTTCTTGTTCTTTTGTCTTTAGTGACCAAATTTAGGACTTAGGACTTGATTCTTTTTTTAGTATTTTTCTTATTTTAATCTTGATTTTTCTGTTTAATTACTTTTTAAGTTACTGTTCATTTGATAATTTTTGGATTATATTGCATTTTTAATTAACTTTTAATTAGTCTGTTTTTGTCTTTTAGTGGTAAAAAGTAATATTTTTCAGATTTAAAATTTTTCTTAGACTTAGAAAAATATTTTAAGGTTTTTAATTTAAAAATATTTCACTGTTCACTGTTTTAATTAATTTTTAGAATTAAATTAGTTTAATTAGGGTTTAATTTTTAAACTGTTTTGTCTTTTAGTGCAAACTTTTACTTTTTTCAAACTTTTTCAATTTTCCACTGTTCATTAGTGTAATTTAGGATTTTTAAAATTGTCAAATTATTTTTGGCATTATTTTATTATTTTCTATGATTATTTTAGTTTAAAAATAGTATTTAGTGTTTTAAAAATAGAAAAATAGTTTTGAAAATTTAGGAAAAATACTTTTTAGTCTTTAAATAATATAAGTGATTTATTAGTTCAATAAAATAATATTTGGACATTTTGTTAATTATATTTAACTTTAGGGCTTTAATTAGCATTAAAAATTGAATATTTAATTAATAAAAGGTTTTAAAATATATTTGTTGGATTTTTATTCTTATTTATATTATTTAGACTTAGTTTAATCTTTTAATTAATTTTTAGGTTTAATTTTTAATTTTGTCGCGTTTTACGTAATTACGTCATCGTTTTACGTCAACGTCGTAGTTTAATCGTAATCGTAGCTCGTCTTTAATTTTTCTCTTCTAAACCAAAAACGTCACTAATCCAAACATAGTTATTTTATATATTGGCACATTAATACACACACCTCCTTCGAGAACGAACCCGCATTTATTCGGTTTCGCGTTTTTCCTAAAGCGTGTAACTTAATACTTGCCGCACTTATACGCTCTTTTTCCTAAAAGACGTGTTTTTACTCAACATCATTTTTGGCGCCGCTGCCGGGGAGGTGTTTAGTGTGCCATTATTATTAGTATCGTGTTTTTGTGAGTAGTGCGTTTTTGCTTTTCAATTTTTGGAAAGCGTGAATATCGTACATACTCATTTTTGTTATTTTTCCTTAATATATTATAATATCCAAATAAATCGTGTTTAATTTTCCTAAATTAAACACAAATCAATCTTTACTATATTATAGATATATTGGTTTTCGTTTTTTGTGAATATTATTACTATATTGTATTTACGTAAGAACAATAAATATACAAGTACTCCAAAAGCGTGAAAACGCAACCTTGATTCGGGATTTCATCACTCGATCATTGTATTCGAATCTAAAGCAAAAGTTTAAAGGCAAAATAGATAAATACTTTCGTGAGGCTTAATCTCAATTAACACAAACTATAAGGTGGGTATAAGGCGGTTGTATTTCACGACCTAAAGGAAAAAGGCTCTTAAGTGCTTCGCGCCGCCTCGTTCCTCCGCTTGCTTGTGCGTGTTTTGAGAAAGAGGGCTAATCGAGGGTTTGCCGCCCAAGTATTATCTACGTATATTATATTTTCTTGTGTTTTCAAGATTAAACCCTCTTGAACGTTTTGGTGTTCCACCAACGTTCTAAAGTCATCGAGAACGTTCACTCCACGTGATCGTTTTCATTCTTTGAGGCTCCTTTAATTGAGAAAGTCGATTCGAGGAGAGATTTGTAGATTTGTGTCTACGTAATACATTCAAAAATCCAAAAAAATTAAAAAACAATCAAAAACCAAAAAAAATTGAAAAAATCGAAAAACCGCAAAAAGAATCTTCTTTGCTACCACCCATTCTACGCTTAGTGCATGTGCACTCGATCGAAGGATTATTCCAATTCTAGCGAAGCTTCGAATCGACGCAATCGTAATCGAAGGAATCGACGACGTAGACGAGAATTAGAAACCGACGTTCCTAATATCGTTGTTGAAGAAACCGTAGAGGAGATGGCCGACAATCGTTCGATGATAGAATTGCTCCAAGCGCCCACCGAGGGTTATGGAGACGCGATCGTAATTCCCGCTATCGAAGCGGAGAATTTTGAGATTAAGAGCGGAATGCTTTCGTTAATCCAAGCTACAAAGTTTCGAGGTCGTGAAGCCGATAATCCTCACGACCATATTCGGAATTTTGATCGTCTTTTGGCCACGAGCAAGTTTAAGAACGTCGACACCGATGTCGTCAAGCTTATGCTTTTTCCGTACTCGCTCGATGGTGCCGCCAAGGATTGGTACGAGAAAGAGCCACCTAATTCGATAGTTACGTGGAAGGATCTCGTCTCCAAGTTCGTTAATTATTTTTTCCCACCGTCTAAGACAACGTTTTTCAAGAATGAAATTACAAAATTTGAGCAAAAACCGAATGAATCTTTTAGAGACGCGTGGGATCGTTTTAAGGAATTGCTTAGGCAATGTCCTCACCATGGTTTTTCCGAGTTGCACCAAATCGATACGTTTTACAACGGTCTTAATTTTCACGAACAAGATTCGTTGAATTTCGCCGCCGGTGGCAACTTTTTGTGTAAAACTCTGAAAGATGCATTGATAATTATCGAAAACCGATCCAAGGTTTACCAACTCCGCAACGCACCGAGTGTTGCCAATGTCGCCAATGTTAGTAGTTCTAATCGCGACATTGAGAGAGTTGATGCGAAAGTCGACAAGTTGACGAATGTGTTTACGTCTTTTCTCGTTGAGATGCAAAAGAAAGACGCTCCCGCTACGGTGAAAGCGGTTGAGGTTTCGTGTACGTTTTGTGGTGGACCTCATAATTATTACGAGTGTGCGGCTACGGATGGCCAAACGTCGAATGTGAGTGCGTTAAATGGAAACAACAATTTTCAAAATCAAAATAACGCGGGTCCATCACAACAAGGCAATTATAACCAAGGCAACAATTTTCAAAACCGAAACAATTTTCAAGGAAACAATCAACAAGGAAATTTTTCGAATCAAAATCAAGGAGGTTATAATCAAGGTCATAATATAACTTGGCAAAATCGAGACAATAATCAAAACTCGAATTTTTCAAACAACAACAATCAAGGCAACAATTTTTCAAGTGGTAATCAAGGAAATTTTTAAAGAAACAATCAAAACCAAGGGAACTTTAATTCAAATCAAAATAGTTCGTCAAACGATTATCAAAATTACATGAAAACGAATGAGGCTAATATGAGACGATTAGAGGGAGAAATTGGTACTTTGAAAAACGACTTTTCTAATACATTGAAATTGCAAAACACGAAGATTGAGCAAGGGCAAATTGATATAAAAAAGATGTTTTCGGCCATAATGAACAAGTCCTCGGGTGCGTCTTCGAGTTCGTTACCTAGTGACACCGTTGCAAATCCGAAGGAACAATGTAAAGCCGCCTCGTCTCGTGAGAAAGGTCGTGTGATTACCCCTAACCTTGAAGGATTTCGAGTTGTTCCTTATTCTCAACCCTCGACTTCTAAGACGTCTTATTGTTCTAAAGTCGATGGGGTGAACGTGGCGACCAAGGAAAGGAGTGCACACCCTCGTGTACCCCAAATTCCATCCACGGTTCAAAAAGAGAGCTTTGTCGACCTTACCAAAGTAACCCTTGAAGAAACTTGTGCTTCGATCCTTCCTAAAAAACCCAAAAGGCGTATGCCGAGAAAGGAAAAGGATCCGGGCCAATTTCTACTACCTTGTGATTTTTCCGAGATTGAGGGATGTTTAGCCCTTGCCGATTTAGGTGCTAGCATCAACCTCATGCCTCATTCTCTTTGGAAATTGATGAGATTGCCTTCGCTTACCCCCACGAACATGACTATCGAGCTTGCAAATTGTACGCCTTTAATACCAATTGGAATAGCCGAGGATGTCTATGTCAAAGTTGGAAAGTTTGTTTTTCCCGCGGATTTCGTTATATCCGATTACGAGTGTGACCCTAAATATCCCATTATTTTAGGCCGACCATTCTTATCAACGGCTCGAACCGTAATCGACGTTCACGAGGGGAGACTTACTATGAGATATGGGGATGAAAAAATGGACTTTTTCGCTAGAAAATCCCGAGGGTTTAATGATAATGAAAAAACCAAGGTTTCAAAACCTAATGATTTCAAAATGTTCACTTTAGCGGAAAGAATGAAGCTTAATGCATGTTTTGAAAGAATTAAGAAAAACGGTTTTAAAGATGATGATTTTAATGATAAAGAATACGTGTACCTAATTCAAAAGGGTATGAGTAAATTTATGGATGAAAACTCACTTTGGGATGTTTTTAGCGAAACAAGTGAACCACCAATTCCGAAGGGCGACGTTAGTGCCATCACAACAAAGACCAATATGGGCTCGTCTTCACCACCTTTGAAGGACCATGACTTTGAGGCCCATACTTCTAAACCCATTGAAGTGCCTCCCACTCCTAGCCCCAAATCCATTAAGGCTAAGGAAGTGGCCCAACCCAATGTAATCTCACCCATCATAGAAATGTCACCTAAGCATAGCCCAAGGGCTTGTAAGACCATGGTTGTGACTCTCGAGAAATCCACTTGAGAACTTGCTCACATCGATACTTTCTTTGATGGCGATGGTGATTTTGCCGAGATCGAGCATATACTTGCTAATCCGCCATCCATCTTCGAGGATTTACCCTTTGATAAATCTTCAAATGAAGAGGGCGATCTCATGTCGGAAATTTCTTATGATGATGAGAATGACGACACTTTCACAACGTACTCGAATTCCGTATACGAACCTATTTTTCATCATAATCCCATTTTTGATGATGAATTCGAGAACGTTGATGACCATATCATCGATCCTCCTTCGTTTCACGATTGTGATGATGAAGAATTCTTTAAGGAGGTCGATGAATTTCTTGCTATAAACACAAGTCCCATTCTCGAGGAGTTACCTTATAAACACTCCTCATTTGAGAATGACGTTTACCACATTCGTGAGGATCTAACTTATCAACGATCCCCACAAAAGAATGATGGTTTCGTGCTTGATCGTGATCTCTTCGAGAGAGTTTCTAAAATCGTCAAAGAGGGGAATGACAAACCATGGTTTGACAAGCCTATCTATGACGAAGAAATAGATGAGATCGACGTTCATGAAGATGACAAGTATGTAGACCCCGAGGGGGCGGTGTTCTTTATTGATCGACGTTTTGAGAACTTATATAATCCACCACCCCCAACCGTGACTTAAATGTGAGGATTTTTAGCGCGACTAATTTTGAATTTGACACGCCAAATATTTTCGACATTATTCAATCGGGTTTTCATAAAGAGTTTTTGAACGATGAAAAAGGAAAAGATTTTAAAAATGTTTTAAAAGATTTTTCTACGTATTTAACTCCGTCATCACATCGTTTTATGAGTGCTACCACCTCGTCTACTCCTTTTGACGACGGTTGGTGTGGTTTTAGTGTGGGGGAAGCCCCAAATGTTCCCTCACATTTCTCCACCGAGGACGAGATTTACGATCTCGGAATTGCTTGTAAAGGGAAATCTCGGTCTTCCACCGATGCAATAAATGGAAAATCTTTTCGTTTGCTTGGTGTGAGTCTACCTCGAGTAGCTCATTATGTTGCCTTACCCATTGCCCCACCTTTCTACTTCTTATCTATTTTCTTCTACCCCATTGGGGTTTGTGTTGAAGTGGCATTGTTTCGTCTTTCATCCGAAAACGAAGACGCTATCTTTGACCCCGGTATACGTATACCGGGTTTTTAAAGTACTCCATGTACTTTTGGGCCTTGTTCATCATGTAAACCCCACCAAAAATAACCATACCAAGATTATCCCTAAATGATCACATTTATGGGGATTCGAGTCGAGCTTTTGACTCGGTTATCAAAAACAAGGTGCCTCGTGGGGGATTCTCATGCTTATCCTTGTAAATATTATCGTTTTCTTAGTTAATGTAACGAGAGGACTTGTGCTCTTCCAACCTTTGTTTCGTGGTTGTTTGTGATTGTGATTTATTAGGTTCATCGTCATCATTGAAGCCTCTCGTGTTCGTTTTACGGATCACTCGAGCTTCGATCGTTGCCTTTGGAGATTCCGATATCTGATGATATCCTTTTATGTTCTAACGTTTATCTTATTAGCATAATTCATAAACGGCTTATAGGTTATTCGTTTTACCCTTTCCATGCTCGAGATTAAGCATTCGACTTCGTCTCTAGTATGGGGGTGTTTACACCCCTAGACTCGAAACATTGAGGACAATGTTTAGTTTTAGTATGGGGGGGGTGAGTAGATACTTCACCTTGCTTACGTCAACACGCAATCCAATATTCATCTTTTTGTTATCGTTTTGTTGCAAATAAGGCTAAAAATGGCCAAATTTTAAATTTTTTCTAGTTTTTCATAAGTGTTTAAGACACGAATGTAGGTTTTCCGATGGTGAGAATAAGAGTAATTTTTGACTCGACCGTGCGTGTTGAGCACTTAGCTTCAATTCCTTAACTTTTTAGGCTAAGTCTCTTAAATGAGGACGAGAAATGATAGAGTTATTTATAAGTCTCGTAATCGTCACGATCTCATGTGTAGTAATTATTAGCTTATTCTCCCCACGCTTTTGCATAATAAATTGTTAATAAATATTGATTTGGCGGTTTAGTCACTATTGTTGGTTTCTAATTTGTTTTGGTAGCTTCCATGTAATTAAATTGGGAAAACATTAAGGTATCGCCAGCGTCACGGTTTTGAAGTATTGGCACCCGAATAATCGAAAGCTTCACCTAATAATAAGATTTCAAGTGCTCACCTAAATTAAGCAAAAATTTGAAGCTCACAAGGCCGAAAAATCTATGCCCAAAGTAAAAGTGAATCAAGCCTTAATCTTCGAAGCTTTAAAGATCCAAAATTCGCTTTAGCGTGAGGATATACGTCTTTGGCTAATAAAACCACCGATGAGGCGGATAATAAAAGGCAAGGCAAGACCGAAGTCATAATAAAAGCTTCATGGCGAAGTTGAATAAAAGATGGAGGTAAACCAAAGATAATAAGGCCCTTCCGTTAGGGGGCGTATAAAAGTCTTGGTAATAAGTCTCATGTTCAAAACCGTTATAAAATCGTGTCTATCGATCCTTCTTGTTGACTTAATTTTTTGACATCGTTGTCTATTAGGGTGAATTATTAATTCGATGGTTTTGGTTACACCGTTAAAACTCTATTTTTAGACTTAATCTCTATTCACGCATAAGTCAATGATGTATCCTCGTGATCATTAAGACAAAAATAAAATATAAGAGATACCAAGTAGGAATAAGGGAGTTTAGGTTCGTAATTAACACTCATAAGATGTGATCGTGTTGCTAACTTATAATAACAATGATCTCGTTACACGCTTAGCATGGAATTGGGTAAAAATCGAGGACGACGAAATTATTTCTAACGAAGCATTCACGTGTTCTTGTTCTATGATCCCAAAAGTCACTTTCTCGTGATGAAAACAATACATTATGTCTAAAACGCGTGTAGTAGTTTATTTAAATTTATGTCTTGAATAAAAGTCATCATAAAATGAATTTTGGAAGTGCTATGATACTTAATTCTAGCATTGCGTGGGGACACGACAATGGTTTAGTATGGGGGAGTGATGAGACTGTATTTATACATAGTCTCATCGTCCAAATCGGGCTTAAAATGCTTAAAATATCATCAAAATACCCAAAAATATGCCCGTGTTTGTTTATTGTGTATTTCAGGTACGGATATCGTGAATTTACCAAAAGATCAAAGGAATCAAGCAAAAACGAACACGGGAAACAAAACCGCACAAAGAACCGGACCCGAATCCTGAATTTTCCATTGAAGTCCTTGAAGTTTTGAAGAATGTCAACTTTGGTCCCTCTACTTTGGAAGACTTGTCATATTATACCCCTGTGAACACTCAAATTACACATTGGGTCCCTAATATTTCAAGTATATACACAAATGGCCCTTGAAGATATCCAAATGTGCAAAGATAGTCCTTATGTGAAGTTTTGAAAAACATTATGCCAAAAATGACAAGATAAGCAAAGATATTAACAAAGGGAAATTGGGTATAGAGCTGCTAAACTTATTGTGAAGACATTTTGGAAGTCTGGGGGCAAACCTGTTAAAACCAAACCCATAACCACCAAATACCCAACCAAACCCGTTTTTACCCACCCATATTACTTCTTTTTACCCAATCAAGCCCGAAACCCAGCCCACACTTAACAAATATTAACCCGGTTTGAAAGTTTAAACGGAGTTTAATATAATTTTAAAAGGGCGCTAAACATTCACTGTTCCTAATCTTCCCCAATTCAAACCTGATAAACCCTAATCCACCCCCTGCTAAATACCATGAACTACCCTAATTCCACATCCAGAAAAGTGATTAACCTTTATACAACCCCATCCCAACCTAAACCCCCCTCACCAGACAACCCCATGTGACTCCCCATTGGTCCCCTGACCCGTCATTGTCCCCCTTTTTCCCCAACCCGACCAAACCAACGGCTGGATGAATTTCCTTGGTCCCAAAGGTTTAATAGACGTTCAAGATCAAGTCTAACAGCCTGGCACACCCACATGAAGATACAAAGGTCACGGATTCAAGATTTTGACCAAGAAAGCATATTCAAACTTGAGGGCATTCTTGGAAGTTTATGAACTAGGGTTTTTATTATATTTTATTGTATCTAGAATCTTCCTAGCTTAGTATAAATATGAAGGTGGTTTGTGCCTCATATCTTGTTCCAGATTTTGTAAAAAAAATTTATATTAATGAATATTTAGAGTATTTATAAAAACTTTGCATATCTGAGTTCTACCTTTTACTTCTTTTTAGTTAAGAGTTGTTTGATTCAAGTTAGTTTGGGAAGTTTCAAAATTCTTGTTTTTCAAGTTTTCTTAAAATCCGTTTTTTCTTATTTTCTTTGAAAAAGTTCTTGTAGGGGTTCTTATATAAACCTGAATCACTCATCAAATTGAAGTGATAGTGTATACTTGTTGAGTGATTTTCAAGTTTATATGGTTCAAGTTTTTATAGTAGTTTAAAGAAAGGATTTGAAAGAGTTAGATTACCCAAAAGTTATCTTAAACTTTTTCTGGTTATTGATAGGTGTGAAAACACCCATCCTTTTACCACTTAATTCTGGCTAAAACAAGACCAAAACACGTATTTAATATCATTTGTTTGGAATTATGCGTGGTTTTTGTGTTTATTGTGTTTTCAGAGTCAACCGGATGAATACTGAAGAAAACATGGGATTGCACGGGTTTTATCAAGGAAAAAGACTCAAGATGAAGTCTATTGTCCAAGAGATGCAAAAGATTTGAAGTCATTGTGCCTATTTGAAGATTTATCGAAGAATAGAGCCAAAGATGGAAGATATATATATGTCGAAGAACTCGAGTCTATAAAACAAAAGATTATAAGACGAGTTGGAATTATTCACCGACACTTCTCAAATCCAAGTTGGAAACATTTATTTAAAGATGCGTGAAGACTAAAGAAGAAAGAAGAAAAAGGAGCCCAAACCAAAGCCCAATCACAAAGCCCACCACCATACACACGCCTATATAAAGGCCCTTACTTCACAAATTTTACACACTTAGTTTTTAGGTAGTTTTTAGTTTTAGAGAGAGAAAGTTCTAAACTTTCTCTCACTAGATTTCATCTTTTTCTCTTTCAAATTCAAACTTTTGTATTATCTTTCATTAATCAAGTTCAAGTTTTTATCTTTTCATCTTTAATCTCATCCTTCCTTTCTTTGATTTTCATTGATTTTGGTACAAATCTCGTATGATCCGTGTTGTTCATCAATGATTTGTGCTTAAAAAGTTTATTTCTTTTTATGTTTCCTTAAGTTCATACACTAATAAGCTTTAAGATCCTTGTTCTTATTGGCTTATTTGTTGTTTCAGCTTATTTACTTTTTAAAGTTTTATAAAAAGTTCATCTTTTTATCATTGGATTTATAAAGTTGTTTATTTGAAGCCTAGATAAAGTGTTCTTAGTGCTTATTTGATCAACTTATTGTTGGATTCGAGCTAGTTTTGGGAGTTAGCTTATTCCATAAGCTTATTGCCTTTGCTTTTCTCGAATTTGCACCATTTTCGGAAAGGGCAAAGCCCTTTTCTGACCGAATATTCCGACCAGCAACATCCAACCCTTTCCGATTGAGTATCAATCGGAAAAGGGTTTTGTTTTCCGATTGGTTCCATTTAGTGTTTTCCGATTGATGCCCTTGTACCTTATTCCGATTTGTCCATTTTTTTAGATATTCCGATTGGCACGATTGCTACATATTCCGATTGGTGAGTTTCCAAGTATTCCGATTACACCTCTTTTGAACATTCCGATTGCAAGTTTATTCCCCAATTTCCGATCGGTTTATCTCTCCCATATTCCGATCTATAGATCGGAATACTTTCCGATTGACCCTAGTTTGTTTGTTCCGATTTAAGTGTTTTGCTATATTACGATCTTACTTTCTTTTAGTACTTTTCTACTAAGTCCTTATTTTTCACAAAGTTTTCCAAGTGTTAGTTTTTATTGAATGTCCATTTATTTTTCTAATATAATCTTTAAAGTTTTCAAACATCTAATTTTAAACTCGTCTTTTCATTTTAATCATTTAAGTCTTTAATTTTACTCTTCGACACTTGATAAATTGTTAATTAGTTTAAAATAGATAAACAAACCAACACCCTTTTTATTAACCAAGAATAAATCATTCCACTTAGAGCCGAGATCAATTCGAGAGGATATCGAGAGAAATAAAAAACATAAAAAACATGTGTATCAAATGGCGCCGCTGCCGGCTCTTCTCGTTAAGATCAAAAGTTTTTTGTGAGAACTTGGATTTTGGGATCCGTTCCTCGTGAACGTTACTTTTTCATCAAAAATATTCAAAAACACAAAAAAAATATATAAAATTTTCAAAAATCCTAAAAAGTAAAAAACATAAAAAACCAAAAATATTTTGCTTTGTTTTTGCCTTGTTAGTTCTTTTGCAGGTGTATGCGCACTCGATCCACGTCATATCAAGAGCTCGAGCCTCTCGATCACTTAGACATGGCCGGTGTACCACCTCCAAACAATAATAATAACAACAACATGAATAATAACAACAACAATGAGCCCCTTCCGGATAATCGCCCGATGATTGAACTGCTGCAAGCTCATGTAGATGGCAACACTGATCCAATTGTTATACCACCAATTGCCGCCAACAATTTCGAGCTCAAGTCAGGCTTTATCCAGATGGTCTCCGCTCAACCATTCTTGAGACGTACCATTGATGACCCACATGACCATATTAAGAGATTCTTGCAACTCACCAACACGGTCAAGTTCAATGGTGTTCCACAAGAGGTTATAAGGTTACAACTTTTTCCCTTTTCTTTAGAGGGACAAGCCCGGCATTGGCTTGCTAAAGAACCGCCACAGAGTATTCTCTCGTGGACGGATTTGGAAACAAAGTTTATCAATTACTTTTTCCCACCCTCTCGTACTACCGCTTTGCGGAATGAAATCATAATTTTTGAACAAAAGTACGATGAGTCGTTCAGTGAATCTTGGGATCGTTTTAAAGATCTTTTAAGAAAATGCCTACAACATGGTTTTACCAAAGTACATCAAATTAATACTTTTTACAATGGTTTAAGCATGAGTGACCAAGATTCACTAAACAGTGCCTCGGGGGGTAATCTTTTGGCTAAGACTTCCAATGCTGCTTGGGATATCATTGAGAATAAGTCTCGTGTGCAAACCAAGAGTGTTCGGACCAATGTCGCTAGTGCTAGCACTAATGACAGCGACAAGCGATTGGACAAAATCACTGTGCTTCTTGAATCGCTTGTTACCCACACCGTCAGCAACAACAACAGCAACAACGCTAAAAACGCTCAAGTTAACGCTGTCAGCCAACCTTGTGAAATATGCGGTGGTTCTCACTCTTACACTACTTGTATTGCCACCCAAGACTACCCTGCTGAGAATGTGAATGCGGCATATGGCACCTATCCTCAACCTGCTTATCAAGCTAGACCTCAAGGTGACCGTAATTTGCTTAGCTACCGCTCCAACAACTATCTCTCACCACCTGGTTTTCCTCCAAACAACCAAAACAAACAACAAAACCTCAACCGCCCTCCTCAACAACAACCTCGTACACCATACATTCCACCTCACAAACAGCAACAACCACCTCAACGAAACAACCAAGTTTACCAGCAACCTGCTTATCAACCACCCGCATACATTGCTCCTTCCAACCAAACCCCCGCATCACATCAAGACATTGGAACCTACATGAGGACTAACGATGTGATCGTGGATAATCTCCAACAGGAAGTGCGCAACTTGAAAGCAGACCTGATGAAACAAGGGAATGATCTGAGAGCTGATATGAAAAACACTATGGATAGTCAAACGAATGACTTAAGAAACATGATGGCTAGTTTCTTCCACGGTAATCAACCCTCTTCTTCGGGTACTCTTCCGAGTAACACCGTTGCTAATCCAAGAGGGGAGATGAAAGCAATCACCACTCGCAGTGGCAAAGGTACCAAGGAACCCGAGCTTCCTATACCTCCACCGGTGGTTGTGACTAAGGAGAACGAGTCACCTGCTCCTATTCCTCATCCTTCTACTTCCCCAATTTCTCCACCTCTTCCTTCTACCCCTCCTCCACCCAAGGATGTGAGTGATCCTATTCTTCCAAAGCCTTCCTCTTCTTCCAATATACCTTATCCATCTAGGTTGAGGAAAGAGAAGCTCAAAAGCAAGGACGATATTCAGGTTTCGAACTTCCTTAAAATGTTCAAACAACTGAATTTCAATATCTCCTTCGCTGAGGCTCTCGCTCACATGCCCAAATATGCGAAAATGTTTAAAGATCTTCTGAGCGACAAGGAAAAGCTCCTCGATATTTCCAAGACCCAACTTAATGAGAATTGCTCTGCAGTGATCTTAAGGAAATTGCCAACCAAGCTTGGTGATCCGGGTCGTTTTCTTATCCCTTGCAATTTCCCGGGAGTAGAGAATTGCATGGCCTTAGCCGATCTAGGTGCTAGTATTAATCTCATGCCTCTAAGCGTTTGGAAGCAATTATCTCTCCCAGAGCTAGTCCCCACCAAAATGACTTTGGAATTAGCTAACCGTACGGTTGCTTATCCAGTGGGGATAGCCGAAGACGTCTTTGTAGGAGTCGACAAATTCACTTTTCCTGCTGATTTCGTCGTCGTCGACTACGAGATGGACCCTCGTGTTCCCTTGATCGTGGGCCGTCCATTCCTGAGGACCGGTCGCATTCTCATCGATGTTGAAGCCGGTGAGCTTATCATGAGAGTGGGTGACGATAAAATCGTCTTCAACATGGGAAAGTTGTCTAAACAACCTTATTCAAACGAGAGTGTTAATTGTATTGACGTTCTTGATGAGGCTTGTGAAGAACACTTCCAAAATGCTTGCAAAAGTATTCCTACCTCTCTTCCCAATGTTGAAACCGTTGCCTCTATCGATTCATCATTGTCTCTATTTGGAGATAGTGATTTGTTTTGGAACAATCTTGAAGACACCATGGGAGATGTGAATTTAGCTACTGATGATTCTTCCACCGATGGGGCTGAAGACATGCATTTCTTTGACAACCTTCTCAACGAAGACAATCCTTCTCCTCCATCTCCCACGGTTATTGCTATCGATACTCCGACTTTGAAAACGCCTCCCATCGAAAATCCTCCGGATTTAGAGCTTAAGGAGTTGCCGCCTCATCTCGAGTACGTGTTCCTTGAAGAAGAGAAGCAGTCACCAGTCATCATTGCTAAGAACCTAAAGGAAGAAGAAAAAGCCCGACTTATCACCGTGTTGAAAGCTCATAAGAAGGCTATTGCTTGGAAAATTTCTGATATTCGCGGAATTGATCCTCACTTCTGCACACACAAAATTCTCATGGAGGACAATTTTAAGCCCACAATTCAAAGCCAACGAAGGGTGAATCCAAAAATACATGAAGTCATCAAAACAGAGGTTATCAAACTTCTTGATGCGGGTATGATTTACCCTATTTCGGATTCACCATGGGTTAGTCCAATCCATTGTGTGCCCAAGAAGGGCGGAATAACCGTTGTTCCCAATGAACACAACGAGTTGATTTCCACTCGTCTCGTTACTGGGTGGAGAGTTTGTATAGACTACCGCAAACTCAATGATGCCACGAGAAAGGATCATTTCCCTCTACCTTTTATGGACCAAATGCTTGAACGTCTAGCGGGTAATGAATATTACTGCTTTCTTGATGGTTTCTCGGGTTATTTTCAAATACCCATCGATCCCCAAGATCAAGAGAAGACTACATTCACCTGTCCCTATGGCACATTTGCTTATAAAAGAATGCCTTTTGGCTTATGCAATGCCCCCGGGACTTTCCAAAGGTGCATGTTAGCTATCTTCCATGACATGGTTGAACAAACCATGGAAGTCTTCATGGATGATTTCTCGGTCTTCGGGTATTCCTTCTCTTCTTGCCTTGCCAATTTGGAACGTATGCTTAAGCGGTGCGAAGACACTCGCCTTGTTCTGAATTGGGAAAAATGCCATTTTATGGTAAAAGAAGGCATCGTGCTGGGACACAAGATTTCCAAAGCCGGTCTTGAAGTAGACCGTGCTAAAGTGGATGTTATCGCCAAGTTGCCTCCACCTTCAACCGTGAAGGGTGTGAGAAGTTTCCTGGGTCATGCGGGCTTCTACCGTCGATTCATCAAAAAATTTTCTCAAATCGCTCGCCCGATGACCCACCTCTTGGAAAAAGATACTCCTTTTATCTTTTCCAAAGAGTGTCTTGAAGCCTTCAACTTGCTTAAGGATAAGCTAACTAAGGCACCTGTCTTGGTTACCCCTAATTGGGAGCTGCCTTTTGAGTTGATGTGCGATGCTAGTGATTTTGCTATAGGAGCGGTGCTGGGACAAAGAGTGAACAAACACTTCCAACCAATCCATTACGCTAGCAAGACAATGACGGGGGCACAATTGCATTATACGACAACAGAGAAAGAGCTTTTAGCTGTTGTCTATGCCTTTGAAAAATTCCACCCCTATCTTGTCCTTTCCACCACAATCGTGTATACCGATCATTCCGCATTGAAGTACTTGTTGACAAAGCAAGATTCTAAACCAAGACTTCTTCGCTGGGTTTTGCTGCTCCAGGAATTTAAAATCGAAATTCGCGATAAAAAAGGAGCTGAAAACCTAGCCGCGGATCATCTCAGTAGACTTGAGGATCCTTACCAGGGGGATCATCCGAACAAAGAAATCAATGATTCTTTTCCCCTGGAGACCTTAATGTCTATCAACTCGACTGCTGATGAAACCCCGTGGTTTGCAGACATTGCAAACTATTTAGCGGGTGGAATTCTCGTTGACGGGTTAACATCCCAGAAGAAGAAGAAGTTCTTTAACGACATTAAGACTTACTTTTGGGATGACCCGTATCTATTCAAACAATGTGCTGATTTGATTATTCGCCAATGTGTTGATGGACCGACAGCTTTGGAAATCCTTGATGCTTGCCACAAAGGACCCACCGGTGGTCACTATGGTCCCAACTACACCGCCAAAAAAGTGTTTGATTCGGGATTTTATTGGCCCACCATATATCGTGATGCTCACGAGATGGTTAAACGATGTGATGCTTGCCAAAAACAAGGCACGATCACACATAAAGACGAGATGCCTCAAAATTTTATTCAAGAGTGTGAAATCTTTGATGTTTGGGGTATCGACTTTATGGGGCCATTCCCTTCATCCAAAGAAAACAAATACATCCTTGTAGTCGTTGACTACATTTCAAAGTGGGTTGAAGCCAAAGCTTTACCTACTAATGATGCAAGGGTGGTTTGTAACTTTTTGAAATCGTTGTTCGCTCGATTCGGCGTTCCTCGTGCTATTATCAGTGACCGCGGGACTCATTTTTGCAACGATCAATTTGCAAGAGTCATGGCTAAGTATGGTGTCAATCACCGTCTTTCCACCGCCTATCATCCCCAAACCAACGGGCAGGCCGAGATATCCAATCGTGGATTGAAGCGAATTTTGGAGCGTACTGTGGGAGAGCATCGTGCCGCGTGGGCCGATAAGTTAGATGATGCTCTGTGGGCTTTCCGTACTGCTTATAAGACCCCGATCGGTTGTACACCTTATCGTCTTGTGTACGGGAAAGCATGCCACCTTCCCATCGAGCTAGAGCATAAGGCGCACTGGGCCTTGAAGTTGGCTAACTTCGACATCAACAAAGCCGGTGATCATCGCAAGACTCAACTCAACAAGCTCAACGAACTGAGGAATGAAGCTTATGAGAACTCGCTGATCTACAAAGAGAAGACGAAGATCCTCCATGACGCAAAAATCAAGAACCGAGAGTTCCACGTTGGTGATCAAGTCTTACTTTTCAACTCTCGGTTAAAGATCTTCTCTGGCAAGTTGAAGAGCCGCTGGTCTGGTCCATTCACCGTCGCCAAAGTCTTTCCATATGGGACCATTGAGCTTTCTCAGCCAAATGGGCCCAATTTCAAGGTGAATGGCCAGCGTCTGAAGCTGTACTTTGGTGAGGACATCTCTCAGGAGATGATTCCATCCCTCACCACGTTCCCCATGAACTAATTTTGGGTCGAGTCAGGCTCGTGACTCGGTTATAAAAAACAAGCGCTCCTCGGGAGGCAGCCCGAGTATCTATCCTTTTCTGTTTTAACCTCCTAAGTGTAGGGGGACCTGTATAGGTGTTTGTTTTGTGTGCATGTGATTACAGGGATGAATGCACTCTTGGAATCTTTGAAGAACCGTGCTCCCGTGTTATCCGAAATCTGGGTCTATCTCTCAACTATCGTGATTCAATTTTCTTCATATTCACATTTGAAATTGATCACGTTAGTCGTCTCTTCCTTAACTTGAGTCAACCAACGTGCACAATGTCATAAGTGTAGGGGAGACTTTTCCCACAAGCTTAAACATTAAGGACAATGTTTATCTTAAGTGTAGGGGGGACTTCTATCGAAGTTTTAAGTGGACTTTTCCATGAAAATGCCTTCATTTAACCGGAAAATCATATTTTTCAACATTTTTCAAATTTTTTATTAACTTTGGCCATTTAGTCGTAATTTTTAAATTTTTATCTTTGCTTTCATATGTATATATCCCGTAATAAAGTCAAAAATATTAATAAAGTGGTGTAGTGATATGAGCTTAAACTCATATCCTTTTATCAACAAATAACCCTAAAACATGAAGCAAAATACCAATTTATTTGGCAAAAACAGTGTTATGTGGTATGTTTGTGTTTGTGTGCACTTGTGTAGGTAAAAAGATACATTTTCAAGCAAACAAGGAAAAATCAAGCTCAAATGGATGAAAAAGACAAAAGAGGATCAAAAGTGACAAGACTTTGGAGTACAAGGACCTATCTTGACAAGTTATGAAAGTTGAAGGACTAAGAGTGCAAATATTATAAAGTCAAGATTCAAGTCAAACTTGGTCAACTCTCAAGTCAACTCAATCAAAGGACCATTTTGTACAAGTTATGGAAGATGAAGGACTAAATATGCCAAAGGAATGAAGCTACAAGCTCAAATTTACATTCTGCCAAGTTGAGGGGTTAATTCTGCCAAGATTGGAAAGTTATTGAGTTTAATCCATGTGACAAGAATTCTAACCAATGGGAGAAGAGAAAATCAAGCACACGGATCAAGCATTAAATGTCCACTACCGCCGCTCACATTTATTACCAAATCTATACAGTTTTGATCCGTGTGACACATTTTAAACCAATCAGAATTCAACACGTGTCATCTTCAAGAATAAGAAATTTTCCCAGGATCGCGTTTGAGATAGAAGCAATTTCATGGAAAGATATAAACACCAAAGTTGATCGATTTGAAGAGACGAATTCAATGGTGCAATTCAATTAACATATCATCCATCCAATCAAGAACCCCCAAATCATTGTTCATACCTTCAAAGTGCTAAATGCAGAATTCTCCACGTGGCAAGCTATGATTGGTTCTGACACGTCACCAACTCCAACAAACTCTCCCTTCTTGCCTATAAATAGCTAGATTGTACTTCATTTTCAGATGTAGCTTAAATTTGTAAAAACACCTAGTTAAACTTTCCCTTTCTTTTTTCCCTCATTCTTACCCTAACTACTCAAGAGTCTGACAAACTCTTGAGTCAGTTAGTTAGTTACTACCTTTGTAACAGCTTTGTAACCGTTTTTCAGTAATAAAATTCAAATTCCCTTTTTCCCGCCAATTCTGTTCTTATCATTCCAGTTCAAATCCTGCTGCATTTGGATATTGTTGTTGCTGTTGAGTGTTTGTTATGATCAATCATTGATCATAACTGACATTGGTGAAGTATTGCTAGCTGTTTGATCCTTATTCAGTCATTGCATAGCTCTAATGGAGATTTCAAGTAGATTGATGGATTCCAGTTGTTTTGTTGATTGATTCTTGTTGATTTCTAGTGATAGGTGGTGGTTATCACTAGGGCAAGAGAGCTCAGCGCTCCTCTTCTTCTCAAAGGCTATCTTCAATAGGTTTTAAGCTTCTTGTTTTTGTTCCACTCAACAGTTAAATGCCATGCTTCATTTTCCTAGTTTAAATCTAATGGCTGCATGATAAAGTTGTTAGTAGTTGATGTTTGATTGATCTTAGTGTGTTTGTAGCTTAATCTTGCCTACTTGTGCTTTGATTTGGATTTTAGTTCTAGTTAACTGCATCATTTCAGTCATTTTCAGCCTTGCACCTTAATTGAAGTTCTTGTTGTGTTAATTGACTGCATTTAGCTCTTATACCTTTCATTTTGATCATTGAGTTTAACCTGCTAAAGCATTTGAGTCAGCTTAATTCAATACTTAATAAGTCTTTGAAAAAGTTTGTTAAAAATCAGTAAAGGAGTGTTTGGTAATAGCTTAAAAGTAGTTTTCAAGCATTGAGAATTGGAAATTTAGAGTTCATTTACAGTTCTTAAGTGTTGACAAGTTGTTTTAAGCCTTTTACAAGTCAAGTTCAAAGTCAAACAGGCAAATGGCTTCAAAATTGTTTGGGTCAGCTTTCATTTAGCTTTGTTCTTAAAAACTTGCCATTTTCATTTGCTTAGTTCTCATTCATTTCTAGATGAAATTTCCTCAAATTTGCTTTCAGTCTTAGCTTATATCATAAAGATTTAGATTCCAAAAGGAATTTCTACAGTATTAGTTAATAAGCTGGGAATTAGCTTTTTGGTCCAAGGCTGAGCAAAGCTCATTCTCTGTGATAATGCATGTTACTGTTTTCCTAGATCTTCAAATCTACTTCACAAATCTTGTGATTTTCTTTCATAAAATCAGTTAGTAAGTGTTCCTATTTAATTTCTGAAAGTTTGAGCTTTTTGCAAATTTTGGTCAACGTTTGGTCAACATAAGCTCTTTTTAGCTTATTTCAGTTTAAGAGCTTATTACTGGATGAAATTTGTTCTGGTTTGATTTCCCAATCTTTAAATCAGTTGCTTAATCATTTTCAAAAGAAAAATCCAGTTGTGGTTGACTAAATTTGGCTAGAGCTTATTTTGTGCTTATCAATAAGCACTCATTTGCTTATTTTTGATCCTTAGCTTAATTCCTTGAACACACGTAGTTTAATGTGGATTTGAAACGTTTTGCAAGTTGTTTCATCCAATTTGGTTGAGTAATAAGCTCAAACGAGCTTATTTTCTCTTGTGTCCCGTTTTTGCTTAAATACTTTCCAAAATTGCACTTTGGTCCTTTCATTTCTATCAGTGTTGAAAACTTGGCTAATCTTCCAAGAATTTAGGGTTTGCATAATTTTGGTCCCTGGAATTTGAAAGTTGTTAGATTTCAGTTAGTAGTTTGTTAATTTGTTACATTTTTGGCAAGTTGGTTATAGTTGTTACATTGTTGATCCTTTTAGTTTACTGTTTTGCACTTTTAGTCCCTATAGTTGTTAGAATTTACATTTCAAGCATTACTTTTCATAGAATTTACAATTTCAGTCCCTTTAGTTTCAAATTTTGCATTTTAAATTTTACTTGAATAAAAACGTGGTATTTGCAATCTGTTTTACATATACGTAGGTAATATTTTTCCATTTTGCAAGCATTTGTTGAATTAGCAATAGATTCCCAAGCAAGCTTAACAACCAAGAACAATTAAAAATCCGATATTGGTTGGACTTTCTATTGGTTAAGAACTGAGAAAACGAACTGCATTATACTACATTTCAAATGGCGCCGCTGCCGGTTCTTTGACTACACGAGAGACTATCGATTGACGGTTTTCATTGGCTTTTGGGATCCGTTCACTTTGTGAACGTTATTTTTACGTATCCTAAATCAAAAACAAATAAAACATCAAAAATATAAAAATATATAAAAACTAAAAAATTAACAAAACAATTCTTTTCCTAAAGAATTGACCAAAAAAATTAAAAAATCCAAAAAGCAATCTTTTTCCTAAGAGATTGCACCCAAAAATATATATTATTGGATTCTCTCGGTTTTTATGTACATATAGTATTTTCCCTAAAAAAACTCATAAATACAAAAATATTTTCCATATATTATTATAAGTAAATACGTATACGTATAAGAACAATCAATCTACATATCTTCCATAAGTATTTCCGAGGCAATACACCGTGTTGAGGGGCGCTCCGGTCCTTGACACGTGTATCGATCAAACAAAATAAAGCAAGAATAGATAAATACTCTCAATAAGCAATAATTCGAAGAATACGAACATTTAAGTGAATAGAAAGGCGATGTGCTATAAAATGCCATCTAAGGGTCAATAGGTACTTAAGTGCTTCGCGCCACCTAACCCCCCGTTCACTTGGGAGTATTCTAAGAAGGAAGGCTTCATTGAGGGTCTTGCACCCAAAGTAGTAAATACATATATTGTTATTTTCTTGTGGATATTTAATATTGAAACTCGAAGAGGATAATCCATTTCTCTTCAAAGTCACACGAGAGCTTCTCTCTCATTCCTCGTATTGAGTTGCATGCTCACTCGCGGGCGTGCACAAATACCGATTGGTGTACAACCTCTTCCTCCGAAAAGGAAGAAAAAGAGAAAGAGTAAGACCACCACCGTCCACCAAGCCGATCACGAGAATCGTGCTTTGTCACCACCACAAGGAGCCATGGCTATTGATAATCGTACTTTGTATGAACGTATGCAATCCAACATTCATGGATATTCTAGTGCCATTAAGATTCCCGACTTTCCCGCTAACACATTTGAGCTACATACATCTATGATCAATATGGTTGCTTTATCACCTTTCTTGGGAAAACAAAATGAGGATCCTCATGCTCACCTTAAGAGATTCCTTTCACTTTGCAATACCATTAAGCATAATGGGGTTCCACATGAGGTCATTAGATTGATGTTAGTGTCATTTTCCTTAGATGGGAGTGCTAAGCATTGGTTAGACACCCAACCACCCGATAGTATCACCACATGGGACGGTTTTACCACTAAGTTTTTGAACAAATTCTTTCCTCCACAAAAGACTATGGCTTTGAGGAATTTAATTATGGGCTTTCAACAAAAACCTAGTCAATCCTTTAGTGATGCTTGGGAAGAGTATAGTGAGTTGTTGAGGCGATGCCCTAACCATGGATTGGATGAAGTTCACCAAATAAGTTCCTTTTATGATGGCCTTAAACCTCACCACCAAGATTCATTAAATGCTTCCGCGGGAGGGAGTATTCTTCTTAAGACCTACCAAGAGGCTTTGGACATCATTGAGACTAAGGCAATGGTTCAAACAAACAATCCATTTGAAGAAAGGGTTCATGTTATCCAAAACACTTCTCAAACTTCTTGTGACATCCAACTTCTTAAAGAGATCCTTCAACAAGTCAAACAAGGACAAGAAATGACTCATGACATGGTTCAAAATTTTAAGAGCATGACATTGAACAATTCCTCAAATAATGTGAATGCCATCACCATTTCTTGTGTTACTTGTGGAGGTCCCCACTCTTATGAACAATGTGATAAGGTGCAAGGGTATCAAGGGGAATGCTATGCTTACCAAGAGGAACATCGTGAACACTTCAAACCTAATATCAATCCAAATAACCTTTCTTACAAATCCCAAAATTACCTTACTCCACCCGGCTTCCCACCCCAACCACCCACCCAAATTCCACAAAATCCTCCTCAAATTTTAGCAAGGAATCAAGGGCAAAGACCACCATACCAAGGAAATAACTACAAGACACCCAATCAATTTCAATCTCAAGCAAATTCCTTTTATCCACCACAACAAGGATTTAATCAACCACTTCCATTTATTCCCAATCAAGCATATGCTCCAATACCAAATCAAGCTTACCCTCAAAATCCAACTCAAGGATATGGGATGCAAGAGACTCAAGAGTATGTTGACAAGAAAATGCGTGAAATTGAGAAGAGAATGAATGATCAATTGAAACGTACAATGGAGGAACAAATCAATAGGGTTTTAGTGGCGGTAACTCAAAGACCACAAGGGGCTTTACCTTCCAACACACAAACAAACCCTAGGGCCAATGTCAATGCTATTACAACAAGGAGTGGAACAACAACAAAGGATCCTTCACCTCCTAAACCTACTCTTGTTCAACCCACTTGTGCTCCTACTTGTGACAAGCCTTCTACTTCTACTCCACCTCCTCAAAATGCTCCTATCCACTCAAACACACCTCCTCAACCACCTCATACTTCTCCTTTACCTTCCACATTTCCAAATGAAGAAGCTAACAAAGACAAATCTTCCACCACAACACCTATTCCACCTACACCAAAACCTACTCTTCCATACCCTTCAAGGTTGAAAAAGGACAAGTTAAAGAACAAAGATGACATCCAAGTCTCCAATTTCTTAAGGATGTTCAAGCAACTCAATATCAACATATCCTTTGCGGAAGCTCTTGCTTATATGCCAAAGTTTGCTAAGATGTTCAAGGATTTGCTCTCCAACAAAGAAAAATTGGTTGATTTGCCCAACACATCACTTAATGAAAATTGTTCCGCGGTGTTACTTAAAACCTTACCAACAAAACTTGGAGATCCGGGGCGCTTCTTGATACCTTGTAATTTTCCCGGTGTTGAAAATTGCATGGCTTTGGCGGATTTAGGGGCGAGCATAAATCTCATGCCTTTATCGGTTTGGAAACAACTATCTCTTCCCGAGCTCACTCCCACTAGGATGACTTTTGAACTAGCCAACCGAACCATAGCTCACCCCGTAGGTATAGCGGAAGATGTGTTTGTAGGTGTGGATAAGTTTACCTTTCCGGCCGACTTTGTAGTGGTCGATTATGACATGGATCCTAGAGTGCCTTTGATTGTTGGTAGACCGTTTTTGAGAACGGGTCGTACCTTGATAGATGTGGCGGAAGGAGAATTAATTATGAGAGTAGAAGATGAGAGAGTGGTGTTTAAGTTAGGCAAAGTTTGTGATAGAAAAGAGGTTAAGGAGTCTAGACCTTGTGAGACTATTAACATTGTGGATGTGCTAGATGAAGTGTGTAATGAACACTTTCATGATGCTTGTAAGAATGCTAGTGATGAGATTCCACATGTTGAAACCGTGGCCTCAATTGCTCCCTCTTTAACACCTTTTGGAGAGAGTGATTTCCTCTTGGAGGAATTTGAGTCTAACTTTCTTGGTGATGATAATTCTCCCATTAATTGGGAAGAAGATATTCTTACAATCCAAAAGTTGCTCAATGAGGACCCTATTCCTTCTCCTATTCCACAAGAGATTACCATTGAGGAACCTTCCATAGTTAAACCTTCCATAGAGAGTCCACCTCCCATTGAACTTAAGGAACTTCCATCCCACTTAGAATATGCTTTCTTAGAAGGAAAAGACCAATTACCGGTGATTATTGCTAAAGAGTTGAAAGAGGATGAGAAGGAGAAACTTATTGAAGTCCTTAAGAAACACAAGAAAGCTTTAGCATGGAAAATATCCGACATAAGGGGAATTGATCCACATTTTTGTACTCACAAAATCCTTATGGAGGATGATTATAAACCCGCCATTCAAAACCAAAGGAGAGTTAACCCAAAAATCCATGAGGTTATTAAGAAGGAAGTGATTAAACTCTTAGATGCGGGTATGATTTACCCCATTTCTGACTCTCCATGGGTTAGCCCGGTTCATTGTGTTCCAAAGAAGGGTGGAATCACCGTGGTGCCTAATGAGAACAATGAGCTTATTCCCACGAGACTTGTAACCGGTTGGAGAGTTTGCATTGATTATAGAAAACTCAATGAGGCAACTAGGAAAGACCATTTCCCGCTTCCCTTTATGGATCAAATGCTTGAACGCTTAGCGGGAAATGAGTACTATTGTTTTCTTGATGGCTTTTCGGGTTATTTTCAAATACCCATTGACCCTAAGAATCAAGAAAAGACCACATTCACTTGTCCCTACGGTACATTTGCTTACAAGAGGATGCCTTTTGGCCTATGTAATGCACCGGGGACGTTTCAAAGGTGCATGATGGCGATTTTCCATGACATGATAGAGCAAACCATGGAGGTTTTTATGGATGACTTTTCCGTATTTGGGAACTCCTTTAGCTCATGTCTCACCAATCTTGAGAGAATGCTTAAGCGTTGTGAGGAAACACGTTTGGTGCTTAATTGGGAGAAATGTCACTTTATGGTGAAAGAGGGGATTGTTTTAGGACACAAGATATCCAATAAGGGATTAGAAGTTGATCGAGCTAAAATTGATGTGATTGCTAAGCTTCCCCCACCCACCTCGGTTAAAGGTGTGAGGAGTTTCTTAGGTCATGCGGGATTTTATAGGCGCTTTATACAAGATTTTTCTAAGATAGCTAGACCGATGACTCATCTCTTGGAGAAAGAGGCTCCTTTCATTTTTGATCAAGCTTGTTTAGACTCTTTTGAGACCCTTAAGGAAAAATTGACTAAGGCTCCCGTTTTGGTTTCTCCAAATTGGGAATTACCTTTTGAGCTTATGTGTGACGCTAGTGATTATGCGGTGGGGGCCGTCTTAGGACAAAGAGTTAATAAGCATTTTCAACCTATACACTATGCGAGTAAAACCATGACCGGTGCACAACTTCATTACACTACCACGGAAAAAGAGTTGCTTGCTATAGTATATGCTTTTGAGAAGTTTAGACCATATCTTGTGCTTTCTAAGACCATAGTGTATACGGATCACTCCGCTCTCAAGTATCTTATGACAAAACAAGATGCTAAGCCTAGGCTTTTGAGATGGGTTTTGTTGCTTCAAGAGTTTAAGATAGAGATTCGTGATAAGAAAGGGGCCGAGAATTTAGCGGCGGATCATTTGAGTAGACTTGAGCATCCTTTTCAAGGAGATTTCCCACATCAAGAAATCAATGAATCCTTTCCACTAGAGGATCTCATGTCTATCTCTTCCCAAGAGGATGCCACACCTTGGTTTGCGGATATAGCAAACTATCTTGTGGGCAATGTGCTTATTGAGGGTCTAACTTACCAACAAAAGAAAAAGTTTCTTAAGGAAGTTAAGTATTACTTTTGGGATGATCCATATCTTTTTAGGCAATGTGCGGACCAAATCATTAGACGGTGTGTAGATGGGCCCGAGGCGTTTAAAATTTTAGAGGCATGTCATAAAGGACCTACGGGTGGACATTTTGGGCCTAACTACACCGCCAAGAAAGTCTTTGATTCGGGTTACTATTGGCCTT
Source organism: Glebionis coronaria (assembly GCA_025667525.1). NCBI lineage: Eukaryota > Viridiplantae > Streptophyta > Magnoliopsida > Asterales > Asteraceae > Glebionis > Glebionis coronaria. The sequence goes on from CM046878.1 coordinate 145,080,218, forward strand.
CCATTTACAAGGATGCCCAAGAGATGGTGAAATTTTGTGATGTTTGTCAAAGGCAAGGAAAAATTACACAACGTGATGAGATGCCACAAAATTTTATCCAAGAGTGTGAGATATTTGATGTATGGGGAAGAGATTTCATGGGACCTTTTCCATCCTCTAAGGGAAACAAGTATATACTTGTGGCGGTGGATTATGTGTCCAAGTGGGTGGAGGCTAAAGCCTTACCTACTAATGATGCTAGAGTGGTTGTAAAGTTCTTGAAACAATTGTTTGCTAGATTTGGTGTACCTTGGGCCATCATAAGTGATCATGGTACGCACTTTTGTAATGATCAATTCACGAGAGTTATGAAGAAATATGGAGTGAATCATAGACTTTCTACCGCGTATCACCCTCAAACAAATGGTCAAACCGAGGTCACAAATCGTGGTTTAAAGAGAATTTTAGAGAGAACGGTGGGAGAGCATAGAGCTTCTTGGTCGGATAAGCTTGATGATGCTTTGTGGGCGTTTAGGACGGCTTTTAAAACACCAATTGGTTGTACGCCTTATAGGCTTGTCTATGGAAAAGCGTGCCACCTCCCATTTGAGTTAGAACATAAGGCATCTTGGGCTCTCAAGTGGGCTAACTTTGATTTAAACCAAGCCGGTTCACATAGGAAAGATCAAATCAATGAGATGGATGAGTTGAGAGCCAATGCCTATGAGAATTCTTTGCTTTACAAGGAAAAGACTAAGAAATTGCATGATGCTAAGATCAAGAATCGTGAGTTCAAAGTTGGAGAGCCGGTTCTCCTCTTTAACTCAAGATTGAAGCTTTTTGCGGGCAAGCTTAAGTCGAGATGGTCCGGTCCATTCACTATTGCTCAAGTGTTTCCATATGGAACTCTTGAGTTGTCCCAACCCGATGGTCCAAATTTTAAAGTGAATGGTCACCGTGTTAAACACTACTTTGGGGAGGACATTTCCGTTGAAATGGTCCAAGAGGTCCCCATTTTCCCCATGAATTAATTCATTGAGGGACGAGTCGAGCTAGAGACTCATTAACTCAAGCATCGTATAACTAGGTTTAGAGTGTTGTAGGTTAGAAATAAAGGCATAGACTTGGAGATAAGTGTAGGGGAGACCTTCTTTTGTCTTCTTGATTGTTTGTAGGGTTGCTCACTCATCTCATGCTTTGGAGCTTATGGAGGAGGCCCTTGTATCCGGTTCACTTTGTTACTTTAGTGAATTTTCATTGACACCTTGTGCTTAAACATGATTTCACTAATAGTTGTCCTTTCCTTAACTTGGGTTAAGCAAAGTCTATTCATTGTCATAAGTGTAGGGGAAGTTGTTATACTTCCATGCTCTTAAACATTGAGGACAATGTTTAGCTTAAGTGTAGGGGGGTCTTCTATCGAAGTGACCTTACCTAGAACTTGTCATTGTCTTGCATGATAACATGGAAAATTGAATTTTCAACATTTTTCAAATTTTTGATCTACTTTGGCCAACAAAAATATGCATTCATAATTTTTGCATCAATCATTTTTCATTTGCATATCACATTTGCATTGTATATATTTCTTCTTTTATTTTTCATCAAAAATATATAAAAAGGAAAAAAAAAATATAATAAAACATGGTTTTAACAAGTTTAGATTTCTTTGACATATTAGGCCCGCCATGGATATTTTGACTCAACCCGAGTTTGCTTATCTTAGCATTCTCTAGCTAGTATCCTTAACCATGTAGTCCTTCATTGGTCTATTAGGCTAAGCTTCCACCAATTTCATTATTTGAAATTTTAAATTTGTGGAGAATGGGAAATGATAGAGTTGAAGCAAGTATAAAAGGGCTAGATAGATCCTGCAATAAAGTCAAAAATATTAATAAAGTGGTGTAGTGATATGAGCTTAAACTCATATCCTTTTATCAACAAATAACCCTAAAACATGAAGCAAAATACCAATTTATTTGGCAAAAACAGTGTTATGTGGTATGTTTGTGTTTGTGTGCACTTGTGTAGGTAAAAAGATACATTTTCAAGCAAACAAGGAAAAATCAAGCTCAAATGGATGAAAAAGACAAAAGAGGATCAAAAGTGACAAGACTTTGGAGTACAAGGACCTATCTTGACAAGTTATGAAAGTTGAAGGACTAAGAGTGCAAATATTATAAAGTCAAGATTCAAGTCAAACTTGGTCAACTCTCAAGTCAACTCAGTCAAAGGACCATTTTGTACAAGTTATGGAAGATGAAGGACTAAATATGCCAAAGGAATGAAGCTACAAGCTCAAATTTACATTCTGCCAAGTTGAGGGGTTAATTCTGCCAAGATTGGGAAGTTATTGAGTTTAATCCATGTGACAAGAATTCTAACCAATGGGAGAAGAGAAAATCAAGCACACGGATCAAGCATTAAATGTCCACTACCGCCGCTCACATTTATTACCAAATCTATACAGTTTTGATCCGTGTGACACATTTTAAACCAATCAGAATTCAACACGTGTCATCTTCAAGAATAAGAAATTTTCCCAGGATCGCGTTTGAGATAGAAGCAATTTCATGGAAAGATATAAACACCAAAGTTGATCGATTTGAAGAGACGAATTCAATGGTGCAACTCAATTAACATATCATCCATCCAATCAAGAACCCCCAAATCATTGTTCATACCTTCAAAGTGCTAAATGCAGAATTCTCCACGTGGCAAGCTATGATTGGTTCTGACACGTCACCAATTCCAACAAACTCTCCCTTCTTGCCTATAAATAGCTAGATTGTACTTCATTTTCAGATGTAGCTTAAATTTGTAAAAACACCTAGTTAAACTTTCCCTTTCTTTTTTCCCTCATTCTTACCCTAACTACTCAAGAGTCTGACAAACTCTTGAGTCAGTTAGTTAGTTACTACCTTTGTAACAGCTTTGTAACCGTTTTTCAGTAATAAAATTCAAATTCCCTTTTTCCCGCCAATTCTGTTCTTATCATTCCAGTTCAAATCATGCTGCATTTGGATATTGTTGTTGCTGTTGAGTGTTTGTTATGATCAATCATTGATCATAACTGACATTGGTGAAGTATTGCTAGCTGTTTGATCCTTATTCAGTCATTGCATAGCTCTAATGGAGATTTCAAGTAGATTGATGGATTCCAGTTGTTTTGTTGATTGATTCTTGTTGATTTCTAGTGATAGGTGGTGGTTATCACTAGGGCAAGAGAGCTCAGCGCTCCTCTTCTTCTCAAAGGCTATCTTCAATAGGTTTTAAGCTTCTTATTTTTGTTCCACTCAACAGTTAAATGCCATGCTTCATTTTCCTAGTTTAAATCTAATGGCTGCATGATAAAGTTGTTAGTAGTTGATGTTTGATTGATCTTAGTGTGTTTGTAGCTTAATCTTGCCTACTTGTGCTTTGATTTGGATTTTAGTTCTAGTTAACTGCATCATTTCAGTCATTTTCAGCCTTGCACCTTAATTGAAGTTCTTGTTGTGTTAATTGACTGCATTTAGCTCTTATACCTTTCATTTTGATCATTGAGTTTAACCTGCTAAAGCATTTGAGTCAGCTTAATTCAATACTTAATAAGTCTTTGAAAAAGTTTGTTAAAAATCAGTAAAGGAGTGTTTGGTAATAGCTTAAAAGTAGTTTTCAAGCATTGAGAATTGGAATTTAGAGTTCATTTACAGTTCTTAAGTGTTGACAAGTTGTTTTAAGCCTTTTACAAGTCAAGTTCAAAGTCAAACAGGCAAATGGCTTCAAAATTGTTTGGGTCAGCTTTCATTTAGCTTTGTTCTTAAAAACTTGCCATTTTCATTTGCTTAGTTCTCATTCATTTCTAGATGAAATTTCCTCAAATTTGCTTTCAGTCTTAGCTTATATCATAAAGATTTAGATTCCAAAAGGAATTTCTACAGTATTAGTTAATAAGCTGGGAATTAGCTTTTTGGTCCAAGGCTGAGCAAAGCTCATTCTCTGTGATAATGCATGTTACTGTTTTCCTAGATCTTCAAATCTACTTCACAAATCTTGTGATTTTCTTTCATAAAATCAGTTAGTAAGTGTTCCTAGTTAATTTCTGAAAGTTTGAGCTTTTTGCAAATTTTGGTCAACGTTTGGTCAACATAAGCTCTTTTTAGCTTATTTCAGTTTAAGAGCTTATTACTGGATGAAATTTGTTCTGGTTTGATTTCCCAATCTTTAAATCAGTTGCTTAATCATTTTCAAAAGAAAAATCCAGTTGTGGTTGACTAAATTTGGCTAGAGCTTATTTTGTGCTTATCAATAAGCACTCATTTGCTTATTTTTGATCCTTAGCTTAATTCCTTGAACACACGTAGTTTAATGTGGATTTGAAACGTTTTGCAAGTTGTTTCATCCAATTTGGTTGAGTAATAAGCTCAAACGAGCTTATTTTCTCTTGTGTCCCGTTTTTGCTTAAATACTTTCCAAAATTGCACTTTGGTCCTTTCATTTCTATCAGTGTTGAAAACTTGGCTAATCTTCCAAGAATTTAGGGTTTGCATAATTTTGGTCCCTGGAATTTGAAAGTTGTTAGATTTCAGTTAGTAGTTTGTTAATTTGTTACATTTTTGGCAAGTTGGTTATAGTTGTTACATTGTTGATCCTTTTAGTTTACTGTTTTGCACTTTTAGTCCCTATAGTTGTTAGAATTTACATTTCAAGCATTACTTTTCATAGAATTTACAATTTCAGTCCCTTTAGTTTCAAATTTTGCATTTTAAATTTTACTTGAATAAAAACGTGGTATTTGCAATCTGTTTTACATATACGTAGGTAATATTTTTCCATTTTGCAAGCATTTGTTGAATTAGCAATAGATTCCCAAGCAAGCTTAACAACCAAGAACAAATAAAAATCCGATATTGGTTGGACTTTCTATTGGTTAAGAACTGAGAAAACGAACTGCATTATACTACATTTCATGTAGCTAGTTTAGAAGTCTTTGACATATTAGGCCCGTTGCGTTTATTTTGACTCAACCCGAATAGACTTATCCAAGTTTATTCTAGCTAGTATCCTTAACCATGTAAACCTTAATTGGTTTATTAGGCTAAGTGTCTACGAGTCTCATTACTTGAGATTTTAAATTATGGAGAACGAGAAATGATAGAGTCAATTATAAGTCGATATTCTTGCACAAGCTCACTTGGTGATTATTTGCCTATTCTCCCATCACTTGCTAATAATTTATCTGCAATAAGTAAGGTCGTACGATTTGAAAAGTTACTTAGCTTCTAGCCCAAGATCGTTTAAAAGTTTCTCGGTAATGATAAGAGTTCATAGCCAAGGCATAACTTATGAAGCGGGGCGCGAAGATTGGCGAGTCCGAAAAGGCCCTAACAAGGCATCAGGATTCCATTTTATTGCTGCAGATCCAAAGTGATGTGAAAAGCATTATTCCCAAAATCAATATGAAGGATCAAGACTCACGACGAAAAGCAATCAACTCCCATAAAGATCATGGAGAAGTCTATCCGAAAAGACCCTAACAAGGTATGAGGATAAATAGATCCAAGTCCGAAAAGGAGGCGGATCGTTGTATCTCAAAATCCCAATTAGAGATTGAAGAATAATCATGAAGTCGTGGTCAACAAAGTTGGAGTACCCCTCAAAAGTCTCCAAAGTGAAGAAACTCTATTAACGATGAGAAGACCATTATCTCAAGAACGTCTCTCAAGATATGAAGTATGAAGTACATGCCAAATATCGGCCCGAGAAAGGTCTCAAATCGCGAACCAAGTTATGCCAAGATATGAACTTTTTGATATCTCGAGAAGCAGTTTTAAGAGATTTTGTCCTTTAGCTAACTATTGATCAAATCGTCCTACTTTGCTTTCAGCCTAAATAAACTATCGAAATAAGTCCAAAAATGCATCTTCATGATCATTCTAAGACAAAAATAAAATATAAGAGATACACCTAGGAATAAGGGAGTTTAAGCATCTAATTAAGCCATGTGTGTAAGTGTTTGATATGCTAACTTATAATAACAATGATCTCGTTTTTAAGCTTAGTTTGGGGAACGTGAAACTTGAGGGTGATAAATCTTCGCAGCACCGAAGCCCTAATGTAAGTCCTCGATCTCTTTGCAAGTTATTTCCACATAGCTATTTTCTATCCTTTTGTTTACTTTAAAGTTTTAATTTCTCTTAGTACTTTAATTTTTGTTTAGTAGTATTTTAATAAGGCCAAGGTTGATTGATCATGAGAAAAGTGTAAATGTGCTTTGTCACTAAGCATTGCATGAGGGCATGGCAATGGTTAAGTGTAGGGGATTTGATAGGTGTGAAAACACCCATCCTTTTACCACTTAATTCTGGCTAAAACAAGACCAAAACACGTATTTAATATCATTTGTTTGGAATTATGCGTGGTTTTTGTGTTTATTGTGTTTTCAGAGTCAACCGGATGAATACTGAAGAAAACATGGGATTGCACGGGTTTTATCAAGGAAAAAGACTCAAGATGAAGTCTATTGTCCAAGAGATGCAAAAGATTTGAAGTCATTGTGCCTATTTGAAGATTTATCGAATAATAGAGCCAAAGATGGAAGATTCATATATGTCGAAGAACTCGAGTCTATAAAACAAAAGATTATAAGACGAGTTGGAATTATTCACCGACACTTCTCAAATCCAAGTTGGAAACATTTATTTAAAGATGCGTGAAGACTAAAGAAGAAAGAAGAAAAAGGAGCTCAAACCAAAGCCCAATCACAAAGCCCACCACCATACACACGCCTATATAAAGGCCCTTACTTCACAAATTTTACACACTTAGTTTTTAGTTTTAGAGAGAGAAAGTTCTAAACTTTCTCTCACTAGATTTCATCTTTTTCTCTTTCAAATTCAAACTTTTGTATTATCTTTCATTAATCAAGTTCAAGTTTTTATCTTTTCATCTTTAATCTCATCCTTCCTTTCTTTGATTTTCATTGATTTTGGTACAAATCTCGTATGATCCGTGTTGTTCATCAATGATTTGTGCTTAAAAAGTTGATTTCATTTTATGTTTCCTTAAGTTCATACACTAATAAGCTTTAAGATCCTTGTTCTTATTGGCTTATTTGTTGTTTCAGCTTATTTACTTTTTAAAGTTTTATAAAAAGTTCATCTTTTTATCATTGGATTTATAAAGTTGTTTATTTGAAGCCTAGATAAAGTGTTCTTAGTGCTTATTTGATCAACTTATTGTTGGATTCGAGCTAGTTTTGGGAGTTAGCTTATTCCATAAGCTTATTGCCTTTGCTTTTCTCGAATTTGCACCATTTTCGGAAAGGGCAAAGCCCTTTTCCGACCGAATATTCCGACCAGCAACATCCAACCCTTTCCGATTGAGTATCAATCGGAAAAGGGTTTTGTTTTTCGATTGGTTCCATTTAGTGTTTTCCGATTGATGCCCTTGTACCTTATTCCGATTTGTCCATTTTTTTAGATATTCTGATTGGCACGATTGCTACATATTCCGATTGGTGAGTTTCCAAATATTCCGATTACACCTCTTTTGAACATTCCGATTGCAAGTTTATTCCCCAATTTCCGATCGGTTTATCTCTCCCATATTCCGATCTATAGATCGGAATACTTTCCGATTGACCCTAGTTTGTTTGTTCCGATTTAAGTGTTTTGCTATATTACGATCTTACTTTCTTTTAGTACTTTTCTACTAAGTCCTTATTTTTCTCAAAGTTTTCCAAGTGTTAGTTTTTATTGAATGTCCATTTATTTTTCTAATATAATCTTTAAAGTTTTCAAACATCTAATTTTAAACTCGTCTTTTCATTTTAATCATTTAAGTCTTTAATTTTACTCTTCGACACTTGATAAATTGTTAATTAGTTTAAAATAGATAAACAAACCAACACCCTTTTTATTAACCAAGAACAAATCATTCCACTTAGAGCCGAGATCAATTCGAGAGGATATCGAGAGAAATAAAAAACATAAAAAACATGTGTATCAGTTATATAAGCTATAAGCCATAAGCTGACTTAATAAATAAGCCTAGCTTATAGCTTATAGTGGTTTCATCAGTCACCATATTCTGTGTCTTCTCTTTTTTTTTGCAGGTGTCCTATACTCAAGATATTTGGGGGTGTTTGGGACTGCAGTAGTCCCCACCCTAGTTCTCTACATCAGCAACCTTCTCATAAGCTCATAAAAGCTCAAACATACCCTTTTGGAAGGCATCAGCCCAAGGTAATAGGCTTGAACCACACTTGGCTATGTGTTTGATGTTTCATATGACTTTATGTGATTTGGTGTGATCTTACTTGAATGTTGGTATTTTCTGTTTGATTATGCTATTTTAGTCTTGATATGCTTGATTAGATAGATGGTAATCAGATTTGTTTAATTTTGAATGAGTTTCCTTGGTTGATTTTAGATTTCTGAATATAAAGGGGTGTTTGGTTTTGCATGATAGGACAAGTGGTTGACACCCATTTGACTTAAAATCTGTCCTAACACACTTTAAAGTAGTAGTCTAGGTCTTATTGATAGCTTGTTTCAGTTTTGATGAGGTATTAAACAGATTGGTGGGTTCAAAATTGGTTAGTCATAGTCTAAAATCAGTCAGCTCAAAACAGGTTGGTTTTAGTTAGAATTCGACCTCCAAATCTTGTTATTTGTTAAGTAGGGTGATAATTTAAGCTTGCATACTGGTTAAGAGTAAGTTGGGTGTTTATTGAGCAAGTTTTGGTGAGCCAAAACTCACCAAATTGCCAAATATATCAGCAACCAGTCCCCAAGACCCCTTTCTGATGAACAGTGACTGGATTGGGCATAGTTTGTGTGATTTTTGCTAGAAGCTTGCTTGTATTATTGCATTAACTGACTCCCCACACTCCACTGAGTGTGGGGGTGCCTTATTGTCCAAAATATAAGCTCACTATAAGCTTTCCTAAGCTTATAATCCATCAGACAGCTTTTTTATACTAACAGTGGGAACCAAGTTCCCCCTGCTAGTGCTTTTGTTTGTACTGCTACACTAAAAGACAGAAAGTCCACAAGTGTCACTATCAGATTTCTTGTTCTTTTGTCTTTAGTGACCAAATTTAGGACTTAGGACTTGATTCTTTTTTTAGTATTTTTCTTATTTTAATCTTGATTTTTCTGTTTAATTACTTTTTAAGTTACTGTTCATTTGATAATTTTTGGATTATATTGCATTTTTAATTAACTTTTAATTAGTCTGTTTTTGTCTTTTAGTGGTGAAAAGTAATATTTTTCAGATTTAAAATTTTTCTTAGACTTAGAAAAATATTTTAAGGTTTTTAATTTAAAAATATTTCACTGTTCACTGTTTTAATTAATTTTTAGAATTAAATTAGTTTAATTAGGGTTTAATTTTTAAACTGTTTTGTCTTTTAGTGCAAAATTTTACTTTTTTCAAACGTTTTCAATTTTACACTGTTCATTAGTGTAATTTAGGATTTTAAAAATTGTCAAATTATTTTTGGCATTATTTTATTATTTTCTATGATTATTTTAGTTTAAAAATAGTATTTAGTGTTTTAAAAATAGAAAAATAGTTTTGAAAATTTAGGAAAAATACTTTTTAGTCTTTAAATAATATAAGTGATTTATTAGTTCAATAAAATAATATTTTGGACATTTTGTTAATTATATTTAACTTTAGGGCTTTAATTAGCATTAAAAATTGAATATTTAATTAATAAAAGGCTTTAAAATATATTTGTTGGATTTTTATTCTTATTTATATTATTTTAGACTTAGTTTAATCTTTTAATTAATTTTTAGGTTTAATTTTTAATTTTGTCGCGTTTTACGTAATTACGTCATCGTTTTACGTCAACGTCGTAGTTTAATCGTAATCGTAGCTCGTCTTTAATTTTTCTCTTCTAAACCAAAAACGTCACTAATCCAAACATTGTTATTTTATATATTGGCACATTAATACACACACCTCCTTCGAGAACGAACCCGCATTTATTCGGTTTCGCGTTTTTCCTAAAGCGTGTAACTTAATACTTGCCGCACTTATACGCTCTTTTTCCTAAAAGACGTGTTTTTACTCAACATCAGTATAACTCGGGGGTCGGATTTCATTGAGATTGAGGTGTCGTTCTAAAAAAAATATGTGCAGGATTTTGAATAGTTATTTCATCAACCAAAACTATTTAATATTTAAAATGAGGATATTTTACCCGCACTCTACTGCTAGACGTAACTTTCCGCGGGAAAAATATAGGATAAAAGTTATACAATATAATCGTACTTATTCAAATTTACCCACTTTAAACACTTACTAATTTATCGCATGACTTTATCAACGAATTTGTTGTTTTGTAACTTTACCGACTCACATTTCCAAATCATTAATTAATTTAACTTAATAATTCATGTCACTAATAAAATCCACCGTGGATTACTAATATACCCACATACAAATTAATAAGTGTTTAAAGTCGCTATATTTGAATAAGTACGATGATATTGTATAGCTTTTACCCTTAATTTAGCTACTCCCTGCGTCCCAAAATAATTGTCTACATTTGACTTTAAAGTCTTTATTCAAAAATTTTGATTGTAAATATGTTTGTATGTTGTTATATAATACTTGATAATAATTATACAAATAAAAATATATTTAAAACTCTATCCATTCATATGATTTACACCAAATATTATTTAACACATACACACATATTTACGGTAAAAAATACGAGAAAAAGACATTAAAAGTCAAACGTGGACACTTATTTTAGGACAAAGGTAGTAATTAACTTTATAATATTAATGAGCAAAATAATACGTAGATAATACCGTGCCAGCATGTCAGTAACAAGTCACCATATTGGTGAAGACAGAACAAATTTGAAAGTTTATTATTAGAGTCACGCGATGAGTTAGTAAGTGTTTAAATTTGATACATTTAAATAAGTACGATGATATTATATAATTTTTACCCGAAGAAAATATATTAGGCTATTTTAAAATCTCATTTAAAATGATCGTTTTACTTATAAAATGTTTTAAACATATAAAGAAACTCTAAGTAAAAATCAAATAATGTTTATTTGTTTGTTAAATAATATATTGTAAGGGTGTAAAGAAGAGAGCCAAGAATCTTCAAAACTATTTATAATAAAAGTTAAAAGTAATTAACTACTACTAATTACACGAAATTAAAATTATTTATTCAAAATCATGTGTATTAAAGTTTATACTTGAGATCAGTTTCTGGTAAAGTTTGAGTGGTAAGCATTATTAGCGTAAATTTTTATTTCGGAATGAGGTTTGTTATATCTTTTATTTAGTAAAAGTAAAACAAGTTATGAGTATTTTGTATGTTTCAAAAATCAAATTTTCTTTTAATTTGTAATTTTTTTATTTTTTTAAAAAATAAAAATCAATTTATTTCCAAATACGATTAAAAAAACATTTAGAAAATTGGTGAAAGAATGTAACAAAGAAAAAAATGACGCATTAAATTTGTGATAACAAGTAAAAAAAATAGAAAATAAATAAAATTTTAAGGGTTAAATTTCAAATAAATTAGATACGGTTAAGTGAAATTTAACTCCTTTCCGCCCATTATTTAAGTGAGTAGGTCATCATATTTTAAGCATGTAAATTAAAATGTACTAAATCTATTTAAACACTTATATTAATACATAATAAATTTTTTTATGTCAAACAACATAGATTCTGGTATAAATATTGCAATTAAAAAAAATTGATTACTAGAAACTTTTTACATATTAATATTATAAACTAGAATATTAACATAAACTTGATTTATATGTTGCTTCGTATGTACACGTAACTTATAACTAGTTAAAAACTGTTTTTCGTAACTTTTTGTTACATCAACCAATATGTAGATTTAAATAGCTGATTATTTCTTTGGAACCGTTTGTGTAATAGCCTCTAAACGACGGGGCCTATTTCTATTATTTGTGTTTAAGAATTATTGTTTTGAATTAACGAACGGTAATTTCCCCTATAAATTAATACGTAATAAACATTTAAAAAACGACTAGTTTTTCTGGTTGCATTTTTATTAATGGGATATGTCGCGAACATACAACTAACTTGCTTGTTTGGTAGCTAATGAGATCAAGCAAATAGAGTGAAAAGAGGAAAGTGATCATTGACTACATATATTTTGGTCTTTAGGTCTTTCACTTGCTTCAACAAAGAATTGACTCCTATTTTTCCTTACATTGCCCCACCCAATATTTTTCATTACTCCACTCGTCCTAAAATTATTTTTCACCAACAAAAAGAACATATAGTTTAGAAAAAAATATCACTTTTATAAATTTTTCTTTCTTAATTTTTGTAAAAAGATATTTTTACTTTTAACCAATTAATTTAAAAACTTTTTAAAAATTTGTAATTACAATTTCAAGTAAGATAATGTAATAATCTCGATTTAAACTTTCTACCTATATTTAGAAGTGAATAATTAAATTGGGACAATCCGAAAAGGAAATATAGATTATAATTTTGAGACGGAGGTAGTATAATAACATAACTAGAAGTAAATTGCAAAATCCGTGGACGTATGTCGAATGGATAAATATTGACGATTTTTAGAATATTAAATAACAAATCGGTTCGATGAGAGTATAAGTTACAAAATTAACCAAATACTCTACGACGTTGTCTGGTTCAAAATTTTAAAATTATAGAATTTTATATTTTAATAAATTAAAAATTTTTAAAATTGAAAGTTTCAGAATTTAAAATGCGTTAGCATGTTTGATTCACATAAATTTATAATATTTTAGAATCTTGATTTTTGTTTGAACCGATTAATACGAATCAATTTTTATAAACGAGTAAAAATCGAATTATCACTTTTTATATATATTTAATAAATAATTTACATATATATATATATATATATATATATATATATATATATATATATAATTTATATAAATTTTATAAACAAGTTACATATATTTTATAAAACAATTCTATAGATTTTATTAAACTTTTATATAAATTTTATAAAAAAATTCTATAAATTTCTATAAATTTTATATTTTTTAATATAAAATTATTTTTCTTCGTTATACGAGTAAAAAGCGAATAAATATTTTTTTAATAAATTTTCTTAAAAAATTTTTAAATGAGTAAAATTTGAAATTTTTATTTTTTATATAAATTTTATAAAAAAAGTTATATATAATTTATGCAGTTTTTTTATAAATTTTATTATTCTATTTTAAAAATTAAAACTCAATAAATATTTTTGAAATTTATAAATTTTCTATATAAACGATTAAAAATCAAATTTTTCACCTTTTGTATAAATTTCTTCAAATTAATTATATTATAAAATTTATATATTTTCTATGTAAATTTTATTTTCCTATTTAAAGAAGTAAAAACTGAATAAACAACTTCTTTTTAGATTTTTTAAAATTTTATAAGTTTTTTTATTTAAACGAGTAAAAACTCGAGAAAAAGCCACTAGAAAAAAAAGTTTATAAAAAATAATTGTTAAGTAAATTAAAATTATTCACTTTTTGAAGGAATTTTATTTTATCTCTTTTTGACAATTCAGGAAATTTTTAATTCTTTCGTTTTTCATACCAAACATAATATTTAAAGAAAATTAGAATGTAAATGATGAATATCCACCAATTCCAGCAATCAAACGGCCCTTAAATTGTACTACCTTTGTCCTATACTGTAATAAGTGTCCACTTTAACTTTTCTCGGTTTTTCTTATTCAACTTTAATATAAATATTTTTTATTTGTGATATATAATACTGAATGAAAAATATATGTACGGATTGAGATTTAAATGCATTTTCGTCAAATATATCTTTTATCCGGTATTAAATAACACAAATGAAGATATTTATGGTTAAAGTTGAATAAAAAAGATCGAAAAAAGTTAAAATGGACACCTATTATAGGACGGGAAGAGTATATATTACAAATTTTTTTCGAAAAGATACGTGCCTGAAAATGCAAATTTTGTTCAAAATTCGTAATATGGACTATGGAGCTATAAAAAAAATTATCAGTTTGCAATTTTATGCCACTTAGTTATGTTTTTAACAATCGATTTCAAGTTCGTTTTCATAAAGAACACAAGTAGCTTGAGTATTGTGTGTTATATCACTTTATTCCAGATAAAAATGAGTGGCTCCAAGTTGATGCAAATTTGGGCCGTAAAGAATGTCTAACTTTATAAGTGCTCGGGCTTTTAGAAATCGAGACCGCTAGATTTTTATTGGGCCCGGTTAAACCCCACACACGTATGACCAAAACAATAATATTCAAACACGAATGTCTAACTTATGGGGCCCTAACTTATTTAGAGCATTTACAGTATTTAAAAAATTTGTTGAAAACTTAATTCTAAGTACTGAATAATTGAAATTTTTTCATAAATAATTTATTAAATACTTTCCTTTTTAATTAACAGGTTATGGCTCATCGAGTCAGCCCAGTCAAATCAACGAGTCACTAGGTTATCGGCTGTTTCGACCATCGGATCAACCCGTTCTCCGAACATAATAAGATTTTTATAATCTCGTGTCACTTCAAACCAAGAGTCTTAAATGGGTTACGAAAATATAGCACCCGATTTAATTGACTCGTTTTGTCAACTGAACCGATTCAACATGTTGAACCGTATTTCAAAACATTGTGATTAACCCACTGTAACACCCCGAAAACCAAGGTCATTATTTTATCCTATTTTACGCATATTTTTAAAATTTTTAAGAAATTTTATCGTGGAATTATTTGACGGTTTAAGTTGAAACCGATAAACGAGGTTAAATTTTTTACATTCGACGAATTAAGAAGAATCGATAGTGATTGCGATACCGACGGATGCCCAAAATTTATATTTTATTATCGATTGATCAATATTTGAAATTTCGAGATTTTTATTTTAATTTACGTGTTAAGTCGATTCGGAACCATTTTTATATTATTTGGTGTGAGTATAGGCTTATAAATATGTTGTAGAAAGCCGGGACGAACCCGACTCCCGCAAAAATTCAAAACCGACTAGTGAGTCGATTCCCGCATTTTAAAACTTGTCGTTTAATTTTAAGGCCAAAAGATAACAAAAAGTGCCACTTTGGTCCCTCAAAAATTTACAAAAGGGAAGGGAGAACACATACTTCTCATTTTTCACTTTCAAAATTTTTTTCTCTCTTTCTTTCTCTCTTTGAGCCGCCGGCCACCCATCACCAAACCACCACCACCATTTGATTTTTCTTGTGTTTTTGAAGAAACATATCAAAGACCACATCTTGTAATCCCTTTGTAAGTGTTTTTAACAACTCAAATCCAACATGCATTCATTTGATCTTTCTAAAAATTTGTGATTTTTAAAAAAGGGGTTTTGATTTAATTAAGCTTTATGCATGTTTAGATTACATGTTTGTAATGATAATTGATCATAAAAACAAGTAGGAAAAATATTTTTCTTGGTGTTTTTGTTCTCCAAAACCCACGGCCCAAACGGGGGTGGTGTTTGATTTTGGTTTTGATTCTAACTTGATATGGATATGTGTTTATTATGATGTTTTTGATGTTTTTGAATGCTTAAAACACATTGCATGTGTTGTTTTTGAAATAGGTTTTTGTGAAATATTATTCATCCAAGTGATATAAGGTGTTTAGGATGCTTTAAATTATTCATATGGTGTTAGAATAGGTTTATGAATCATTAGAAGTGATTAGAATTGTGATTTGATAGGAGTTTTAAGGTGTCATTTTAATCAGAATATTGAGGCAACTTTTAGTGGTTTTAAGTCTAAGTCCGGGTTATAAGGATTAGATATAGTTGTAGAACGTGTTTTTATCTTCGTTTCGATAAGATAGAGTTTTTAACTCATAACGAGTCAAAAATTACGTTAGTTTGAAATTTCGTGTACCGGGAGATGAAAGTCGACATAATCCGAAATTGTGTTCAATTTTAGATCATATCTCGGGGACTATAACTAGAGTTTTAAAAAGGTTTGAGAGTTGTTATTTAGCTATAAACCTGGGATTTTGAGTCTATTTTTAGACTTAGGAGTCAAATTTGCAAGTGGTATATTTTAAATGTGTCAAAAAGGTCTTACAACGTGAAGGTACAAAACTGTCCGAAAATTGAAGTTTAGTAATGTGACGAGCAGTAAGTCATAAAAGTGAGAACTTTTTATGAAATTTAATATGGGTTATCTACAGGTTATAAGTGAATTTTACAAATTTTCTCATAATTTATGGTGATGTCCAAGTATATGAAAACAGCCCTTACATTTGGTGTGTACCGGCAGAATTGTAAAACGAGCAATACTTTTAGTTACGTAGATAAATGATGTGAGTCTAGTAACTATCACTTGTTTGGATTTAGCGTGAGTTTGTAATAATCACAATTGACTTTATTTAAATATTATTCAGTATGACTTATTACGCGTTTATTCGCTAGGTGTTGTGATCGAATTCCTCGGGCATCCTCATCGTCGGTGATCGTCTTCCATTACTTCGACTTATACTTCTACATAAGGTGAGTCTATAGCCTCGCTCTTTACTTATTTTAAAGGTTTTTACCCGCGAGGGGGATACATGCTATTTAAATGAAAATAAACATAAGTCATGAATGATTGTTGGACCCGAATGATGCCTTGAATTGTGTTGAGTACCTAGTTGCAAAAAGTACCTAATTTCATGAACCGCTAGTTATTGTCTAATTCTTGTGTGAATTGGAGATAGCCGCTTATACAATTTGTGGTACTACGGGGTTGACGACCTAGTTTGATACGAGAGTTGTACGTTGAGTACCCTCTGCGTACATATATTTTGTATGAGAAATAAGGATTAATTGCAACTAATACCTTTAAGGGGCAATGGTTTCATATAAGTTACGACAGCATCTGGTGCGGGTGACTAATTAGTTAACGGCTCGGT
The DNA here is from genome assembly GCA_025667525.1 of Glebionis coronaria. Taxonomy (NCBI): domain Eukaryota; kingdom Viridiplantae; phylum Streptophyta; class Magnoliopsida; order Asterales; family Asteraceae; genus Glebionis; species Glebionis coronaria. The sequence continues at coordinate 145,097,129 of CM046878.1, forward strand.
GTCATGAGGTCAAATACAATTATTAGCTAATGCTAAAGATAACAACTTTGAATAATAGATTGTTTGATCGACAATTCTATGAATGATCGTGAATGAATTTTATACACTTATGTTTTAAATGTGATTGTAAAACCTATAGATTTCGCTCAACATTATTTGTTGACCCTTTTAAGCATGTGTTTCAGGTAATCTAGGCTAGGATGTGGTGGAGCATGCTATGGAAAGTTGATGTGGCTTTTGTAGTCTATTATGTTTTCCTCCCTTTTATCTAAACAATTAAACCTTATTTTGTTTAAAGTGTAAGAATTTGGAAATTTGGTTGAGATTCGGTGGAGACCTAAACGCACTCTGTTGTAACTTTTGGGTTGGAAAAACTAATTAGACTTTGTTGTTGTACATTTTTATAAATGTAAACTTTTCAACGTCTCTTTTGAGTCGTTCTGTATGACTAGTATGTGATGATAACTGCCTAGCACCCAAATTATGTATTTCCGCTGCGCATGTAATTTGGGGGTGTGAGAGATTGGTATCAGAGCCACAAGTTGTAGAGAAATAGGTCGATGTTTTTTTGAAAATGTCCTAAACTATAACTTTGGTGTCTCATATGTTTTCAAAAGCACACAACTTCTCCGCAAGGCTCCGGTAAGATTACTTTTTGCATTGCTTTATTTATTTTTAGATGTATCCCCTATAACTAAAATGAGTTCCCAAGTATTTATTAAGTAAGTACTATGGTATTGTATCGAGATTTTGTTGGAAGTATGTTGAATACTTATCATCGTAAAATTTTGGCATTGCATTTGCATGGCTATCATTTTGTTGCATCATATAAGCATACGTACTACAATTTTTGCATGTGCATGTGCATGTGTATATATATTTTGGATAATGACCTTATTTACCCTTGAACTTTCTGTGATTGTAGAAATGTCGGAAATCCCACCTAACGGCAATGGAGATGAGTATGTTAATGAACCGAACCTGCAGAATGACAATAATGGGATAGAAGAAGAGAGTGTTGGTAATGATGTTGTTAATCAAGCTGAGTTGGTTGATGTGCCAATTGGTCGATGAAGAGTTCGTGTTCCTAGACCTACCCATATTTCTCATTTGGTTGGTATGCAAGGTATTAACCGTGCTCGTTTTGGTCATGCTGATGTGTCTGATGCCACAACTTGTGTAAATTCTCTCCACGAGGACATTTCTAGAGTACTTTGCCCTAGTCCAAGGTCGTATGAAAATACTACCCATTTCTTGAGGAAGTTGGACAGGTTAATGTATGAACGTTATGTTGTGGAAACTCGGGTGATTAAAAGGTTTTATGAAAATGAGAAAGCTTTTCAGAAACTGTTGCCACGGACTACAGAATTGAGTATGACGGGATGGTGGTTAGAAGTGAGATGGATAGTTTGAGGTCCATGATCAAGAATTTGAGTGCTAGCCTTGAGCAAATTAGAGAGGATCAAGCTATATTGCAAAGGATGCGAAGCTGGGAGCATCGTGTGAGGCCATCTCTACCGCAAGAATGGAGGTTTGTTGGCGATTCTGAGTATGTTACCAATGACTTTATGGTTCAACCGCCCGCCTGGGGCGAGTGTATTACTTGTGGGAACCAAACAGCAATTGAGATCGGATCTACCTCGAGGAGGAAGAGACGGGTGAAGTGCGACCCTAATGACAAAGGCAAGAGGATAATGGGAAATGAAGAAGATAGCGACGAGGAAGAACATGAAGAAGACGGTGATGATGAGCCGCAACCCAAGAAATCATGTGGATCACCTCGTGATTAGTTCTTGTTTTTAGTATTTCATTTTCTATTTCCTCGTTGTAATCGAACTTGTTTAGACTTGTGTACTATGAATTTGTGATGAACCTTAATATCCTTTTGGTTTAGTCTGTGATAGATTGTAGTGACATGACTTGTCACAATTTTGTGGATATCAATGCAATCGATGTTTACCTTTTATGATCTATGTTACGTCTTTATTAGCTCTTTTGTGATGTGCTTGAGAATACTTGTAGTTGTTGATGTACATGTTGTACTTATATTATATCCTGAAAAAAAAATCCTTCTTGATCTTGATGTGTATACTTATCATGTTCTTTTTCCCTGTGATTGCAGAGAAGGAGTAAAGAGGCATTTTTGGTCGTTTGTGGATCACTACTTGACTAGTCCTTCAATATGCCTCTGAAGTTGACTACTAATACTGTTAACAACATGATTTAGCAGGTGATTGCTACAGCTCTCGCTGAGGACCGTGCTAACCGAGTGCAAGGTGCTTGAAACGATACTGGGAACAATGCTGGACCGCAAGGCCCAAGGGAGTGTACTTACGCTAGTTTTATGAAATATGGACCTACACAGCTTCGTGGAACTGGTGGGGCTTTGGAATTGTGTCGATGGATCGAGAAGATTGAAAGTATGTTTGAGATTAGTGGTTGTTCGGAAGCTAACAAGGTAAAATTTGCAACTGCTACCCTCCAAGACGATGCTTTGAGTTGGTGGAAGAACCAAGTGGCGACTGTTGGGCTAGAAGTGGCCAATGGGAGAACTTGGGCTGCCACTAAGGCATTGTTGACTAAAAGGTTTTGCCCCGAGGAAGAGCTGATTCAGTTAGAAGATGAGTTGAGACACTTGATGTTGAGAAACAATGACAGTGCTAGTTATACTTGCAGATTTAATGAGTTATGTTTGCTTTGTCCTGTTGCTTTTGCGGATGACCGCAAAAAGATGAGACAGTATATCAAGGGGTTGTCGAGTAATATCAAGGGTGAGACGACTTCGTCAAGGCCTACAAAATTTGATGAAGCAGTTCAAATGGCTCATGCTTTGATGGATGTGAAAGTCTAAGATAAGAAAGCTAGTGTGGCTGAAGGAAATAAGAGGAAATGGGAGACTGCCTAGTCTAATCAGTCTCAAGGTCAAAATCGTGGAGGTCATCAAGGAAAGAATTAAGGGCCGAACCGTAACCAACAAATTAATCAGAGAAGGAATGATGGGGTTAGAGCTGCTACTGTGCCAAGAGGAAACAAGATAAACCCTAAGTGTGGTCGGTGCAATTTGTATCATGTAGGTAACTGCCCACCTACATGTGGCAAGTGTGGAAAAGCTGGACATAAGACTGTGGAGTGCATATCTATAGGTGTGGCTACGGGTTCTAATGCTACTAGAGTGATGGTTTGCGTTGGTTGTGGAGAAAGAGGACACCAGCAAGGAAATTGTCCTAAGGTTGGGAATAATCAAGGTGGAAATACTGCTGCTGCTCCAGTGTATGCTGTAGGGAATGTGGTCAAGCCTCAAGGCCCGAACGTGGTGAATGGTACTTCTTACTTGACGCTCGTTATGCTAGTATATTGTTTGATTCTGGTTCAGATAGGAGTTTTGTGGATATACAATTCAGTCGCCTTATCGATAGAGAACCAATAGAGTTAGCAAGTAGTTATAATGTGGAACTAGCAGATGAGAAAATTGTTAGCACTAATTCAATACTAAAAGGATGTTCCTTGAAGTTGGGTAATTACGTGTTTGAGATCCATTTGATACCTATAGAGCTAGGATCTTTTGATGTAGTGGTTGGTATGGATTAGTTGATTTCGCATAGTGCGGTGATTGTTTGTGGAGAAAGGTTAGTCTAGATTCCGTAAAGGAATAGGGTATAAACTGTGAAAGGTGATGAATGTACTTCTCGTTTGAAAGTGATATCTTGCTTGAAAATGATGAGGTATGTGGAGGAAGGTGGTGATGTATTTCTGGCTCAGATCACAAGTAATGGTGTGGTTGAGAAGAGATTGGAAGACGTGCCAGTAATTAGAGATTATCCTGAAGTTTTTCTTCAAGATTTGTCGGGTTTGCCGCCCCCTTGAGAAGTTGAATTTCAGATTGATTTGGTGTCGGGAGCTGCGCCAGTGGCTCGCGCGCCTTATCGATTAGCGCCATTAGAGATGAAGGAGTTATCTGACCAGTTGAAAGAATTGATGGATAAGGGATTTATTAGACCGAGTTCATCGCCATGGGGAGCGCCTGTTCTGTTTGTGAAGAAGAAGGATGGATCGTTCAGAATGTGTATTAACTATCGAGAGCTTATCAAATTGACGATTAGGAATCGGTATCCGTTGCCGAGGATTGATGATTTATTTGATCAGTAGCAAGTTTCATATGAGTACTCGAAGATCGACTTGAGATCGGGTTATCACCAACTGAGAGTTAGAGAGGAAGATGTTCCTATAACTGCTTTCCGTACTCGATATGGACATTTTGAATTCCATGTGATGCCTTGTGGTTTAACGAATACACCTGCTGTATTCATGGATCTTATGAATTGCGTGTGTAAGCCGTATTTGGATAAGTTTGTCATAGTGTTCATTGATGATATCCTTATCTACTCCAAAATCAAGAGGGAGCATGAGAAGCACTTGAGGACGATTTAGGAATTGTTGAAGAAAGAGAAGCTTTATGCCAAGTTTTCGAAGTGTGAATTTTGGTTGGAATCTGTGCAGTTTCTTGGGCATGTGATTGACAACAAAGGTGTTCGTGTAGATCCTGCCAAGATTGAAGCTATCGGGGATTGGTCGATACCAACGACGCCGACTGAAGTCTGTCAGTTTCTAGGTTTAGCGGGATATTATCGAAGATTTATTGAAGGATTTTTGTTGATCGCTAAGTCTTTGACTAAGTTGACTGAGAAGGATCGAGAGTTTGTGTGGGGACAAGATGAAGAGACCGCTTTCCAAACTCTTAAAGAAAAGCTGTGTTCTGCACCGATTTTGTCGTTACCTGAAAGAACTGAAGATTTCATGGTCTATTGTGATGCGTCTCACAAGGGCTATGGAGCGGTATTGATGCAGAGCGAGAAGGTGATCGCTTATGCGTCAAGACAACTGAGAAAGCATGAATAAAACTACACGACTCATGATTTGGACTTGGAGCTGTTGTTTTTGCTTAAAAGTTGTGGAGACATTATCTGTATGGAACCAAGTGTGTGGTGTTTACTGACCACCAGAGTTTACAATACATATTGGATCAGAAAGAGTTGAATATGCGACAAAGGAGATGGGTTTAGCTATTGAGTGATTATGACTGCGAGATTCGTTACCACCCTGGTAAAGCTAATGTTGTGGGTGATGCGCTTAGTAGGAAGGAAAGGGAAAAGCCGCTGTGAGTTAGGGATTTGGTGATGGCTGAAAATGTTGACTTGACCGAGTTGATATTGAAAGCTCAAGCCAATGGTTTGTTGAGAAAGAATGTTAAGAAAGAGAATTTGGGAAGGATGATGAATCCGTTGTTTGAATTAAGGTCGAGTGGGATGAGATATTTTGATAATAGAATCTGGTTACCTTTATGTCCACCTAAGAAAGGAGCACAAGGAGTGCGAGATTTGGTGATGAATGAATCCCATAAGACGAAGTATTCGATACCTACTAGATCGGATAAGATGTATCATGATTTGAAGAAGGTGTATTGGTGGCCGAATATGAAGGCAGATATTACGCGCTATGTTAGTAAATGTTTAACTTGTGCGAAGGTTAAGGCTGAACACAAGAGGTCGTTCGGGTTATTGGTTCAACCTGAGATTCCTGAATGGAAGTGGGAGAAGATCGCTATGGATTTCGTCACGGGTTTACCGAGAACTCTTAGTGGTTATGATATGATATGGGTGATTGTGGATAGATTGACTAAATCTACACACTTTTTGCCTATGAAGAAGACGGATAGTATGGGGAAGTTCGCGGAGGTGTATGTGAAAGAGATTGTTTGTCGTCATGGAGTGCCGTTATCGATTATTTCGGATCGTGACAGTCGGTTTACTTCAGAATTTTGGAGATCTCATCAACGTACTATGGGTACTGAGTTGAGTCTGAGTACTGTTTATCATCACGAAACCAATGGCCAAAGTGAAAGGACTATACAAACGTTGGAGGACATGCTCCGAGCATGCGTGATAGACTTTGGTGGTAGTTGGGAACGTTATTTGCCTTGAGTGGAATTTTCATATAACAACAGTTATCATGCGAGTATTAAGGCTGCACCGTTTGAAGCGTTGTATGGACCTAAGTGTAGATCTCCAGTGTGTTGGAGTGAAGTAGGGTAAAGTCAACTGACTGGACCTGAAATGATTTTTGAGACGACTGAGAAGATTGTGCAAATCAAGAATCGATTATTTGCTGCAAGAAGCCGACAGAAGAGTTATGCAGATAATCGTAGGAAGCCTTTGGAATTTGAGATTGGAGACATAGTTATGCTTAATGTATCGCCATGGAAAGGTGTGATTCGTTTTTGGAAGAGAGGAAAGTTGAGTCTGAGGTATATTGGACCATTCAAGATTGTTAAACGAATTGGACCGGTTGCTTATAAATTGGAGTTTCCAGTTGAGCTTAGTGCTATTCATAACACGTTTCACGTGTCGAACTTGAAGAAGTGCTTAGCGGACCAAGATTTGGTGATTCCTTTGGATGAGATACGACTTGACGATAAGTTGAATTTATTGAGGAACCAGTGGAGATTATGGATCGAGAGGTTAAGAAGCTGAAGCATAGTAGGATTCCGATTGTGAAGGTACGATGGAATTCTAGACGTGGACCGAAATTCACGTGGGAGCGTGAGGATTTCTTCAAAGAGAAGTACCCTCATTTGTTCTAATGGTACCAAATGTGAGTATAAGAGAAGGCGAACGCCGGGACATTGTTCTCTTAAGGAGGGGAGGATGTAACACCCCGAAAACCAAGGTCATTATTTTATCCTATTTTACGCATATTTTTGAAATTTTTGAGAAATTTTATCGTGGAATTATTTGACGGTTTAAGTTGAAACCGATAAACGAGGTTAAATTTTTACATTCGACGAGTTAAGAAGAATCGATAGTGATTGCGATACCGACGGATGCCCAAAATTTATATTTTATTATCGATTGATCGATATTTGAAATTTCGAGATTTTTATTTTTATTTACGTGTTAAGTCGATTCGGAAACATTTTTATATTATTTGGTGTGAGTATAGGCTTATAAATATGTTTTAGAAAGCCGGGACGAACCCTGACTCCCGCAAAAATTCAAAACTGACTAGTGAGTCGATTCCCGCATTTAAAAACTTGTCGTTTAATTTTAAGGCCAAAAGATAACAAAAAGTGCCACTTTGGTCCCTCAAAATTTTACAAAAGGGAAGGGAGAACTTATACTTCTCATTTTTCACTTTCAAATTTTTTTTCTCTCTTTCTTTCTCTCTTTAAGCCGCCGGCCACCCATCACCAAACCACCACCATCATTTGATTTTTCTTGTGTTTTTGAAGAAACAAGTCAAAGACCACATCCTGTAATCCCTTTGTAAGTGTTTTTAACCACTCAAATCCAACATGCATTCATTTGATCTTTCCAAAAATTTGTGATTTTTAAAAATGGGATTTTTATTTAATTAAGCTTTATGCATGTTTAGATTACATGTTTGTAATGATAACTGATCATAAAAACAAGTAGAAAAAATGTTTTCCTTGGTGTTTTTGTTCTCGAAAACCCACGGCCCAAAAGGGGGTGGTGTTTGATTTTGGTTTTGATCCTAACTTGATATGGATATGTGTTTATTATGATGTTTTTGATGTTTTTGAATGCTTAAAACACATTGCATGTGTTGTTTTTGAAATGAGTTTTTGTGAAAGATTATTCATCCAAGTGATATAAGGTGTTTAGGATGTTTTAACTTGTCCATATGGTGTTAGAATAGGTTTATGAATCATTAGAAGTGATTAGAATGGTGATTTGATAGGAGTTTTAAGGTGTCATTTTTAATCAGAATATTGAGGCAAGTTTTAGTGGTTCTAAGTATAAGTACAAGTTATAAGGATTAGATATAGTTGTAGACCGTCTTTTTATCTTCAATTCGATATAAGATAGAGCTTTTAACTCCTAACGAGTCAAAAGTTACGTTAGTTTGAAATTTCGTGTACCGGGAGATGAAAGTTGACATAATCCGAAATTGTGTTCGATTTTAGGTCATATCTCGGGGACTATAACTAGATTTTTAAAAAGGTTTGAGCGTTGTTCTTTAGCTATAAACCTGGGTTTTTGAGTCTATTTTTAGACTTAGGAGTCAAATTTGCAAGTGGTATATTTTAAATGTGTCAAAAAGGTCTTACAACGTGAAGGTACAAAACTGTCCGAAAATTAAATTTTAGTAATGTGATGAGCAGTAAGTCTTAAAAGTGAGAACTTTTTATGAAATTTAATATGAGTTATCTACAGGTTATAAGTGAATTTTACAATTTTTCTCATAATTTATGGTGATGTCTAAGTATAAGAAAACAGCCCGTACATTTGGTGTGTACCGGCAGAATTGTAAAACGAGCAATACTTTTAGTTACGTAGATAAATGATGTGAGTCTAGTAACTATCACTTGTTTGGATGTGGCGTGAGTTTGTAATAATCGCAATTGACTTTGTTTAAATATTATTCAGTACCTAATATTATATAAATGAGTTGACTCATTACGCGTTTATTCGTTAGGTGTTGTGATCGAATTCCCCGGGCATCCTCATCGTCGGTGAACGTCTTCCATTACTTCGACTAATACTTCTACATAAGGTGAGTCTATAGCCTCGCTCTTTACTTATTTTAAAGGTTTTTACCCGCGATGGGGATACATGCTATTTAAATGAAAATGACATAAGTCATGAATGATTGTTGGACCCGAATGATGCCTTGAATTATGTTGAGCACCTAGTTGCAAAAAGTCCCTAATTTCATGAACTGTTAGTTATTGTCTAATTCTTGTGTGAATTAGAAATAGCCGCTTATACAATTTGTGTTACTACGGGGTTGACGACCCAATTTGATACGAGAGTTGTACATTGAGTACCCTCTGCGTACATATATTTTGTATGAGAAATAAGGATTAATTGCAACTAATGCCTTTAGAGGGGCAATGGTTTCATATAAGTTACGCTGACATTTTGCGCGGGTGACTAATTAGTTAACGGCTTGGTGTCATGAGCTCAACCACAATTATTAGATAATGCTAAAGATAACAACCTTGAATAATAGATTGTTTGATCGACAATTCTATGAATGATCGTGAATGAATTTTTTATACACTTATGTTTCAAATGTGATTGTAAAGCCTATAGATTTCAGTCAACATTATTTGTTGACCATTTTAAGCATGTGTTTCAGGTAATCAAGGCTAGGATGTGGTGGAGCATGCTATGGAAAGTTGGTGTGGCTTTTGTAGTCTATTATGTTTTCCTCCCTTTTATCTAAACAATTAAACCTTATTTTGTTTAAAGTGTAAGAATTTGAAAATTTGGTTGAGATTCGGTTGGGACCTAAACGCACTCTGTTGTAACTTTTTGGTTGGAAAAACTAATTAGACTTTGTTGTTGTACATTTTCATAAATGTAAACTTTTCAACGTCTCTTTTGAGTCGTTTTGTATGACTAGTGTGTGATGATAACTGCCTAGCACCCAAATTATGTATTTTCGCTGCGCATGTAATTTGGGGGTGTGAGAGATTGGTATCAGAGCCACAAGTTGTAGAGAACTAGGTCGATTTTTTTAATGTCCTAAACTATAACTTTGGTGTCTCAAATGTTTTCAAAAGCACACAACTTCTCCGCAAGGCTCCGGTAAGATTACTTTTTGCATTGCTTTATTTATTTTTAGATGTATCCCCTATAACTGAAATGATTTCACAAGTATTTATTAAGTAAGTTCTATGGTATTGTATCGAGATTTTGTTGGAAGTATGTTGAATACTTATCATCGTAAAATTTTGGCATTGCATTTGCATGGCTATCATTTTAGATAATGACCTTATTTACCCTCAAACTTGCATGTGCATGTGCATGTGTATATATATTTTGGATAATGACCTTATTTACCCTCAAACTTTCTGTGATTGCCGAAATGTCGGAAATCCCACCTAACGGCAATGGAGATGAGTATGTTAATGAACCGAACCTGCATAATGACAATAATGGGATAGAAGAAGAAGAAGAGAGTGTTGGTAATGATGTTGTTAATCAAGCTGAGTTGGTTGATGTGCCAATTGGTCGACGAAGAGTTCGTGTTGCTAGACCTACCCGTATTTCTCATTTGGTTGGTATGCCAGGTATTAACCGTGCTCGTTTTGGTCATGCTGATGTGTCTGACGCCACAACTTGTGCAAATTCTCTCCACGAGGACATTTCTAGAGTACTTTTCCCTAGTCCAAGGTCGTATGAAAATACTACCCATTTCTTGAGGAAGTTGGCCAGGTTAATGTATGAACGTTATGCTGTGGAAACTCGGGTGATTTAAAGGTTTTTTGAAAATGAGAAAGCTTTTCAGAAACTATTGCCACGGATTGCAAGAATTGAGTATGACGGGATTGTGGTTAGAAGTGAGATGGATAGTTTGAGGTCCATGATCAAGAATTTGAGTGCTAGCCTTGAGCAAATTAGAGAGGATCAAGCTATATTGCAAAGGATGCGAAGCTGGGAGCATCGTGTGAGGCCATCTCTACCACAAGAATAGAGGTTTGTTGACGATTCTGAGTATGTTACCAATGACTTTATGGTTCAACCGCGCGCCTGGTGTGAGTGTATTACTTGTGGGAACCAAACAGCACTTGAGATCGGATCTACCTCGAGGAGGAAGAGAGGGGTAGAGTGCGACCCTAATGACAAAGGCAAGAGGATAATGTGAAATGAAGAAGATAGCGATGAGGAAAAACCCGAAGAAGACGGTGATGATGAGCCGTAACCCAAGAAATCATGTGGATCACTTCGTGATTAGTTCTTGTTTTTAGTATTTCATTTTCTATTTCCTCGTTGTAATCGAACTTGTTTAGACTTGTGTACTATGGATTTGTGATGAACCTTAATATCCTCTTGGTTTAGTCGGTGATAAATTGTAGTGACATGACTTGTCACAATTTTGTAAATATCAATGCAATCGATGTTTACCCTTCATGATCTATGTTACGTCTTTATTAGCTCTTTTGTGATGTGGTTGAGAATACTTGTAGTTGTTGATGTACATGTTATACTTATATTATGTCCTGAAAAATAAATCCTTCTTGATCTTGATGTATATAATTATCATGTTCTTTTTCCCTGTGATTGTAGAGAAGGAGTAAAGAGGCATTTTTGGTCGTTTGTGGATCACTACTTGACTAGTCCTTCAATATGCCTCCCAAGTTGACTACTAATACTGTTAACAACATGATTCAGCAGGCGATTGCTACAGCTCTCGTTGAGGACCGTGCTAACCGAGTGCAAGGTGCTGGAAACAATGCTGGACCGCAAGGCCCAAAGGAGTGTACTTACGCTAGTTTTATGAAATGTGGACCTACACAGCTTCGTGGAACTGGTGGGGCTTTTGAATTGTGTCGATGGATCGAGAAGATTGAAAGTGTGCTTGAGATTAGTGGATGTTCGGAAGCTAACAAAGTAAAATTTGCAACTTCTACCCTCCAAGACGATGCTTTGAGTTGGTGGAAGAACCAAGTGGCCACTGTTGGGCTAGAAGTGGCCAATGGGAGAACTTGGGTTGCCACTAAGGCATTGTTGACTAAAAGGTTTTGCTCCAAGGAAGAGCTAAGTTAGTTAGAAGATGAGTTGAGACACTTGATGTTGAGAAACAATGACATTTCTAGTTATACCCGCAAATTTAGTTAGTTATGTTTGCTTTGTCCTGATGCTTTTGCGGATGACCGCAAAAAGATGAGACAGTATATCAAGGGGTTGTCGAGTAATATCAGTGGTGAGACGACTTTTTCAAGGCCTACAAACTTTGATGAAGCAGTATAAATGGCTCATGCTTTGATGGATGTGAAAGTCCAGGATAAGAAAGCTAGCGTGGCTGAAGGAAATAAGAGGAAACGGGAGACTGCCCAGTCTAATCAGTCTCAAGGTCAAAATCGTGGAGGTCATTAAGGAAACAATCAAGGGCCGAACTGTAACCAACAGATTAATCAGAGAAGGAAAGATGGGGTTAGAGATGCTACTGTGCCAAGAGGAAACAAGATAAACCCTAAGTGTGGTTGGTGCAATTTGTATCATGTAGGTAACTGTCCACCTACATGTGGCAAGTATAGAAAAGCTGGACATAAGACTGTGGAGTGAAAATCTATAGGTGTGGCTACGGGTTCTAATGCTACTAGAGTGATGGTTTGCGTTGGTTGTGAAGAAAGAAGACACCAACAAGGGAATTGTCCTAAGGTTGGGAATAATCAAGGTGGAAATACTGCTGCTGCTCCAGTGTATGCTGTAGGGAATGTGGTCAAGCCTCAAGGTCCGAACGTGGTGAATGGTACGTTCTTACTTGACGCTCGTTATGCTAGTGTATTGTTTGATTCTGGTTCAGATAGGAGTTTTGTGGATATACAATTCAGTCGCCTTATCGATAGAGAACCAATAGAGTTAGCAAGTAGTTATAATGTGGAACTAGCAGATGGGAAAATTGTTAGCACTAATTCAATACTAAAAGGGTGTTCCTTGAAGTTGGGTAATTACATGTTTGAGATCCATTTGATACCTATAGAGCAAGGATCTTTTGATGTAGTGGTTGGTATGGATTGGTTGATTTCGCATTGTGCGGTGATTGTTTGTGGAGAAAGGTTAGTCCAGATTCCGTTGAGGAATAGGGTATAAACTGTGAAAGGTGATGAATGTACTTCTCGTTTGAAAGTGATATCTTGCTTGAAAATGATGAGGTATGTGGAGGAAGTTGGTGATGTATTTCTGGCTCAGATCACAAGTGATGGTGTGGTTGAGAAGAGATTGGAAGACGTGCCAGTAATTAGAGATTATCCTGAAGTTTTTCTTGAAGAGTTGTCAGGTTTGCCGCCCCCTCGAGAAGTTGAATTTCATATCGATTTGGTGCCGGGAGCTGCGCCAGTGGCTCGCGCGCCTTATCGATTAGCGCCATCAGAGATGAAGGAGTTATCTGATCAGTTGAAAGAATTGATGGATAAGGGATTTATTAGACCGAGTTCATCGCCATGGGGAGCGCCTGTTCTGTTTGTGAAGAAGAAGGATGGATCGTTCAGAATGTGTATTGACTATCGAGAGCTTATCAAATTGACGATTAAGAATCGGTATCCGTTGCCGAGGATTGATGATTTATTTGATCAGTTGCAAGGTTCATGTATGTACTCGAAGATCGACTTGAGATCGGGTTATCACCAACTGAGAGTTAGAGAGGAAGATGTTCCTATAACTGCTTTCCGTACTCGATATGGACATTTTGAATTCCAAGTGATGCCTTTTGGTTTAACGAATGCGCCTGCTGTATTCATGGATCTTATGAATTGCGTGTGTAAGCCGTATTTAGATAAGTTTGTCATAGTGTTCATTGTTGATATCCTTATCTACTCCAAAAGCAAGAGGGAGCATGAGAAGAACTTAAGGACGATTTTGGAATTGTTGAAGAAAGAGAAGCTTTATGCCAAGTTTTCGAAGTGTGAATTTTGGTTGGAATCTGTGCAGTTTCTTGGGCATGTGATTGACAACAAAGGTGTTCGTGTAGATCCTGCCAAGATTGAAGCTATCAGGGATTGGTCGGTACCAACGACGTCGACTGAAGTCCGTCAATTTCTAGGTTTAGCGGGATATTATCGAAGATTTATCAAAGGATTTTCGTTGATCGCTAAGTCTTTGACTAATTTGACTGAGAAGGATCGAGAGTTTGTGTGGGGACAAGATGAAGAGACCGATTTCCAAACTCTTAAAGAAAAGTTGTGTTCTGCACCGATTTTGTCGTTACCTAAAAGAACTGAAGATTTCATGGTCTATTGTGATGCGTCTCACAAGGGCTATGGAGCGGTATTGATACAGCGCGAGAAGGTGATCGCTTATGCGTCAAGGCAACTAAGAAAGCATGAAGAAAACTACACGACTCATGATTTGGAACTTGAAGCTGTTGTTTTTTCTTAAAAGTTGGAGACATTATCTGTATAGAACCAAGTGTGTGGTGCTTACTAACCACAAGAGTTTACTACACATATTGGATCAGAATGAGTTGAATATGCGACAAAGGAGATGGGTTGAGCTATTGAGTGATTATGACTGCGAGATTCGTTACCACCCTGGTAAAGCAAATGTTGTGGCTGATGAGCTTAGTAGGAAGGAAAGGGAAAAGCCGCTGAGAGTTAGGGATTTGGTGATAGCTGAAAATGTTGACTTGAACGAGTTGATATTGAAAGCTCAAGCCAATGGTTTGTTGAGAAATAATGTTGAGAAAGAGAATTTGGGAAGGATGATGAATCCGTTGTTTGAAGTATGGTCGAGTGGGATGAGATATGTTGATAATAGAATCTGGTTACCTTTGTGTCCACCTAAGAAAGGAGCACAAGGAGTGCGAGATTTGGTGATGAATGAATCCCATAAGACGAAGTATTCGATACATACTAGATCGGATAAGATGTATCATGACTTGAAGAAGGTGTATTGGTGGCCGAATATGAAGGCAGATATTGCGTGATATTTTAGTAAATGTTTGACTTGTGCGAAGGTTAAGGCTGAACACAAGAGACCGTCCGGATTATTGGTTCAACCTGAGATTCCTGAATGGAAGTGGGAGAAGATCGCTATGGATTTCGTCACGGGTTTACCGAGAACTCCTAGTGGTTATGATATGATATGGGTGATTGTGGATAGATTGACTAAATTTGCACACTTTTTGCCTATGAAGAAGACAGATAGTATGGGGAAGTTCCCGGAGGTGTATGTGAAAGAGATTTTTTGTCGTCATGGAGTGCCGTTGTCGATTATTTCGGATCATGACAATTGGTTTACTTCATAATTTTGGAGATCTCTTCAACGTACTATGGGCATTGAGTTGAGTCTGAGTACTGTTTATCATCCCGAAACCGATGGCCAAACTGAAAAGACTATACAAACGTTAGAGGACATGCTCCGAGCGTGCGTGATAGACTTTGGTGGTAGTTGGAACATCATTTGCCTTGAGTAGAATTTTCACCAAACCACCACCACCATTTGATTTTTCTTGTGTTTTTGAAGAAACAAATCAAAGACCATATCTTGTAATCCCTTTGTAAGTGTTTTTAACAACTCTAATCCAACATGCATTCATTTGATCTTTTCAAAAATTTGTGATTTTTAAAAATGGGGTTTTGATTTAATTAAGCTTTATGCATGTTTAGATTACATGTTTGTAATGATAATTGATCATAAAAACAAGTAGGAAAAATGTTTTCCTTTGTGTTTTTGTTCTCCATAACCCACGGCCCAAAAGGGGGTGGTGTTTGATTTTGGTTTTGATCCTAACTTGATATAGATATGTGTTTATTATGATGTTTTTGATGTTTTTGAATGCTTAAAACACATTGCATGTGTTGTTTTTGAAATGGGTTTTTGTGAAAGATTATTCACCCAAGTGATATAAGGTGTTTAGCATGTTTTAGATTGTTCATATGATGTTAGAATAGGTTTATGAATCATTAGAAGTGATTAGAATGGTGATTTGATAGGAGTTTTAAGGTGTCATTTTTAATCAGAATATTGAGGCACGTTTTAGTGGTTTTAAGTGTAAGTCCAGGTTATAAGGATTAGATATAGTTGTAAAACGTCTTTTTATCTTCGTTTCGATATAAGATAGAGCTTTTATCTACTAACGAGTCAAAAGTTACGTTAGTTTGAAATTTCGTGTACCGGGAGATGAAAGTCGACATAATCCGAAATTGTGTTCGATATTAGGTCATATCTCGGGGACTATAACTAGAGTTTTAAAAAGGGTTGAGAGTTGTTATTTATCTATAAACCTGGGTTTTTGAGTCTATTTTTAGACTTAGGAGTCAAATTTGCAAGTGGTATATTTTAAATGTGTCAAAAAGGTCTTACAACGTGAAGGTACAAAATTGTCCGAAAATTGAAGTTTAGTAGTGTGACGAGCAGTAAGTCTTAAAAGTGACAACTTTTTATGAAATTTAATATGGGTTATCTACAGGTTATAAGCGAATTTTACAAATTTTCTCATAATTTATGGTGATTTCTAAGTATAAGAAAACAGCCCGTACATTTGGTGTGTACCGGCAGAATTGTAAAACGAGCAATACTTTTAGTTACGTAGATAAATGATGTGAGTCTAGTAACTATCACTTGTTTGAATTTGGCGTGAGTTTGTAATAATCACAATTGACTTTATTTAAATATTATTCATTACCTAATGTTATATAAATGAGTTGACTCATTACGCGTTTATTCGCTAGGTGTTGTGATCGAATTCTCCGGACATCCTCATCGTCGGTGATCGTCTTCCATTACTTCGACTAATACTTCTACAGAAGGTGAGTCTATAGCCTCGCTCTTTACTTATTTTAAAGTTTTTTACCCGCGAGGGGGATACATGCTATTTAAATGAAAATGAACATAAGTCACAAATGATTGTTGGACCCGAATGATGCCTTGAATTGTGTTGAGTACGTGGTTGCAAAAAGTCCCTAATTTCATGAACCGTTAGTTATTGTCTAATTCTTGTGTGAATTAGAAATAGCCGCTTATACAATTTGTTTTACTACGAGGTTGACGACCCAATTTGATACGAGAGTTGTACGTGAAGTACCCTTTGCGTACAAATATTTTGTATGAGAAATAAGGATTAATTGCAACTAATGCCTTTAGAGGGGCAATGGTTTCATATAAGTTACGCTCGCATTTTGCGCGGGTGACTAATTAGTTAACGGCTCTGTGTCATGAGCTCAACCACAATTATTAGCTAATGCTAAAGATAACAACCTTTAATAATAGATTGTTTGATCGACATTTCTATGAATGATCGTGGATGAATTTTATACACTTATGATTCAAATGTGATTGTAAAACCTATAGATTTCGCTCAACATTATTTGTTGACCCTTTTAAGCATGTGTTTCAGGTAATCAAGGCTAGGATGTGGTGGAGCATGCTATGGAAAGTTGGTGCGGCTTTTGTAGTCTATTATGTTTTCCTCCCTTTTATCTAAACAATTAAACCTTATTTTGTTTAAAGTGTAAGAATTTGGAAATTTGGTTGAGATTCGGTGGGGACCTAAATGCACTCTGTTGTAACTTTTGGGTTGGAAAAACTAATTAGACTTTGTTGTTGTACATTTTCATAAATGTAAACTTTTTAACGTCTCTTTTGAGTCCTTCTGTATGACTAGTGTGTGATGATAACTGCCTAGCACCCAAATTATGTATTTCCGTTGCGCATGTAATTTGGGGGTGAGACCCACGAATTCTCAAATATTAATTATTTTCTTTTTAACTCTTACACTTTTTTTATCACAACAATTATGTTTATTTATAAAACATGGCTGTTATGTGCGAATACTGTCATCTAGTCTTCAAAAAATGACTAAATGGCATTGATTATCCTATTAGAGCACATGGAGTGGTTACACTATCACACCAAAAAACACCCCGCCACATCAGCTTTTTCACTTCTACATCCACACCACATCCACACCAATAACAACCATCTTATCATCACACCATTTCCACACCAATTTACCCATTTTTCTACATTTTTTCAAAAATTACCCTAAACAATTAATTTATTCAAATCCTAATTTACTTTATTTATTCAAATTAAAAACATTACATTCTAAAAAAACAATTAGGATTAAAAAAAACAATACGAAAATAAAAATAAAACTAATCTTCACTAAGAAAGCTATTTTTTTGTTTTGTAGAAATTTGAAAAGTGAGTTTTCTTATTATCCCGGTCCAGTCCAAACTACATGCCCCAACTACCCCAACAACCCGGCCCAGTCCAAACTACAAGCCCAACATTAGGTTTAGACTCCCCTTCATATCATTTCCACCATTTTTGCCCTCCCAATACTCACACAACCGCCACAGCAAAAACCCTTATCCGGAAATAATAAAACCAGCCGTTTAGGGTTCGTTTGGTTTGGTTAAAAAAATAAAGGAGGGTTGTGTAAAGTAGAGGAGGGTGTTTTGTGTAAATGGTGGTCGTCTTCCACGCCAGTGATTACAACCACGACGTCTTCCACATTGCAACCGACGGTGTGGTCACGCCGACCCACTCAGGGCAACAGCGAGCCATACAGTGACCACTCCGTCCCCTCTTATATTGTTAAGTAAGTTAAATATGTTGCTTGGAATCGTTGATGATTACAAGTTTTTTTCTAAACAATTATGTTTTTTGGTTTGATAAGATAACGAGCTGAGTATGTTTTAATCGAAAAAAGTAATATACACCTTGATGCAAAATTTAGAAACCCTGTAACATTTTTAAGAACAAGTTGTATTAGTGTCATACATGGTTCCTGTTATCTCATTGTTCATGTATTTATGCTTAGATAAGAATAAGTGCATAGAGGAATTAAGCAAAGAGATCGAATTTCAAGACACTTGTTGTAGAAGCAGTGTGTGTTGTGATATGCGATCGTTTAGTCGTCGGAATGAGTGAGCCTATCGGGGGCACACACTTAAACACGAAGAGTATGTTTATTATGTATTTAATATATGTAACTCGTTTATATTTATTTAATATATAATATATTTCACGAGATAATAATTTAACGGTTTTAGTTTAACCGCTAGACGTTGTAAACTAACTAAGACGCGTTAAATAAAGAGGACAAGTTTACATATTATGACACATATAATATTTAATCAAAATATTCATACGAAATATTTTAGTCAAGTATTACGTCTAATATCAAATCACTGACATGATATTTTGTTAAAGAAATACTTGATTTCTAAACAAATTATAATCGCTCAAATATGTCGGGATTGTGTTGGAAAAGAACAAAAGCAAATGGAAATGAATTTTTATGGAAAACAATAAAATATATTTTATTGTTTTGTTCTTGCTTTTGATTCAAGAGATAAACTAATATGTATAGTCATTCATTGCGTGCTCTCCATACGATGCATGCATACACACATATGAAAAACATTACCGACACTCACATATTACCAAAGAGCAAATATGTTTTTCTTCTTTTGGTTCTAACCAATCGGCATGAAGTGTTATACACTTTTCATTGATGGCTAGAAAACAAAAACATGTTTCTTTGATTTTCATATAACTTTGTTCCTCTCTTGTTTATACAGATTCAAACGTATACCTTGAGGTATTTGAATCGTATTTAAGCAAGTCCTACAACACCTGTTGTTTGATTTACGTGAAGTAACCGCTAGCATCGTAACGTGCTCATGTGACGTGTTGTGTGAGCAACCATAGAGACGGTAATTTAGCCGTTAAAGTTCAAGATCAAGATCGAGACTCTTTTATTGATTTATATCATTAAACTTAAAGGTAATTAAACGTTTATTTATGTGTTAATTATATGCATCAAACTAGATTCATTCCGCTGCGCACTCATAGTTAAATGGTTAACTAGTTGTAAAATCCCAACAGTGGTATCAGAGAGTCAAATCGTTTGGTGTTTATGGGTTACACGTAGAATAAACACGCTAGATCCGCTTAAATACTCGCTTTATTTTATTTTCTATGGCAATAACATGCATTCTTGTCATTAATTTTAATCTTGATCTAGATCTAATAAAATTGGGTAGGTTTATTAAATTTGTTAATAATTTTTTTTATTTTTATCCATCAAAGACTTTATCGATCATGTTTTGTGATTCAGGAAAGTCATCAAGTACCTTGCTCGAAAACTTAATGAGGGTCTTTGATCCTTAATTTGGGGAAGACTCATTCGAGACTTGGATCTTATATGTTATTGCTTTCATATAGAGTCTGTCTTCATCTTCTACCCCTTTCTAGTCTATTTTTATGTGCTTATTTGTTTTTCATTATGAATTGCAAAACGTAATAATACAAGATTCTAGGAATCATAAAAACAAATCTTTACTTATATCGAGACTAGCTTTAAAAGTATGTCATATTAATGCACTTTTTTCCTTTCGAATCGGCTATGTGTTATTTGTTAAAACTTGTTTTTTGAACAAATATTAATATTGACATAAGATCTATGAAACTTGTTTTTATTATAATTTAATTGTTTTGCGAGATCATATTGTCACTCGAGTTGGGCTTACATACCGTAATGATGGCTTATAAACTATCTTCTCAACGACGTGATTTGCAAATTAATTGGTTTATAATACTTAAAAGCATCTTGTTTTGTGCTTTACTAATGATGGACTTGCTATTACACTACGTGTTCTAGTCAAGCTATCTATGGTTTGAACGATCTTTAATGTCCCCCGTGTCATATACATGTTTCGGCATCTATATGATAATTATCCCAAGCACTTGCGGCTTCGGGCGCATGAAGAGTAGGATATAGGGTTTGATCATTCTTTAATGCTTTCCCGTAGCAAACACGCCTAAATTAAAAGGTTTTTCTTAACTTGTGCTATAAAGATTATTGTATGCATCTTTTACATGTTTTTGACATTTGTTTTCTAAACTTATGTGATACCTATTTAATCTTTAAGTCTATGTCGTTCAATGAAAATCACTTGTTGTTGGTTTTCATCATCTGGTCAGACCTAGGGAGAATTCTATACCCAAGGCAAATTTTGTCATAGATCAGATCTATACCAATTTTTGCATCCTTTGCATTGGTACGACTTAAGTCGAGTTCCCGATTAGATTCAGAACCCGAGGCATAAGATGAGATGAAACATACTCATGATTTTATTACATGTAGAACAAGTCTGTTTGAGATGTTAATTGGTACTCGAAAGAGTTGTGAGAACATCCCATCAAAACACTTAAAACAATAAACTTCATGAATCGTCTCACAAATTCTAAGATTTGCACATGTAATGCAATTAACGCTTGATGCTTACCTATTGCCCTACTTATTATTATATGGTCATACCTCTAATATTAAGTGGGAGTGCAAGGAAGGATCTTAGTCTTATTAGCAATTAATTGGTTAGTTAATTCTATTAAGAATTTAATTATCGAAAATACTAAATTGAACTTTCTATGTTCCTATTAATTGTGTTGTTGTAACATAATTCGTAAACTAAGGTTGTTTCTTATAGAAACATAGTCTCTTTTCCTGGTAAGAAGAGAGAGCCTTACTCTTATCCTTTCTTATTAATTGACAATAATAAGATAGGATCATAATCGAATCGTTGTCGATTGTATTTAAACTCACTTTTAATATTTCATTATCATAATCCGGTTCTGAGATTAAAAGATAACGTATTTTGTGTATCTAGAGTACTTTTGTTTATAGATACCAAAATAAATGACATCTTTCACTTGTCATGATGTATGAGTTTAAACCGCAAAGAGTAAAGAATTTACTACCACTTCACTAGGTATCTTCTTGGACTCTTGTTATTCCTTAAAGTGTTAAATACCCTTGTGGCTATGCAGACGATAAAGGAGGAATTGCATGTTAAGTAGTCAAGTTAATTGAAAGCATGAACGACTAGTCCCTTATCTACACAAGTAGAATTTCATATACTTTTCTCAATACCTAAGTACATGTATACTTGTAGGAATTTTTCAGAGATAAGTAAGTCTATAAATTGCTATTTGCTTTCTACTAGTGATGTAACATTTATTATGTTGACAAATTCAGTGGGAGCGTCGCGGTTTATTACTGAAATAATATCCATGTAATATTGTCAATTTCAGTGGGAGCTACAAGATTTAATTTCTTGACTAGTGACCCATATTATTCTGAACTTGCTTAAATAATTTATCACTTTCAAATATGAACGAGCATTGCTTAAAGGAAAATTTCATTTTATTTTATATGATAACACGTTGCCTTCTAATGTCGCTTTATGAAACGTTATCTATAAAATAATAATCCAAAATTCTTTATTTAAAGTTATGGTTCTAAATCTACTTATAATATCAATGACATTATCATATTGTTTACACAATCAACCACATGTTGTATTGCTTGTCTTCATAATATGATGTTGTGCCTTACACAAGTGGGAGATATTGCAAAGTGTGTGCAAGGAACAACATATAATTAGTTTCACTTGCCCAAAAGGTAAGAAAACTAACAATTCTACTAGGACTTGAATACACAAGATGTTTGTTGTCCTACTACATTTAAATGTCATGATATAGTGAAAAGTTGCTTCAACATTTTTACTACATGTTTAGTAAATATAATATGGTTATGATATAATAATCATAATTTTGAAGTATAGAAATTAACTTGAGATTACTATTGAACTCAAGAGTTTGCGTTCATGATTACTTTAATTACTATAATTATGTTTTTTCTTCATAACACATAATTATAAAGTCCTTGAATTACTCACCGACTTATAACATAAAGTATGTAGTAAAATAGTTATGTCTTCTTGTTAACACATAAACATAAGATCTTTGAATTATTCAAAGACTTATAATGTATACTTGATATGGTTTGTTTTCTTGTAAACGCATGAACATATAATTCTTGTATTGTTATGTCTTCTTGTAAACACATGATTCTTGTATTATTTTAAGAAATATACATTATACCATGCACCTGCATTTAAAATACTGATATTGTAATTTGGTACACGATCTAATTGACAAAGTATTTAATCTGAAGAGAATTAAGTTATTTATGGAATTCTGATCTAGTCTCACAATTCCAATACTCATCCAATACCAAAATATTATGGTATGTCTAAAGAGTTGAAACAAACTATATTCATATAGTTTGATTCATGATAGCTTTAATTAATCTACCTCGATGATCTATCGAGGTTAGAAAATTGTGTGTGTCATTGATACACTCAATATAATTCAAACCTAGAAGGTATTCAAGACGACCCATAACTGGAAACCCTTAACCATTAAGGATTTTCGGTTGTTCCACTCAAACTAATCAAATCCTAAAACATTTTAGGTTTTTTGATTTTCTACACTTCCTTGCTTGACGGTTGTAGTTTTGGTGTTCCTCTTAACTTGACGTAACACAAACCTTTTCGAAGGTTATTGGTTAAAAGTGATGTAAGAATTAGGGTTTATACTACAAACCCTAAATTAGGGTTCGTGGGAGAAATCCCAATATGTCTTGATTAAAGTTCTTTAATTTGTTAACATCTTTTGAAGCATAGTATTAAGAACAACTTATTGTTGCTTAAATACTTAGTATTTAGAGAATTATCTCTACTTACAAATGTAAGTGGGAGTTATAACAAATCTTGAAGATATTCAAGAGCAAAGTACATAACCTTCTAAAACCACTTGTTCATGTCATATTTTGGTTAAACATGAAAATGTCAAACCAAAGTAAATGTTACTCTCATTCATAAATTCGCAAGGATACCTAATCACTTGATTGATATTTTAATATCAATGCTGAGGAATATAAGTTAGGAGATCTTTGTAATCTACTAACTGCTAAGATAAATTATCATATCTTGAATCTGATAAATGTCTTAGAACTATGAATGATATGATGCAGTCCTTAAAGGGAAAATCAATCATTTGAATTTTATTGATATTTCGCTTAATTATAATCCTATGAGGATGGAATGAGTTTCTGTTGAAGAAAGACTCGCAAGGACAAAATGATATACAAAATTAAGGCATGGCTAGTAATAGGAAGCTTTTAATTATACTCAAGTAATTGACTATGATTAAATCATTCTTCCATACACGCATTGATTAAATTAAGATAATTGATTTTCATACATGTTTCTATGTATATGGAATATGTCAATTCTAGATAAGTCCATTGTCGATTAGCAATATGGGAATATTGTCTACATTAAGACAAATGTGAGTGTTGGTTATATTCTTTGAATATATGGACGGTTTCCGCCAAACTCATGTGTTGTTCATAAGGGATGCATACTGGACACCCTGAACTTTCGAATCGTTACTTTTTGATCATTGTCATGAGTAAGATTTCGAAAATGGTGATTAAGTCATCCTTAGACTTGAGATGCAAACAAGTTTGTGCATGTGTGAATATCACTTCTTGATTATAAATTAAACGCTAGCTCGTAAGAGTTAGTTATAAAGGCTATAGTTGGAAGTATTGTGAAGCAGCGATCCACAAACACTTGTAGTCAAAATAGAATTTGTTCCTCCACTTGATATAGTGTAGATTAGTACCACTGGGCCCTCTCTAGAATTAATCAGATAATTGTGTGGTCGCACCCAAAGAGTAAATCAAGATGATACTTGTTTACATTCTGTATATCTGAGTTAACTTCTATAATGAGAAACTAAAAGTTAAACTATACGGAATGAGTTAGGATCCATATCCATGGTTTGACGGTACTAGTAACAAAGGGATGATTATTAGCAAGTCAAATAATCGTATACCATTTATACTTTTGAGATTTTCTTCTTGAAACTATACCTCAATCATTTCCGGTTATAATATAGTGTTGCTAGATACTTTATTATAGACGTACTATGTCTTAAACTCTCACAAGTGGGAGCTGTTAGGATATGCGATCGTTTAGCCATTGGAAATGAGTGAGCCTATCGGGGGCACACACTTAAATACGAAGAGTATGTTTATTATGTATTTAATATATGTAGCTCGTTTATATTTATTAAATATATAATATATTTCACGAGATAATAATTTAACGGTTTTAGTTTAACCGATAGACGTTGTAAACTAATTAAGACGCGTTAAATAAAGAGGACAAGTTTACATATTATGACACATATAATATTTAATCAAAATATTCATACGAAATATTTTAGTCAAGTATTACGTCTAATATCAAATCACTGACATGATATTTTGTTAAAGAAATACTTGATTTCTAAACAAATTATAATCGCTCAAATATGTCGGGATTGTGTCGGAAAAGAACAAAAGCAAATGAAAATGAATTTTTATGGCAAACAATAAAATATATTTTATTGTTTTGTTCTTGCTTTTGATTCAAGAGATAGACTAATATATATAGTCATTAATTGTGTGCTTTCCATACGATGCATGCATACGCATATATGAAAAACATTACCGACACTCACAAATTACCAAAGAGCAAATATGTTTTTCTTCTTTTGGTTCTAGCCAATCGGCATGAAGTGTTATACATTTTCATTGATGGCTAGAAAACAAAAACATGTTTCTTTGATTTTCATATAACTTTGTTCCTCTCTTGTTTATACAGATTCAAACGTATACCTTGAGGTATTTGAATCGTATTTAAGCAAGTCCTACAACACATGTTGTATGATTTATGTGAAGTAACCGCTAGCATCGTAACATGCTCGTGTGACATGTTGTGTGAGCAACTATAGAGACGGTAATTTAGCCATTAAAGTTCGAGATCAAGATCGAGACTAGTTTATTGATTTATATCATTAAACTTAAAGGTTAGTAATTAAACTTTTATTTATGTGTTAATTATATGCATCAAGTTAGATCCATTCCGCTGCGCACTCGTAGTTAAATGGTTAACTAGTTGTAAAATCCCAATAGTGTGTGTAGCTGAATCTTGGCATTTTAATGTCGATTAGATATAAGCCATTTTTACTTCAAATTCGAGCTATAGCTACCACTACCAGATTAAGTTTTTTTATTTATGGCCTTCTCATTGTTTCCGATATCTCATGGGTCTCAAATTACACGTCTTTGTTAACCTAGCATATGTAAAGATGGCCAGATGGGTGTTGAAACTAATATTTCGACACGATGATAATTAGACTTGTGTAATATTTATGTCGTAACCTTTTGGTTAACACTTAATGTTTGTCAATCAATGTATATTATTTCGTCAAACATTTAACTTTCATACTAAAAAAAATACATTGAACTAAAAGAAAAGTATTTTTTTACAAAATGAGTATGTTATCCACTTTTGACTTCAGAAGTTTCAAATTATTATTCTCTACTAACTGCATTTGATCAAAATATGTTGTAGCATAAACATTTTAAGGGTTGAAGGTGCATTCTTACAAGTTTTGATCACTAAAAGTGGACTTCTTTTCGAGAACGAGTTTTGCAAGTGTTTCTATGTTGGTACCCGACCACACTTACACAAAAGGCCTGAAAGTTGTAGTCGACTTAATGATTTTTAATATAAACATTTCTCTTTGTATGCTTAACTCATCAATTTTTCAAGATCGTCTGTTAGAAAGGTATATTTTTTTTTCACAAAATTTTTTATAGAACTTCTTTGATTTTCTTTCTACTAGTTTGCAGATACATTTACAGCTCCAAGGCTCCAATCGAATGGATCAACATTTTACCTCTGATAAGATTTTGCTGCAATAAACTCCAATTACAAATCAAACTGTCCTCACGACCTGAAACAAAGTCAAATTGTCTCAGAAATAGACAAACTGACATTGAGACGTCGCCCATGACTCATAGCTTAGACAATATACTCAACCATATGTTGACTCATATGTTATATCATAACTGAAACCATGTATAATCTTGTATGATTGTTCAAAACAAAGATTATTAAACCATCCTGATTGTTCAAAACACAGATTATTAAACCATCGTGATGCCTTGCAACTCCCTAGTGTGTTTCAAAGAGTGCATAATGCATATGAGCTTATAAACTTATTTAGGAGCATGAATATTGTGTTTCCTGAAGTAACTCTTTGAGGATGCAATTTGAAACAAAATAAGATTACCCAAACACCCTCATTTATTATAAGTTTATTCCTAAAATAAATAAGAACAAGGCTCCATACTAATTACTAACAACATAGATATTAAACAAACTATCAAGCTAGCAAAAAACTAGAACAATATAGTAACATACATAACAAGGCATCTTCATTGGTAGGATACATTAATAATAAGTCCTTGACCAGCCTTCCCTCCCAAAGAGCTGTTAGTGGATGCTCAAACTGTTCTTGTAGGCTACATTCATAAAACTTGGTAAGATTGAGAGAAAAACGTAGTATTGTTTTCATTTTAATATGTTAAGCCCCAAAAACCAAATACTCGTACCTAACGATTGCAGGTTGGTACATTCCATTGTCTTCAGCAACATCTGCAGAAAAGAGTGTATAATATACCAATGTAGTGTGAAAAATTCCACAAACCAACTGAAAAAAGCAGTTGCATGCTTTGCTATGAAACTATATGCATAGAGATAAAACATATTTACTCAAAATCTTATTTATCTATGACACTAGCTGATAGCTAGCCCTGTGTAAGGGTTGTACAACACCAACATGAAATCAAGTTGCTCATTCACACCAAATATCCCATATAATCATATAACCAATTTTTATAATCAATCCAAACCCAGTCAAAACTGCTATAATTGGTTGAAGTATATTAAACACAATAAGAATTTTTATTGGCAATCAGAACAATTAACCTTTATATTATAGAGGAGAATCACGAACACATAGGCA
Organism: Glebionis coronaria; assembly: GCA_025667525.1. Taxonomy (NCBI): domain Eukaryota; kingdom Viridiplantae; phylum Streptophyta; class Magnoliopsida; order Asterales; family Asteraceae; genus Glebionis; species Glebionis coronaria. The sequence continues at coordinate 145,124,380 of CM046878.1, forward strand.
CAGTGATTCTCCTCTATAACACATTATTATATAATACTTCTCACCTCTCACAACCATTTTCTTCCTTCACAAACAAAACATGCACTGGCACACACAACTTCCGTTTCATTACCCTGTTTTCTCCTCTATAACACATTATTATATAATACTTCTCCCTTCTCACAACTATTTTCTTCTCTCACAAACAAAACACGCATTGGCACACACAACTTCCGTTTCATTACCTCATTAATCATTAATTGGTGCCCGTTTGGCATTAATTGGGCGTTTGCCTTTTGGTGTTTGATTAAGGGTAAGTTGCCCTTTCGTGATTATTGATTAATGGTAAACTGTCCTCTCACCCTCACATATAATCAATCAACATCCCTTTCATATTGATCGGTCTGATCAATTAGGGTTTGATCAATCTATTGATCTAATAAAGGGCGAAAATGTATTGATCGGTTTGATCAATCAATTAATTTATTGATCGGTTATTATTGGTTGAAACCCCAAATTTTTGGGGTTTGCTGGAACTCTAATTATTTTAGGGCTTTGATGCTTCCATGGTGTTTCTTCTTTTTGGTTAGTTACTTTTATGAAGTGATGATGGCAGAACGCACTTATTGGTTGAAGCCTAAATTTTTGGGGTTTGCTGGAACCGTAATTATTTTAGGACCTTTGATGCTTCCATGGTGTTTCTTCTTTTTGGTTAGTTACTTTTATGAAGTGATGATAGCAGAACGATAATCATTGTTTTGGCCTAATCATGGTAGTATTTCAAATGCCAAACGGGCACCAATTAATGATTAACGGGGTAATGAAACGGAAGTTATGTGTGCCAGTGCGTGTTTTGTTTGTGAGGGAAGAAAATGGTTGTGAGAGGGGAGAAGTACTATATAATAATGTGTTATAGAGGAGAATCACTGTGCCTATAGGTTCTTGATTCTCCTCTATAATATAAAGGTTAATTTCAAACCTTGATCATAGCAGAACTTTGTTTCCGTCGATCCCTTCATTGCCATCGTACGTGGTGTGTGTCGTAGGTGGTCGATAGGTGATGTTGGTTAGCTTAGGTGGGAGGGTGGTTTTGTGGCCTGCCTTGATTGATAGAGGTTGTGATGGCTGGTTGTTAACTAAGGGTGTATTATTGTTTGGGTGATTATCGAGACATTATTAGAATGTCATGATTGTTTACAGGTTTGCTGGAATACCTAATTTTTTTGGGGTTAATTATGTTTGTGGAATAACATGTATGGTTTTTTAGTGTTCTTATTGTTGTAGTTAGATTTTTGAGTTGCAATACTTTATGATAGCTTCAGTTACCTTTGGTGATAATTTCATTGTTGCAAATTGAAAACAGAAACTGATATCACAAATTACTCAATTGATGAGTCGGTGTGGTTTCATTTGGAATGGTCGTGATTATCATTTAAGTGTGTTGTGTTGTTGTTGGAAGTGGAAGTTTGGCAAAATGCGAGAGCTACTCGATTTAGCAACCTCCACGGCCCCGACCACGACATCATATAGTCTGAGCCATGGCAGGCGACGAGTGTTTGCTATGTTTGGTTAGAATCGCGAAAAACAATACGCCTTATAAAAAAGCGAGCAGATAACGGCTCGATCATGTCTTTGTTACCGTTGTTTATGCAGGGCGACGATAGTGACATGTCTTATCCACATTGCTTATATTAAAGCGCTGCTGGTATAGTTAGTGATGTTGATGGCGATGTTGTGTTGAGTATAATACAGACTTCTCTTTTGTAGGCGGTTACCTTTGGATTTGGAATTCCCCATGGTCTGAATTGAAAATTTAAAAAATAGCTTGGGATGTGCGATTATATTGGCGATGATGAAATGTTTGCGTATGGAATGTATTGGCAAAGGTCGTTTTGCAGGGCCCGTATCTTGGCGGGGCGACCATTTGGTCACAGCCATGACGAGTTTCTGGGTACGCCTTACATACCTCCATATCTGAGCCTCTAAGAGCATAAATTGGTGTTTCGTGCCTGATTGTGTTAGTGGCTACAGTACAGGCTGATTGTATATATGTATTCACCTCTTTATTATTGGTTACGATTGTTGACTTTTTGATCAGTTGCTATTTGATTGCCAGCAATAAAAAATACATGTGTGGGGAGACCTTCCTTTCTTAACCCGATGTTCATTAGGCAGTGATGAGTTTGAACGACGTAGGTAAGAGCTGAGATTACGAGTATCTTGGCAGGGCAACCTGGGTCTGTTGCAGCCATGGTGCGTATTCCCTCTTTTCCTTAAATACCGCCCTATCTGAGCCTACGTATGGTTATCCTTTAAACTAATACGCACTTCCTTAATAATATAGGATAATTCATTTTCCCAGTGCAACAATAAAAAATATACGTGGGGTGACCTTTTAGAGTTGCAGCCATGACGTGTTCGTAACGATTGTTTGCATTATGTCTCTTTTGTCACCGCCATGCCGGCTAATCGTACGCAACATGATTTGGTTTTCTGTGAAGGGCCATAGTCCAAAAAGTCTTCCTCATGGTAAGTTTTGTTCAGCTTTCGTTGCTATGTTTGGTGTTTGGTTAGTTTAGAGTTTATACGTAGTAGATTGGAAGCTAAAATGTGTTTAATTCTATGAATATATGTGATCCTTATTGGTGCTATGGTATGCAAAATTTGAGTGTCGGTTAATCGATTAATCTGGTATATTTGGTTGGATTATTTATTGGTTAGCACACCATGTATCAGGTCACAAAGAAAGTTTATTCATATATCTCCCAATTGTGACTACATATCTGCTTGATGAAGAAATACTTGATTCAGCAATTTTGATGATTTTTCTATAATAAACTAATTCATGACGTAATTTCTCAACTTTAGGTACAATAATTGAAAGATTATGGAATATTGATACATATATTGCATAAACCGATTTATTCACTTAAAAAGTATGTGATTTGCCCTTCAAGAAATGCAGGGGTAATTTTTTTTCCGAATTTGGAAGCGCATCTACTGTGTGACAATGGTAAACTGAAATGGAAGACCCATTTTGCCTTTTAACTGCTCACTTATTTTTTCTTATCCTTCTGGATCTTAGTTCATGATTTGGTTTTCTATGAAGGGTATGCACCCTACTGTAGGATCAATCACGGATTTTGTGTATACCGTATAAGTGTATTATTAGTTATTGCTTTTGCTGTAAAAATCTGTAAAAATGGTGGGTAACCATGATGTTATATCATGGTTATATCATGGTCATCTTATGTATGTGATGGTATGTTCTCAATAGCTATCGTGTCTCTTTAGATTTAACTTAAAGTATTCTATGTAGGTAGTTCACAATACGATAATGGCACTGCATAAAAATGTAGGAATTTTAAACCCATCCCTTAATTAGCTATTTGATAATTGTATTGTTTGGTTAGCGTGGCTTTATAGAACCTTTATCTTGGCGGGATGACCGTTTTGGTCGCATCCATTGTGGGTATTTGGTACGCCTTCCATGCTTCTTGGACCCGAGCCTTATAAATCTGAGGGCTTGCCTCCTTTTTTGTCCTTGCTTTCTGATACTTACAAGGACCTAGATATGCCATTCGTGATATTGATTATATGTGATGATCGCAGGTCATGATTTTGTTGTTAGAATGTGCACTTATTAAGGTTGTGATGACCTTGAACGGCCCGAGTTAAACTTGAGATTGCACGTATCTTGGCGGGGCAACCTCTCGGGGTTGCAGCCATGGCGTGTGTATCCGGTTTTCTCTCTAAGGTGCCATATCTGAGCCTACCACGGGTTTCCCTGAGTTGGTTTACTTTGGCTATTGAATGTGATTTTGTTCCATGTTCACCATCCTTTTTAGATTCTGCTTTGTGGCTAAACTCACCAGTTAGTGATTAACGGAACCAATTAATGATTAACGGGGTCAACAACGGTAATGAAACGGAACGTTGTGTGTGCCAGTGCGTGTTTTTTTGTGAGGGGAGAAAATGGTTGTCAGAGGGAGAACATAATTTATTATAATGTGTTATAGAGGAGAATCATTGTGCCTATGGATGCGTGATTCTCATCTATAATATGCTGAAATCTATGTTTATAGGATAAGCAGCATGTTATGCCTGATGCCGAAATCTATGTTTATAGGATGTTTGGGCTAACGTGCCTTTCTAGAACCCGTATGTTGGCGGGGTGACCATTTGGTCGCAGCCATGACAGGCTCCTGGTACGCCTTCTAGACTTCTACACTCGAGGCTTATAAATTTGCGGGCTCGACCCCTGATTTGTCCTCGGTTCCTGAAGATTTTAAGGAACTGACTATCTCGAGTATTTTCCCTTTGCCCTATTAATTTTCCCTTTGGAATTAATGGTTTGATTAATTTTCCCTTTGCCTTGTTACTTAATTGGTGACCCTATTCCCCCTCCATTAATTGCGATTGTCCGGTGGTGTGGTGGGTTGTGTGGTGGCTACAGAAATCACATCCTAACCGTTCCTTGCATTTTCGTGTCACCATGCTGCCCGTTGATTATGTGGCCCTTGCATCCATATATATACCAACATCACCAAACAGTTGCAGCTGGGTTTGCATTATTTGTGCTATTGCTACAATATTTCTATTTGTTCTGCATCTTTACTAGTTTTTCTGGTGATCCGATCTGCAAGCGTTTGTAAGCTTCTGCGTTGTTGAATCTTTATAATTATCTGTGTTTATTGATATACTTGGTTAAAACTGTGCTTTGGTATATAATATAGAGACTAGTCTATGGTGCGTGGTCTATGGACACTTAATCTAGGCTCGACAGTCATACTGAGTGTGTGATTGCAGCCATGTCATCTGCTTATTAAGATAGCCTGATTGATTTGAGTAACTCCTGAACTCAATTGGCGATATTTTTATGGGTCGTTTTGATTTTTGTATTCAGACAGAAAGTTTGTATCTGTTTGGGTTTCTGAAAAGTTAAGGATTCATTATATGGTTTCGTTTAGTGGCTATGATGATGTTGAACACCCCAGGTTAAACCCGAGACCTCACGGACCTTGGCGGGGAAACCTTTTGAGGATGCAGCCACGCCGTGTGTCTCTAGGTTTTCTCTGACGGTCGTCCTATCTGAGCCTACTATGGTCCAAGATCAACGACAAAGCACCAAAGGAAGGAGTGCCGATGGTTATAGTACAAACGTGAGGTATCCATCTCTTTTTACATATACTGCCTTTAAAGGAGCGTACGTTTGTAAGTGTGTTGTTGTGAGTTGTTTTTCTGAAAAATATTCCTATTTGGATTGTTATAATGAGATTGTGAAGTTTTGATCAGGAAAAGAAATATAAAAAGGGATCTTGGAAATTGTTATATGGTATACAACCTGTTACGTGAAAAGCTTTGACATTTGTTTTTTAAAGGTTTGATTTATTTAACTTTATTTGTTTCGTTTGTAGTCTAAAGAATGAACATTTGTTTGGGTAATCATATTTTTCAAAATTACGAGGTTATATGGTTTTCAAAAAGGCGCACATTTTCTGCTTATTAAGATAGCCTGATTTATTTGAGTAACTACTAAACTCAGTTGGCGATATTTTTATAGGTCGTTTTGATTTTTGTATTCTATGTTTCGCCTTTTTCCTTTATGTATGCTGCTGTGAAACCACAAATCATCTGCATGGGTTATGATCTTGATCTTACAAAATCGATCACAAAGACGTGTTCTACTCCACTGATCTATTATATGCTTTTGTCAATCTACGTCCTGTTGTTCCTAGTAAGTTTTCATGTAATTATGTACCTATGTTATGGACTCAAATATTGGATATCATAATTTTATGTATTTCTAGAGGTTTTCGTCTACTAGACCATATATCAGCCTATCAAGAATGTTTACTAGCTCAAAACATGATTAACGAGATTCTAACATAGGAAAGTTTGTATCTGTTTGGGTTTCTGAAAAGTTAAGGATTCATTGTATGGTTTCGTTTAGTGGCTATGATGATGTTGAACACCCCAGGTTAAACCTGAGACCTCACGGACCTTGGCGGGGCAACCTTTTGAGGATGCAGCCATGCCGTGTGTCTTTGGGTTTTCCCTGACGGCCTTCCTATCTAAGCCTACTATGGTCCAAGATCAACGCCAGAGCACCAAAGGAAGGAGTGTTGATGGTTATAGTACAAACGTGAGGTATCCATCTCTCTTTACATATACTGCCTTTAAAGGCGCAGACATTCAAACTGAGCTAAACCAGGTATAAGTCCTTTTTTGCTAATTATAGCACTGTTTGGAAATGTTTTTTATCTGGCTATTGTGAAACTTAATACTAATCTGTTCCTGAATGTCTCGAGCATGTTTCACATTATTTGAGCTGCATATTATTATCGTGCTTATAAACTTACATAGGGGCGTTTTGGATTTTTTTGTCATGAATATGTGAAATGGGGGAAGTGGGTCAAGTTATTAAAACTTATGCATAAAACCTGGAACATTGCTTCCCACCCGACTTATAAGAATTATGTTTTTTGGAAGTAGTTATGAATGATTCTATTATTCTGTTGATTGTGTAATGGATTTGTTGATTTAAGAAAAATAAACCCGATTTGATGCATTTTGTGTGGTATATGGTCTTTTGAGTCGATGAATCATTGAGATTGAAAGCTTCTATATTTGGTTGTTCGAAAACATAAATTGATATTGTATCTTTGTGCATGTAGTAGGTTTTTTTTAGGAGCAAATGATTTTGGCTGTCTTATAAAGAATGTGCTTGATGTAGTAAAAAAGTCAGCTAAAGAGGCTGTAAATGTGGATGTTGTGATGCACGTGAGAGCAAAAAATAAAGACGGGTCTACCTAAATGGAGGCGATTCTGCGTGCTATTGAATCTGAAGTCGCGCCAGTTCTTGGGTATACATCAAGAGAGGCACCTGACGGGAAGCTTTTGGAGAATTGGACGGATAAGCTAAAGTCTTCCTGTGTAAAGCTTACTGATGTTACAAATGGATTGGCGGATCTGTTTGCTCTCAATGAGGAAGGCGAGCTTACAAATGTGAGAAAAACTGCATATCTTACTGTGTCTGCAATGAAAGTACGAGGAAAAGAAAATAACCCATGCTTCGCTAATGGATGATACTGAAAAATCTATTTTGGAGCCGTCTAAAATCAAAGTGAAGCTCAAAGTTGATAATGTTGATATCTGTTATCCTCTTATTTTTCAAAGTGAGAATAGGCTTATAAACATAATATATAGTGTAAAAGAATTTTGTGTGGTTACTGCAGCTCATATAATGTGTTTGTATAGTATCACACACTTGGATCTCGAAGAACTTTACTATAGACCCGGTGTCTTCTGTTACAACCAAAAATATCAATTTTGACCTAAAAGCATCCATAAAACGACCGCACTCCGCCGCAGCGGAGCGCGGGTACAAATCCTAGTATCTAGTAATCACCAAAAATATAATATAAATTCCATGTATCAAAATGTGATAAAAGCAATATATCAAAGCATCACTATGATCTACCAACAGTAAGGTTCGTAAGGGATCGTAAAGGTTTCGCAAAGGCGTGAGATTTGACCTCCACGCTACGCAATAGACCAAGGCTTGAGCTTAAGGCTTGAAGTGAGACGATAAGTGAAAAAACGTGATAGGTCGCGATAAAACGAGATCCTTAGAGGCTTTTTAAATTCAAATTCGATAAACATCGTATTAATTATATAAAAATATAAAAGATTACATTCAAAATAGTTTTCTAACTTTATTCTTTATGTATTACATTTTTTGTGAACTCAATGTATTTATAATACGATATAAATATATTAATTGATATATTTTTTAATATTTTGTGACGATTTAATTCATGTTTTAAGAACGTCCTGACTCGTAAAAGCGTGAGACTTGGCTATGCAGCCACGTCACGCCTCACGTTATCTAGAACCTTGACCAACAATATCTTTATGATATAATTTCGATAATAAAAGGTTAATAGCAAAGAAAAAAAAATGCTACAATCACATATTTTACCAAAAAAATGTTCACAAAATGACATTATCATTCCATATAATTATGTGGATATATTTATGTAAAATGTTTGTGGTTTTAGTATTTCTTAAAAAAAAAATAGTATCGCCAATTTCCAACTGATCTATGAAAATGAGCAGTAGCTTTTTGGAGGTCTGGTGTTTCATCTCCAAGCTTTGTTTTCCTCTTAAAAAGCTCGTGTTTTAGCGCTTTTATCTGCAATGAATTAATACTTCGTCATTAGTTACATTCCTCACAATATATATGAAATATGATGAAATCTTACATTAGGAAAGATGTAATGCAAATTTAAAGTAAGTTTAAGAAATCAACCAAAATAATAATTTTAAGATTAGTCATAAGCAAGTCTTACTGGTTTCTTACATGATCCACGCAAAGGTTGGCGATTGTGTCAATGAATGATGTTTCATCATTGACAGAACTGTCCCGCTGTCTCACTAGCCAAGGTGAAAATAATGATATACATATAGCCCTGAATATGTAATACATCCAGGGCCTTGTATTTGTCACCCCATACCTAGAAAGCTAGAGCAAAGCCACAACATGTGGAATTCTTAGTATTGAGAAATAACTTAGTAATAAAGAAACTACAAAACAACATGTGAAATCTTAATGATAACGATTTGGTTTTTGGTACTAAAAGAATCTTGATATTAAAAGATCATTTGCATATAAGATCTTACCACTGCGACTAGATAGCTCTCCAATCTCCTTCCATTCTCATTAATCGATCTGAAAAATAACTCATCAGGATCATCATTTGACATCTTGCCAAAAGAATGTAGAAAAAATAGACCTAAATATATACACCAGTTTATAATAGACCCCAATACAAAAAATTCCACCAAAATGACATAAAATCACAACTCAAAAGTCTTATTAACAGTACTTGTTTTTTCAAGGCACACTCACACAACTCAAAATTCTTATTAACAGTACTTGTTTTTTCATCATTAACAGTATAGGAAAGAATGGTGTGTTTCATTTACTAAAACCCAAAAACATATCGTTTCACAAGTACAATTACTTTACTATACACCATAGATATCCGCGAGTATTCTTTAGTAAATAAATCAGCGATCTTTCAACTAATATTTGAAACGAAAAGCAAGACTTTCAAGACACTGGTACTAAAAGGTGAAATGAAACAAAAACAATAAGATTTTACACTTTTACTTACCATAAATATTTCGAGACCACCAATTTCATCAATAAGTTATATTTTTTGTTTCACGTCAAAAAATAGAAGCAAAAATAAATTATGATCCTCACTAGAGCTTGATACTAGAAATTTTGACAACCACCGCCACTTGCCAAGACTGGTCATCACCACCACCACTATAAAAATTGGTGCACTTGTATTGGTGAGTTTTAAAGAGTGATGTAAATGAGGAGTAGTGGGTAGATTTATGGAGAGGTTGTTGGAGGAATCAATGATATGAGAAAAAAATTCAAACTTTTTCATACCAATATAAGAAAGGGTTAGGAGCCAATCGACAGAAGAAGCAAAAATATGCATTGATGATTGAAGTATGTAGCAATTAAAAGTTACTGTATAAGTTTTGATAAGTCTCTTTCGAGTTGGTTACAATTTAATGTTCAATTCAAAATTGAATTTCGGAATTTATTCCATCCAACTAACCACTGTTCAACAAAGTACACACTTCCTTTTTTACATAGTGATTATTATCGATGAAAGGCATGTGTAATATGGAAAAAGTTCTATATATAACGGCATGCTTGTTTAGTTTTTTTATTAAATCCTGTAAAATTAAATTGTCTATAAAAATATATGTTGTCTGTTTATAAACGGAATTATAATTGTTTGTTTTGTGTGCTGAATATAAAGTCTGAATTAAAGAAATGTACTATTGTGTCCTTTTAAATTAGTTAAGTGGGGTAATTAGAGGGTAAATATGTAAAATAAAGATAATAAGTCATGACTTAATACAGAAAGCACCCTCCTGCTGACTTTTTTCAGAAAGTCGTTAGTTTATTTTAAGTACAAAACAAACAAACTACTTATAACTTAATCCATATTTCTATTTTTTAATTAAGACTATATAAGTCCTTATCAAACACCACATTTGTTTACCATAAACTCAATTAACCAATTATAATTACCTATTTTTATCATTTAACAAAAAAGCTTATTTTTTAAAAATTAAATACCTCACAAACCGTTAATCGTTACGTAAAACAAAACATATCATCGCGACGAGAATTAAATAATCTATCTATCGAGGGGTACATGTATATACTTTCGACGAACTTTTTTTCGACTTTTTTTTCTTAAATCACGTATGAGAGAAATAATGTATAATTGGTCACGAAACATATATGATTCGGCACGAAACATATATGATTTTCAGAAAATCATATATGATTCATATCACGAATCATATATGATTTTCCGAAAATCATATATGATTCGTGACGAATCATACATGATTCCTCTTAGACGTGACTTAAGAAAAAAAGTCGAAAAAAAGTTCGTCGAAAGTATATACATGTGCCCCTCGATCGATAGATGATTTAATTCTCGTTGCAATGGTATATTTTTTTGTATTAATTTCATATATCATCCTACTTTCAAAATCAATTTCATTTATACCCAAAGAGTAACTATTGAATGCACAATGTATAATGATTTTTAAGCATGTTTAGATATATATGAAATTGATTTTAAAAGTAGGATGATATATGAAATTGGCCTTTTTTTTAATAATTTAAAGGTTTATATGAATTTTAACTCTGTGTAATATATGCATGTGCACATGCCCATCTTCTAAAGCCATCCAAATTTTGAGCCCAAGTTTAAGTACCTACTTGTAGCTAAGTATAATAATAATTTTTATAGTAATATTATTTAGTACGATAACATATAGCTTTTACTCAACGAAATTCTTTTCTAGTGATTTGCCTTGTTTTCTAAACATGCTAATTATTTTAGTAGTGAATTATGGTTTGAAATAACATTTGCTTTACAAAATATATAAAGACGTACCTGACTATGTGTGATATGATTTTGTTAGTCGCTTTTCTTTTAGTGCCCTTTAAATAGATCTGTAATACTATAAACTTATCGTGTTCGAGGCCTTATTTTGGGTACAGGGCTACCAAAATTAATAAGTGAAAACTACATCTTTGCACAAAACCTAAAGGCAAAAACTATATGCAAAGACAGAGTAAGTACGGAGACTAGTGGGTGTTGAGTTTTCCTCAATCAACTTATTTTGTTTATTATTTATGTGTATTACAAGCTTTTTTTTACTATTTTCTACATTCAGTTTCCCCTTAACACTTTAAACTTTTACTTTAAATATAAATAGATTCCCTTAACTAAAAATTCTAGCTCCGTCCCTTTCGATATGAAACAAAGAGAATAAACACATTCATGCACGAGATGTTGAAAGCAAAATAAAGCTAATGACATGAATGAATATCTTATTAAAAGTCACTTTGTATGTATTCAAATTAAGTAGTTGCGAAAAGGCTCACTTTATCTTGTAAATACTAAGCTTAATATACACAAAAGTTATTAAAATTTGTTAATAAATTCGATTTCGTTACTAAAGTTTAAAATGTTACACATAGGTTACTCAAGTATACAAGTTTGTTTTATGGATTACTGAACGTTTAAAAAAGTTATCTCCGGGTTACTCATAAGGTGGGCTACCGGAAGATTTACCGGTTCCTTGTACACGTCATCACTGAAGTTTAAAACATTACAAACAAGTTACTATAGTTCACGAATTTACTAAATAGGTTACTAAACCATAGAAAAAGTTACACTCGATAAATAATTATACATATATATTTATTTCATTATTTTTTCGTGTTTTTGTCCGTTTTAGTACATTTTGTATTTCTTTATACATATTTTTTCATTATATTGTGGTAACCGAATTTTGTATTTTTTGTAAAAACATTATGGATTTTTACCCATTTTATATACATTATTATATGCATTTAAAATAATTAACACTAGATATTTTTATCTATTAGTTTTATGTTTTCTGTTTTTATACGTGTGTATGTGTCTTCATTTTTAATTTAATGCAAAGTTATTTGAAATTCCTTTAAATTCTTTGTTTCTTTCGTTATCTAAAATTTATCTTTCACTTGAAATTTCCATTTCCATGCATCAGCTTTACTTTACAAAATCTACGTAAAATAACGATTATGTGGTAAACATATTATCTTTTGTATTCTTTTACGTATTACGATGTAAAACCCGCATGCTTTTACCATGAATAGTACACTTAGTAAACGTATGTACAAATTAAAACTTTCCTTTTATAACACGAAAACGTGTTACGAATATTAATTACAGAAATTACGTACGTGTTATTACACGATAAGTATTAAGTAAGTGATAGTACACGATAATTATTAACAATAATAATTATAATCACGAACATGAAATCATGAACGTTAAAACATGAACATGTAATTACGTATGTAATTATTATAATACGATTAATATCATGCACGTACAAGTATTTATGTATAACACGAACAATTAATTATAACATAACACGGAAACGCTAACATACGAACACGTAAATTATAAGACATGAAAAACGTACGGGTCTCCCTTGGTGGACCCTTATAGCCGCGGACAAGAGACAAAGGGGCCCAAGCCCAACTTGATTTTTTACCAAAAATGAGAAAAGGAAAAAACACAGACTTTTTATTCATTAGTTTTTCTAAAAAAAATAAAACCCTAGCCCTTTGCTCTCTCCCTTTGGCCGCCGGCTACAACACACCACAAGGGGTGTTTGATTGATCTTGGTGATTGGGAAATAGGTGTTAGTGTTCGTGTTATTGGTTTTCATTGACTCACGCATTCGGTAAATCCTTAAATCCTTTTCTTTTATTCTTTAATTAAATCAAGAACATGTGAACATGGGGTGATGTTCGTTTGCAAGTCTTAAATTTATATTACAAGGTTTAGACAAAACAAGGGACTAGAAAACAAACACGGCAAGTATACCCTTTCGTTCGTAATATAGCTTTGTAGTGGTAAGCCAGGATCGTTCGCCGAGACTTAGTTTCGTTTTGGTAATCAAGATAACAATTGAAGAAATAAATGGTTGAAGTAATATCACTAATAACAAATATGACTAATATGGGATAGTTCGTATAAGTTCGTGATGATGATAATAATGATCGAGATATGTTTATGTAGGTAAAGTGTGATAATCTTTTTCAGTCAAAACGGCGTTTACACAATTTACTTAGGTTGATTCAAGATTTATGTTTATTTAAGCGACTAAGCTCAAAACAAGTTGCCAACAAGTTTAATATTTTATCAAGTTTCTAAGTGGATTTCTCCAACCAAAGATTCATGACCATAAACAAGTTCTAGAAAACTTATTATAACAATTTGCGTTTCTCAACGCCAAACTATCGTAATAAATCAACTTAGATAAAATATGGTTTGTAGAACTAGGAGGTAAAATGGTTCTACAACACTAGCTTGATATCATTTATAAATGATCATATCATAGCATCATCACTAATTATAGTCACATACCCATATAGTCACAAATAGCTTAGCCTAACATAGTAATCAAAGTAACAATTGGAAAAGAGTAAGAGAACATCATACTTAGATTGGATTGAATAAACGAGTACACAAGTGTCACGATTGTATCGTTCCTCCAAGAATCGAAGAGTGCAATACTCTCGTTACAAGTATCTCCCAAAAGTGGATAATACTGAAAATTTACTAAAAGGACTAAAATACAAGACAATAACATATAAAACAAGCTAAGACATGATATAATCAGTTACGTACCGGTAAACAGAATACTTATACACGTCCCCTATTTATGTAGCATTAGTGAGATCGGAGTAGGAATTTCATTCTTCCGTCTTCTTCGTTCACTGGACACAAGGTACGGATTTCCCGTCCCTTAAGTATATACATTCTTTTCTTATTAGGATTCTCCATTTGCAGCTAACTATTTTCTCAGTATTTGTTTTATATGTTTGATTACATATGTTAGTTAAGAGCCTAAGCCATATACATGCATGACTAGTGTCACCTAGTTATGGAGGTACCATAACCATAACACAAGAGGCACTAGTGTTATGACTTCCCCACGGCGGAGTGATTGCTCGTGACGTCCCTTTACAGTTTTGGCCATTTTATTATATTATCATGTGGGGCGTATGGTGCATCCTAGTTACATGTTTTACCAGTATTACCAGAGTGAATGCGATATGTGCCTTGCATCGTTCACTAGGAGTTGATCCCTCCTACCTAGACTATTTAATTAGAGGCAACCCCTCTAATTGCATGACGAGGTCTCCCCTCCAAGTATTCATGCACGGTGGAACCTCATGACCTATATGGGATATTGGCTAACTAATACAAATTTTACATAAAAACATAAGTCTTTTCAAACTATAAAACTAGTTTTATGAACATGTTCCAGGTTACTTAGGACTTATTCATTTCCGCTGCTATTAGTCTTTTATGCTTATATTATTACATGTTATACTTGTATATTCGTTCACTGGGCATTATGCTCAGCCGTTTTCCTTTCATGTTCCCAAACGGCAGGTACTAAAGGGCGCTTGTATACTTTAAGAGTACGTGCATATGGATTGGAAGCTATCTAGCCTTCTCTACATTTTGTTATGCTCAACGTTATCTAGCCTTCTCTACATACTTGTCTATCCGTTCACTGGGCGTTATGCTCAGCGTACGTGCATACATTTTGCTACTTATTTCTTTGGACATTGTTTAGTCCTTTTCCTTTACAGTACTTATGTTTGTGTGTGATGAGCTTATATTTGGACTACCGATGTTTGTTTCCGGTATTTCCATTCATGGTCATTCAATGTTTTTAAGACATTTACCTTGTATGCTTTGATGACACGCCATAATCAGGCGTGACATTCCATTTACCAAAATAGGGTGTTACATACGTAATATTTGATATTTTTTACTTACTTCAATAAAATAGGTATATTAGTATACTACATTTTCATATGTCTTTGTATATTTTTTGTATCTTTTATTCATTTTTTATGTTTTGTACATTTTCTATGTATAAAAATGTAAAACAAAATGTAAAAATGTTAAAAAAAATTCAAACATGTAAATAAGCGTATCAGGTTTGAAAACGTAAAATTCCGTACAAAAGAATAAAAAAAATAACTTGAGTAACCTATTTGTAATGTTTAAAACTTTAGTAACATAACCGAACGTTTTAGCAAACTTTAGTAACATGGTTGTCTATTAACCCTGCCACGTAGACCGCCACGTAGATGGTTTACCGGTATTAATAGGTTAATACATATGTAGTAACCTGCGTAGCCGGTAAACCAAACTTTGGTAACCTATCTGTAACGTTTTAAACTTTAGTAACGAAATCGAATTTTTTGACAAACTTTAGTAACTTTGGTGTATATTAACCCTAAATACTATCGACCGAAACATTAAAAATAATTTATTTTTTATTGAAAAAACATTAAGATTAATGAGTTATATTTGAAAACAGTATATGTCGCTCTATCGTTTAAGCTTTTATATGTTCAAATTTGTTTGATCTCAAATTTTATGCATAAATTTTAAATTCATTTATGCATGTGAAGCTGTGATTCTTGGGATAATATTGGCATTTTCTCTTTCCTATTACACATTGTAAACGTATAGGTTTTTATGTTTCATTCATCATTATTTATAGAATGCAATGCATAAAAAAACCCTAACAGACTCTAAACTCACATCGGGCTTGGCCATACTTATCACATAAAACTCTCTCGTAATTCGAGGGACGAAATCGCGAAAGTTTGAATTTCATGAAAAAACTAAATAAACCTTAAATCAAACCTAATCAAAGAAAGAAAAAAAACATTATAGCAATGAAAACAATTATTTTTTGATGAATATATCCGAGATCAAGCGAAAACAATTCTTTAAAGAGCAACAAATTTAAAAATAAGCACTAGCAAAAGTGAATAACAAAGTGTTGATGAGGACATCCAACAGCAAGCGGAATTTAATTTTCACCACGCCGCAACAACAACGTCGAAAACAAAACAAAGAAACTAAAACAAAGCATATATTTTCTTCTGTTTTGAATGGGACAAAAGAAGGCATAAAAGATATACGAGCTATTGGATGGAGGGCGATTGGTGTATTGGTGTACACGTGTATTGTATTGCCGTAATTGAAAAGAATTGGATGGGATTTTAGGGTGCGTATGTAACACCCCTATTTTTACCATATAACAGCGGAATCTAATCTGGGGTATTACTTTCAAGGTATCGAAGTCACAATAATAGAAAATTGTCAAAAGGTCATTTTAATAAAAACTTGTCATTATTTTGTTCAGAGTTAACAATACAACTTTACATACACTGTACATCACATGTTTCCCAAAGATCTAGTTTTATTTGAATGATAACTTTTCAAGACACCACCATCCGCAACCCACCAGTCTTTATTCACCTGAAATATATGCTTGCAAATCAACATAATGGTTGAGTGAATTCATAGGTTTAAAGAATATGTAGAATATTGATAATCAATGAATCTATGAAGGGGTTAGTTGATTTCTAGAGAGAGAAAGTTAGAGAGAGAAAGTGAGAGAAACTATGTGTATTTTATTAATATGGAAAACAAGAAATGACAACAACCAACCCCTTTCCTTAGTGGAAAGGGGTATTTATAGTTCCAAGCATAACATGGGCTTGGGCCGGTCCATGACAAGCCCATGGACCGGTTCTTACTTAAGTTAATAAGCAATTAATAACTAATTACTAACTACGAGCTATTACAACATAAATCATATTGTGGAGTGACCGATACTTCTAATATACGTTAAAACGTATTTCTAACAATCTCCCCCTAAGGGAGGTCACTCCACGTTACAAAGTTCTAAACCTAGCATACTATACTAAGTCTTCGTTCTTTAGCTCGTAGTCTTTTCTTCTTTTCTTTCTTTTGTTGTGAATATGTTGATTTGATCTTTTTGGCTTTGACTTGAGAGCATTGTTCTTTGGCCTTTCACGTGCGATCTTTGCCTTTCTTGTGAACTTTGCCTCCTCGTGACTTCATGTTCCACACACTTACGTCTTTTTGTTGAATTCTCGAAAGCTTCAGAGTTTGGTACAGCGGAAGACTTCATCTTGTACTTTCTTGAATTTTTGCTGAACTTTGTTGCAAAAGACATAAGCATGTGGGAACGACTTTTACAGGAACACCGCAACACCACCGTCTTCACTGGTACACAGCAACGCCACCGTCTTCAACAGGTACACAGCAACGCCACCGTCTTTAACAGGTACACAGCAACGACACGAATAAAATGGCTTTGAACATCTTATTCTAATTCGGTAGCATTTTACCTCCGGTCGGTGAAGACCGTTGGACGATATTAGATATCGTACCCGTGACGGATAGTTTCAATTAAGTAACTTCCTGACAGGATTTCGCGGGTGAACCCGTTCTCTTTATTCGACCGTCCAAAGCTGACTGCGAACATAAAGAGTGAATCACTTGGATAAATTATCCTTGTGATTAAAAGCCGTCAATTCATGAAACCTGGAACAAGTGAATTTCAATTAAGATTTTCACCATCGTTGCTTTCCAGTTGTCACGAGCTCAATTCATAAAGAATCTTGCACGTTACCTACCAAGTGCTGTTTGATGTTGACACTAGAAGGATTTCCACTCGTCACTGTGGTCAATAAAGAGTCACTCTGAGTGTTCTGGCAAGATCATATGATAATGCGAAGAGGCCTGGAACGAGTTTAAGTTCAATTAAGAATTAAACCACTGTTACCTTCCAGTTTTTCACAAGATTGGTTCTAAAAGAACCGCACGTGTAACCTACCATGAGCTTGTTTGATGTTGGCTCAAGCAGGATTTCCATCTTCATTGTAATACTTGCGTATTACTCGGATGTTCTGGCAATATTACAGGAATACTGCGTAGGACTCATGAAAATCTCTTACTTTTCACAGTGTGTGAGAAAGCAAGGAATAAATGGAAAGTGTCCTAATGAGACTTTTGATGATCTCTTGGCTCTAGACTCGATTGTGCGTTTTGATTTAGTGAGCGATGGCTGGAGAGGAGTGCCACCTTTTCAATACCAGTTTATTCGGAGTGAATAAACCAATAGATAACGTGTTGATCTCCGTGTGATTAAAACAAATACCTTTTGAGAGATATTTGAGTTAGCTGGGGAAGGGTTGTGCATTGCATCACTGGGTCCATGATGTCTTTCTTCAATACCGAGAATCATTAACAAAAATGACCTCAATAGCTTATGTATTGACCCGGTTTCTGCCTAAAGTTGTAAGGAGGGCTTCTTTCTTTACACCCTTTATCTTTACATTTCTTTTTCATTCTTCAACCCCTTCAATGCTTACCAATACGTCATCACTAGCACCTTGTTGTGATTGTTCCAGTGCTAGCTTAAGTACTTGGTCGGCATTCAGCTACGTTCACATTCTTTCTCCATCTTTCCTAGGACTTCTAATTCTATCTAGGGAATTGTCCTTGGGAAGATTCCATCGGCTCAGATGAATCATTGGACTTAACCTATTCCTACCACCCTTTTGTCACCACATCCGTCGTGAATTAAGCGTGTTTTGGGAAGGAATTGCCACCATGAAAAATCATTGAAAATCACCTAAAGTACTTGTGATATTGAAATCAAAAGTTTTGTACCTTAGGTGTTTTGTTCATCAAAAACGCTCCCCCTTAACACGTGCTTTACACATATTAAGTTGGATAATCTTTAAGTCTTTTTCATCTTTTAGCCAAGTATCACTTACGTCTCCTTAATCCCATTTTCTCCCCTTATCCAAAATGTTAACCATTAATATTTGGGATATTGAATGGATTAACCGGTCTTTGGGTAAAAATGAAATCGATGTTTGGCCATAGAACAAGTTATTGCTCCCCCTTAAGTTAATAAGGGATAGTTGTAGTGCTTTGGTATGACATATTTTGAAAGATTTAGAATCTCGTGAGAAATTCTTGAAAAATTATCATACCTTAACACTACACCAAGCCATTCAAGCACATTATTCACAAATATACATATTCACAATTGAAAACCAATATAGAGTGACCTGAAATGTACGACCCATTAGATGGATCGTTGCAGTGTCCTGTAGTGCACTCCATATGGTCTACCACCCACGAATCTTTCCAAGCTCCTCATCAATCTACGTTCACGGAGCTTTTGATCAATCTTCTTGATCACGTACTTCGCCATCTGCCGGTAACCCGGATGCCAATCCTCCGTCATCTCTGGCAAAGTCCCACCCGAGTTCAGATGCTCCAACTTACCTCTGACTTGTATAAGAGTTCCATCACTATACTTGTGGAGCTCCCCCACCCTCATAAACTTCATCAAACCTCGACTATTCAGGTAGAAAATGCCGTAATTTGGGACAGAAATGCCGGTATAGGGACATCTTTCTACATGTTGAGGTAGCACTTGATTCACAGGACGGGTTAAATTGAGCTTCCTCTGATAGCTTTCGACTCCCAACTGAAGGTCTTCAACTCGTGACTTGATGACAACGCTTCGTGTGAACATGCGAAGTGCTGTATTCAAAGCAATCAGGTCTTCACGAGGAATGTGTGTAAGTTGATCTCGGGTCATCAGAAGCAGCATATCTTCGATATCCTCAAGGCGAATGATGGAAAAATCTCCCTGCTGGATTTTGTATTCCCTGTCATCCTCCCTTTTCAAACGAATCTCCGTCACATGATAATAGCCGTTCTTGGCTTCAGTTTTCAACCCTAAAATGCTGGAGATGCGGATATCTGATCTAACAATGCTTCCAGAATTGACCAAGCAGCAACCCCTGTACGCCCTTCGGACTCGTTCGTCCCAATGAGATGCACCTATGACAGCATACATATCATAATTACGATTTATCTTAGGGACCCAGAGTCTGTTTACCTTTTCCTCGATAAAGGGTATTGTCCCCCAGTTGGCAGCTTTCAGCAAGGTCAGGGAGGTTGCGTACTTTGATGATCCCTTCAGTAGATACACAAGATCGTTGGTGACGAAGAAGTCAAGAGCAATCTGATTATCTTGAGCAGGATCCATTGGAGGTGGAGCTCTTTCTGATTCATGAAGTCCTGGCCGTTGAACGGTTTTCAAAGCCTTCAGGATCTCATCGGCATAGTACTCGAACTCCATTCGGGTTAATCGGGTTTTGGCACGCAGTCTCTTATCTTTCAGCGCTTTCTTCACCAAGGATGGAGTAACCGAAGTTTTATACTCATGAGGAAGAAATGCACATAAGTCAATCGGACTTCGGATACGGAGATACAGCACATCTTTGTCAGCATCTGTGATCGGATCATATTGTGCTGCTGCCGTGATCCAAGCCTGTGGTGGTGTAGTTTCGTCTATCTCCAACGTGTCTTCCCAAACTCGTGTACTTGGTTCAGGAACCGTAGATTGTTGAACTTGTTGTTGAGGAGTTGAAGTGCGAACATCTGTTGGTTCAGTTTCAGGCATTTCAGCAGTGTCGTGAACTGGGGAGTGTTGTGCAGCTTCGGGTTCCGTCACTGATTCTGCAATCACAGGAGGAACAACAACAGAACTAATGGGGTTAGTGGTAATAGGTAAAGATACAGCGACAGAGATACCAGGAACCGATGACGCTGTAGTGGCATTCACATCGTGGCGCCACTTAGTTCGTCTTGATTCCGAGGATGTCGATTTGTCCTTCTGTGCTGCATCTTTTGTGGACTTGGTTCCAGTCTTAGTAGCAGTCTTCTTGGAGCTGGTAACCTTGTCTCCCTCTTTCGGTTGTTCACCCCCATCATCATCCTGATTGTCATCCCCGTTACTACCCCTAGCACTCTCCTGATTCTCATCACCACCATCATCGCCATCATCATCATCCTCATCATCGTCATTATCCTCATCATCCTCATCATCATCACCACCCTCGTCATCGTCTTTATCCTTTTCTCCTTCTTCTTCTTCTTCTTCTTCCTCTTCTTCCCCCGTACCCTCTTCTTCACTCTCTTCCCTTTCTTCCTCAGGTAAGATGTGATATGGTACCACACTTCCAAACGTTTTGAATAATCTATCATCCTCCATGATAGCATCATTTAGGGATTTATATAGAGCCCGTTGAATCCTAGACTTGTCAAACGACCCAAGTTCCACCATACGAGCCTTAAGGATCTTCTTCAATTCAAAATCCGTCAGGTCATAAGCAATCTTGTAGGCGGCTTCTGAAGGGTTGGATGATTTGACCATCAAGTGTCTTCAACTCATCGCGAAGTTTAGGCATTAAGGATTCAACGGATTCTTGCACTCTTTCTTTCACAGATGCTTCAAGTGCTTCTTTT
The DNA here is from genome assembly GCA_025667525.1 of Glebionis coronaria. Taxonomy (NCBI): domain Eukaryota; kingdom Viridiplantae; phylum Streptophyta; class Magnoliopsida; order Asterales; family Asteraceae; genus Glebionis; species Glebionis coronaria. Next base: position 145,145,721 of record CM046878.1, read on the forward strand.
TGTTCCTTATATTTATCCCTCATCGCTTGAAGTCTGGTAATACGTGCAGCATGCTTATCAGCCTCAGCCTGCTTAACCCGAGCAAGTTCTTCTGCATGTGCTTTTCGAGTCAACTCCATATCTGAAGCGAACCTAGCAATCATCTCCTCTTGGGCTTTCCTAGATTCTTCTTCCCTCTGAGCTCGTCTTTGCAACTCTTGGCGAAGTTCATCCATTTCGCGTTTGTGAGTATCCACATGTTTGTCAAACATTTCGGCCATCACTAATGCAGCCATTGCAGAGGTTGCAGAGCTGCTCTGGGTTGATTGAATGGGCTCGGTTGTTACTGCTGTACTAAGAATGGGGATTATGGGTGGTGGAAGAAATGGTGTTGAAGCCGGTCGGGTTGGTAAGGGTTGTATGGGTGGAGGTTGAGTTGTTAAGGGTTGAGTTGACACCACGATCGTAGGAGCAACAGGTTCCTTTTCCACACTTGCTGAAATAGGGATTGATGGCTCCTTCGAAGTGGAATAATGTTCAGGTGACCCAAACTCATCAACATCATCCGGTTCCACGTACTCATCCTCAATATCTACCCTTGCCCCTGAACCACTACCTCCAGTATCTTTCCTACTCCTTTTAATAGCAATCTTCATCATTTGTTGCTCGGTTTTATCAAGAGTAGGATCAACAATATCTTCTTCGTCACGTAGACGCATCTCATCCTTACCCTTTCCCTTCTTACCCTCTGTCTTCTTCTTCTTGGATTCGGGTTCAGGTAACGCTGCTGGTTGTTTGCGTTTACCTTTACTCTTAACCGTTGTGGACGAGTCTTCTCCAGTCTGAAGGTTTGCTTTCAGCCTCTTGATCTCTATCTGCAGTAGCTTGTAATCAGCAGAACCTTTGATTTTGTCAGACAGAAGGTAATCAGGAATAGGACCCGGAATCACACCAATAGACGGTCCTTCATGCCTCAGATCTACAGTATCATCAGCTTCTTCAGTGTGATAGCGACCTCCTGCACGCCTATCAATAGTAGCATCAAGCTTCATAAAATAATTTATGATAAGCTTAATAAACCGAGGATAAGGAAAGAAGTTTGTCTTCAGCTTCTTGTTGTAGAAGAGTTGAAAGGTGAATTCTTCCCATATCAACAAAGCATAATCTGAATTTGCAGCTTTGTACATGCCATAGAAGAGGTTAATTATCGGACTGCGCAAAGCATCATGGCCACTCGTTTTTGGTGTAAGACATTTACTGAGAATACCCATCAATGCTCTCCAAGGTTGTCCTACCTTAGCAGTGGTAAACTCAGATGCAACTCGTATTTCCGGACATCCAAGTGCGTCAAATAACTCCACGAGTTCATCTTTAGTAGGATCCCTTGAGAATGACATGCCCTTGGGTGTATCCCGTATACCAAGAATCTTACGGAAGTCTGAAACTGTGAGTGTCTGCTGCTTGTTGTCGATGGTGAAGGTGATCTTGTTCGAAGTGAAATCCTTGGTAGCCCAAAATTCAAACATATACTCATAAGGCACCGAGGCTGTACTCCTAAGGGCGTTCTTGAAATGAGAGTTATCGAGAATGGCTATGGCAACCTTAAAACCATGGTGAGTGGATTTAGAGACTTGCTTCAACCGGTAGTTGTTGGGTATAAACTTAAGGGTTCGGGCTTTAGCAATATCGGCTTCTCTAGATTCTTGGATTGCTTGTACTGTTGGATTAGTCATTGTATCTGCTTAAGATAAGACATGAAAGGTTGATGCACAAAAGCATATAGATATATATCATTCTTACTTCTAAGCATAACACATTTCATAAGATAAAACAACAAGTACATATATAGCATGCAAGCAATAATAATCAAACTCTTCATCCGGAACTTTTCCTCATTCGGAACATCTTCATCCGGAACTTTTCCTCATTCGGAACTTCTCCTCATTCGGAACTTCTTCATCCGGAAGTTCTTCATTCGGAACTTCCTTCATCCGGAAGTTCTTCATTCGGAACTTCCTTCATCCGGAAGTTCTTCATTCGGAACTTCCTTCATCCGGAAGTTCTTCATTCGGAACATCCTTCATCCGGAACATTCCTTCATTCGGAACTTCCTTCATTCGGAAGTTCTTCATTCGGAACTTCCTTCATTCGGAACTTCCTTCATTCGGAACTTCCTTCATTCGGAACTTCCTTCATTCGGAACATTCCTTCATTCGGAACTTCCTTCATCCGGAAGTTCTTCATTCGGAACTTCCTTCATCCGGAAGTTCTTCATTCGGAACTTCCTTCATCCGGAAGTTCTTCATTCGGAACTTCCTTCATTCGGAAGTTCTTCATTCGGAACTTCCTCATTCGGAAGTTTTTCAGAAGAAATCCTTCATTCGGAAGTTTGTATCCAGTGTTCATTTGGAACTTTTCAAACGAAGCCTATGATGAATAATCTAAGTGCGTTTGTGAGTTTCTAAGGCAATCTATGGTAACCAAACATAATCTAATTCAATTCCGCGCAAAACCCATCAAAAATCCCTAATCAATTTAGCCTAATTGGGGCGAACGAACCCTAACTAGATTTAAATAGATTAACCAGTTGGATTTGCATGATTTAAACGAATTAGATATGAATAATTGATGTTATTTACCTTTATTTAGCGAATGAACAGGATCAAGATGAATTAAACGAGAGATTGTAGAGCTTGTGTGTGTTTGTTTTTTCAACAATGGCGGCAAATGAAGATAAACGGTGAAAGGAATAGTAGTGAGGGGCGGGTGGATTTGTTTTTGACTTAGGTCAAAAATTTTGACTAGTTTCAACTAATATCACTTTAGTCCCTACATTTTCTAAACTTTTCCTTTTTGTTTCTAATTTTTCCATTTCACCTAACTCTTGTTAAACGTACACACAATTTAGCAAACGCATCTATTAGCATATCTCCAATATCTAAAAGCAATGCCTATCACTTAGAACGAACACTAGTCGTTTTCTAAAGCAAAACCACTCAATTACCATGTAGCCCTTAATTTTCACAATCACTTTTGAAAATCAATTTTAATGACGAAGATGATTTTAATATTTTCTCCCCCTTAAACGATGGCCCGTTTTCTATTTAAAGAGCTGTAGTCATTGTTTAAAGAGTCAAATATTGATGAAAGCATTTCCAATTTTTCTCTTGAAAAATTTTGATTCGTGGTTTCAATAAGATTTCTCTTATTTTAACAAATTAATGCACTGAGACGTACACAAATTCGTGTTAGACCAAGTTATAAAGTAAACTTGATCCCTTTGCATGATTTGGCTTGTAAATCACGCCCGAGAAAATTAATTCCCGTTCTGAGCCAACGTTTTCCAAGGAAATACGTGACTTTAATATGAAAACCGGGTTGCAGTCTGAAATAACTACAAGCCATAATGGGCATGTTTTAAAAAATGTACAACTTTTATACGGACTCTATTTATGGCACCGTGTCAATATTGATCGACATTTCTAAGGCCGTAAATATTACCGTACTAAAAGACATGCCCGATTTAAAACGAAAAATATTTTTGGTTTTTCTTGGTTTTATATTTTTTATGGTTTTTCTAGGTTTTATATTTTTTATGGTTTTTTGTTGGTTTTATATTTTTTATGGTTTTTGTTGGTTTTATATTTTTGTATTTTCTTTTTGTGGTTTACATATTTACGATAATATACATGATCACAACCAAAGGATACTCTGAATAGTTTACCACGACTATTCAGCTGATTCTTCTGCCAACTCTTTGAGAGTCGCTGGAGTGAATGATTTCATGCCAAGCTTGTCGATCAAAAACTCGATTCGTCCTCGATCTAAGGCTTTGGTGAACATATCCGCCAGCTGATACTCAGTAGTGACAAAATACAGCTCGATCACTCCGTTTTCCACCTGCTCCTTAATGAAATGGTAGCGAATGTCTATGTGCTTGGCCCGGGAGTGTTGAACATAGTTGCAGCAAAGGGCAATGGCGCTCTTGTTGTCACAATACATCGGGATTTTGTTAAATCCAAGACCGTAGTCAGTTAATTGTGATCTCATCCAAAGGACTTGAGCACAACAACCGGACATGGCGATGTATTCAGCCTCCGTGCTTGATATTGCAGCGCTTTTCTGCCTTTTTGAAGACCAACTGATCAATCTATCTCCAAGGAGTTGCACAGATCCAGAAGTGCTACGCCTCGTATCTTGACATCCAGCATGATCGGCATCTGCGTATGAGATTAAAGCAATAGAGGAATCTTTCGGATACCATAGACCACGATGAAGTGTTCCTTTTAGATACCGAAAGATCCTTTTCACAACATGTAGGTGCTTTTCGGTAGGCCGAGCCTGATACCGGGCACACATGCATACAGCAAATTGCAAATCAGGCCTGCTAGCAGTCAGATATAGAAGGGTGCCGATCATCCCACGGTAAAGTTTTGGATCGACAATAGTCCCATTCCTATCTTCATCTAACTTGGATTTCTCCACCATTGGAGTGTCTACGGGGTCACAATTCTCAAAGTTATATTTCTTAAGTGATTCTAGAGCATATTTGGATTGATTTATAAAGATGCCTCTGGGATTCTGAGAAATCTGTAATCCTAAGAAAAATGAGATTTTTCCCATCATCGACATCTGAAAGCGTGTGGACATTATCTTCTCAAATTGTTTAGACAATTCTATGTTAGTGGCAGCAAATATTATATCATCAACATAAATTTGTACCAGAAGCATGTCGTTGCCGTCCTTGAGAGTGAATAGAGTGGGGTCTACTTTGCCTTTGGAGAAGCCTTTCGACATGAGATATGTTGACAGGAGATCATACCACGCGCGTGGAGCTTGTTTCAACCCATAGAGAGCCTTCTTAAGCTTGTACACATGATTAGGAGACTCCGTACTGACGAACCCATCCGGTTGACTAACATAAACCTCTTCCCTTAGTTCACCGTTCAAAAATGCCGTCTTTACATCCATTTGATAGACGATCATGTTCATATGAGCAGCAAACGCAAGGAATAGTCTAATCGCCTCCAATCTAGCCACAGGAGCAAAAGATTCCTCAAAGTCTATACCCAAGGCTTGTTTATATCCTCTAGCGACCAATCTAGCTTTATTCTTCAATACCGCACCCATCTCATCAAGTTTAACCTTATAAACCCATAACAAAGTAAGGATGTTAACCTTGTCAGGGCGAGGAACCAATTCCCATACTTCAAGTCGTTGGAATTCGTTTAGTTCCTCCTGCATAGCTTCAATCCAAGATGATTGGGTCATAGCCTGCCGCCAATTTTTGGGTTCAACTTCAGAGAGAAATGCATCAAAGTAACAATAGAGTGCATTCTCTTGTAATTGATGGCGTGTAGAGACTGGTCGATCTAGATCTCCAATAACATTCCTAATTGGGTGATCTTTTGTCCATTTAGTGCTATGGTTTTCAATCCTAGGTGGTCTGGAGTGAACAATAGAAGGAGCTTCTTCTGAGGTAGACGCGGCTAAAGGGTTTTCAGGGATCGCTACACCAAAGAAAGGAAGCTCTTGCAAGTGAGCATATTCCAAGTCGTGATCAGTAGAATCCTCTTCCACATCATTAGGCACAAGTAGGGGTGATGATTCAGGTGTAGTTTGAGAATCACTTGGTGAAGGTGCATCCGGTTCAATGTGAATTGTAGATGCATTAGATAAAGGTTCATTAACTTGAGCAACCACTTCAGGTATTGGAGCAATTACTACAGGTGCTGGAACTTCATCAGTCGGGGGATCGAAGAATTCATCAAACAACGGTTGAAACAGTTTATCCCACTCGGGCCTTGTTGGTGGTAAGAATGATGTAGAAGTAGGATTGTTGGGAATTAATCCGGAACTTATAGCACCGGTTCCCATCTCATGAAGCGCGGGTTCAGAGCTGTGTTGCTCAGAAGCCATCGCTATCAGCTCGTCGAAATCTGCGTCCATAGTTTCTACAATCTTGCCAAGACGACGGTTATAGATTCGGTATGCTCTTTTGGACGGTGAGTAACCAATGAAAATACCTATATCGGCTTTTAGTTGAAGCTTACCCAAGTTCTCACTATTGATGTTTGGATAACACAGAGCACCAAACGCATGAAAAAATGAAACATCGGGTTTGCGGTCATGTAGAAGCTCATAAGGTGTTTTTCCATGGCGTTTCCGAATGATAGAACGGTTTTGGGTGAAACATGCAGTAGAAATAGCCTCTGCCCACAAGAACAATGGAGCGTTCGCATAAATAAGCATGGTCCTAGCAGCTTCCATAAGTGTACGATTCCGTCTTTCAACGACACCGTTTTGTTGTAGAGTGCGTGCAGCGGATGTTTCATGTGATATACCAACTCCTTCATAATAATCACGAAGAGTCTGGTTGACGAACTCAGTACCATTGTCTGTACGAATACGGCGGACAGTGGTATTCAAACGTACCTGGATGAACTTCAGAAAAGTAATGATAGCCTTCGGTGCTTCATCCTTTGTACGTAAAAATCTAACCCATGTAAACCTTGAGAAATCATCCACAATAACCAGGATGAATTTCTTACCGCTCACACTTTCAGTTCTCATCGGCCCACAAAGATCCATATGCAAAAGATGAAGTTTTTCTTGATTGGTGTCTTCAGCTTTGGGCTTGTAAGATTTCTTGGTACTTTTCCCCCTTGAACACGCGGAACATAAATGGTCCTTGTGAAATTTAAGCTTTGGAAGACCACGAACTAACTCGTTTTTAGCCAGATGATTAATAGCATCAAAATTAAGATGAGATAATCTGCGATGCCATAACCATGACTTGGTCTTAGAAGCTTTAGAGAGAAGACATACTGGAGAAGCGGCCATCATGTCTTGTAAGGACAAAGTATAAAGATTTGCACCACGAGATCCCTTCAACAAATCTTTTCCTTCCAAGTTGCGGATGAAACAAGTGTGTTGTCGAAAAGCAACCTTAAGGTTGGAATCACAAAACTGTCCTACTGAGAATAAGTTATGACCAAGACCTTCGACATAGTATACCCTAGAAATCGTCACGTTTCCAATCTGATATTCACCATACCCCATAATCTTTGCTATATGATCATTCCCAAATTTAACCGTACCAAGAAACTTGCTGACGAAATTTCGGAGCATCGAGCGATTTCCGGTCATATGTTTTGAACAACCGGAGTCCAAATACCACAGGATGATTTGGACCACCTGAAAATATCACCACACAAAGACAATGTAGAGGTATCGGAATCTGAGTGTTCCTTGTTATTAGCAGGTACAGATTTAATAATCTTAGATTTGCTAATTCTAGGTTTCTTAGATTTCCTAGCCTTCTTTTTCTTAATAGGTGGTGTAGATTCTAGTTGGCTCAAATCCTGAGGTATTTCTTCACTGATAGGCACTATAGTGGGGGCTGACCTAATTAAAGGGCGCTGTTTCCATACTTGAGTGCGAGTGTTCCTAACTAAAGGACGCTCAGACCTAACTTCAGTGGATGCATTCCTAGTTAAAGGGCACATTTTTCCATCTAATGTAAAGGTCCTACCAGTGGGACGCCATTGCCAGCCAACTTGGGCACGAGTTCTACCCGTTGGCTTCCATTCAAGATCATTCTTAATAGCATTCATTTCATTAACCTGATCAATCAGACACAAATCATGACGCTGGGAAAACATACATTCATTACAATTCCAACAATTTAAATCAGAATTCACGAATGGTTTAGGCTGCTGCACAGGCGCAGAGCTTTTAGTCTTAACATGATTCGTTTTATTTAAAACTGAACTAGCATTCCTATTGTGAACTTCTACTTTCTTCTTTGTGGCACTACTAGTGGAGGGCTTGATCTTAGCTTTCTTGAGTGGCGATCCTTTAGCCTTAGTAGTCGCTTTTAATCCTGTAGAAGGCAAAGTGGGAACATTAGCAACAGATTTTAAAGGTGTCTTACTTGATTGTGCCAATGACGGTTTCGCTCCTGGAGTCTTATTAAATGGAGTGACAGCAATGGGCCTATTGTTAAGTAGTGCAGAACCTGGTGTACCTATGTATTGCAAATAAGCCAAGCAATATTGAACTCGCTTAACATATTCATGAGCCGAATAATAGTCGCTACTTAAGGGATCTAAGGCATAAAGATCGTCTAAAATATCCCTAAGAAGATCGACATGCTTAATGGCATTCCTCATATAATCATCGTAGGTAACTTGGTTTCTCTTATGAAGCGGATTCTTATAAAGCACTACTGACTTGGTTGTTGGAGCACTAGTGAACGGTGCAGAGTCGGTAGCTAAGTTATCAACAACTTCTTGTCGGGTGAGAAGAAGTGTCTCCTTTAACTCAGCCAAAACCATATTTTTATCTATGAGCAGGATGTTCAAGTCAGAGATTTCCTCGCACTTTTGGTTCAGTTGTTCAACATAATATTGTTGCTGTGCCGCATTAAAAGCGAAGCGTTCTTCTAGTGAACCATAAAGAGCGGATAGTCCCTGCCTGGTCCGATCCATCTCCCCTAGAACAGTTGATAGTCTAATTTCTAAGACCTGGTTTTTAGACTCTGCAGCCTCTAGTTCCATTTTTAATGTTTCCTTTGATGATACCTCTCTCTTCAATCTCATGATTTCTTCCTCTAATGTCTTAACAATTGCAATCATCTTGTCACTAGTCTCAACACCGTTTTCACAACCATTTGATATCAAAAGATCCTCATTTTGAGTTTGTTGTTTTGATTCTAAAGATATACAGTGTTGTTCTAGTTGATTAAAGCGTTTTGAAAGTAAATTGTAAGAATCTTGTAGCTTTAAAAACTCAGCGTTAGATTCGTGACAAGAATGATTATCTACCTCATTTACAGTTTCAGCAACATTTACAGAAAGATCACAAACATCATCACAAATATGCACAGCATCACAATTCATCATAGCGGATGTAAGCTCATTCGAATAATTAACATTTACAGTAGTAAGCACATCACACGAGATTACTTCGGACAAGAATCGGTCATATTCGGTTAAAATCTTTTCTTTTTCAATTAGTTGCAGTTCGTAAGCGGTGTCCATTTCATAAAACACTTTTTGAACTTCACCAATTTCAAACTGAAGATTTTCCTTAAGAGATGCAAAACTTCCTTTTAGACTTTCGACAAACGGATTGATCTTAGTTTTAAACACCTCGTTCATGTGTTCGAAAGCCCATTCTCCGGCGTTTAAGCCATTTGAAGTCGTACATTCCAAAATGACAAGTGTAGGAAATGTACTAGGGCTTTCTTCCTCTATCATGTAGGTTGGTGCTGTGATGAGATCTTTATCCATATGGAAGCGAACTCTAAAATCAGTTTTTGCAAGCTCCTTATTCATTTTAAAATAATCACAATCGGGATATTTTGCAGAATTGTATGACCGATCCTCATCAACTAGATCCTTACTTGTTCGATCATTGGGAAAAACAATCGGGTCTAAAGCCAATCCTAATTGAGTTGCATTATAAAGTCTAGGACTATGTCTTAAAGCTTGTTTTGCATACTGTGGATTAGGGGGAAGGCCTTTTAGACGTGATAAGTTAAATTCTCTAAATGAAGCATCAAATAAGTGAACTAGTTGAGAAGCAGCGTATTGTCTTAATAGCAAGTAATCTAGACTTCTAATCTTATTAGTGGCATTAATCTCCATTTCATTCTTCTTAGATTCGAGTAATTCAAAATCAGTTTGAAGTTTTTGAAAATTAGTGACCACTAACTCCTTTTCTTTAAGTTCATTAGACAGATTTGCTCTTAAGTTTTCGATCTCTTGCAAGTGACCCATTTGTTTGTTTCTAAAATGATCATATTCGAGATTTGTGAGAACATTTGACGAAGGCACTAATTCCAAAGTTTGTACTTTCTCATTGCTTAAGGCAAGCTCATCAGACAAATTCTTATTCTTAGCTAAGGTTTCTAAGAGTGCAGCATTCATTTGGCTAAGTAAAGTAGCAGGAACCATTACCAAATCTTGTTGAGCAGGAGTAGGCGTATGCGAACTGGGTCCCGGTTGTGATTCACTCAAAGTCTGGGGACTCACATTGATATTGCTATCATTGTTTGTCTCCTCGTTTGAAGGACTCACCACCGAAGATTCATTCGAGTCAGCACTCTCTTGCACAACTTGATGTGGTTGAATACTAGCATCAGTGGTATTATCGGTGGTATTAATAAGTACCTCAGATCTCTTTTCTGGCCCTAAGCTGAAGATAGTTGCCATGAGAGCAGCCTTTGCAGATTGAAAGTCATCACAGTCGGAGTCATACGCATCAAGATAATCGGCTTGGTAAGCTGCATTCTGCGTAGTGACAACGTCTTGTTCAGCAATCCCTGGGTCAGCAAGAAATGCAAGCTCCTTTTCATCAAGTTCCCTTCCTTGCGCCTGAGCATTTACCAGATAGATCTTTTCTGCAAACCACTGTCCATCCCTTCTCCTCTTGGGTTTCTTACAATCCCTGGACATATGACCCTCTTCCTTGTAATTGTAGCATGTGATCATTCTCAACTTGCCTGTATTAGCCCGTGGAGGGTTGTTGACCATTGGAGCAGGAGCAGGATTGACGGTGCGAACATTGGTTGATGTGGAAGTTCTCCCCTGATATGGTTGAATTGGCTGAACCATTACCCTGCCATTCTCAATTGTAGCTTGTTGGCGAGAATTGGATGAATTCCTCAACTGATTGTTGGTAGGAGCTGATCCTCTGAATCCTCGTTTGCTTAAAGTTCTTGTGAGATAAGCAGACATAGTAGTTAGCACTTCAACTGGGTCAGCTCCTTGTTGGAATACAGGAACGGGGACTTCCTCATCATCACAATACAGTGCTTGATCTGGATGAGCTGCATAATCAGTAGAAGGAATACTCATTTGATCAGGGTAGCTTGTTGGATATGCTGCATTCTCTTGATAAGAAGAATATGAAGGCTGAGCATAAGGTGCAACATTTGCTGGATGAAGTTGTGAAGCATACTGTGGTGAAGGTGCATTGAACCGATATTGTTGCTGATGTGAGGTGGGTGGTTGTGGTAGAATCGAGTATTGGGGAAAGGCTGGTGTCATGTAAGGTGATTGATGATAGGCTTGATGTCCCAAGATATAAGGTGTGTTGTTGTGAGACAAGCTTGGTTGATTCGCCATCAAAGCTAAGGAATCTGGGTACATACCACGAGGAGAACGGTGCATAATCACATGCTTCTCATGCTGCTGAAGGAAGGCATATATTTGATCCAAATTGCACTTATGCAGATCCCTGGTTAACTTGACATCGGTTATGTACTCACCCCATTCAGCTTGAGGTAGAGTATTCAAGAATTTGGTGTTAACCTGGAATGGTGCAATCACAAGATTGTATACATTCAGATCATTCATGAGTGTGGTGAATCTGAAGTAATAATCGTGAAGCGTTTCCCCTGGGTTGTAGGTGAATCTATCAAACAGGTCATACAACTGACATTCCCTTTCCTGTTTGGTGAGAGACGTACCTTGTAGCAACACCTTAAGACGTTCCCATAAATCCTTTGCCACTGTATACTGACTTACCATCCTATAAATATCATGGGGAAGAGCTTGGAGAATTGTTTGAAGAGCTTTTTCATCTGCATCTGCAACAAGTTGTTGAGCTGGAGTGAGTTCTTCAAATTCTCGTGGTCGAGTCACGTCGTCAACCACAATGGTACCATAGTCGAGTGGACCATTCAAAATCGATTTGACCATAAGCCTTCCGTATGTTGGTTTCCCCTTTAGATATTGCATCATTCGACCTTGCCATGCCTCAAACACCTCTTTAATAAGCATCGGTGGACGGCTATCAGTTCCCGTTATGATTGATATATCCGTAAGAGATGTCATCTGAGGCATTACTGAATTTGGATTCATTTTGTTTTCTTCAAAGAAACAGAGATTATCGGTTGATCGAGCAGTGAAGTAAAGCTTGTGAATTGTGTTGAGTTTTTGTTGTAAGAAACCAAGATTAAATCCTCTAAAAAATCGTCGAAAAAACAAGCAAAATAACCCTTGATTCGGAACTTTTTGTTGATTCGGAAGTTTGATTCGGAAGATTACCTTGATTCGGAACTTTTTGTTGATTCGGAAGATTACCTTGATTCGGAACTTTTGGATTGATCCGGAACTTCTTGGTTCGGAAGTTCTTGGTTCGGAAGTTGGCTTGATCCGGAACTTCTTGACTCGGAAGTTCTTGGTTCGGAAGTTTGGCTTGATCCGGAACTTCTTGACTCGGAAGTTCTTGGTTCGGAAGTTTGGCTTGATCCGGAACTTCTTGACTCGGAAGTTCTTGGTTCGGAAGTTTCTTGATCCGGAACTTCTTGGTTCGGAAGTTTCTTGATTCGGAACTTCTTGACTCGGAACTCCTTGATCCGGAACTCCTTGATCCGGAACTTCTTGATCCGGAACTCCTTGATCCGGAAGTTTTGCTGAATAAACAGAAACTTCCTCCGATGAACAGTCGAACAGTAAAAATTAAGATTAAGCCCAGATTTTGACCAAATAACCCAAAAAGTTTTGTGCTTTCGACTAAAATAAGTAACAACTAATACTTATCCACTAATCCCAATCACAAAAACACCAAAAACACCAAGAATCAAGATGATTTTTCTTAAAGAACACTAATACAATCAAAAACTAAAAAACCACACAAATCACCACCTTAAATCACCCCATAGCTCTTGATACCAAATGTAGAATATTGATAATCAATGAATCTATGAAGGGGTTAGTTGATTTCTAGAGAGAGAAAGTTAGAGAGAGAAAGTGAGAGAAACTATGTGTATTTTATTAATATGGAAAACAAGAAATGACAACAACCAACCCCTTTCCTTAGTGGAAAGGGGTATTTATAGTTCCAAGCATAACATGGGCTTGGGCCGGTCCATGACAAGCCCATGGACCGGTTCTTACTTAAGTTAATAAGCAATTAATAACTAATTACTAACTACGAGCTATTACAACATAAATCATATTGTGGAGTGACCGATACTTCTAATATACGTTAAAACGTATTTCTAACAGAATATTTGAATACAAGTATGACCCCAGGGCTACAGTGTTATACACCCTATTTTTAAATTCATCGATTCTTATTGCACTAGCTCATGCACCGCTACTGACATAAACATAAAACCAACAAAATGCCCTCATGCAGATAGTTTGCCGGACTCCTGAGGATGCAAAATAAAGTGTATCCGTTTAACCTAGGTAGGAACCTGTAGGCATTCCAGCAAGTGCGACTTGCCCAGATAGGGGATGTCAGTCCCCAAATAGTACTATTCACAATATTAGCGCTTATTTTCTAGAAATGATTAACGCTCACGATTAAAAAGGGACTTAACGGAAATAAATAAACGTAGTGTCAATAATCATATCAGGCATCATACAAAAACAATTTTATAGTTTCATCATATATCCCCTCACGGGTTTTCAAATCATTTATAAACTTTCAAAAGTGAGGCTACGAACTCACCTTAGCCAATAGAATCTTGAATTATTCTGACTTTACCAATCACAACCTTCTCACAGAATCCGAGTTGACACACAAATATGTATATATATCAAGTCATAACCTCTAAGTTCAATTTCTTTATATAGTAATTTATATTTTTCTTTTATTCATATGTTTTTGAATTATAGTATCATTGTTCGGGCCATTATACTCAGAAGCCATTCTATAAACATTTGAGGAGCGAGGGCACTTTAAATCGTATACCCAACCACTCAGTCAGAACGTAATATCGAGATGGAACATATTGGTACAAAGTTCCCTACTAACATGACACATAGTATATTATTACATTATATGTTCTCAAGTTTCAATATTATCAAAAATAGCCCTTTTAGTTATATTTTGGCACAATTACACTTTTAACCCCTAAAGTATATAGTTTTATTATTTACATCTTTAACCTTTAAAAGTTAATCTTAGGGTTTCAAACTCTTCAATATTCATCCTTATAGTTTTAACTTTGACAAAATGGCAATTTGGCCCAAAATGTTTATAGTTTCAAAAATGATAGTTTTAGTCCATATACTTGTTAAAAATCATATAACAACTTCAAAAATGTACCAAATGATCTAGGATTTTAAAAAAAAGTTTTAAAACATATTTATAATCATGATAACAACATTTCTCCAGAATTATAGCTTTTGAAATGGATTTTAAGTCATTATTTCATGTAAGTTACAAAACTATGATTTTAAGACATCTTTAGCTTATAACTTTTATTTTAAATGATCATATGCTCTAATTTCTTTTATATTAGTGTTTTAACATCATTTTAACATTATAAAAATCATTATAACAAGATCAAATCTTGGTTAACATATAGATTACCTAGGTATCTCCAAAATGGCTCCTTATGGCTTCCTATAAACACAACTTGCTATTAAAGCTTCAAGAGCTTCAATGGCTTCCTTCTAGACCTGGTTTCTGGTCTTCTAATATTCCTAAGATGTTTATAGAAGTATATTTCAGAATAGGTATGGAGATATAAGAGAAACGGGGTGCAAGTTCTAAACAAGAGAGTTCACCCTTATTTATAGTATTTCCAACCCTTAGGCTCCATGTTTTGGTCTCGGACATGTAACTTAGATAGGTTAGTGACTAAGACAAGATAGGGAAGGTTTATTCAAGTTTTTAGAGTCTAGGATCAAAATATCTAACACTTGTGGTCTTAAAGAGGTCACGACAACATATTGATAAGAACGGTGATGTGTAGCCTTCAAGTAGGTGATGCACCTCCTTGTTGGCACGCCAAAATATCTAGGGATACTCAAAATATCTGAATTGAGGTTTGAATCTGGGAGGGAAGGAAGTTTGGCTTGATCCGGAACTTCTTGACTCGGAAGTTCTTGGTTCGGAAGTTTGGCTTGATCCGGAACTTCTTGACTCGGAAGTTCTTGGTTCGGAAGTTTCTTGATCCGGAACTTCTTGGTTCGGAAGTTTCTTGATTCGGAACTTCTTGACTCGGAACTCCTTGATCCGGAACTCCTTGATCCGGAACTTCTTGATCCGGAACTCCTTGATCCGGTAGTTTTGCTGAATAAACAGAAACTTCCTCCGATGAACAGTCGAACAGTAAAAATTAAGATTAAGCCCAGATTTTGACCAAATAACCCAAAAAGTTTTGTGCTTTCGACTAAAATAAGTAACAACTAATACTTATCCACTAATCCCAATCACAAAAACACCAAAAACACCAAGAATCAAGATGATTTTTCTTAAAGAACACTAATACAATCAAAAACTAAAAAACCACACAAATCACCACCTTAAATCACCCCATAGCTCTTGATACCAAATGTAGAATATTGATAATCAATGAATCTATGAAGGGGTTAGTTGATTTCTAGAGAGAGAAAGTTAGAGAGAGAAAGTGAGAGAAACTATGTGTATTTTATTAATATGGAAAACAAGAAATGACAACAACCAACCCCTTTCCTTAGTGGAAAGGGGTATTTATAGTTCCAAGCATAACATGGGCTTGGGCCGGTCCATGACAAGCCCATGGACCGGTTCTTACTTAAGTTAATAAGCAATTAATAACTAATTACTAACTACGAGCTATTACAACATTAATCATATTGTGGAGTGACCGATACTTCTAATATACGTTAAAACGTATTTCTAACAGAATATTTGAATACAAGTATGACCCCAGGGCTACAATGTTATACACCCTATTTTTAAATTCATCGATTCTTATTGCACTAGCTCATGCACCGCTACTGACATAAACATAAAACCAACAAAATGCCCTCATGCAGATAGTTTGCCGGACTCCTGAGGATGCAAAATAAAGTGTATCCGTTTAACCTAGGTAGGAACCTGTAGGCATTCCAGCAAGTGCGACTTGCCCAGATAGGGGATGTCAGTCCCCAAATAGTACTATTCACAATATTAGCGCTTATTTTCTAGAAATGATTAACGATCACGATTAAAAAGGGACTTAACGGAAATAAATAAACGTAGTGTCAATAATCATATCAGGCATCATACAAAAACAATTTTATAGTTTCATCATATATCCCCTCACGGGTTTTCAAATCATTTATAAACTTTCAAAAGTGAGGCTACGAACTCACCTTAGCCAATAGAATCTTGAATTATTCTGACTTTACCAATCACAACCTTCTCACAGAATCCGAGTTGACACACAAATATGTATATATATCAAGTCATAACCTCTAAGTTCAATTTCTTTATATAGTAATTTATATTTTTCTTTTATTCATATGTTTTTGAATTATAGTATCATTGTTCGGGCCATTATACTCAGAACCCATTCTATAAACATTTGAGGAGCGAGGGCACTTTAAATCGTATACCCAACCACTCAGTCAGAACGTAATATCGAGATGGAACATATTGGTACAAAGTTCCCTACTAACATGACACATAGTATATTATTACATTATATGTTCTCAAGTTTCAATATTATCAAAAATAGCCCTTTTAGTTATATTTTGGCACAATTACACTTTTAACCCCTAAAGTATATAGTTTTATTATTTACATCTTTAACCTTTAAAAGTTAATCTTAGGGTTTCAAACTCTTCAATATTCATCCTTATAGTTTTAACTTTGACAAAATGGCAATTTGGCCCAAAATGTTTATAGTTTCAAAAATGATAGTTTTAGTCCATATACTTGTTAAAAATCATATAACAACTTCAAAAATGTACCAAATGATCTAGGATTTTAAAAAAAAGTTTTAAAACATATTTATAATCATGATAACAACATTTCTCCAGAATTATAGCTTTTGAAATGGATTTTAAGTCATTATTTCATGTAAGTTACAAAACTATGATTTTAAGACATCTTTAGCTTATAACTTTTATTTTAAATGATCATATGCTCTAATTTCTTTTATATTAGTGTTTTAACATCATTTTAACATTATAAAAATCATTATAACAAGATCAAATCTTGGTTAACATAGAGATTACCTAGGTATCTCCAAAATGGCTCCTTATGGCTTCCTATAAACACAACTTGCTATTAAAGCTTCAAGAGCTTCAATGGCTTCCTTCTAGACCTGGTTTCTGGTCTTCTAATATTCCTAAGATGTTTATAGAAGTAGATTTCAGAATAGGTATGGAGATATAAGAGAAACGGGGTGCAAGTTCTAAACAAGAGAGTTCACCCTTATTTATAGTATTTCCAACCCTTAGGCTCCATGTTTTGGTCTCGGACATGTAACTTAGATAGGTTAGTGACTAAGACAAGCTAGGGAAGGTTTATTCAAGTTTGTAGAGTCTAGGATCAAAATATCTAACACTTGTGGTCTTAAAGAGGTCACGACAACATATTGATAAGAACGGTGATGTGTAGCCTTCAAGTAGGTGATGCACCTCCTTGTTGGCACGCCAAAATATCTAGGGATACTCAAAATATCTGAATTGAGGTTTGAATCTGGGAGGGAAGGAGTTTAAACTAGGTTTTGGAGGGAAAAACTAAATTAGGTATAAAAACTAGGGCTTGTAACTTTATACTTTTTAATTTTGATGATTAAGGGTTTAGGAATGTGATTAGTGATATATTAGGGTATAATTAGGGTTTACATATTGTATTTAGAAGATTTGGGTCCTTGGTTTCAAGTTTAACAAAGGTTTAATGTGAATTCACGAAGAAAACTTAGGCGGGTAGGGTTTCTAATGATCTATGGTTAAGTCTTAGTAAAAGTCATTATCCTTCTCTTAGATACTGATGTAAACTCAATTTATATCCTAGATTTTTTTGTTTTAAGTATCTAAAGTGGTTCCACAGTTGGTTTAATACGTTATTCTAAGTAAACATGTCTAAAGAGTGAAAATACCTATTTTGACCTAATTTACAAGTCATACATTGAAATCTTGTACCTTGTGATTGAGGGTATTTGTAAATTGTTTTAAGATAATCTTATAACCTTAATGTAATGCTATGAGTGTTTGTAGACTTGTCCTAAAAGACTAGGCATTGATTCTATATAAAATGCTTAATATAAGGGTTTCTAGGTTACTAATCCTAATGACTTTCTATCTTGGGTAATTAGTGTTTATATCATAATGTAAACTTATTCTAGGTCTTAAATGGTATGTTTAGACTTCTAGGGATTCTACATTCTTAGTTTAAGAGTTTATATAAGGTATTTATATCATAGGTATATTTAGGTGAGCTTAGGATCCTATGCTTTGATAACTTGTACATTGTGCTTTATTAATTTGTAAATTAGCTTGAGATAAATGTATGATCTTATTATGATACTTAGTAGAGTTTTATAATTTGTTGCAAAAGATTAAACTTTAGTTCATTGTGAAATGGATTTTATATGCTAATCTTGGTTACTAGGTCTTATACTTGTAATTAGCTTTAGATTAGTGAATATTAGTGTTTTGTGATCAATTAGCTTTCCTTTATATGTATTGTATTTGATGTTTATACATAGATATTATGTAGTTATATTGTTTGAAACATTAGTTTATAAAGGGAATTCTAGAGTTTCTAAGGTTCTTTAGTAATTTAGGGTATCTTTGATATACTTGAAATGTATTTAGTTATAATATATACATATTGTTACTTTTAGAACTCAAACTTGATATATATATATATATATATATATATATATATATATATATATATATATATATATATATATATATATATATATCTATATATATATATATATATATATATATATATATATATATATATATATATATATATATATATATTGTTTACAACATATAGGCATATGTTGAAGTGGCAATTTAGATAGTGAAAATCTATATATTCCACAATTCAGTCATATATTTCTTGCAAATTCTCCTCTTTATTTATTTATCAAATTGGCAATTGCATATATATTGATAGTACATAATGTTTTCCCCTTATTTTAAATCTTGTCCCGAGATTTAACTAGAACTAGGATTACTAGGGAATATATACGGATATTTAGCTCGAATTTGATCTTTACGTTCCCAAGTATACTCAGGTCCTCTTTTCGAGTTCCATCGTATTTTAACTATTGGGATACGACTCTGATTCAATCGTTTGATCTCTTTATCCATGATTTCCACAGGTTCTTTTACAAAGTTTGACTTATCATCGAGTTGAAGTTCTTTCATCGGTATGATCAGAGATTCATCGGATAAGCATTTATTCAGATTTGAAACATGAAAAGTATTGTGAACATTACTAAGCTCTTCAGGAAGCTCTAGTTTATATGCCACATGGCCAATTCTTTTCATTATTTTGAATGGTCCGATATACCTTGGATTCAGTTTCTTTTTCTTTCCGAATCGAAAAACTCCTTGAAGAGGTGATACTTTCAACATAACATGATCTCCAACAGCAAATTCCAAAGGTTTACGTCTAGTATTAGCGTAACTCCTTTGTCTATCTTGTGCAGCTTGTAATCGCTTCCGGATTTGGAAAATCTTTTCAGTAGTTTCATGTATTATTTCTGGTCCTGTTACTTGAACATTTCTAACCTCAGCCCAGCAAACAGACGATCGGCACTTTCTTCCATAAAGTACTTCGAAAGGCGCTGCTTTAATACTCGCATGATAATTATTGTTATAAGAGAATTCTACTCGAGGTAAATGTTTCTCCCATCATTTTCCAAAATCTATTATGCAAGCTCTAAGTATATCTTCGAGAGTTTGGATTGTTCTTTCACTTTGCCCATTTGTGTGAGAATGATATGCCGTACTCATGTCTAATTAAGTTCCTAAGGCATTTTGCATCTATCTCCAAAATAAAGATGTAAAGCGACTATCACGATCTGAGATGATAGATACAGGCACTCCAAGTTGAGAGAGTATCTCCTTGATGTACAATCATGTAAGAGTTTCCATGCTACCAGTCTCTTTAATAGGAGGAAATCACGTAGATTTAGTAAGACGATCGACAATAACCCAGATGGTGTCATGTCCATTTGATGTCTTAGGTAACTTAGTCACAAAATCCATCGTAATTCTTTCCTATTTCCATATTGGAATCTCTGGTTGTAACACCCCATTTTGATAATGGAATGTCACGCACAATTATGGCGTGTCATCAAAGCATACAAGGATAAATGTATAAAACATTACATGACCATAGGGATAACCGGAATAAAACATCGGTTCCCAAACATAAGCCCAAAACATAATAAAGCAAAAGAAATGAATGAAAGACTAAACAAGCATAAGTATATGAAGGCAAAAAGGAAAAGAAGTCTCTAACAGCTTCCATCCTATGCACGTCCTCCAAATGCTCGAGTCTTTCCTAGGGTACCTGCCGTTTTGGGACATGGAAAGGAAAGTAACGGCTGAGCAAAATTCTCAGTGCACGGATATCGACATAGTATGAATGACTAAGCATAATAAAGACTTGATAGCAGCAG
This sequence comes from Glebionis coronaria, assembly GCA_025667525.1. Classification (NCBI taxonomy): domain Eukaryota; kingdom Viridiplantae; phylum Streptophyta; class Magnoliopsida; order Asterales; family Asteraceae; genus Glebionis; species Glebionis coronaria. The sequence goes on from CM046878.1 coordinate 145,166,077, forward strand.
AAATGCATAAGTCCTGGAAAACCTGGAGCATGTTCATAAAACTGGTTTTATAGTTTGAAAAGCCTTATGTTTATCTTATAAAAACTGTTTAGCATGTTTTACCATTAGCCAATATAGGTTATGAAAATCCACCGTGCATGAATACTTGAAGGGGTGACCTCATCATGCAAATTAGAGGGGCTGTCTCTAATTTAATATACTGGTTTTTGGGTAGAAGGGATCAGCTCCTTGTGAAGCATGCAAGGCACACACCACATTCACCATGTAATCCTGAATAAAAACATGTAACTAGGATGCACCAATACGCCCCACATGATAAATATAATATAAATGGCCAAAAGCTGAAGGGACGCCACGAGCAATCACTCCGCCGTGGTGAAGTCATAACATCAGTGCCTCTAATGTTATGGTTATGGTACCTCCATAACTAGGTGAAACTGGTCATGCATGTATATGGCTATAGGTATTCTTAATTAAACATAAGCAATCAAACACGTAACTTATACTACGGGAAAACAGTTGGCTGCATACGGGAAATCCTAATAAGGAAAGAATGTCCATACTGAAAGGACGGGAATCCGTACCTTATGTCCAGTGAACGAAGAAGATGAACTGAGAGGAATCTTACTTCCGTATCACTAATGCTACATAAATACATACATGAATAAGTATCTGCTTACTAAATACGTAACTGGTTTTATGTCATGTCTTAGCTTATTTTATATGTTCTTATCATGTTTTACTATTTAAAGCCTTAAACTGTGTTTATCTTATATTCTGGTTACTCTGATTAAGTATTTCTGGTATTTCATGTATTATTATACTTACTGTGTAATAATAAGTAACTTTCCAAAAATAGCAGGTTTCCCAAAATAGAAAGTTTCCAAAAATAGAAAGTTTCCAAAAATAGAAAGTTTCCAAAAGGGTAAAAGCTATACAATACCATCCTACTTAGCAAAATGTACCGACTTTAAACACTTACAATTTAATCGCTATACATTACCAATGAACTTTCAAATTGATTATTGACTTTACCAATATGGCCATAAAATGACGAAATTACCCTTTTCTTTTTTTACATAATTACGTTTTCGTCAGTAAATTTACGTTTTCGTCAGTAAATTTACGTTTTCGTCAGTAAATTTACATACTCGTCCGAAAAATTACGTGTTCGTCAGTAAATTAACGTTTTCCTCAGAAAAACGTTTTCGTCAGTAAATTTACGTTTTCGTCAGTAATTTTACGTTTTAGTCAGTAAATTTACGTATTCGTCAGTAAATTTACGTTTTCGTCAGTAAATTTACGTTTTCGTCAGTAAATTTACATACTCGTCCGAAAAATTACGTTTTCGTCAGTAAATTAACGTTTTCCTCAGAAAAACGTTTTCGTCAGTAAATTTACGTTTTCGTCAGTAATTTTACGTTTTAGTCAGTAAATTTACGTATTCGTCAGTAAATTTACGTTTTCGTCAGTAAATTTACGTTTTCGTCAGTAATTTTACGTTTTAGTCAGTAAATTTACGTATTCGTCAGTAAATTTACGTTTTCGTCAGTAAATTTACGTTTTCGTCAGTAAATTTACGTTTTCGTCAGTAAATTTACATACTCGTCCGAAAAATTACGTTTTCGTCAGTAAATTAACGTTTTCTTCAGTAAAACGTTTTCGTCAGTAAATTTACGTTTTCGTCAGTAATTTTACGTTTTAGTCAGTAAATTTACGTATTCGTCAGTAAATTTACGTTTTCGTCAGTAAATTTACGTTTTCGTCAGTAATTTTACGTTTTAGTCAGTAAATTTACGTATTCGTCAGTAAATTTACGTTTTCGTCAGTAAATTTACGTTTTCGTCAGTAAATTTACGTTTTCGTCAGAAAATTTACGTTTTCGTCTTACGTATTCTTCAATAAATTTACGTATTCCTCAGAAAATTTACGTTTTCGTCTGTAAATTTACGTTTTCGTCAGTAAATTTACGTTTTCGTCAGTATATTTACGTTTTCGTCAGTAGATTTTCGTTTTCGTCATTAAATTTACGTTTTCGTCAGAAATTTCTCGTTTTCGTCAGTAAATTTACGTTTTCGTCAGTAAATTTACGTTTTCCTCAGAAAATTTACTTTTTCGTCAGAAAATTTACGTATTCGTCCGAAAATTTACGTTTTCGTCAAAAATTTACGTTTTCGTCAGTAAATTTACGTTTTCGTCAGTAAATTTACGTTTTCGTCAGTATATTTACGATATCGTCAGTAAATTTACGTTTTCGTCAGTAATCAGAAAATTTTCGTTTTCTTCAGTAAATTTACGTTTTCGTCAGTAAATTCACTTTTTCATCAGAAAATTTACGTTTTCGTCAGGAAATTTATGTTTTCGTAGTAAATTTACGTTTTCTTCAGTAAATTTACTTTTTCGTCAGAAATTTAATTTTTCGTCAGTAAATTTACGTTTTCGTACGAAAACTAAAATTTACTGACGAAAAAGAAAATTTACTGACGAAAACGTAAATTTACTGACAAAACGAAAATTTTCTTACAAAAACGTAAATTTACTGACTAAAACGTAAATTTTCTGACGAAAACGTAAATTTTCTAACGAAAACGTAAATTTTCTGACGACTACGTAAATTTACTGACGAAAACGTAAATTTACTGACGAAAACGAAAATTTTCTGACGGAAACGTGAATTTACTGACGAAAACTTAAATTTTCTGACGAAAACGTAAACTTACTGACGAAAACGTAAATCTACTGACGAAAACGTAAATATACTGACGAAAACGTAAATTTACTGACGAAAACGTAAATTTACAGACGAAAATGTAAATTTTCTGAGGAATACGTAAATTTATTGAAGAATACGTAAGACGAAAACGTAAATTTTCTGATGAAAACGTAAATTTACTGACGAAAACGTAAATTTACTGACGAAAACATAAATTTACTGACGAAAACGTTTTTCTGAGGAAAACGTTAATTTACTGACGAAAACGTAATTTTTCGGACGAGTATGTAAATTTACTGACGAAAACGTAAATTTACTGACGAAAACGTAAATTTATTGACGAAAACGTAATTATGTAAAAAAAGAAAAGGGTAATTTCGTCATTTTAGGGCCATATTGGTAAAGTCAATAATCAATTTGAAAGTTCATTGGTAATGTATAGCGATTAAATTGTAAGTGTTTAAAGTCGGTACATTTTGATAAGTACGATGGTATTGTATAGTTTTTACCCTTTCCAAAAATAGAAAGTTTCCAAAAATAGAAAGTTTCCAAAAATAGAAATTTTCCAAAAATAGAATTACTGCTTAAAATAGATAAGTTTCTAAAAATAGAAAGTTTCCATAAATAGATTAGCTGCCTTTATTAAATAAGTTTCCATAAATAGATTAGCTGCCCTAATTAAATAAGTTTCCATAAATAAATTAGCTGCCTGAAATAAATAAGTTTCTAAAAAAATAGCAAGTTTCCATAATTAGAAATAAGCTGGTTAAATAAGCTAAGTATATAAGCCTAAGTGTTTTCATGATTATTTTCTAAGTCATATGATATAATGTATAGTTTAATAATTATTTCATGTAATTAAATTAAACTATAGGTTAAAATATTTAATTAAAGTATAACATGTTTTTAATTAAATAAGGTTAAATACTTAGATTAAAACATGTATTATTATTTATTAATAATATAACCTAAGTCATGTTAATTAATTAATTATAACCATGGTTTTTAAATAATTAATTAATTATAAGTCTAAAATATAAAAAAAATACTTAGGTTAATTAATTTCATGATTATTAATAATTAAAATAACCTAAGTCATGCTATTAAATTAATCATGTCATATTATTAATTTAATTTTAACATAAGATCATAAAAAAAACTATACATACACCATGAACCGGATCTAGACTAAAAACCATGAACCGGACATGAAATCGACACCGTACCCCGAACCACTTCGGGGTTCCCTTTGGTTTGCTGCTGCCGTGGGACCCACATCACCAAACCGGGACCTTGAGGTCTCGGTGGTGGTCCATGTGCCAAGCCGAGACCCCTTAGGGGTTCGGTTTAGGCGTCGGCTAGACAAACACCCTTAAAAATCCTTGTTTTGATCTACCCCATAATCATAAACATGTTAGATCTATGTTTTTAAAAACATCATGTTCTTATTAAATTTTTAAATCCAAAACAAAAGAAAAAGGATTAAAAAGGTATACCGAATACGTGGATCTATCAAGGATGAACACACACGAACTCTTGCATAAATTCCAAGATCAAAATCAACCCGAACACCCTTCCATGGTGTTTTATGGGTGGCGGCCAAAAGAGGAACAAAGGAAGAAGGAAGAAATATTTTTAGGGTTTTGTAAAAAAATTCTCTGTAAAGAAAAATGAGTAGTGTAATTTTCCTTAACCTCCTTTTAGTAAAAATTGATGGGCTAAGCCCATTCTCCCTCCCTAATTTCGTGGTAATGGGGCCCACAAGGGGTAACCCGAATGTTTTTCCGTGTCTAAAATATTGGTGTGTTCTCGTGTGTTCTCGTGTTCGTGTTTTACGTGTTTTAATTAGTTATCGATCATGACTTAATATATTTATTCGTGTTCGTAATAAATATATATACGTAATTAATATTAGCCTGTGATTTAATTACGTTCATGATTTCAAGATCGCATGTTCGTGATTAATTATTGTTTAAATAATTATTGCGTGTTCGTGCGTAATAAATACTTATCGTGTTCTAACACGTACGTAATACGTAAAATCCTAACACGTAAACGTAATCGTACTATAAAAGGAAAGTTTTAATCTAGTACGTACGATCTTAAGGGTACTATTCATGGTAAAAGCATGCGGGTTTTACAACTCTTCCCCCTAAAAAGAATAATTCGTCCCCGAATTATAGATAACGTAACTGAAAGAGAAACATACCCGAATCAAACTGAGAGGGTATGTAAGATAAATTAACGTACAAGTGACATGGTAGAAGGAACGTGGAACGTGACATGTCTTGAAAGGACATGGAACGTGACGTGTCTGAAAGGACATATTTAATTGATAAGTGAAAAACGGATAAGAAGTTCGGATGAACTTGTCCGCTTCTAAGTGGCCTCCCTTTTGTAGCGGTTCCTCCAGAAGATCTTGACACTAAAGATAAATCTTGGTCCTCCTGACCTTGACTTGGAATCCGAAGAAATTCTTGGTTATCTACGGAAGGTAGATCCCCTAAATTCGATCGAGGAAAATAAGAGTTAACGTGCAAGGGTAACTGAAACGTTACGATGAAAGACAATCTGACTTAACTGTTAACTAGAAACGATGCGCGAGACATAAAGAAACGTAGTACGTGAAAAATTTTGAACCTGATACGTGAAAAATTTTGAACGTGCTACGTGGAGATATGGCGAGTGTAGTATGAGTAAACATATCGTGATCCATGATACTTGTAACATATCTTGATCATGATATGAGCAACGTGGAATGAACATGACATGTGAAACATATCGTGAACATAGAATATAATGGCGGTAACGCCAAACGCTACCGGGTGAGACATAGAATATGACGAGAAACGTCTATCTGAGGATAGGGAGTTATAATAAACTTGCGTCCGGTCTCTCAAGTTCTTGCAAACTTCCTAGAAAGAGAAGAAAATGAACGTAAAATCGTAAGCCAAAATACGATCATGAACGTGAATAGTGTCATGAACGCGAGCGCGAAAGCAAGTCGTGGAATTAGAATGAAGACGTGACGTAAATGAGGAGCACAATTGTGAATCTTTGTATGACCTGATAACTGAGGGATTACCAAGTGGTCGGATGAGCCTTGGCTAAAACATGTTCGATCAATCTGTTGGTTCTTCAATCCTTGCGGATGTAAGGATTCTGCAGACTTGATCAAACTGTTTGCAATAACCCAGATAGCATCATGCTTCTTCTGATTTTTCGTTAATCTGGTAACTAAAATCCGTGGAGATCTTGTCACATTTCAATTCACAATTTCAGATGATGAAAACATCCCAGTTTGTTGGTGTCCTATCTTAACCTGTTGGTATGTCAGGTACCTAGATATGAACGTAACTGTATCTTGCTTCTTAGAACTTGATACATAGGAGTTTGCGAAACTCTGAGTCTCTGAATCTAGACTTCTCCTAGCGTAGGATTTTCTAGAACACCTAATGTAGTGTAGGGTTCTCTCCTTTACGCATAAGCTGAGTCATGGTAAGATTAACCATAGAAACCCATGTGATTCAGTGTGTTACTGTAATCAAACAGAATTGATATTGGAAAAATTTCCAGGGTAGAATTTCTCTTGTCATAGAATTTGCAACATAGTGCAGACAGGGTCTTCCTCTTCTTCTCTAGGCTTAGAGGAAATCAGGTTATCCTCAATGAAAACACTGATGAATTTGCTATGAGTTCATGGAAACTCATTCTCGTAATGCCGTTGGAGCAATGATGAGACTAATTCAAAATCATAAATCTAGCATGACCGAGTCGTGTACGAATAGCAGTCATGGACATGTCCTGCTTTTCTACTCGTCACTGTTGGCAGCATGATCATGAGTTCAATCTTGGGAAAGTGATTAACACTATACGGTTGATTGGACATGTCGTCAATACGTGGAGGAGAATAACGGTCATGAATGGTGATTTGTTTAAGTCAACGGTAGTCGACACATAATCTCATGGTACCATCCTTCTCCTTGTAGATTCTTCTGGAATGTATAGGAAGACTTTGGAATAATTAACTGGATATGCGTAAAAGAATTAAGTGGTCGTGTCTTACTGACAGCTAGAAAATTTTAGCGACCATGGCTAACAACGCACATGCTTGTAAGCATAGATAATTTGTACATATTTTCCCGATGGAAAATCAAGCTGAATGTATTCAGGAGCCTGAACATTACTGTACATAATTATGAATCGTAGCATGGTGTGATGTTCATAGTACATAATTAGGATAAAATTCATCTCGTGTCTGTCCGAGGAAATGCGTTAGCAGCTTGGATCTCTTCATTAAGCTGAAGGAAAACCTTCGTATTCGTGGGAATACGAAAGACGTCCTTCATGGTCATGAATATATGAACCATGGTGAAAGAAATGAAAGTGACATTGGCAACGTGACAATTCTCACTGATGCGCCGACAATGGTATAGAAATTCTTGTGGCCTGATTAATACATGGCACAACAAAAATAGATATACCCTTGGAGGGTACCCTGAATTTCTTAGAAATGTTCCATAGTTGGACGTGAGTCATGTGTCTTGACTCGTTTCTTGGAACTATAAGCATGACATATGTCTTGACTGGTGTCTTGACATGTGTCTTCAGGAGGTATACGTGAGACATGTGTCTTAACTGATGTCTTGACATGTGTCTTCAAAGGTATACGTGAGACATGTGTTTTGACTGATGTCTTGACATGTGTCTTCAAAGGTATACGTGAGACATGTGTCTTGACTGATGTCTTGACATGTGTCTCGAGACGTAAAATAATAGAACTATAATATTAGGTTATTATGCTAGAATTGGCGGATCGGTTGGACTACTGATCCTTTGTATGTCTGATCACGTTCGCGACCGAAGCCTCGGTTGCGATTTCTGGGATAGTTCTGTCATAGTAGTGGTTACTATCGTCCTGTCTGTCAGTTCCATGACGGTCATTCTCATGACCGTGATTCATGCAACTATTCAGCTGAGTGGCCGGCTGGTACCGGTTTGCACTCATATGGCTGAAATGACAGCCGAATGACTTGTGACATGTAACTAAGAATTAGGGACAATGGTTGATGAAAATCGTCTGATGGTGAAGCATCTTCTCGTCCAATTGCTTTGCTCTGACGCCTTTGTCTTCGTCTTGTCGGATCTCCAGGTTGTGAACAGCATCCGCATCTCGTAGCGTCTCCAAACGTCAGCAGCATCAACCTTTAGTAACATCTCCCAGTTATGAGCGGCATCAACAATCTTGTCGAATATCAGCAATTGAAAATACGCCTGAGGTGATTCAGAATCGACTAGCGAATACTCGTGAAGTATGGCAAGTGAAATACACATGGATTTAGGTACGTGTAATACACATGAAATACGGTACGTGGAGTACACGTGGAATGCACATGAAATGATCGGTATGGGGTCGATCATTTATCATGATCTAAAGAAAGTATATCAGTTAAACGGTTAGGAAAACCATCATGATAACCTGGCAATGCCAGTATATACCTCATTCTGGTTGCATAGAGAAACGCTAAAGTGTGGTTACACAAAATTCAACGATGATTTGCCTGACAGCATGATCAATGAAAACCAACCATGACTATCATGAAAGCAGAATTCAATGAAATCCAACAATGTCTTGCGTGAAAGCATAAATACCAAAAGAGGCGTAAGACGTAATCAACATGAAGACGGAATCATCATGAAGGAACATAAAACGATCTATCATAAAGGAGTGTATAACATAATCAGAATGAAACCAAAGTTAACCATGACAGTATGAAAACATACTTGACATAAAAAAACATAGTAACTTATGAGGGGACATAAAAATAATAATAATAATTTATGCCAATAAATCATGAGAAAATTTTATGCATGAAAACAGTGCATGAATGCGTAATGTTAGTTTATAAAAACCTTTTATATGTGCGAGGGGACGCCTATGGGTCGGTCCCAAAACAAAAGACATGGCGAGGGGACGCCTATGGGTCAGTCCCAAAATTAAAAGTTTCGATAAAAGCACATGCGACTAAATAGGGCCAGTCCTGTACCAACCATTACTTAGTCATAATCCCTGCAACAATGATACATGAAACATAAATAAGTGAAACTCATATGTCAAAACTTATCAGAAAAAAATTTATGTGACTAATTATGAACTACTGGGGTTCAGTCCACATAGCCACAGTTCCCGAGGAACATTATGCATGACACAATGACACATAACTAAATATGAATGACGGTTGTCCATCCATATTAGCAAAACAATATCGATGAAAACCTCAAGGTTAAAACCTCAAGGTGCTGAAAACATCATGGTTAAAACAATAATGCGCTGAAAACATCAATACGTAGAATAACAGACGTTGGCTTAGGAAGCTCCTGGTGACTACCCACTAGTCACAGGTCGAGTTTTAGAGCCTACAGGTCGAAGCCTTGGCTCTGATACCATAATTGTAACACCCCATTTTGATAATGGAATGTCACGCACAATTATGGCGTGTCATTAAAGCATACAAGGATAAATGTATAAAACATTACATGACCATAGGGATAACCGGAATCAAACATCGGTTCCCAAACATAAGCCCAAAACATAATAAAGCAAAAGAAATGAATGAAAGACTAAACAAGCATAAGTATATGAAGGCAAAAAGGAAAAGAAGTCTCTAGCAGCTTCCATCCTATGCACGTCCTCCAAATGCTCGAGTCTTTCCTAGGGTACCTACCGTTTTGGGACATGGAAAGGAAAGTAACGGCTGAGCAAAACGCTTAGTGCACGGATATAGACATAGTATGAATGACTAAGCATAATAAAGACTTGATAGCAGCGGAAAAGCATAAGTCCTGGAAAACCTGGAGCATGTTCATAAAACTGGTTTTATAGTTTGAAAAGCCTTATGTTTATCTTATAAAAACTGTTTAGCATGTTTTACCATTAGCCAATATAGGTTATGAAAATCCACCGTGCATGAATACTTGGAGGGGTGACCTCATCATACAAATTGGAGGGGCTGCCTCTAATTTAATATACTGGTTTTTGGGTAGGAGGGATCAGCTCCTTGTGAAGGATGCAAGGCACACACCACATTCACCATGTAATCCTGAATAAAAACATGTAACTAGGATGCACCCATACGCCCCACATGATAAATATAATATAAATGGCCAAAAGCTGAAGGGACGCCACGAGCAATCACTCCGCCGTGGTGAAGTCATAACATCAGTGCCTCTAATGTTATGGTTATGGTACCTCCATAACTAGGTGAAACTGGTCATGCATGTATATGGTTATAGGTATTCTTAATTAAACATAAGCAATCAAACACGTAACTTATACTACGGGAAAACAGTTGGCTGCATACGGGAAATCCTAATAAGGAAAGAATGTCCATACTGAAAGGACGGGAATCCGTACCTTATGTCCAGTGAACGAAGAAGATGAACTGAGAGGAATCTTACTTCCGTATCACTAATGCTACATAAATACATACATGAATAAGTATCTGCTTACTAAATACGTAACTGGTTTTATGTCATGTCTTAGCTTATTTTATATGTTCTTATCATGTTTTACTGTTTAAAGCCTTAAACTGTGTTTATCTTATATTCTGGTTACTCTGATTAAGTATTTCTGGTATTTCATGTATTATTATACTTACTGTGTAATAATAAGTAACTTTCCAAAAATAGCAGGTTTCCTAAAATAGAAAGTTTCCAAAAATAGAAAGTTTCCAAAAATAGAAAGTTTCCAAAAATAGAAAGTTTCCAAAAATAGAAAGTTTCCAAAAATAGAAATTTTCCAAAAATAGAATTACTGCTTAAAATAGATAAGTTTCTAAAAATAGAAAGTTTCCATAAATAGATAGCTGCCTTAATTAAATAAATTTCCATAAATAGATTAGCTGTCTTAATTAAATAAGTTTCCATAAATAGATTAGCTGTCTGAAATAAATAAGTTTCTAAAAAAATAGCAAGTTTCCATAATTAGAAATAAGCTGGTTAAATAAGCTAGGTATATAAGCCTAAGTGTTTTCATAATTATTTTCTAAGTCATATGATATAATGTATAGTTTAATAATTATTTCATGTAATTAAATTAAACTATAGGTTAAAATATTTACTTAAAGTATAACATGTTTTTAATTAAATAAGGTTAAATACTTAGATTAAAACATGTATTATTATTTATTAATAATATAACCTAAGTCATGTTAATTAATTAATTATAACCATGGTTTTTAAATAATTAATTAATTATAAGTCTAAAATATAAAAAAAATACTTAGGTTAATTAATTTCATGATTATTAATAGTTAAAATAAACTAAGTCATGCTATTAAATTAATCATGTCATATTATTAATTCAATTTTAACATAAGATCATAAAAAAAACTATACATACACCATGAACCGGATCTAGACTAAAAACCATAAACCGGACATGAAATCGACACCGTACCCCGAACCACTTCGGGGTTCCCTTTGGTTTGCTGCTGCCGTGGGACCCACATCACCAAACCGGGACCTTGAGGTCTCGGTGGTGGTCCATGTGCCAAGCCGAGACCCCATAGGGGTTCGGTTTAGGCGTCGGCTAGACAAACACCCCTAAAAATCCTTGTTTTGATCTACCCCATAATTATAAACATGTTAGATCTATGGTTTTTAATTAGATTTTTAAAAACATCATGTTCTTATTAAATTTTTAAATCCAAAACAAAAGAAAAAGGATTAAAAAGGTATACCGAATACATGGATCTATCAACGATGAACACACACGAACTCTTGCATAAATTCCAAGATCAAAATCAACCCGAACACCCTTCCATGGTGTTTTATGGGTGGCGGCCAAAAGAGGAACAAAGGAAGAAGGAAGAAATCTTTTTAGGGTTTTGTAAAAAAATTCTCTGTAAAGAAAAATGAGTAGTGTAATTTTCCTTAACCTCCTTTTAGTAAAAATAGATGGGCTAAGCCCATCCTCCCTCCCTAATTTCGTGGTAATGGGGCCCACAAGGGGTAACCCGAATGTTTTTCCATGTCTAAAATATTGGTGTGTTCTCGTGTTCGTGTTTTACGTGTTTTAATTAGTTATCGATCATGACTTAATATATTTATTTGTGTTCGTAATAAATATATATACGTAATTAATATTAGCCCGTGATTTAATTACGTTCATGATTTCAAGATCGCATGTTCGTGATTAATTATTGTTTAAATAATTATTGCGTGTCCGTGCGTAATAAATACTTATCGTGTTCTAACACGTACGTAATACGTAAAATCCTAACACGTAAACGTAATCGTACCATAAAAGGAAAGTTTTAATCTAGTACGTACGATCTTAAGGGTACTATTCATGGTAAAAGCATGCGGGTTTTACACTGGTTGTATCAGCAGTCCGGATGGCTTTTGATACTCTGCTTTAACTCTCGCACATGTTAAACACTTATTAACGTATTCTGCTATGATTGCCTTCAAGTTAGTCCACCAATAGAGTTTCTCCAGATCATGATACATCTTGTCGGAACCAGGATGTATAGAATACTTCGATTTATGAGATTCGTGCATAATCAAATCTCGTAAATTACCATAGGCAGGTAACCAACTACGATTTTTAATACAACTAATTCCATCTTGACGAACTTCAAATTCTTTATTCATCCCTCTCAACTTCTCAGCTTCTACATTCTCTCCTTTAAGTGCTTCTTTTTGAGCTTTGAGAATTTGGGTAGGTAACTTCGGGAAAAGAGTTGTCATTAATGATCTAACTCGCAACGGCTTAACACGCTCCTTTCGACTCAAAGCATCAACTACTACATTGGCTTTACATGGATGATAACGGATTTCACACTCGTAATCAGCAAGTAATTCTAACCAACGTCGATGTCTCATATTCTATTCCTTCTGATGAAGAATATATTAAAGACTCTTATGATCAGTAAATACTACACACTTCGTACCATAGAGGTAATGTCTCCAGATTTTAAAAGCAAATATCAACGCTCCTAATTCTAGATCATGGGTAGTGTATATCTTCTCATTAGGTTTAAGTTGCCTTGATGCATAAGCAATAACTTTATTCTTTTGCATAAGCACTGCTCCCATTCCTTGAATAGATGTATCACAGTAAACGATAAACTCATCGCTACCTTCTGGAAATGATAGAATAGGTGCTTCACACAACTTTTATTTCAATAATTTAAAAGCTATCTTGATCATTTCCCCAGACAAACAGTTTGTTGTTCCGAGTCAATTCGGTTAAAGCTTTAGCAATTATTGAAAAACCTTCGATAAATCTTCGATAATATCCAACTAATCCTAAGAATTGCCTTATTTCCGTTGGCGTAGTAGGTTCAGTCCAATTCTTCACCGCTTTAATCTTTGTAGGATCCACACGAATACCTTGGCTATCAATGACATGCCCTAGAAATTTCACAACATTGATCCAAAATTCGCACTTCGAAAACTTAGCATACAACTCCTCATTCTTAAGTAATTAGAGAATTATACCAAGATGCTTGGCATGTTCTTCTCTATTATGAGAGTAGATAAGAATATCATCGATAAACATGATTACAAATTTATCCGAGTAAGGCTTACACAATCTGTTCATGAGGTCTATGAAAACAGTTGGTGCATTGGATAAACAAAAAGGAATCACTTGAAATTCATAATGTCTGTATCGCGTCCTGGAAGCAGTTTTAGGAATGTCGTCTTCCTTAACCCTCAGTTGATGATAACATGAACGTAAATCAATCTTTGAATACACGCTCGTTCCTTGAAGTTGATCAAATAAGTCGTCGATTCTGGGTAATGGGTAACGATTCTTTATAGTAAGTTTGTTCAACTCACGATAATCGATACACATCCTAAAAGATCCATCTTTTTTTGAAAAATAAGTCTGGAGCTCCCCACGGCTATATACTTGGTCGAATAAAACCTCGATCAATTAGCTCTTGAATTTGGCTTAACAATTCTTGCATTTCCGAAGGTGCTAATCGATATGGCGCTTTAGCAACTGGTGTCGCTCCTGGTATCAAATCGATTTGGAATTCAACTTGACACACAAGTGGAAAACCTGGTAATTCCTCGAGAAATACTTCGGGAAATTCTCTAGCTACCGGAATATCTTCTAGTCGCTTCTCGTCTTGCTTCTTCTCTACTATTTGAAATAAGAAAACTTGACCACCTCGGGATACATACTTATTTATCTTTAAGCACAATATGATATTTAGTCGATTTCTACTTTGATAACCATGGACAATCAAAACTTCACCGTTAATAGGAATATGAACGCCTTTCTCGTCACATAGGATTTTAGCATGGTATTTAGATAACCATTCCATCCCAATGACTACGTAAAAACTACCGTGCTTAATGGGTATAAGGTCAGTTTCAAAGGATTGGCGTAATAAAGTAATGATACATCCTAGAATAACGGTATTTGTGCTAACTATTTTCCATTGGCTATTTCTATATCATACTTAGTATTCACGGAAACAATCGGAATATCTAATTTAGCCGCAAGTTTAACATATATGAAACTTCTATCAGCTCCTAAGTCAAATATTACTTTAACCAGACGTTAATTTAGATGAAACATACCCGTAACCGTATTCTGATCTTGTTGAGCTTCGTTTAGCAAATAGGCTTTTCCTCGGCTATTGCTCTCTTTACGACACTCATTCGTAAAATGCCCTTTTTCTTCCTAGTTATGGCAAACCTTAGATACAGAAATTTGATTACTTCCAGTAGCTACTCCTTTACCTCTGTAGTTTCTTATCTGATGTCCTATCTTTCCACAGTTCTGACACTTGATAGTGCAATACCCTGTGTGATGTAGAGAACATTTCTGACATAGGGGAAGTCTTCCATTATAACCATTGCTTGAAGTTACAGCATAAACTTTAGAAACATCAGTTCTTTTGTTCTGCTGTTGACGATTATTGCCTTGGTTATAGTTGCGATAATTATTCTTATGGAAATTACGATTAACAGGAAAGCTCCTCCTATCATCAAACTTCCTTTTATTATTAACTGCCGCTTGTACAAGAGTATACCTTATCACTTGATCAATTAATCTTTGAGTAATGGTGATAACTTCCTCTAATGTTTTGGGTTTAGAGGCGGTAACATTCCTTTCAATACTTTTGGGCATTCCTCCAATAAAATCTTCCATCAAGTTTTCAGTATTAGGCACCATATTAGAACATAATAATGCCAATTCCCAAAATCTTCGGATGTAAACTTTAAAATTATTCTCTTTCACGGCCAGATTATAGAATTCTTCCTCCATTTTTCTTATTTCATTGTGAGGACAATACTTCTTAATTAGTAGATTCTTGAATTCATTCCAGGGAGTCTGATAAGCTTGTTCTATCCCGATGGGTTGAGCATAAGCATTCCACCAAGACAAAGCTTCCTCTATCAGGGTACCCGTAGCAAATTTCACTTTACAATATTCAGAACATTCACTGCGAACAAGAACTGATTTAGTTCGCTCGAACCAGCGAATCAGTCCAACAGCTCCTTCAGATCATTTATAAATAAAAGACTGACAGTTCATGAAATCCTTGTAAGTACACTTCTTTGCCACATGAACTTCTCCTCGAGCAGCATTTCCATTACTTGAACTAGCTATATTGGCGACTTGTGCTTGCAAAGCTGTAGTCACACTCTCAGCAACCAATTGCCTTATTTCTTCTAGTGTCATATTCACTGTTGCAGATGTTGTTGCTCTCGTATGAGCCATTCTACCAACATTCACAAAAATAACACTAGATAAGAATGATATTGTTTTTAGATTTTCATACGTTCGAGTATGGACTCAATTTTACATATCATAGAATAACGATAATTTCTAATTCTTTCGACGAATTCATATATGAGGATTAATAATACGAATGACGATAAAATAAAATGACAAGAGTTTTTAAGAACAAAAGCACACTTATTTATTTATTAACAACTTATCGTTCATATTTACACAATAAGCATCTCTGTTACATAAAGAAAATTGTACATATGTTACAGACTAGAACTAGATTCCTAAGCTTAACTCCTCATCTTGATATCCTCAATCTTATCCAAGATATATCCTGAATCTGATTGTTGAGTTGTCCTAAGATCATCAATGAGTGTCTCTAGATTAAGCCCAGTCCTTATTAGTCCTTTTTCAACTCGGAGTTCTCAAAATTCAAATTCTTCATATCTTCATCATACTGGTGCATTCTCTTGCTCAGTTTAATATTATGGCGTCGAGTAACGTCCAACTTATATTCCAACTGGCTAAGATGCTCTTGGATCTCCATCCTTCCTTTCATCAAATTCTTAATATTTCTCTCCATCCGTCTAAAGGCTTCTAAAGATATTTAGTCGAGATGACTCGCAATTGTAGATAATTGCTTGTCGTGTTTCTCCATAATCCGTGCTCTAGAAACCTCCTTAGCTTCATAGGGTTCTTCACGACTTCGATTAGGAGATGAGAAAAGATCCCCAGGAAGAAGAAAAATAAACGTAGGTGAAGATGTACTATTCATCACTTTATTTTGACATGAAAAATATTTGTGTACTCTAGGATTATCGTAAAAAGACAAAGTTGGAACACGCACATCTGTGGGAGATGGGGTGAACATCAGAACTTTTCTTTCATCATCATCGGAAACGATAATATAGGTGAAAGTAGACATCCTTGTAGTTTTTATAATATAATACATAAGATATGCTACTAAAGGGATAAAAATCTTACACAGGCGCTGTCGATGCATGATGGTCTTGAAATTTAAAAATCTCAGTTATAGTTTAAGAAAAATCTTCATTCTCTATAACCGCAAGCTCTGATGCTAATCTGTAACATCCCGGTTTTACCATATAGCAGCGGAAGCTAATCTAGGGTATTACTTTCAACGTATCGAAGTCACAATAATAGAAAATGATCAAAGAGTCATTTTATTAAAAACTTGTCATCATTCGTTAATTAAGAGTTACCAAAACGACTGTACATACACTGTGCATCACAGGTTTCCAAAAGATCTAGTTTTATTAGAATAATAACTTTTCAAGACACCACCATCCGCAGCCCGCCAGTCTTTATTCACCTTAAATATATGCTTACAAATCAACACAACGGTTGAGTGAATTCATAGGTTTAAACAATATTTGAATACAAGTATGACCCCAGGGCTATAGTGTTATACACTCTATTTTTAAAGTCATCGAGTCTTATTGCACTAGCTCATGCACCGCTACTGACATAAACAGAAAACCAACAAAATGCCCTCATGCAGGTAGTTTGCCGGACTCCTGAGTTTGCAAAACTAAAGTGTATATGTTTGACCTAGGTAGGAACCTGTCGGCATTTCAGCAAGTGCGACTTGCCCAGATAGGGGATGTCAGTCTCCAAATAGTAATATTCACAATATTAGTCCTCATTTTCTAGAAATGATTAACGGTCATGATTAAAAAGGGACTTAACGACGATAAGTAAACGTAGTGTCAATAATCATATCAGGCAGCATACAAAAACACTTTTATTCCAGTTTTAGCATATATCCCCCTCACGGTTTTTCAAATTATTTATAAACTTTCAAAAGTGAGGCTATGAACTTATCTTAGACTATAGAATCTTGAATTATTCTGATTTTCCCAATCACAACCTTCTCACAGAATCTGAGTTGACACACAAATATGTATATATATCAAGTCGTAACCTCTGAGTTCATTTTCTTTATATATTAATTTGTATTTTTCTTTGATTCATATATTTTGGAATTATAGTTTCATTATTCGGGCCGTTATACTCAGAAGCCATTCTATAATAAACGTTTGAGGAGCGAGGGCACTTTGAATCGTAAACCCAACCACTTAGTCAGAACGTAATATCGAGATGGAACATCTTTGTACAAAGTTTCCTACTAACATGACACATAGTATATTATTACATTATATGTTCTCTAGTTTCAATATTGGCAAAAATAGCCCTTTTAGTAAAATTTTAGCATAATTACACTTTTAACCCCTAAAGTATGTAGTTTTATCATTTACATTTTCAACCTTCAAAAGTTAATCTTAGGGTTTCAAACTTTTCAATATTCATACTTATAGTTTTAACTTTGACAAAATGGTACTTTTGGCCCAAAACGTTTATAGTTTCAAAAATGACAATTTTAGTCCCTATACTTGTTAAAAATCATATAACAACCTCAAAAATGTACCAAATGATCTAGGATTTTAAAAAAAAGTTTCAAAACACTTTTATAATCATAATAAAAAAATTTCTGCCTTTGAAATGGATTTTAAGTCATTATTTCATGTAAATTACAAAACTAGGGTTTTAAGACATCTTTAGCTTATAAGTTTCATTTTAAATGATCATATGCTATAATTTCTTTTAGATTAGTTTTATAACATCATTTTAACAAGTCTAAGAAATCATTATAACAGGATCAAAGCTTGGTTAACATAGAGATTACCTAGGTAGCTCCAAAATGGCTCATTTTGGCTTCCTATTAACATAACTTTCTATTAAGCTTCAAGAGCTTCAATGGCTTCCTTCTAGACCTGGTATGGATATTAGCACGAGTAACACTCCATAGAGTATGTTGGAAGGGGATATGATACCTCAAAGGTATTTATGATTGTTCGTAAGGTATGAAAGTTTTTCGAAAACTTCCCAAGATTTAGTAGGTTTACCTATTGTTGTGAAGTAGAACCACGAATAGAGCCAGTAGGAGAGGGAAGAGGAGTTGTAGTTAGTGCCTTTCTAAGGCAACTTTTGATGGAATGATGTTAAAGGCGGTAGTTGTTAGAATAAATAGCAAGGGATGCAAGGTAAAGGCCGAGTTTCCTAGTAGTGAATGTGTTGTGTAAGCATTTAAATGGTTTTATAAGATGGGGTATCGATCTTTTAGAATGTGTGTAGAATTCGCGAGTAGAACGAGGTAGAAATTTGGTTGTGTTGCTGCCAAGAGAGGATGCAAGGATGATGTAGTAGAAACTGTTAAGGATGTTGAATGGACGCTTTGGGCTTACGGTTATGCATTAGCTTTGCCAATACACTAGCGGTCTTCATGGAGCCAATGAATCGAGTGTGCATGACCATATATAGAAACGTTGTCATCGTGAGTATCGACGACATCTTGATTTACTCGAAGTTTAAGAAAGAGGGTGAGGCGAATTATGAGTTGGTTTTGGAGTCGTTTACGAAAGGGAATTATACGTGAGATTTTCAAGTATGCGTTTTAGGAAACTGGTTACTAGTGTAGGTAGTTAGAGATAATGACATTTAGTTAGAACCAACGAGGTTGAAGCGGAGCAAAATGAGGAAGCGTTCTGGAGGCTAAATAACTAGCATGGTAATGAGCCAATCTTGGCAATATCAAAGGACCAGACGAATTTGCGAAGCATTAAGATATGTGGAGCAAGGATTAGGATGCGTGCGAGAACGACGGAGAAAGGCGATTGCTTATACGTTGTAGGAAACTGAAGGATTTGAATAAATATTGATGTTGAGTAAAATACGTCTTTTAGGAAAAAGAGCGTAATTAGGGTAAGCACGACGATTTAGGAAAACCGTGTACAAATGACCCTAAAATGAGTTCGTTCTCGAGGAGGCTTGGTGTGTGTGTAATGAATTGATTAACTTTGTGATTATATTGTTATGAGAAAGAAAAATAGAAATGGGATAAGAAGAGAGTGAAGGTTACGATGACGGATTACACTAAGACGAAAAGGTTATACACGTAAAACCGTAAAAAGCACCAAAATTAAAATTTTACTCTAAAAATTCCTAAGAATCTCTAAAAATACACTAAAATATTCTAAGGGTTTACAAAAAATCCAAACTTGCTAAAACCTTTTAATTAATTAAATATTAACTTTTTAATGCTAATTAAAGCCCTAAAAATCAATATTAACTAATAAAAAGTCCAAATCAAGATCTAAAAGTTTCTAAACCTTTAAAATAACCTAATTAATCTAAAAAGTATTTTTCAAAATTTTAAAACCACTAAAATCTATTTTTAAACAATTAAAAACTATAAAAATTTAAAATAATTCTAGAAAATAATTAAAAGACCCTAAAAATATTTGGAAAGTTGTAAAATTCCTAATTAAGTGTCTAGAATATAGGAAAAATATAAAAACTTAGAAAATCAGGCTTTTAATTTTTAATAATAAAATAATATTAAAATATTAATAAAAATCCAAAAATCCTAAAAAATTCTAAAAAGTTGCAAACTAGTAAATAACTCAGAAATGAACTTGAAATTACCTAAATACCCTTAATGGGCCTAGAAAATGGGCTAAACCCAAAACAAATTCCTTAATAGGCCAAATTGAGCCCAAAATGAAAAAGTGGCCCAAATAAGCCCAAAAAGCACTACTTGACTCAAAATTTGATTTTAAACAACTTTTTCCAAAGGCCCAAAAGCTGAAAATGTGAAATAAGCAAGCTTATACCAAACAGCTTATTCTTAATGGGCTTTTTGGCCCATTAAGCTATAAGCTAATGCCATAAGCTCAAATTAGACACACAAGCTTCTTTTGAGCTAAATAAGACTTCTGTAAAAAAATTTTGAAATAAGCCAAAGGAATAAGCCTGAAAATGCAAAAATCAATCTACAGAAACGACAAAATAGTCGTTTTTGAGTTCTAGGCTATCCCAAGAGCTGATTCAAATTGCAAAAGCTTTTAAATGACTTAAATAAGCTATTTCAACAAAAAGTTTTCAAATAAGCTGACTCAATAAGCTGGAAAAAGCAAATAAGCACTTATGAAAAAGTCAAATAAGTTGGTTTTCTAGCAAAAAGTCAAAGTCAAAGTCTAATAAGCTCCAGTCTAATCAAATGGGTCAAATAATGAAGATCTATCACAAAAAAATAAGTTGTTGCAGGTCTGGATAAGCAAATATGGCTTATTGATAAGCAAACTGAAAATTTGTACTAGCAGGGGCTAGTTTTGGGTGTTGAGCAATGGAAACTTTTTCCATTGCTTGACATGTTTACTTTTTTGTCTTTAGTGACTTTTTTGGAGATTCAAGTTACACAAAGGCACCCAAATGATCAGTGGATCATAAGGAGTCAATCACAACAAAGAAATCACAACAAGCAACAGCCAATTGATACAGTTTAATCAATTAAGTACCAGATATGACACAGACATGAACAATTAAGCAGATTAGGTTCAATAAGCACTTTAAGCAATATTCAGCCAGCCAAACTTAACCAAATGCATACACAAGCTATTATAAACTCAAATGAACAAGTCTAAATAGGTTTCATGCAATGATTCGAAATTTTAAGCAAGATTCAAGCACTTTAAGTTACTGATGAACACTAACACATGCAGTTTTATACTTTTGCTGATGCACTTGACCAACAAGCCAGATTCAACCACTCAAATCTATCAAGTATGTTATATAAATGATGTTTTAACAACTTTTAACCCTAAGCATGCACAAATTCTAGATTTCACCAAAATCTTAGGTCAAAAACAGTTAAAATCAACAAGTTATAGCACAATGTATGATTTGGTGTTTCAAGACTGAAAACTTGCAGCAAATTACTCTCAACCAAGCATATATTAGATAACAAGCACAAATGCACACTTCTAACAACACAATAACCAATTATGAACTCAAACAGGTAATCCCAAACACTCCTTTATCTTTTCAATCCAAAAATTAAACAAGTATAAGTGTGATTCAGTTTACCAAATGATTAATCTAGCATATAAACAACATTATCATGCAAGATTAAGCAGATTCAAGCCAAGAAAACAACAAGAACACAAGTCACACACAAATATCACCAAAAATCAAGATTTAAGCAGATTTTAGGATTAAGTATGCAAACCTCATGGATGTACATCCACACCCACGAATTTTGAGCTTATGTACTAGCAAGAACAAGTACAAGCTTCCTTAAACAACCCTGCTAAGAATCAACAAAGTTAAGAGCAAAAATAGTAAAATCAGAAAAGTGAAAAGCCTTGATTGATGCAACCTTGTTACCCCACACTTGATTATCCCCAAGTTATAAGCCTCACCACACCTTGATAACAAAATATCAGGATGCTATGATCAGCCCTATAGCCCAAGAATTCCAAGGTTTGAACAAGAACTTAGCAAAATATCAAGCTTGAAGGAAAAATGCCAATTTTTGCACCCTCCTTAAAAACAGGTTTTGAGATTCAAAATTATCAAACTAAGAACAATAATAAGCAGATATAAATGATGGCACTTGGTCTTTCTTCAGCAAACTTAACACAATTTTCATTAATCAGAAAGTAGGATTTACAAGTTTGTGAACAAGGAAAAACCAAAAGCAGCTGAAATGTAAAGAGCTAAGGCCTTTATATAGGCATACAATGAACTACTAAGTGCATAAAAACGTAACCCTAAGCTTGATGAAGTCCCCAAATTGCCCTTTACAGATTTTGAATTATGAAGAACATGTGACTCTTTCTTGGCTTGTAGCATGAGTTGGCAGTGTGAAATCTTGATCAAAGGGTGAGAAATAAGCTTAGGAAGTAAGCTGAATTGTGAGTTGTTGGATGACTGTCCATCTCTTGTCTTCTTGCTCAATGGTGTAGCAGGGGAGGTCCCATGTGGACACGTGAATGATGTGGCATGAGTTTTTGGTGTTGGGTTGTGATTAAGACATGCTTAATCACTAATCTAGAGGTTTTCATGGCCTAATTACAACACAATTAAAAATACCCAATTGTGTTCTTGGAGTAAATAGTGCCTTGTTTGATCCGGTTTTGGGTTAATTAGGATTTAAATACGTGTTAATGGCGCCAAAGTTTGTTAATTATTTAATTAGGGGTGAGTGGAGTGTGACATGGATGAAGGGTGAAATGTGATTGGTGGAAAGGTAGTAGTGGGGCACGTGTCATCCCACTACTAGTCTAGGTAACTTCCTTGTCTGGCCAAATTTAACCCCTATCTTTCTCCTTCTTGTCATTTCAGTTTAAAAACCCATCAACGCCTAAATCCTTTGTATCAACTTTTGCTTTTTCACACTTTTGCCCCAAAATATTTTGTAAAGTAAATTCAGGGGTATTTCTTGCCAATTTGTGATTCTTGAAGGGCTGATTTGGTATTTTATTCAAGGATATTGGTCTAAACTTGGATGATTGACATTTTAGAGGATTGAAATTGTCAAATCATGTTTGATGAGGGATCATTTTTGCCAAGTCTTCAAAGTCAATGGTCCTTTTGGTAATTTTGACATTTTCAAAGGACCAATTTTGCCATTCTTGTAACTTGGAGTTCTTCTTGGTATGTTTGACTTTGAGGATGATAAATATTGACATTTTAGCTTTGTTGAGGGGCTAAAATTGCCAATTTTTCAAAGTAGAGGGCCCTTTTTGCAATTTTGACAAGGGTATAAAGTGTAATTATGAAGATACAAGGGTATAAAGTGTCAATTCTTCCATATTGGAGGACCCTTCTTCACAAATCTTCAAATCTTCAAGGGTTTTCTTGGGAAAATTCTTCATTAGGGCTTGGTTCATTGTGCGGCTTCGTTTCCCGTGTTCGTTTTTGCATGATTCTTGTGATCTTTTGTCATTTTCTCAATATCCGTACCTAAAATACACAAGCAACAAACACAAGCATACATATGGGTATTTTGATGATATTTAATGCATTTTAAGCCCTTTTTGGACGATGAGACTATGTATAAAAGCAGTCTCATCAAATATATGAAACTTAGATAGTGGAGTTAGGTTGGTAGATTTGCCTAGAATGCTAGAGGCATTTGGTGTACGAGAAGTAGAGAATGATCCATATGGATTATGAACGTCTCCAACACATATTCAATCCTCTTTATTGAACATTTGGCAAAGATGATGGATGGCGTTAAGTGGTGACGAAAATTTGCAAGGCCAAGTACCATCTCGGAAAGGCAAGCATAGTTGGTGAAGACATGGAATAAGAGAAAGGAAGTGAAGCTGGGACAAAACTGAGGTATATGGATGACGTGTTAGGATGGTTTGAATGAAGGATGTATGTTGCACGAGTTGAGTTGTCTAAAGCAGATAACGCGTCAGCATTTATGTTGTGTGGAAGAAACGATGGGAAGCAATCATAGTATACCATCGATAGACTAATGGTTGGTGTGAGCATACTATAAGGATAATTAAGGAAGACGCCTAAGCATTGGCATGAGGTTTGGATATAGTTGGAGAACGCATGTTATTAGGAAGAATTCTTCTACAAAGAGGGAGTCATCAGTGAGAGGCGTATTCCTCATTGATGAGAATGTAGGGAATAAAAGAGGATCGCCTAAATTATAGGCTGAAGACGAGATGAGAGATGATATGGAAATTAAGATTATGGAGAGACAAGCGAAAAGTAGCATGGAAGAAGAATGGCTTGAGGGAGCAACAAGTTTTCAAGATAACGAAGTGATATTTAAGGGAAAACCATTAGAGCTAGAGGTTAAAAATCACGAACAATGGAACGTTCACCTAGAGAAAAGGCCTAGCACTTGTTAGTATAAAGGATGATTAGTTACTTGGTGCCGAACATGGAAAAGCGAAGATGTGGTGGTGATTACGACATGTTTCATGTGACTGTTATGAGAAGTTTTGGCCCATGCAACCCTGCATATGCCATTGGATGTGAATAGGGTTGGTAGAAGTTATGCGTAAAAGATAGAAACCGTTAGGTTTGGTGATAGGAAATGTAGTAGAAACTGCTAGAGTTAATCTATAGGAGATGAGGTGGATCACCGTTATAGTGGGATGAAGTTAGAAGCAGCCAACGTATTGGACCAAAGGTGGATCAGGAAGCTAAAGAGGTGGTGGCGGTGCTTAAGTAGAAGTTGAAAATGCCGAAGGATCGACAAGAGAGCTGTACAGAAAAGAGGCGTAAGACGTTGAGATTGGAGATTGCAGATAAGGTTATGCTAGAGGTGTCACCATGGAAAGGAGTGATGCGGTTTGGGAAGAAAAGGAAGATAGCACCTGAAATCGTGGGTCCTTTCGAAATCCTCGAAAGGATCGGGTTAGTGGCATATAGGTTGAGATTACCCGAGGAGTTGAGCAGTGTGCATGATGTATTTCATGTATCAAACTTGAGGAAATGCTTAGCAAGAACCGACTTGAAAGTATTGTTGTAAGATATTAGTATAGATGTGAGCCTTCGTTTTATCGAAGATCTAGTGGAGGATTGGATCGTGAAGTTAAGTGGTTAGGAAAAAGTAAGATACCGTAGTTAAGGTTAGATGGAAGTCGAAACATGGACCAGAGTTCACGTAGGAATAGGAAGGATTTATAAGGAGCAAGTATCCTTAGCTATTTTCTAATGATGATCCTAAGGAATAAATCTCGGGACGAGATTTCTATTAGAAAGGAGTGATGTGACAACCCCGGTTTTGAGGTTCGCCACTTATTCTTATTTTTAGGGTATTTTATGTGAATATGTGTTTATGTGTTTATTTTGAGTGAATGAGGTTGGGGTGGACATCGTTTATGTGTATGGGGTACTCATAAGTAAATCGATCAACGGTTATTTTATGATCATGAGCTCACAATATAGTGACTATGAAATGAAATGGAGTTATTTTGGTGTTTTACGTATATGTATATGTATTATAGTAAATCGTATTTTTAGGTTTAGCTTTTAGAGGTCACGGACTATGGATTTAGTCACGGGAATAATTTATGGGATGGTTTTAAGTCATTTTGGACTTAGTTATTTAGTTTATTTCATATTTAAAGAGTTTTCATAAAACTGTATATTTTACGTCTTTTATGGTATACGCGTAAATTTAACTAGTTTTACGGTTTTGAGGTTTTGGAGATTTTAAGAGCTGAAATAAATTAAGATAAAATGTATTATTAATAAAATATTAATAAATAATAAAAAGAAAAAAAATGGAAAGTGGGCTTTATATTGGATTAGGACTCTTATGTACACTATATAAGGTTTTCTACTAAATCAAAAACATAATTCTTTTCCCCTGGAGCTCTAAAAAACGACGGGTTACATAAAGATTTTTAGGGTTATTCATTAAAACTTAGTCTTCCATTATTTTTAAGGTAAAACATTCAATACCCTTTTCAACTAAATTGTTTTTTAATGTATTTGTAATCAAGACATGATGGATCTAGGGTTAGGTCTAAATTAAAATCTGAATTTTAATGATATAATCAAGCTTAGATTAATTAAGGTTTATAATTAAATAAGTTATGGGTAATTAATTTAACTAATTATGTTTTATTCGTCATTAAAAACTGGACAGAATTTTAGGTAACTTATTTTGATCATATCTAGAGTTTTACAAACTTTCATAAGTCGAATCTTATACCCCTGGAAAGGTATTTGAGTTATCGTTTGAATGCAAGAAACAAGAACTAAATTGGAGGTTGGGAAGTGGGTCAAAAACAGGTTACAACAGTCGGATGTCAAAACAGTTTTTGGATCAGCCGGTTTACAATTAATGTTTTAAGATGGTTAGGGTACTTAGGTTTATAATTGGACCTTAAAATGAACATGAGACTTAGTTTATATATGAAATAAGAGGTCTGGTGGAGGGATAACTAAATGGGATAGGGGAAGACCCTCTGATCCTAACAAAAATTTTATATATTCAAAATCAGTAAATCTAGATAGGTAAAAGTATATATATGTATATATACCGGGGCCTTAACAGTAGCTTTAAGGTTGGGGAAAATTATTAGGGTTAGCTAACACATGTAAGGATATAGGATTTCTTTTACATAAAGTATGGGTTTGGTTAAGTGGACGTTTGAGTCATAGTTTGGGGTATTAAAAGCGGGACTGTTTTGGGTAAAATGATAACGGTATAGGTTATGAACTTAACCGAGTTAAGGGCTTTTTAGAGGGGTGTAATAGGATGATTAGAGAATATAAATGAGATTAAAATCTGGAAGAGGGTTAGACATCCATCACAGATTGATGAGTCATTTTAGTATTTGGTTCATATCTTGATTGTATGCATTTGTGTGTTTAGCTTTTTGCTAGAGTGCGGATATTTGGAGAAACTCAATCAGGTGAGTTTCATAGTCTTATATCTTTAAAATTATTTACTTCCAGATGGGATGGAAGAGACACATACTTGTTTTGTAATTGAATTGCTATGAATGTTTTAATGTTTTGATACGGAATTGCGTGTTTTACTTATGCACTTAACTACTGTGTGTTTTACTTAATTTATTTAAGTATACTTGATATCAAGGGTTACAAGGCGGGGCCTTGGGTACAAGACGGGGTCTTAGGGCTTGGTTCTTAGGTGTATGGGAGTCCAATATACTAAGGGAGGAAGGTAGGAAATGCTTGGAGCCTAGGAAGGATAGAAAGCGCTTAATATTGAGTAGTTAATGCATGATAGTATCACACTGTCCAAATGTCCATATACTTATATGATTTTGAATGATGTTTATTCACAGCTAGTGTAATATGTTTTGGCGTTGGAGTCTAAACCTATGACACTCACCAACATTATGTTGACGTGTTTTAGTGTCTCTTTCAGGTGATAATGTGGTTAAGCGTGAGAATATAAGTGGCTAGGATCGGAGTTGCTTAGAATTGCATTTAGAAGGAGATCCTCATACCTTCTTAGTTTTCTTTTTGTTTGTTTCATAAGTGATACTATGAACACCTATATGTTGATGTTTGTTTTATTTGTTTGTATTTGGTAAGAGGTGGCACTTTTACCTACTTACCTAGATTCCTGCATTGTTGAGATATTGTCATGACATTTGTGTCACCTTTTAAGATATTTTAATTTCATTTACTTCTCTATATAGACACGTTATTTTTGTGATGATATCCATACGCCGTGCTGTGAGAACCCGTATTTTTCATGGTAATTAAAAATCATTTCTTCATTCGTAATTTTTATTTGTATCTTATTTTACATGCTATTCACTTATTACAAACCTTGCTTACGTAAATCCCGGAAATTTCGAGAAATTTTAATTTATTTTATATTAATTATTTCTCTAATGATTTAATATAATTTATGGGAATTTTAGAAAATTATATTTCTTTTCCAAGTTTAACATAAATCGAAATTTTTTTGACATTCTCGTGTATTTTATAAAGTTGCTCGAATCGACGGAATGAAAACCGGTAACTTTTATACTTCGACTTGAAGAAGGAAAAAATTTTATTTTCAATAAATATTTCGTTTTTTTTAGAATTTAACTTGCACCGGGTCGGATCGACTAGAGTTTTTAAGAATTAAGTCGGCCAGTTATATTACAATTAACCAAAACACAAACACAGACAAAAAATACAACTCTTCCTTCTTCTTCTCCCTCTTTCGCACAAATTTTACCAAAACACTACTATCATCATCTTCAATTCTTGGTTATTGACTAGTTAAAACACACCAAATTTAATCTTGGTAAACCCCTATCAATCCCTCATAATTATTTTTCACATGCACCTGATTTTTATGAAATCATAAATTTTACAAGTTGGAGTTTTTATATGTTTGATCAAGGGATTAAGCATGCATTGTGTTAATTAGTGTCAAGGCTTGTAGTATTGCTATAAAAATTAGTGTGATTAGCTAGTTTATGGTGATTAGGTTTGTTGTTTTGATCATTCTTCTTGGATGAATTTTGATTTTCACCATTCATGTTATAGAAATTTAGTGCCTGGATTAAGATTTATGTTAGTCATGAGGATTTTGAATGTTTGGGTCGAATTAGAGTTTGTTTGGCATAGTAATTTTATACTCTAAATTCGGACAGCAGGTTTGTGAGCCCAATACTCACACATTTTCCCAGTTTAGGCTGTGTTTTTATCGTTTATATGGATTCAATAACCCTTTTACATGTTAGTAGCGAGTTGGATGGGCAATCAACTCATCCGAATGAAGAAGTTATGGCCGAAATAAGATTTTAACTCAAATCTGAAATTGCAGACTTTTTTAGTGTTTTCCAGCACATTAGGTCCCCTAAACTTGAAATTGCAGGTTATTAGGACTTAGTATGACTTATAACTTAAGTTTGGCCGCTGACCTTGCGTTAATAGCCATCACCAATTGAATTTTATGACTAAAATGGTGATCGCCAATTTTACAACCGATTTTCTAAAATTTTAATCTTTCTCTAAGATGGATTTTTTTCCCATTTAGAAAACTGAGATAAATTCACATGTCTAGGAATGTAGGGTACGAAAATACCTTTTCGACGGTATATGGTTCATCGTCTATCTCTTCATAACGAAGAAATGGCGGGCATTTTTAGAAACTAGTCTAATAAGTAGCAAACGACCTAAACTAGCGTTTGGTTTAGCGCGTTTGATATGGGTATCAAGCGTTTAGCCATGATTTCTCACTTGAAGCATTTGAGAAACTTATAATGATGACTTTTGATGCACAGGTTTAGTGTCCGTTAGTTACATCTAAGTTTTTGACACATAAGTGGGTATAGTTGACTAATTAGAAAATTTATAAAGTTTTGCTGATATAGCTGCTGTCCTAGGTTTAAGTGTGTCGAAAAGGTATTTTCAGCCTTCGGATAAAACTACAAAGTTGTCCGGAATGATGTTTTTAGTCACCCTCGCTGGAACGGAAGCTTTTAAGTGGGCATTTGACCCTCAAAAATTCAAAATACAGACTGTGATGTTTGACTTTTTCGCGCAGAATGCGTTTTGGTTTTTACTTTTAAAAAGGTATCTAGACTTCAAAACTTTTCTTGAAATTCACAAGATATTAACTTCATGATGTATATGACTTCTCTGAATGATTTTGACTTTTTCAAGAGTCTAGATAGGATATTTAGGCTTCGCGAAAAGGAGTTTTCTGCACTTTTTCATTAAGCGAGTAAATGACTAGTTCATTACCCGAACGCCCCTTAAGCAAGCGTAAACCGTATGGAATAGATTTGAAATGATCATTACTGATACT
This sequence comes from Glebionis coronaria, assembly GCA_025667525.1. Classification (NCBI taxonomy): domain Eukaryota; kingdom Viridiplantae; phylum Streptophyta; class Magnoliopsida; order Asterales; family Asteraceae; genus Glebionis; species Glebionis coronaria. Next base: position 145,195,681 of record CM046878.1, read on the forward strand.
TAGGATGTATAAAATCATAATTGAAGTGAAATTGAGATTTAATGATTTGTTATTCGCCTCAAGTTGGAAAAGGCTAAAAGTTGACTATTTTCTATACGTTTAGTCAAAACTTATAAAAACGAGTTCTAAGCTATATAACTTGATGAAACAAGTTGGTATGACCATATTTTGTTGTATTCCAGTAATTTACATATATTATTACAACTTTTCATTATTGAGTCATACTCGGGTCATACTTTGACTTTTGTTGACTTTTTACGTATTAGGTCGCGGTTAACGTATAATTGGCGTTTTTAGGTTCCAAATTGTTTGAGAATCTTAGTCTAAGACATTTAGCTTTAAATTTAAGTATTTCCTACAGATTGTGAGCTTTATAGGTCATGTTTACTCTTAGACTCCTCGGTTACTTGTGCAAGTTACTTATGTGTCTCAATTTTTACGAAATATTTTGATTCAAACGTTTTATACTTTTATAAAACAAATATCTAAGGTCGTGATCGCACTTGTAGGTCGCGGATAATTCTCAAAGTATTACTATTGCCTTTCTTCAGCCGGATCTCTATCTCGTCTCATTTTTCCTTTTAAGGTGAGTTCATAGCCCCTTTTCTTATATACTTTGTTACAAATTACGGGGTGAGAATAACATACGTGGAATACAATCATTTAAAACTTTTAGTATGCTATCCGAGAACTGTATGCTTCCCCAGATTATACATTTACTTATTGCATTAGTACCTTGGTCAAAAAGCCCCTACATCACGAACTGTTAATTCACATTTTGCAAGCGCGAATGTTGTGGATGGATCCATCGGGATTAACAATCCCCGTCCCGATTACCTTGACGCACTTACATTTAATTACCTAAGTATTTTGACTAGATACTTACTAGGGGTAAAACATTTATGTTAAAGCTTCGGTGTCGTGAGCTATTACAATAAATAAATATAAATGATTTTGTACGACGGTACTAAATCATATCCTGTTACTAATTTATAAAATTAATGTTTATATTTCATATTACTACTTACTAAACCTATGAATTTCACTCATCTTTATGTTGACCTTTTTACATGTTATTTCTCAGGTAACGCTAATGCTTAATTTTGCTAAGGATGGGAGCCCGCAGGATAGCGACAGCTTGAAGATTTCATGTCTTGTTGGTCTAATATTTTGTTAATATTGTAAAAGCTGTCCATTTTGGTATCTACCCCCCTTCAAATTTGGTTGCACTAAGACAATAAAAAAAATGTTTGGTACATCTTATAAAACTTATGATGTGTAATATCCGTGTCTGTGACCCTATGTAAAAAGAATAATTTTATCTAAATTCCGCAACTTTTGAAGTAATTATAGTCTTATGATGTCATTTTTACTTCATTTTCATGTCATTCATTATAGCATGTTTTCGGATATCATGAAGTGGGACCCCCAAGTTGCCTACCTATTATGGGGGTCTTACAGATTGGTATCAGAGCATATGGTTATAGGAAACTGAGTTGTTTCTAAACTTAGTCTATGACCCAAATTTTCAAACATTTATGTGTCTTAGTGTCAAACATGAAATCTGCCAAGGTTGTTCGGTATCTGCGCGGGTAACTCTCTGATCCTTTTTATTTACCTTGATTATATTTATAATATATCATTCCTTTGATTTAACTTTGAAATATTATATCGGTTTCATTATGATACATGCTATCACGTTTCCAATTCCTTTGCACTTATTATATCTATGTATTCTTTTTCTTATGTAGATGGAATCACCACCTTGATCGCCTACTTCCATCCTTCACTTTTCTGATGCAGACGAGTTCATTGATGATGACTCTCAAGGAGAGCCTATGCAGGTTGAGGAAGATCCTGAGGAAGATCCTGAGGAAGATCCCGAGGAAGAGCCAGAAGAAGAGAATGCTCTTAACCTGCCAAATCATGATGACAATCAAGAGACAGGAGAACCCTCTACTATCCGCTCTGCTTCCTTAGATACATCTTCTGATTATGTTCACCCTTCTATAGCTAGTGAGATAAATGATATTAACTTTGGGATGAATTATCTGATGAACAGTAACAAGGAAATGAAATATGAGATAAGTAAGTTATATGGGAAATTGGAGGAACATAAGAAGCAGTATGCTAGTGATTCCCATGGAGACTCATTTATGGTAAGAATGCGCGATAAGTTGCAAATCTCCAATTCGATAGCCAGCGGAAAAGCAAAAAGATCAGGAAGCTGCAAAAAGCCATGCAAAGTATGCAGCTTCTCATGAAGGAACGATTGGGTATAGAGATTGATGACATCTCAGACAGCTCGGATGATTCGGATGACCAAGAGAGTCCGCCAACTCGTGCAACATCGTCACATTTGGGTTCATCTAGTGGCTCCCAGTAGTTTCCTTATTAGTGTTTATGTTTATGCACCCTTAATCATGTATCTTTTGTACACTTGGTGCCTTTTATATTGTATCTTTTGTGTATTTCTACTAAGCTGCTAAGACAGTTAGTGCTACATTGCATCTTGGGTGTAATTTTGTATCTTTTGTATATGCACCCTTGTAACCAAACTCTGGATGTAGTATGTATGGAAAACCTTGGCTAATGAATTAACATTTTAGTATCTTTGTGGCTACATCTATCTTTACTATATTCCTTGGATTCTTATTCTTAAGCGTCGCCATTGCAATTTAAATTATTCTATGTTGCATTTCGTGTTGACATTTAGTTATGCATCACTACGATCTTTCCTCTTTTTATCCTTCATTCTACATGAATCTTGAAATAGCATATGTTTACTGATTCTCACTGAATTTAGTATTGTGTTGTTGACAGAAACATGCCTCCACTCTGTAGAACCTCTGATATCAGACGATCCCGAAAGGCTAAGATGGAAAGGATCATTGCAAGAAGGGTTGACATGGCTATTGCTGATTATGAAAAGAAACAAAATCCTGAGGATAAAGCTGAAAGCTCCTCTAATGCCAAAGGGTGTTCACATAAAACATTTATGTCTGGAAAGCCACATGCTTTCAATGGAACTGAAGGTGTGGTAGGCTTAACTCGTTGGTTCGAGAAAATAGAGCATGTGTTTGGTACTTGCAAATGTGTAGAAGAGGATAAAGTCATTTTTGCTGCCAGTACTTTAGAAGGATGCGCACTAACATGGTAGAATGGGAACATCAAAACCTTGGGTTTGTAAAATGCAAATAAAATCCCTTGGGATCAATTTAAGGTAATGATGACTACTGAGTATTGTCCTGATACCGAAATCAAGAAAATGGAACAGGAGTTGTGGACCCTGCAGATGAAGAACTACGATATTGACTTATACACTAACAGATTTCATGAATTGGTTTTAATTTGCCCTGAATTGGAACCCACTGAGAGAAAGAAAATAAAGAAGTATGTTAAGGGTTTTCTGAAAAGGATTAAAGGGAACATCACTTCCTCTAAGCCTTCCACTCTACATGATGCTGTGAGTATAGCACGTGAACTTGTTGAGCAAGCTGTAGAAGGTAAGGCTGCCAAGTCTGATAAGGATCATAAAAGGAAATGGGAGGACACCCAGGGGTTTAATCAAGGAGGCAACCAAGGTAAAAACCGTAAAAATAACCAGGGCAATAATAGAAACAACAATAAGAACAATAACCGTCAGTACAACAAGAGACAAGAAATGGTAGCAGTGTATGTAGCTGCTCCTGCTGCTCCTATTCATGCTCCTGCTGCTCCTGCTCATGCTACTGCTACTCCTGTAGCCCATACTACTAGACAAGGCTACTTACCAAAATATGATCGATGCAACTGGCATCATCCTGCTGGACCCTGCCCTCCTAAGTGTGCTATATGTAAAAGAATTGGTCATGAAGAAGGAAATTATACTGTGGTATGTTTTGGCTGTGGTGAAAAGGGTCATTTCAAGAATCGGTGTCCCAAGGCCAGAAACCAGCAGAATGATGGAGCTCGAGGAAGGGTGTATCAAGTTTTCGAAAATCCTCAGCAGAATCCAAGGGTGGTCACGGGTACATTTCTTCTTAACGATCACTATGTTAGCATTTTATTCGATTCAGATGCTGAGAAAAGTTTCGTGTCTTCTACCATTACTCATTTTATTGATATTGCCCCTTCTGCTTTAGATGTTAGTTTTGAAATAGAATTAGCTGATGGTCATATTGTTAGTACCAATACCTTCATACGTGGTTGTACTCTCGACTTGCTTGGTCACTTGTTTAAAATCGACCTTTTACCGACGCGTCTAGGCAGTTTTGATGTTATTGTGGGTGTGGACTGGTTAGCATCCCATTGTGTTGTCATTGTTTGTTTTGAACAAATCGTGCGTATTCCCCTCCCATTTGGTAAAATCTTAGAAATCCGTGGTGAGAAGTCGGACGAAAATCTGAATTCTCTTTTAAGTATCAAGGCTGGGGAGAAAAAGCTTGATGACATTCGTATCGTTTGTGAATTTCCTGGAGTGTTCCCAGATGATTTGTCTGGATTACCTCCCGTGCGTGAAGTTGAATTTCGTATTGACCTTATTCCGGGCGCCCTACCTGTTGCTAAGTCCCCTTTTCGTTTAGCCCCGTCTGCAATGAATGAATTGTCAAATCAACTTAAAGAGCTTCAGGAGAAAGGTTTCATTAGACCAAGTCACTCACCTTGGGGTGCTCCTGTTCTCTTTGTTAAGAAAAAAGATGGTGCAATAAGAATGTGCATTGATTATAGGGAATTAAATAAGCTGACAATCAAAAATCGATACCCTCTCCCTCGAATAGATGACTTATTTGATCAATTACAAGGTGCTTGCTATTTTTCAAAAATAGATCTTCGATCAGGTTACCACCAGTTAAGAGTTCATGAAAGTGACATTCCTAAAACCGTATTCAAAACCCGTTATGGCACTTCGAATTTATAGTTATGCCTTTTGGTCTTACGAATGCTCCTACCGTCTTTATGGATTTAATGAACCGTGTTTGTAAGCCTTATCTTGATAAGTTCATCATAGTCTCTATTGACGATATCCTCATTTACTCAAAGTCTGAAGAAGACCATGAACATCATCTGAGGACAATTTTGAGTCTCCCGGAGAAGGAAAAGTTATATGCCAAATTCTCTAAGTGTGAATTTTGGTTAAAAGAGGTCCAATTCTTAGGTCATGTGGTTAATCAGGATGGTATACATGTAGATCCTAGTAAAGTGGAAGCATTAAAGAATTGGAAAACTCCTGAATCACCTACTAAGGTCCGTTCATTTCTTGGGTTAGCAGGATATTACCGTAGATTCATTGAAAATTTCTCTAAGATTGCCAAACCTCTAACTTTACTAACCCAAAAGAATAAGGAATACATTTGGGGTGATGATCAAGAGCAAGCCTTTCGCTTACTGAAGGAAAATTTGTGTAACGCACGAGTATTAACACTTCCAGATGGACCAAATGATTTCGTAGTGTATTGTGATGCATCTCACCAAGGTTTCGGATGTGTCCTCATGTAGAGAGGTAAAGTGATTGCTTATGCCTCGAGACAACTTAAAACCCATGAAAAGAATTATATCACTCATGATTTGGAATTGGGTGCGGTGGTATTTGCACTAAAAATATGGAGGCACTATCTCTACAGGACAAAAAGTGTAATATACACTGACCACAAGAGTCTTCAATACATATTTAGTCAAAAATACATGAATATGTGACAAAGACGATGGTTAGAACTACTTAGCGATTATGAATGTGAGATTAAATATCACCCAGGTAAAGCAAATGTTGTGGCAGATGCTTTAAGCAGAAAGGAAAGGCTTAAACCCAGAAAAGTACGTGCTATGAGCATGACTATCCAATCTGGCCTCAAGGCTAGGATTTTAGAAGCACAGAAAGAAGCTACCAAGGATTTTAAGACTCCAGTCGAACGACTACGAGGATTAGAAGCCCAACTGGAACAAAAAAGGATGGAAATCTTTACTTTGTTGGTAGAATATGGATTCCATTTGTTGGTGGAATCAGGAAGGTAATATTGGATGAAGCTCATGCATCAAGATACTCAATCCACCCTGGTGCAGATAAATGTACTACGATTTGAGAGATGTATACTGGTGGCCTGGAATGAAGACAGACATAGCCGAATATGTCAACCAGTGCTTAACTTGTTTAAATGTTAAAGCTGTACATCAGAAACCTTCTGGCCTCCTGTAGCAACCGGAAGTCCCTGAATGGAAATGGGAGAAGATTACAATGGATCTAGTTACCAAGTTACCTAGAAGCAGTGGTGGTTACGATGCTATTTGGGTTATCGTGGATAGGTTGACCAAATCTGCTCATTTCATTCCCATCCGCGAGGACTACAAGACTGAAAGGTTGGCACAAATCTATAGAAACCAAATTGTTGCAAAACATGGAGTACCAGTGTCGATTATCTCTGATAGACATAGTCGTTTCGCATCTCACTTCTAACGGGCTCTTCAAAAGGCGTTGGGAACACAGGTATTAATGAGTACGGCTTATCATCCAAAAACGGACGGGCAGAGTGAGCGCACTATTCAGACTTTAGAAGACATGCTGCGAGCATGTGTTATGGATTTTGGAGGAAGATGGGACACTCATCTACCACTAGTTGAATTTTCATACAACAACAGTTATCACAAGAGTGTCAAGTGCTCACCATTTGAGGCAATATACGGGCGTAAATGTAGATCACCCGTGATATGGAATGAAGTGGTTGAAAGTAAGCTAATTGGACCGGAATTAGTCCAAGAAACTACGGACAAGATTGTTCAAATCAGAGAGAGATTAAAAACCGCTAGAAGTCGACAGAAAAGTTACGCGGACAAAAGGCGTAAACCACTTGAATTTCAAGTTAGTGACCATGTACTACTAAGGGTATCCCCTGGAAGGGATTAGTAAGATTCGGCAAGAGAGGAAAGTTAGACCCTCGTTTTGTAGGACAATTTGAAATCGTTGATCGTATTGGTCCATTAGCTTATCGTTTGAAGCTGCCGCAAGAGTTAAGTTGCATTCATGATGTATTTCACGTTTCCAATCTTAAGAAATGTTTAGGCCGAATCGGATATTCAAATTCCATTGGAATAAATCAAAGTGGATGAGAAAATGTATTTCGTAGAAGAACCTATAGAAATTGTGGATCGACAAGTCAAGAAATTGAAGCGTAGTTGGATTCCAATCATCAAAGTTCGTTGGAATTCTCGTAGAGGTGCTGAGTTTACTTGGGAAAGCGAAGACCAGTTCAAAGACAAGTATCCCCATCTTTTTCCGTCATCTTCCATCTCCAGTTGAACTCTGAGGTACCAGAGTTCCTTTAGGGGGGTCGACTGTGAGAACCCGTATTTTTCCTGGTAATTAAAAATCATTTCTTTATTCGTAATTTTTATTTGTATCTTATTTTACATGCTATTCACTTATTACAAACCTTGCTTACGTAAATCCTGGAAATTTCGAGAAATTTTAATTTATTTTATATTAATTATTTCTCTAATGATTTAATATAACTTATGGGAATTTTAGAAAATTATATTCCTTTTCCAAGTTTAACTTAAATCGAATTTTTTTTTACATTATCGTGTATTTTGTAAAGTTGCTCGAATCGATAGAATGAGAACCGGTAACTTTTATACTTCGACTTGAAGAAGGCAAAACTATTATTTTTAATAAATATTTCGTTTTTTAGAATTTAACTTGCACGGAGTCAGATCGACTAGAGTTTGTAAGAATTAAGTCGGGCTAGAACTAGTTATATTACAATTGGGCTAATTTTTATTCAAGATTAAGTTACTGGGCCAAAAAGCCCCAAATATTTTCTCCATGTTTTGCTGGATATAACCAAAACACAAACACAGACAAAAAAAAACAACTCTTCCCTCTTCTTCTCCCTGTGTGGGACGAATTTCACCAAAACACTACTATCCGCATCTTCAATTCTTGGTTATTGACTAGTTAAAACACACCAAATTCAATCTTGGTAAACCCCTATCAATCCCTCATAATTATTTTTCACATGCACTTGATTTTTATGAAATCATAAATTTTACAAGTTGGAGTTTTTGTATGTTTGATCAAGGGATTAAGCATGCATTGTGTTAATTAGTGTCAAGGCCTGTAGTATTGCTATAAAAATTAGTGTGATTAGCTAGTTTATGGTGATTAGGTTTGTTGTTTTGATCATTCTTCTTGGATGAATTTTGATTTTCACCATTCATGTTATAGAAATTTAGTGCCTTGATTAAGATTTATGTTAGTCATGAGGATTTTGTATGTTTGGATTGAATTAGAGTTTGTTTGGCATAGTAATTTTATACTCTAAATTCGGTCAGCAGGTTTGTGAGCCTAAAACTCACACATTTCCCAATGTAGGTTGTGTTTTTATAGCTTAGATGGATTCATTGACCCTTTTACATGTTAGTAGCGAGTTGGATGGACAATCAACTCATCCGAATGAAGAAGTTATGGCCGAAATAAAATTTTAGCTCAAATCTGAAATTTGCAGACTTGTTTTGTGTTTTACAGCACATTAGGTCCCCTAAACTTGAAATTTCAGATTATGAGGACTTAGTAGGACTTATAACTTAAGTTTGGCCGATGACCTTGCGTTAATAGCCATCACCAATTGAACTTTATGACTAAAACGGTGATCGCCAATTTTATAACCGATTTTCTAAAATTTTAATCTTTCTCTAAGATGGATTTTTTTCCCATTTAGAAAACTGAGATAAATTCATATGTCTAGGAGTGTAGGGTACGAAAATACCTTTCCGACAGTATAAGGTTCATCTTCTATCTCTTCATAACGAAGAAATGGCAGGCATTTTAGAAACTAGTCTAATAAGTAGCAACCGACCTAAACTAGCGTTTGGTTTAGCGCGTTTGATATGGGTATCGAGCGTTTAGCCATGATTTCTCACTTGAAGCATTTAGATAAACTTATAATGATGACTTTTGATGCAAAGGTTTAGTGTCCCTTAGTTACATCTAAGTTTTTGACACATAAGTGGGTATAGTTGACTAATTAGAAAATTTATAAAGTTTTGTTGATATATTTGTTGTCCTAGGTTTAAGTGTGTCGAAAAGGTGTTTTCAGCCTTCAGTTAAAACTACAAAGTTGTCCGGAATGATGTTTTTAGTCACCAATGTGAGAACGGAAGCTTTTAAGTGGGTATTTAACCCTAATTCAAAATACATACTGTGATGTTTGACTTTTTCGCGCAGAATGCGTTTTGGTTTTTATTTTTAAAAAAGGTATCTAGACTTCAAAACGTTTCTTGAAATTCACAAGATATTAACTTCATGATATATATGACTTCTCTAAATTTTTTTGATTTTTTTCCAAGAGTCTAGATAGGATATTTAGGCTTCGCGAAAAGGAGTTTTCTGCACTTTTTAATTAAGCGAGTAAATGACTAGTTCATTACCCGAACGCCCATTAAGCAAGCCTAAACCTTATGGAATGGATTTGAAATGATCAATACTGATACTTAGGATGTATAAAATCATAATTGAAGTGAAATTGAGATTTAATAATTTGTTATTCGCCTCAAGTTGGAAAAGGCTAAAAGTTGACTATTTTCTATACGTTTAGTCAAAACTTATAAAAACGAGTTCTAAGCTGTATAACTTGATGAAACAAGTTTGTATGACCATATTTTGTTGTATTCCAGTAACTTACATATATTATTACAACTTTTCATTATTGAGTCATACTCGGGTCATACTTTGACTTTTGTTGACTTTTTACGTATTAGGTCGCGGTTAACGTATAATTGGCGTTTTTAGGTTCCAAATTGTTTGAGAATCTTAGTCTAAGACATCTAGCTTTAAATTTAAGTATTTCCTACAGATTGTGAGCTTTATAGGTCATGTTTACTCTTAGACTCGGTTACTTGTGCAAGTTACTTATGTATCTCAATTTTTATGAAATATTTTGATTCAAACGTTATATACTTTTATAAAACAAATATCTAAGGTCGTGATCACACTTTTAGGTCGCGGATAATTCTCAAAGTATTACTATTGCATTTCTTCAGCCGGATCTCTATCTCGTCTCATTTTTCCTTTTAAGGTGAGCTCATAGCCCCTTTTCTTATATACTTTGTTACAAATTGCTGGGTGAGAATAACATGCATGGAATACAATCATTTAAAACTTTTAGTATGCTATCCGAGAACTGTATGCTTCCCCAGGTTATACATTTACTTATTGCATTAGTACCTTAGTCAAAAAGCCCCTACATCATGAACCGCTAATTCACATTTTGCAAGCGCGAATGTTGTGGATGGATCCATCGGGATTAACAATCCCCGTCCCGATTACCTTGACGCACTTACATTTAATTACCTAAGTATTTTGACTAGATACTTACTAGGGGTAAAACATTTATGTTAAAGCTTCGGTGTCGTGAGCTATTGCAATAAATAAATATAAATGGTTTTGTACGACGGTACTAACTCATATCCTGTTACTAATATAAAATTAATGTTTGTATTTCACATTACTACTTATTAAACCTATGAATTTTACTCATCTTTATGTTGACCTTTTTACATGTTATTTCTCAGGTAATGCTAATGCTAAATTTTGCTAAGGATGGGAGCCTGTAGGATAGCGACAGCTTGAAGATTTCATGTCTTGTTGGTCTCATATTTTGTTAATATTGTAAAAGCTGGCCATTTTGGTATCTACCCCCTTTAAATTTGGTTGCACTAAGACAATTGAAAATGTTTGGTACATCTTATAAAACTTATGATGTGTAATATCCGTGTCTGGGACCCTATGTAAAAATAATAATTTTATCTAAATTCCACAGCTTTTGAAGTAATTATAGTCTTATGATGTCATTTTTACTTCATTTTCATGTCATTCATTATATCATGTTTTCGGATATCATGAAGTGGGACCCCCAAGTTGCCTACCTGTCCCGTGTCTAATTCTGGGGGTCTTACACGTGCCCCATATTCCGCCATGGTGGGGTGTGATAGTAGACTTGTCCTAAAAAACTAGGCATTGATTCTATGTAAAATGCTTAATATAAGGGTTTCTAGGTTACCAATCCTAATGACTTTCTATCTTGGTTAATTAGTGTTTATATCATAATGTAAACTTATTCTAGGTCTTATATAGTATTTTTATGACTTCTAGGGATTCTACATTCTTAGTTTAAGGGTTTATATAAGGTAATCATATTCTCGGTTTAATTAGGTGAGCTTAGGATCCTATGCTTTTATAACTTGTACATTGTGCTTTATTAATTTGTAACTTAGCTTGAGATAAATGTATGATCTTATTATGATAATTAGTTGAGTTTTATAATGAGTTGCAAAAGATTATACTTTAATTCAATGTGAAATGGATTTTATATGTTAATCTTGGTTACTAGGTGTTGTAATTAGCTTTAGATTAGCTTTAGATTAGTGTTTTGTGATCAATTACCTTTCCTTTATATGATAGATTATAATAAGTATATTTTATTTGATGTTTATACATAGATATTATGTAGTTATATTGTTTGAAACATTGTTTTATAAAGGGAATTCTTGAGTTTCTAAGGTTCTTAGTAATTTAGGGTATCTCTGTTATACTTGGGATGTTCTTATTTATAATATATACATATTGTTACTTTTAGAACTCAGACTTGATATATACATATTGTTTACAACATATAGGCATATGTTGAAGTGGCAATTGAGATAGTGAGAATCCACATATTCCACAATTAAGTCATATATCATAGCAAAATGCAAAAATTTCTTGCAAATTCTCCTCTTTATTTATTTATCAAATGGCATTTGCATATATATTGATATTATATTAGCCAAAACTACTGGATATCATAGCGTACGACAGATTTGATAAAACATTAGGGTTAGGATTTGATGGGTAGTATGTGGGGGCGGATAACCACCTAAGTTTGAGGATCAGACCCTCTTTGATACCATATTAGAAATGTAAACCCATGAGTTCTTATGTTTCACTCATCATTATTAATTATTTACAATGCATGACAAAATCCTAATAGACCTTAACTTCACATCGAGCTTAAGTCATATTTATCACATAATAATTTATATCTCACATTCACGATATGAATGTCAAGTTTTTTTCATGTATATCCGGAAACAAGTTGCAAGAAAAAATTCCTTGTATATATCTTTTATATTGTAGGAAATTAGATATCATCACACCACTAAAATAGATAAGTTAAAGATTTTCTTGTGTATCTCCTTATATAAATTTAAACTAACCCTATACGAACATGTAAAGATCCCATCTCCCCCATACCTTGATAGCAAAATGAGACATCGTGAAAACACTCTAAAAGTTTTTCTAAAAATAAACTTATGTACACTACTACACAACTGGGTTTAAAGACCCCTTTATCAAGACCCTTTTTGAGAAAATCTAACACCCCCAATTTACCTTGCGCAGCGGAATATCACAATTGGGTGCTAGTCAAAGAATTATCCTACACAAGCCATATTGAACGACTCAAAAGAGACGTTTAAAGCATAAGTAAATTTTAAACTATGATAAATTACAACAACAACAACAATGTCTAATTGTTTCCAACCCCAAAAGTTTAACCAGAGTAGCGTTAGGTCCCTATAAATCTTAACCCATTAAAAAACAACCCAAATTGTTTACAAGACATTCAAGAAATATAAATTGTCTTTGATAAAAGGGAGGAAAACAAGTTAGACCGCCCACAAGATACAACAACATCCATTGCATGCTCCGCCGCAATCATCCTCGTTTACCTAAAACACATGCTTAAAATCGTCAACAAATAATGTTGAGCGAGATCTATAGGTTTAAAAAAATCTCAATTGAAAATAAGTATAAAAATCATTCACGATTATTCAATTGTATGCAGATCATTACAAACTATTATTGGGTATTACTCATTATAGCATAAGCTATTTAATTATGTTTAAGCTCATGACACCGATCCCATAAACTAATCACCCGCGCCAAATGCCGGCGTGATTTAAATAAAGTCATTGCCCCTCTTAGGTATTCGTTGACACTTATACCTTTTTCTCGACACAAGTTATCCATAGTAGAGGGTACTCAACGTACTAGATCTCGTCTAGGATAGGGTCGTCAACCCAATAGTACTATCAATTGTTCAAGCAGCTATTTCCAATACACACAAGGATTAAACAATAGTTAACGATTCATGAATTTAGGGTCTTTGGACAATAGCTACTTAAGAAAATTCAAGACATCATTCGAGTCCAATAATCATTCACGGCTTATGTTCCTTTTCAATGAAATAGCATGTATCCCCCTCGCGGGTAAAAATAATTTAAAATACAGTAGAAAGCGAGGCTATAGACTCACCTTAAGTAGTAGTGGTAGTATTAGCGAAGACGTAGACGAAAAACAATCACTGACGATGAGGACACCCCAGAAAATCAAATACAACACCTAACAAACAAAACGCGTAATGAATCAAAACCTTAAAGTACCTTCAAGTACTGTATGTACATAATTAAGAACACTCAAAGTTCATATAAAATCACGCCAAAAATCTAAACAAGTGATAATTACTAGACACGTTCATTGTTAAACGTTATTAAAACTATTACTCAATTTACAATTCTGCCGGTACATACCTAATGTACGGACTGAATTTCCATACTTAAGCATCACGAATTTTTACGAAAATCGTTGTAGACTTTACTCACATCATGTATAAAGCTCAAAAAAAATTTCATAGAAAGATATTACTTTTAAGTCCCGCTGCCCAACACATTTCCAACCTTGAAAATCCGGGCAGATTTGCACCCTTACATTGTAAAACCATTTTGACTCACCTAACCAATTCCATTTGTAAAACCAATTCCTAAGTTTGAAAATATACTCATAACTCCAGGTTTTGAGCTAAAGAACATTCATCAGCCATTTTTGAAACTCTACTTAAAGTCCCCGAGATTTGACCTAAAATCGAACACAATTTCAGATTATGTCGACTTTCATCTCCTGGTACACTAAACTTCAAACTAACATAACTTTTGACTTGTTTGGAGTTAAAAGCTCTATCTTATATCATAACGAAGGTAAGAAGAATCTCTACAACTACATTCTATAATGTAAACCTGGACATATACTTAAAACCATGAAAAATAGCCTTAAATAATCTGATTAAAAACGACACTTTAAAAATCACATCTCTACTTATTTTCAATCCATTCCGTCAACTCCTATAGCCCTAATATCATCATTAAACTATCCTAACACATTTACAATATCCGAAATCACTTGTATAATCAATCTTCATAAAAACCCATTTCATAAACTCAACATGCATTCAAATCAAAACAACTAAAAATGATGTAAACATGTTCCTAAACATAAACCCATACACAAAATAAATCAAAAATCAAATACAAACAAACACCCCCTTTACCGTGGGTTTTGAGGCCCAAAAACACCAAGAAAAATGTTTTCCATCTTGTTTAATTAATCAATTATCCTTATAAACACTTAATTAAAACGCATATAGTTTAATTAGATCAAAACCCCCTTTTTAAAATCATGGATTTTTTTGGAAAAATCAAATGAATGCATGTATGATTTGAGTGGTTAAAAACACTTACAAAGTAATTAAAAGATGTGGTCTATGATTAGTTTCTTCAAAAACTAAAAAAAATGGTGGTGGTGGTGTGTGGGTGGCCGACGTTAAAGAGAGAAGAAAAAGAGAGGGTGAAAAATTTTTAAGTGAATAAATGGTGTATGTGTTTCCTTGGTTCCCTTTTATAAAAATGGAGGGACCAAACTTGCAATTTTGCTATCTTTTGGCCTAAATGGCAAACAATTATTTAAAGAGCGGGAATATAGCCTACTAGTTGGTTTTGAATTTTTGCGGGAGTCGGGGATCATCCCGGTTACTCCAAAATACTTTTAAATGGTTCAAACGCACACAAATTGGATTAAAAACGGTTCCAACTCGACTTAATACGCAATAAAAATAAAATTTTCGAAAAATCCAAATATCAATCAATCGATAATAAGAGATAAATTTTTGGGCATCCGTCGGTATCGTAGTCGTCATCGGTTCCTCGTAATTCGTCAAACGTTAAAATTAAGACCTCCAACATTGGTTTCAACTTAAACCGTCAAACTTATGACCAACAAAAATTTTAAAAATTTCAAAAATATACGTAAAATAGGATTAAATAATGACTTCGGTTTCTGGGGTGTCACGTTCTCCCCTCCTTAAAGGAACGACGTCCCGGCATTCTCCTCTTCTTATACTCACATTTCGTACCACTAGAACAAATGAGGACAATTTCCCCTAAAGAAGTCCTCACGTTCCCACTTAAATTCCGGTCCACGCCTAGAATTTCATCATCACAAGGAACTCACACAATTACTATTATGAAAATACGCTAGAATTCTACAATGCTTCCATCTCTTGACTTCTCGATCCTTAATCTCCACCGGCTCCTCCGCAAACGCAATTTATCGTCGAGCTGAATTTCATCTAAGGAATTTCCAAATCCTTATCCACTACACTCTTCTTCAGATTTGACACGTGAAACGTGTTATGAAAAACACTAAGCTCTTTCGGTAAATCCAACTTATAAGCTATCGTCCAATTCGTTTAATGATCTCAAATGGTCCAATATACCTCAGACTCAACTTTTCTCTCTTTCCAAACGAATTACAAAACGCAAATTCCTACTCCATGGAAAAGTGTGATTCTTTTGTCGGCTTCTCGTAGCAAGTAAACGGTGCTTGATTTGCACAACCTTCTCGGTGGTCTCTAAAATCGTCTCAGGTCTAGTCAATTGACTTCATCCTACTTCACTTCAACATACCGGTGATCTATATTTTCGTCCATTCAAAGCTTCAAAACAGTGTTGTCTTAATACTCACATGAGACCCGTTGTTATACGAAAACTCCACTGAAGGCAAATGACATTCCCAGTTTCCACCAATTCCAATAACACCAAGTTCAAAAATTTTGGTGGAAGCTTTGTATATATCTTCCAGCGTCTGAATAGTCCTTTTGCCCTGGCCATCGGTCTCGAGTTGATAGTTCGCACTCAAACTCACTCAGTGCCTAACGCACGCTGAAGAGATCTCCAAAACTCAGAAGTAAATCTATTGTCGCGCTCCGAAATAATCGATAAAGGTACTCCATATTGACACACGGTCTTCTTCATATACACCTTCAAAAATCTTCCCAGTCAAATCCACACTCTCCGTCATCATAAAAACTCTAACTCTAAGAGGCCTTTCCCTGTCCTTCCCACTAAGTGCAGTAGTAGTTGATGCACTCACAACCAATCACCTCTCATAGTGAGTGGCTCCCTACTTATATCCCGATTCTTCTTAGTAAGCTTGGTCAATGGCTTTGCGATCAACGAAAATCCTTCGATGAATCACCGAGAATAACCAGCTAAACCAAGAAGTTGTCTAACTTCAGTCAGCGTTGTTGGTACCGACCAGTCCTTAATTGCCTCAGTCTTGGTAGGATCTACACAAACACCTTTGTTGTCAATCACATGCCCAAGAATATTGTACCGATTCTAACCAATATTCACACTTAAAGAATTTTGCGTACAACTTCTCTTTCTTCAACAATTCTAGACTTGTTCTCAAATGCTCCTCATGTTCTTCCTTGCTCTTGGAATAAATAAGAATATCATCAATAAACACAATGAAGAACTCATCCCATTTAAGGTTTGCACATACACACGGTTCATCAAATCCATAAACACAGCTGTTGCATTCGTCAAATCAAACGACATCTCTTGAAACTCAAAATGCCCATACCGGATATAGAAACTGTTATACGAATATCTTCCTCTCTAACTCGTAGTTGGTGATAATCTGATCTCAAGTCGATCTTCGAGTACACACATGCACCAATCAGTTATAAGGATCAAATAAGTTAATACACCCAGATTGATGACTTATTGATTTAACTCCCTATAGCTGATACACATTTTGAATGATCCGTACTTCTTCTTAAACAACACAAGCGCCATGCGAAACTAACTAGTCCATCCCAATAATTACATCAAACGATCCTAATTCTAAAGGCATCAAATCTACATAAAACACGTAATTCCCTAACTTCAAGGAACACCCTTTTTGTATATAATTAGTGCTAACAATCTTTCCATCGGCTAATTCCACATTATACTTAGTTGATAACTCTATTGGTTCTTAATCGATAAGGCGACTGAATTTCTATATCTACAAAAACTCCTATCTGAACCAGAATTAAACACTAGCATAACGAGCATCAAGTAAAATGTACCGTTCACCACGCTAGGACCTTGGGGCTTGTCCACGTTCCCTACAACATAAGTTGGAGCAACAATGTTTCCTCCTTGTCGATTCCCAGCCTTAGGAAAGTTTCCTTGTTTGTGTCCCTTCTCACCACAACCAAAATATACCATCACTCTTGTGGCATTTTCACCCGTCGCCACACCTCTTGCTCGACATTCCACAGCCTTATGCCCTGCTTTTCCACATTTATTACACGCAGGAGGGCAATTCCCCATGTGATACAAACTACAACGGTCACATTTCGGATTGACCTTGTTTCCTTTTGGCACTGTGGCAGCTCTCATTCCATCAATCCTCCTTTGGTTAAATTGTTGATTTAGGTTAGCTCCTTGGGTGTTATTGCGGTAACCCTCACGGTTCTGACCTTGAGCTTGAATTGCTTGAGCAGTCTCCCATTTCCTCTTGTTACACTCAGCTACACTGTCTTTCTTATCTTACACCTTCACATCCATTAGAGCATGAGCTATTTGGACAACTTCATCAAAAGATCTCGGCTTTGACGAAGTAGTCTCACCCTTTATGTTACTTGACAATCCTTTGATGTATTGCTTCATCTTCTTGCGGTCATCCGCAAAAGTATCGGGGCACAGCAAGCTCAACTCATTGAACCTCCTTGTATAAGTAGTGATGTCATTGTTTCTCAACACTAGATGCCTCAGTTCATCCTCTAACTGACCCAATTCCTCTTCGGGATAAAACTTCTTGGACAAAAGTTCCTTTGTAGCATCCCAAGTCCTCCCATTGGCCACTACAAGCCCAACAGTAGCCACTTGGTTGTTCCACCAACTCAAAGTGTCATCAAGAAAAGTAGCAGTCACGAACTTCACTTTATTAGCCTCAGAGCACCCACTTATTTCAAACGTACTTTCAATCTTCTCTACCTAACGACGAAGTTCTAAAGCTCCTCCAGTCCCATGAAAATGCGCAGGTCCGCACTTCCTAAAACTGGCATAAGAACACTCCCTTGGGACTTGTTGTCCTCCAGCATTTCCACCTTGGCCTTGAACTCTTGTTGCACGACACGCTTCAAGAGCATTAGCAATCGCCTCTTGAATCATAGTGTTCACACGATCAGTTGTCAACTTTGGAGCCATGATTAACAATTAGTCACACAATGGTTTAGTGATAACAGAACAATGCCTCTCAAGCTCCTTCCCATACACCTCACTGCAATGACAGAGAAAGAAAACAAAGTAAGTATACACATCAAGATCAAGAAGGATTCCTTTTTCAAGACATAATATAAATACAACAAGCACAATCAACAAATGCTACAAATATTCATCAAACAAATCACAAAAGAGCTAGTAAAGACATATCATAGATCATGAGAGGTAAACATCGATTGCATTGATATCAACAAAATTGTGACAAGATTTTCCACTACAATCATTCACCAAATAAAACTTAAAGTCATCAAGTTCTACCATAATACCATAATACGGAAGTCTGAAATAGTTCAATTACAACGAGGAAATAGAAATGAAATACAAGTAACTAATCACGTGGTGATCCACATGATCTCTTTGATGGTCGCTCGTCCTTGTCATCATCGTCCTCTTATTCTGGCTCTTCATCACTATCCTCCATCTTTTCCTTACTCTTCGAAGTAGTTCCCTCATCTACCTTCCGCTTTCCTTTTGAAGTGGAGCCTTCACCTGATGGAACCATACGCTAAGCCAAATACAACTTATCCTCAAAAGTATAGTACTCGTCAACTTCTGGTGGTTCGACCATGAAATGCGTGTTCGCATAGTTTGGGTCACTTCGAAACTTCCATGCATTCATCAAGAAAGGTCGTACACAAGCCTCCCAACATCGAAGACGATCATACATGACACGCTCTCCCTTGATTCCTTCAAACTCAGCACACAGATTCTCCACAATCATTTTCAACTTTGCCATCTCTACCCTTTCATGATCCCTAGTGTTGTTAGCTCTCATCACACCCGAATAAAATCTCTGAAAAGCCTTCTCATTTTTCTGAAACCTCTTAATCACCCTTGTCTCTACCACATACCTCTCGTACAACAGTCGATCAAACTTCTTCAAACAATGCTCCGTGTTACTGTAAATCCTCAGTCCAGGACAATTAACCCTTATAATGTTCTCGTGGAGAGAACGCGCATTAACCGCAGTACTAAAATCAGCTTGATCATCATCACTACTTTCACGAGCAACTACTGACAAACCCTTCCAATAAGCATCACATGTGGGTGTAGCAGAACGAGAACGAACGTGTTGCGGCTCAGTCCATCCAACCGCAGCCACAGGAACTTCATCCTCCTCAGGATCCTCTTCCGGGTCCTCATCACTGTCAATCTCATTCTTTCCAACCTCATTCCTTTCAACCTCATCTGGTTCAACCCATCCATTTTTGCCTTGCGGGTTAGGGGCATTAGGTCCACCCTGAGCTCCTACAACGTACTCGTCTCCATTATCGTTCGGTGGTATTTCTTCCATTTCTACAAAATACAGAAAGTTCGAGTGGTATATAAGGTCATTATCTCAAAATTATATATACATGCATGCACATGCAATGAAAATGTAGTACGTATGCCAATATGCAATAAAATGATAGCCATGCAAATACAATGCAAAAATTACGATGTTAAGTACTACACGTACGTTCACAATACCTCCATATAATACCATAGTATTTACTTAATAAATACTCAGAAAATCATTTCAGTTTCAAAGGGATACATCTAATAATAAAACAATACTAAAAGATTTCTTACCGGAGCCATGCGGGATAGTTGTGTGATTTGGGAACAAAATATTTACGACACCAAAGTTATAGTTTAGGACCTTTTTCAAAATCGACCTAGTTCTCTATAACTTGTGGCTCTGATTACCAATCTCTAACACCCCCAATTTACCTTGCGCAGCGGAATATCACAATTGGGTGCTAGTCAAAGAATCATCCCACACAAGCCATATTGAACGACTGAAAAGAGACGTTTAAAGCATAAGTAAATTTTAAAATATGATAAATTACAACAATAACAACAATGTCTAATTGTTTCCAACCCCAAAAGTTTAACCAGAGTAGCGTTAGGTCCCCATAAATCTCAACCCATTAAAAACCAACCCAAATTGTTTTACAAGACATTCCAGAAATATAAACTGTCTTTGATAAAAGGGAGGAAATCAAGTTAGACTGCCCACAAGCCACAACAACATCCATTTCATGCTCCGCCACAATCATCCTCGATTACCTGAAATACATGCTTAAAATCGTCAACAAATAATGTTGAGCGAGATCTATAGGTTTACAAAAATCACAATTGAACATAAGTATAAAAATCATTCATGATTATTCAATAGTGTGCAGATCATTACAAACTATTATTGGGTATTACTCATTATAGCATAAGTTATTTAATTATGTTTAAGCTCATGACACCGACCCCATAAACTAATCACCCCCGCCAAATGCCGACGTGATTTAAATAAAGTCATTGCCGCTCTTAGGTATTCGTTGCCCCTTATACCTTTTTCTCGACACAAGTTATCCATACGCAGAGGGTACTCAAAGTACTAGCTCTCGTCTAGGATAGGGTCGTCAACCCAATAGTACTATCAATTTTTCAAGCGGCTATTTCCAATCCACACAAGGATTAAACAATAGTTAATGGTTCATGAATTTAGGGTCTTTGGCAACTAGCTACTTAACATAATTCAAGACATCATTCGGGTCCAATAATCATTCACGACTTATGTTCCTTTTCATTTAAATAGCATGTATCCCCCTCACGGGTAAAAATCATTTAAAATACAGTAGAAAGCGAGGCTATAGACTCACCTTAAGTAGTAGTGGTAGTATTAGCGAAGACGTAGACGAAAAACAATCACCGACGATGAGGACGCCCCGTGAAATGAAATACAACACCTAACAAACAAAATGCGTAATGAATCAAAAACTTAAAGTACCTTCAAGTACTGTATGTACATAATTAAGAACACTCAAAGTTCATATAAACTCACGCCAAAAATCCAAACAAGTGATAATTACTAGACACGTTCAGTGTATACGTTATTAAAACTTTTACTCAATTTACAAGTCTGCCGGTACATACCTAATGTACGGACTGAATTTCCATACTTAAGCATCACGAATTTTTACGAAACTCGCGGTAGACTTCACTCACATCGTTTATAAAGCTCACAAAAATTTTCATTAAAAGATATTACTTTTAAGTCACGCTGCCCAACACATTTCTAACCTTGAAAATCAGGGCAGATTTGCACCCTTACGTTGTAAAACCATTTTGACTCACCTAACCAATTCCATTTGTAAAACCAATTCCTAAGTTTGAAAATAGACTCATAACTCCAGGGTTTGAGCTAAAGAACAACCCTCAACCATTTTTGAAACTCTACCTATAGTCCCCGATATTTGACCTAAAATCGAACACAATTTCGGATTATGTCGACTTTCATCTCCCGGTACATGAAACTTCAAACTAACATAACTTTTGACTCGTTTGGAGTTAAAAGCTCTATCTTATACCAAAATGAAGGTAAAAAGAATCTGTACAACTACATTCTATAATGTAAACCTGGACATAAATTTAAACCATGAAAAATAGCCTTCAATAATCTGATTAAAAACGACACTTTAAAAATCACATCTCTACTTAATTTCAATCCATTTCGTCAACTCTTATAACCCTTATATCATCATTAAACTATCCGAACACATTTACTATATCCTAAATCACTTGTATAATCAATCTTCATAAAAACTCATTTCATAAACTCAACTTGCATTCAAATCAAAACAACTAAAAATGATATAAAGATGTTCCTAAACATAAACCCATACACAAAATAAATCAAAAATCAAAGACAAATAACACCGCCTTTGCCGTGGGTTTTGAGGTCCAAAAACACCAAGAAAAATATTTTCCATCTTGTTTAATTAATCAATTATCCTTATAAATACTTAATTAAAACATGCATATAGTTTAATTAGATCAAAACCCCCTTTTTAAAATCATGAATTTTTTTGGAAAAATCAAATAGATGCATGTATGATTTGAGTGGTTAAAAACACTTACAAAGAAATTATAAGATGTCGTCTATGATTAGTTTCTTCAAAAACTAAAAAAAATGGTGTTGGTATGGTGGTGTGTGGGTGGCCGGCTGTAAAGAGAGAAGAAAAAGAGAGGGTGAAATTTTTTGAAGTGAATAAATGATGTATGTGTTTCCTTGGTTTCCTTTTGTAAGAATGGAGGGACCAAACTTGCAATTTTTGTTATATTTTGGCCTAAATGGCAATAATTATTTAAAGAGCGAGAATATAACCCACTAGTTGGTTTTGAATTTTTGCGGGAGTCGGGGTTCATCCCGGCTACTCCAAAATACTTTTAAATGGTTCAAACGTACACAAAATGGATTAAAAACGGTTCCGAATCGACTTAATACGCAATAAAAATTAAAACTTCGAAAAATCCAAATATCGATCAATCTATAATAAAAGATAAATTTTTGGGCATCTGTCGGTATCGTAGTCGTCATCGGTTCCTCGTAATTCGTCAAACGTTAAAATTAAGACCTCCAACATTGGTTTCAACTTAAACCGTCAAACTTATGACAAGAAAAATTCTAAAATTTTCAAAAATATACGTAAAATAGTATTAAATAATGACTTCGGTTTCTGGGGTGTCACAAAAAAACTGTCTGACTTATTGTTTTTTACAGCCCAAAATATACCAGACCGGTTAAAATGTAAAAACCCGGTTCCAATATTAAAAAAAAAACCGGTCTTTAAACTTAAAACATGTCTTTTTAGACCTAATCTGGACCGATTCAAATTTTGAAACCCGCCCTGTAACTATTTGTTTACAAGCAGACATGTTTTAAACAAAGAACATGTCTCGATATTTTCCACAAATTATGAGCGGGACATTTTCCTCCTTATTTTTTCAATATTTTCAATGAAATTTCTAACTAAGCAAGTTCCTTTTTCTATCTCATTTCATTTCTTTACCCCACACATTACTGCCATACCACCATGGCACATCTCTGTCACCACCACTTGTGCCACTGCCCATCAATCTTGTTTATTGGCTTATTTATATCAAAGGTTTGTAAAAAACTTGAACTAAATCTGTCATTTTTTAAATTAGTTTGTATTCTTTATAAAATTTTCTGTTTGTATGTTACTTCTTAAGTCAGATATTTTTTATTTCTTTTACTTTTAGGTTGTATAGGTTTTTGGTCACTTGCTTTATTAGCCTTCATCGAATAAAAAATACTAGAGGTTATATGAAAAAATTTGAGCTACTTAGGTAGCAGATTCATGTGGTTCAATCTTGCACATAAGGTGTTTGATAAAATGATTAATTTTGTTTTTATGTATGTTATTCACATACAAACGATACTTAAGATGGTGGATGGTTTGAACTTTTACAATTTTTGTATACTCTCGTCTGAGTTGTCTCTAAAGAAAGTATGGCACACAAGATTATATATAAGGTTAAGAAGTTATTCGGATTAAAGTAACTGTGATTGGATGGAGACTAAGAAATAATCAGGTCATGTTTGTATTATGTAGTTACTGATTTAAGATTAGTAGCTTTAATTCTTGTTGTGTGTTAGAGACTTATTTAGCTTAGTGTTCTTGTAGATTTTTTAGTAGCTTTCGTTATCGACTAACACATACAAACAAATAGTATCTCAGTTAACTTCACATGATACAAGTGAGAATATAATGGAGGATGGAGGTTAAAGTTTTCGCTGACAAAATTGAGCTCGAATGCTTTTTGATAACCTTGAAAATCCATAAAATTAAGATCGAAGGTTGAAGTTATGGCTTAGTTTTGACAAGGTATGACATAGGTATATGTTTATTACTATTAATAATTGCCTTTCGGTGTTCGGTGGAGATGAAAGTGTTACTATGCTATGTCAAGTTGGGAGCTTTTTTCAATGGCCTCCATGTAGAGTTAGTCGCATGAAGGTACATTGATAAAACTAGCTCATTATATAGTATTATACTTGGTAACATTTTCTCACATACCTTGAATGGAAACTGATAACAGGAGGTTACAATGACGTCGAAATTTAAAGATCAACAAATGAAACCACAATACCGACAACAAGTGTGTTTGCCCTTGAAATTGATTTGGTAATGTAACACCCCCATTTTACCGTTATGCAGCGGAACATTAATTTGGTAATGTAACACCAAATTTTACCTTTACAACAAGTGTGTTTGCCAACGGGTGATACTAATAGCGTCTTTCCTTCTTTGGATATCAAAACTAATCAGCCATAGAATCTTCTTTTGAATATTACTTCTCATTGACAATTTGCACTTGCAGGATTGCAGTCACATCATGATCAATTCTTCGTCAAATACTTTTATGGTTTATAATGAAGGGAAAGAATAGAAATAATTCAGAATCCAAGGTATACTCATATCAGAAAACATTTGTCACATATGTAT
The DNA here is from genome assembly GCA_025667525.1 of Glebionis coronaria. NCBI lineage: Eukaryota > Viridiplantae > Streptophyta > Magnoliopsida > Asterales > Asteraceae > Glebionis > Glebionis coronaria. The sequence continues at coordinate 145,220,430 of CM046878.1, forward strand.
ATGGATACATATAAATGCTCATCGAAAACGAGGTATATCTTTTAGGTTTATATAGGAAACTTACTATATTGATTATCATTCATATCTAAGAATAATATATCCAACTATGAAATAAAATTTCAAAGTTTACCACGGATTATAAAGATATGACTCATATATAATCTTAGCATATTTATCCATGATATGGAATGGAGGAATATAACAGAAAATGTAAATACTCGTCTTATAAAACAAACTTCTCTTTTACATATCATATATTCTACAAAAAGAACCTTTTGATAGACAAAAGCCGAGAATATAATATTTCTAGAAAACTTGGGAAGTTTCCTTACTCTTTCTTCAAATTTGCGGGTGATATTCAATTGATAATCTCATTATCATAGAAGATAACAGAAATTCCAAAAATATATACTTTATCAAGTATATTATTTTCCCAGAATTAACGCAATTTAATTCATAATCATTTGTGAGAAAACCAAGAAATGTGGATTTCTTACTTCTCATAAATAAGTATGAAACGACAACATTTGATGAAAACATAACTTTTATTTATTAACAACTTGTTTGTTTATAATTACAAGCTTCACCGTTAACATAAAAGTAAAGACATAAAGTTGATAGTATTTACAACTTAATAGTCTAACGTCTTCATCTCTCCCTCTTAAGTTCTTTGATGACATCAAAAACACTTCGTATGTTGGCTCGATGTCTAATTTGATTGTCCTTAATGATTAATTAAAGAGTATAATTCTTCAGTCGAGCTTGAACAATTTCTTCATCGTGTATCATTTGTCTTCTCCACAACTTAGCCTTAATTTCTTCAAAATCTTCTTCTAACTTCTAAAAATCTCGTTGTATAATTCTTCGACCTTTCCTAATCCCTTCAACTTTATTTTCAAGATCTTCAATACGCTCGGGAGGAAGTTCTTTCATATAGGGTAGGACATCTTTAATTTGTTGTTCATAGGTATTTTTAGGGAAGTTTTCTGACATAGGTGAGGGTATATTAATAGGGTAAGGTGATGGAAAATTTTGGTGTTCAGGTGTAATGTCTATTTCTTCATTATATGCTTGTGTAACTTGCATATACGGGTCCTTATCAAAAGGTAAAACGGCTTTTAGGAATTTCTGATCTTTGGGTGTATTTGAAGTATCATACGGGTTATTCATCGAGAGACTGGAAATATACTTTTGGAAATTACAGGAACACTTGCAGAACGCTCATCTTGAGAATCCGATAAGATGATAATAGGAGGAAGATAAGAATACGTATTTCTGGAGACGTCGATAAATCTTAACTTGTTATGTATATTTAAACATAATATTACTTACTTATAAGTATAATCTTTATAATTACATATAAACATCGTATCCTTACACATTGTTCTGGAGAGTAGCAATTATAGGCATTTACATCACTCTTGTAGCAGCACAGGCGTTTGGCACAAAGGACTTCCTTGAAATTACTTTAACAGTAGTTATAGTCAAGATTTTATTTCTTGTTTTCTATAACCATGGCTCTGATTACCAATCTGTAACACCCCCATTTTACCTTTACACAGCGGAACATTGATCTAGGGTATTACTTCATAGAACACAAGTCATAATAATAGAAAACTACTCAAAAGAGTGATTAAATCAACTTTCTTTATATATCATTAAAAATTCAGAGTTTTACAATATGGGGTTCCCAAAAATCTATTATAATTTCAAGCTTGTGCCTCTTCATGCCATCCTCATGTTGTTCCATACTATCAGTCACAGTTTCCAAAAATATATGCTTAAGGTCAACACAAAGGTTGAGTAAATTCATAGTTTTAAACATATTTTGAATACAAGTATATCATCCGAGCTACAGTGTTATACGCCCACATAAAATAATCATCAAACTGCACTATGCTCATGCACCGCTACATGACATACAAAAACCAACAAATTTCCCTAATGCAGGCAGTTTGCCAAACTCCTGAGTACAACAAATCCGTTTAGCCTAGGTCAGAGCAATCAGCATTCCAGCAAGTGCGACTTGCCTAAATACGGGATGTCAGTCCCCAAATAGTTCTGTTCACAATATTTGCGTTCATTCCAACAAAATGATTAACGGTCACGATTGAAAAGGGACTTAACGGAAACAAGTAAACATAGTGTCGATAATCATACCATACAACGTTTAAAAGCACTTGTATTCTAGTTTTATCATATATCCCCCTCATAGGTTTTCAATTCATTTAGAAAGCATTTAAAAGTGAGGCTATGAACTCACCTTATGTTCATAGAATCCGAGCTATAATCATATATATTTCATTCACAAATAAACAGCTTGGTCATACAAACCACAACTTGGTCTCACACAAACCTTGATTAACACATTGTGTATAGTATCAAGTCTTTGATCTTTAGTTCAATATTCTTAAGTATTGGTTATATATTCTTTATTTAATATTTGGTTGTAACTATAGCATCATTTTTTGGTCCATCATACTTGGAAGCCATTCTATAAACGTTTGAGGAGCGAGGACTCTTAAAATCGTAAACCCAACCACTCAGTCAGAACGTAATAGCGAGATGGAACATCATTGTACAAAGCTCCCTACTAACATGATACTTTTATTACTTACTCATATTTATAATTAATCTTCTTTAGTTTCAAAGTTGGCAAAATAGCCCTTTTTGTTAATTTTGGCATAATTACACTTTTAACCCCGAAAGTATATAATTTCATTATTTACAGTTTAAACCCTCAGTATTTAATCTTAGGGTCTCAAACTTTCCGATATTTATTATTATATATTTAAATTTCACAAAATGACACTTTTGGCCCAAAATGTTAAATAGTTTCAAAAATGACAGTTTTAGTCCCTATACTTGTAAAAATCGCATAACAACCTCAAAAATGGACCAAATGATCTAGGATTTTAAAAAAAGTTTCAAAACATGTTTATAATCATAATAACAACATGTCTCCAGAATTATAGCTTTTTAAATGGGTTTTTGCTTATTATTTCATGTAAATTACAAAACTAGGGTTTTAAGACATCTTTAGCTTATAACTTTCATTTAAAATGATCAAATGCTCTAAAATATTTTAATTATCTTTCTAACATTATTTTGGCATTATAACAAGTCTAAGAATTCATTATAACAAGATCAAAGCATAGCTAACATAGAAATTACCTAGGTAGCTCCAAAAGGGCTCCTTATGGCTTCATATGAAAACTACTTGCTATCCAAGCTTTAAGAGCTTAAATGGCTTCCTTATAGACCTGGTTTTTGCTCTTACCGGATGTCATAGGACGTATATAGAGGTGTATATGAAGATTGGGTAGGAGCTTAAGAGAAAATGGGGTGCAGGATTCTACTCGATGTTTCGTCCCTATTTATAGTTTTTCCAACCATTAGGCTCCAAGGAATTCTTGTAAACGTGTAATAAAGCTATCTTAGTGACTAAGGGAGGCTAAAAGAGATCTATTCAAGTTTATAGAAGCTAGATACAAACCAATCCATAGTTTGTGGCTAGAAATGGTCACGATGAGATCAATGATGTGTAGCAAACAAGTAGGTGATGCACCTACTTTTCACCACATGGAAAATATCCTACAACATCCTAAATATCATATTTACAAACTTGTAATGGGAGGGAAAGGTTTTAAATGGGTTTTTGGAGGGAGAAAGTAAAACTAGGTCTAATTTAGGGCTTGTAACTTTATACTTTGTGATTTTGGTGATTAAGGGTTTAGGAATGTGATTAGTGATGTATTAGGGTTTATTTAGGGTATGGAAATTGTAATTAAGAATTTTTGGTCTTTGGTTTGAAGTTTAATAAAGATTTGAAGTTTAACAAAGGTTTGATGTGAAAATGGGAAGAAATACTAGGCGGGTTAGGGTTTCTAATGATTTATGGTTAAGTCTTAGTAAAAGTGATTATCCTTTAATTAGCTAATGATTTAAACTCAATTTATACATCCTAAATTTTCCTTAATGTGTTCATGAAATCCCTATATTGGTTTTACTAAGTTATTCTAAGTAAACATGTCTAAAGGGTGAAAATACCCATTTTGACCTAATTTATAAGCCATGCATTAAAATGTTGTACCTTGTGCTTTAGGGTATGTGTAATTGTCTTAATATAATCTTATGACCTTAATGTAACGATACAAGTGTTTGTAGACTTATCCTAAAATACTAGGTAGTGATTCTATGTAGATTTCTTAATATAAGGGTTTTTAGGTCATTAAGCTTAATGACTTTCTATCTTGGGTAATTAGTGTTTATATCATAATGTAGGGATTCTAAATTCTTAGTTTAAGGGTTTGTATAGGTTGATCATATTCTAGGGATGTTTATGGGAGCTTAAGATCCTATGCTTTGATAACTTGTACCTTATGCTTTATGACCTTGTAACTTAACTTGAAGTAAATATATAATCTTAATATCATACATAGTTTAGTTTTATAATTAGTTGCAAAATATTAGACTCTAATTCAATGGGAAATGGATTTTATATGCTAATCTTAGTTACTAGGTCTTAACTTGTAATTAGCTTTGGATTAGTGAATAATAGTATTTTGTGATCAATTACCTTTCCTTTATATGTTAGATTATGATTATTATATTGTATTTGATACTTGTACATAGATATTATGTAGTTATATTGCTTGAAATATTGTTTACCAAGGGTTTCTAGGTGGTGATCTAGACTATTATGTACATTTACTTGTACTTAGCTTTGTATAGTTTGTTCTTACCATTCTTAGGTATTATTATATCTTTAAAGTATAGTTTACAAGTTTTTTATAATCCATAATAACTTATTCACATGTACTTTCCATTCATAGTTTACCATTCTTGAGTTTACAACTCATTTAAAGGGATTTTAGGGTTTCAAAGGGATTCTAGTTTATAAGGCCACTTGCCCTTAAAATTCGAAATCCAACGACCTACTATGTTGAAAATCCGACACCAGATGGTGCAAAGTTCTATGTGATGCAGAGTGCATTTCTTATATAGAAGATAATTTCCATCATAACCACCGTAGGTTGGATTATAGTTTACTTGGATTTTACAGACGTTCTTTCATTGCTGAATTTTCACTTAAGATTTTTTCGATTTTTGCACAGGATTGTGCTTAATTACCTTGTTTATCAACTCTCTAGGTAAAGGTTAATGACTTTTTCCAATATATTAGATTTTGGAAGTGGTAATATCTCTTCAAAACCTTTGATAAAATTCCTTAATAAACTTTTCTAACAAAATCTTATGATGAAGTCATGTGATCATTCTATAGGATAGGATACAACTCCACTAACTCTTGAAATTTCCTCGTGTATGTCTCGAAGTTAAATCCTTTTATCATTAGATAGCGGAGTTCCTCTTTCATCTTCTCGATCATCTTTCTAAGAAATATTTGAAATTTAATCAAGCGATCTTATGTATTTCTTTTCTCTCAATGGGTTAAGCATAAAGAATTTACCAAGATAACTGACGAAGTACTATCTTCTTATAGCAAGCTTCACTTTACAATTTCAAACATGAATAATACGATAGAAAACTGAATTGGCTATTTCAATCCAACAGGTGATACTAATAGCATCTTTCCTTCCTTGGATATCAAAACTAATCATCCATAGAATCTTCTTCCGAATATTACTTCTCATTGACAATTTGCACTTACAGGATTGCAGTCACATCATTGTCAATTCTTCGTCAAATACTTTTATGGTTTAGAATGAAGGGAAAGAATAGAAATAATTCAGAATCCAAGGTATACTCATATTAGAAAACATTTGTCACATATGTATATGGATACATATAAATGCTTTTCGAACACGGGGTATATCTTTTAGGTTTATATAGGAAACTTACTATCTTGATTATCATTCATATCTAAGGATAATAAATCCAACTATGAAATAAAGTTTCAAAAGTTTACCACGGATTTTTAAAGATATGACCCATATATAATCGTAACATATTTATCCATGATATGGAATGGAGGAATATAACGGAAAATGTAAAAACTCGTCTTATAAAACCAACTTCTCTTTTACATATCATATATTCTAACAAAAGAACCTTTTGGTAGAAAAAAGCCGAGAATATAATATTTCTAGAGAACTTGGGAATTTTCCTTACTCTTTCTTCAAACTTGCGAGTTATATTCAATTGATAATCATCATTATCATAGAAGATAACAGATTTTCCAAAAATATATACTTTATCAAGTATATTCTTTTCCAAAAATTAACACAATTTAATTCATAATCATTTGTGAGAAAACCAAGAAATATGGATTTTTTACTTCTCAGAAATAAGTATTAAACGACAATATTTGATGAAAACACAACTTTTATTTATTAACAACTTGTCTGTTTATACTTACAAGACAAGCTTCATCGTTAACATAAAAGTAAAGACATAAAGTTGAAAGTATTTACAAATTAATAGCCTAACGTCTTCATCTCTCCCTCTTAAGTTCTTTGATGGCATCAAAAAGACTTCGTATGTTGGCTCGATGTCTAATTTGAATGTCCTCAACGATTAGTTCTAGAGTAGAAATCTTCAGTCGAGCTTGAACAATTTCTTCATCGTGTATCATTTGTCTTCTCCACAACTTAGCCTTAATTTCTTCTAAATCTTCTTTTAACTTCTCAAAATCTCGTTGTATAATTCTTCGACCTTTCCTAAGCCCTTCAACTTTATTTTCAAGATCTTCAATACGCTCGGGAGGAAGTTCTTTAATATAGGGTAGGACATCTTTAATTTTTTGTTCATAGGTATTTTTAGGTAAGTTTTCCGACATAGGTGAGGGTATATTAATAGGGTAAGGTGATGGAAAATTTTGGTGTTCAGGTGTAATGTCTATTTCTTCATTATATGCTTGTGTAACTTTGCATATAGGGGTCATTATCAAAAGGTAAAACGGCTTTGGGATTTTCTTATCTTTGGGTGTATTTGAAGTATCATAAGGATTATTTATCGGGAGATTGGAAATATACTTTGGGAAATTACAGGAACACTTGCAGAACGCTCATCTTGAGAATCCGATAAGATGATAATAGGAGGAAGATAGGAATACATATTTCTGGAGACGTCAAAAAATCTTAACTTATTATGTATATTTAAAAATAATATTACTTACTTATAAGTATAATCTTTATAATTATACATAAACATGGTATCCTTATACATTGTTCTTGAGAGTATCAATTATAGACATTTACATCACTCTTGTAGCAACACTAGCTTTTTGCACGGAGGACTTTCTTGAAATTATTTTAAAAGTAGTTATAATCAAGATTTTATTTCTTGTTCTCTATAACCATGGCTCTGAGTACCAATCTGTAACACCCCCATTTTACCTTTACGCATCGGAACATTGATCTGGGGTATTACTTAATAGAACACAAGTCCTAATGATAGAAAACAACTCAAAAGAGTGATTAAATCAACTTTCTTTATATATCATTAAAAATTCAGAGTTTTATAATATGAGGTTCCTAAAAATCTATAATAATTTCAAGCTTGTGCCTCCTCATGCCATCCTCATGCTGTTCCATACTATCAATCACAGTTTCCTTAAATATATGCTTAAAGTCAACACAATGATTGAGTGAATTCATAGGTTTAAATATATTTTGAGTACAAGTATGTCATATGAGCTATAGTGTTATACGCCCACATAAAATAATCATCATACTACACTATTCTCATGCACCGCTACTTGACATACAAAAACCAACAAATTGCCCTTATGCAGGCAGTTTGCCAAACTCCTGAGTACATCAAAATAAAGTGTATCCGTTAGCCTAGGTCAGAGCCATCAGCATTCTAGCAAGTGAGACTTGCCCAGATAGGGGATGTCAGTCCCCAAATAGTACTATTAACAATATTTGCCTTCATTCCAACGAAATAATCAACGGTCACGATTGAAAAGGGACTTAACGGAAACAAGTAAACATAGTGTCGGTAATCATACCATACAACATTTAAAAGCACTTGTATTCCAGTTTTAGCATATATCACCCTCACGGGTTTTCATTTCATTTAGAAAGCATTTAAAAGTGAGGATATGAACTCACCTTATGTCCATAGAATCCGAGCTATAATATATTTCATTCACAGATAAACAGCTTGGTCATACAAACCACAACTTGGTCTCACACAAACCTAGATTAACACATTGTGTATAGTATCAAGTCTTTGATCTTTAGTTCAATATTCTTAAGTATTGGTTATATATTCTTTATTTAATATTTGGTTGCAATTCTAGGATCATTGTTCGGGCCATCATACTTGGAAGCCATTCTATAAACGTTTGAGGAGCGAAGGCACTTTAAATCGTAAACCCAACCACCTAGTCAGAACGTAATATCGAGATGGAATATTTTTGTACAAATATCCCTACTAACATGATACTTTTATTACTTCCTCATATTTATAATTAATCTTCTTTAGTTTCAAAGTTGGCAAAAATAGCCATTTTTGTTAAATTTTGGCATAATTACACTTTTAACCCCTAAAGTATATAGTTTCATTATTTAAAATTTAAACCATCAGTATTTAACCTTAGGGTCTCAAACTTTACAATATTTATTATTATATATTTAAATTTTACAAAATGACAGTTTTGGCCCAAAATGTTAAATAGTTTTTCAAAAATGACAGTTTTAGTCCCTATACTTGTAAAAATCACATAACAACCTCAAAAATAGACCAAATAATCTAGGATTTTAAAACAAAGTTTCAAAACATGTTTATAATCATAATAAAAACATTTCTCCAGAATTATAGCTTTTGAAATAGGTTTTTGCTTATTATTTCATGTAAATTACAAAACTAGGGTTTTAAGACATCTTTAGCTTATAACTTTCATTTAAAATGATCAAATAATGTAATTTATTTTAGATTATATTTCTAACATTATTTTGGCATTATAACAAGTGTAAGAATTCATTATAACAAGATCAAAGCATAGCTAACATAGAAATTACCTAGGTAGTTCCAACAGGGCTCCTTATGGCTTCCTATGAACACTACTTGCTATCAAAGCTTCAAGAGTTTAAATTACTTCCTTATATACATGGTTTTTTGTCTTATGGGATGTCATAGGATGTATATAGAAGTGAGTATGAAGAATGGGTAGGAGGTTAAGAGAAAACGGGGTGCAAGTTTCATACTATGTGTTTCGTCCATATTTATAGTTTTTCCAACCCTTAGGCTCCAAGGAATGCTTTTAAACGTGTAATAAATCCAACTTAGTTACTAAGGGAGGCTAGAAGAGATCTATGAAAGTTTATAGAAGCTACATTCAAACAAATTAATGGTTTGTGGCTAGAAATGGTCACAGCAAGATAGAAATGAAATCAATGATGTGTAGCACACAAGTAGGTGATGCACCTTATTGTCACCATATGTAAAATATCCTACAACATCCTAAATATCTGATTTTCAAACTTGGAATGAGAGGGAAAGGTTTGAAATGGGTTTTGAGGAAAATGTGAAACCACGTATAATCTAGGGCTTTTAACTTTATACTTTGTGATTTTGGTGATTAAAGGTTTAGGAATGTGATTATTGATGGATTAGTGTTTATTTAGGGTATTTAAATTGTAATTAAGAAGTTTGGGTCTTTGGATTGATGTTTAACAAAGGTTTGATGTAAAAATAGGAAGAAAACCTAGGCGGGTTAGGGTTTCTAATGATTTATGGTTAAGTCTTAGTAAAAGTGATTATCCTTCAATTAGATACTGATGTAAACTCAATTTATACATCCTACATTGTCCTTATTGTGTTCATGAAGTCTCTACATTGGTTTTACTAAGTTATTATAAGTAAACATGTCTAAAGGGTGAAAATACCCATTTTGACCTAATTTATAAGCCATGCATTAAAATGTTGTACCTTGTGCTTTAAGGTACTTGTACATTGTATTAATATAATCTTATAACCTTAATATAATGCTACAAGTGTTTGTAAACTTGTCCTAAAATACTAGGTAGTGATTCTATGTATATTTCTTAATATAAGGTTGTAGAGGTCATTAAGCCTAGTGACTTTCTATCTTGGATAATTAGGGTTTATATCATAATTTAGAATTATTATAAGTCCTATATAGTATGTTTATGACTTCTAGGGATTCTACATTCTTAGTTTAAGGGTTTGTATAGGTTGATCATATTCTAGGGATAATTATAGGAGCTTAAGATCCTATACTTTGATAACTTGTACCTTATGCTTTATGAACTTGTAACTTAACTTGAAGTAAATGTATAGTCTTAATATGATACATAGTTGAGTTTTATAATTAGTTCAAAATATTAGACTCTAATTCTTTGTGAAATATATTTTATATGCTAATCTTAGTCATTAGGTCTTAACTTGTAATTTGCTTTGGATTAGTGAAGATTAGTATTTTGTGATCATATACCTATTATTTATATGTTAGATTATAATTAGTATATTGTATTTGACACTTGTACATCGATATTATGTAGTTATATTGCTTGAAACACTGTTTACCAAGGGTTTTTAGGTGGCGATCTAGACTATTATGTACATTTACTTATACTTAGCTTTGTATAGTTTGTTCTTACCATTCTTAGGTATTATTATATCATCAAAGTATAGTTTACAACTTTTTTATAATCCATAATGACTTATTCACATGTAATTTCCATTCATAGTTTACCATTCTTGAGTTTACAACTCATTTAAAGGGATTCTAGGGTTTCTAAGGGAATTTATGGCATCATAGTTATATTTGAGGTGTTCTAATCAATCTTGAACTTATTAGATAACTTTTGGTACTTTAGAATTGATATATACATTATGTTTCCAACATATAGGAATATGTTGAAGTGGTTGTTCAGGTTGTGAGAAACAGTTCATCTTACCAAATAAGACATAAAAAGCAAAAATTTCAAGTCAAATTTTCATACTCATATAATCATAGCACATAGCATAGATGTGAAATTTATGGGTTGTCACAGGTAAACACCTAGACCTTTTAGTTGATGACTTGAAATATTGTGCAATTATATAATATTCAAAATATATATTGGTGCATTTGTAGGTGGCCGAGAACATATCTACGCCAATACCACAACAAAAAGATGCATTACCAAAAGCTGTTCAAAAAGTCGATGTTGCTGAAGTGGCTATTATGCAAACGCCAATACAAAAACAAGCATTCACGATTGCTCAAAAAGCTGCTAGAACAACTGTTCAAAAATCCGTTGCTGAAGTATCCTAAAATAAACGCAAAAAAAAAGCATTTACGGCTGTTCAAAAAGCGACTAGAACAGCTACTCAAAAAGCTGCTAGAACAGGCGTTCATTAAGAGCATTTTCCTTTTACAACGAGTACTATCCTAACTGTTTATTATAGAATATGTAAATGAAAATTTCATACTTAACTGATCCAATAAGTAAGCTTAACTAAAATAAGCCAATATATTCTATATTTTCTTTCTAGAAATTTTGTTTTCTGTTATAGCTCTCAACAATAACTTGTATCCCTTTTTTTATATGCAGATCTCTTGACATGGCAATTGTATGTTCTCTAGGAAGGAATCAGACTGAAGACACTATTGAAAAGTGACATCAAATATGTCCGATTTGATCAAGATTAATAATAGGTGGTTGTTGATTATGTCCTTGTTTTTTATTTGAGGTATTTGAATGTTCAAGTATTTAAGCTAAGATGATATGTACGAACTACTTTGTTTGTAGAACGCATTTTGAAAACGTACGTTTAGTGCTAGAACTCGTTATCATCCAAGTTTAATATATGTATGGACCTTTATGGTTTATTAGTTAAGTTTCTTGATTAAAAGGTATTTGCGTTTTTTATTTCTGAAAACTGTCCGTGTTAGTGTACTGCTGAAAACAGGAAACTACTAGAATAATGTGCTTTTATGTCGCCGGAAATAGAAAGTTTTATCAAAATACTTTTTTTAAAAAGACAATCCAGACCGGTTTATTAATAGAAACCAGTCTCTTTATATAACCAAGACCATATACACTTAAACCAGGTCTGGATATTGATATTCAGACCGGGTATGAGGCTGGAAACCACACTTAATTGTATTAAGCCAGTCCGGTTATATAACCGGTCTCGATTTGATTTCACATGAAGAGCCAGACATGACAGGACTATGAAAAACCGGTCTCGATGGATTCTACAACAGGTCTAGGATGTTTTTTTTCTAGTAGTGGTAACTTATTACAAAAGTATTTTTCTAACATGTGCCCTCAAGCATCACATATTAAGCCATGTTTATTAATCTCTAAGTTTCTTTTTATATCTAAAAATATATACAAATCACATTAATATACTCAAAATTCGTCATAAATAACATTTTATATTTAATAAGCCAAAATTTAATGAATGGTTCAATTGTTGATGATAATGATTTCAATGTTAGTAATACTCTTATCATTCAAAATATTTTTTGTGTTCAAGATGTTTTGTTTAATCGTATTTTATTTCATACACACAATTATTTTGTAATAACGCGTGGGTAAGAAAAATTTGATTATGAAGTTCAACCAATATCTACTTAGATTATTATGAAAATTATGAAATGTAGAGTATATGATTATAACTTTTTTTTCCGATTATTATATATATTTTAATTTTTATGAACACGATATTTTGAACGACTCATGCAACAATACAACAATAATCTTTAATATTTAATTTGATAAGTTTTTTTTATCAAATATTTGATATACTAACATTGACTACAAGTTATCTAATATAACCCTCTCTAAGTTTAGATAAAATGTTCTAAAAAACTTTTGTGCAACGTAGAAAATTTATATCAATGATTTTTTAAAGTAACATTTATAGACATTAATGTGATTATGTGAAACGAAAATAATGTCTTAAAATGATTTTTTAGCATTGAACACCTACAGTGTTTTTAAAAAATTATATTCGTCGAGAAAAGTTTAATATACGTCTAATATTTCGTATATATCAAATGAACTCATTTTAATTATTTTTGTTGTTATCTAATTAAAATTTTCACTTGCATTTTTTCAAATAAGTATAAATATTTTATAAATCATTAATTGTTACACAAAACGAAACATAAAATCGTGAGGACGAGAATTAAACTATCTTTTTAAAAATAACACTTCTATGTACTTTCGACAAATTATTTTTATTCTTTTTAAACCACGTCTGGAAAAATCATATGTGTTTTTTCTCACAGATCACTTGTGATTTTACATTATTATATGAAATAACATATGATTCGTAATACAAATAATATATAATTTTTCCAAATATGAGTGAAAAATGAATCAAGTTAAATCGCTGAATGGATACTAATGTTCCTATCTGACCCAAAGATAAAAAAAAAATCATAATGATTATGTATTTTTTAGCGTATGACAATTTACTATTTGCATAATAATTTATTTTTTAAAAATGAGAAAAGAAAGACTTTTTATTTTTAGTAAAAAATAAATGATTTTAATTTATTCATGAGCTCATTATAGCCAGCACCAATTTCTACCAACATATCAATTTTTTTTAATAATTAAACCGGTATAAACAAAAGTTGAATATACAACATTTTTTAGCATATATTTAAACAAGTAATCTAAACAATTCATTTTTATATATTTAACAAAAAACTTACTTTCATTTAAAAAAAATAGAAATCCCATAAACCATTAATCGTTACGCAAAACGAAAAATACTATTGCGAAAAGAATTAAATCATATTTTTATCGAGTGACACATGTATACACTTTCGACGAATTTTTTTTGTCAGATATAATTATTTATGATTCGTATCACGAATCATATATGATAATCTGAAAACATAAATGATTTGTATCACGAATCGTATATAATCTTTTGGAATCATTTATGATATTTTGAAATCATATAGTATGATTTTTTCAGACAAAAGAAAAATTCGTCGAAAATTTATACATGTGCATTCGATAGAAAAATAATTTGATTATCGTTGCAATTGTATACTTTTTATCGTTTGACGATTTATTATTTGTGAGATATTTAATTTTTTTAAAAAGAAGTGAAACGTGGGTTTTGAAAAGTAGATGAATATAATAAGTTGATTAAATACATATGTTAAACTAAAGTTTTACATTAATCTCAACCATTATTTTTTTTCCTTTTTTGAACTAAATCAGCATATCAAATCACTCTACAATCTAATCTAATAGGAAAATAATTTGGGTGATATATGTGTGGGCTTAACCGGGCCCAACAATATCCAAGGGCCTCGTACACTTTTTTTCTATGAACTTTTTTAGCACCTGTTTAAATTCTAATTTTTTTACGTGCCAAACTAAACTTGAGCTAGTTTAATTTAGAGAAATGTAATAATAAGAACAAAAGTGAAGCTCTCACTAGGCTGATCATATTGAACTGCTGAACGAACCGAACCGGAAAATTTGACAGATCAAAATGGACTGAACGTGTTATTACATTCGATTTTTGATTCGGTTTTGTTCGATCTTAAAAAAGCCTAACGATTATGTTTTGTAGAATCGGATCAAAGACTCGAACCGGACTGGACTATTTTATTTCGGTTCTCTATCCGACGTCTTTGAAAAATATGGTTTTTGTAAAACCCGTATTTTAATGTCACGAATATTAAATACGCAGTGTTAATTTTTTTTATAAACTACATATAGTTATTCGGAAAAATAAATATTACGAATGTATTTATTAAAATACCGAAAAGATAATTGCGTGTTCAGAAAAATAAGCGCGAGAATTAAAAACGAGCGTACGTAATTAAATTTAAATGTCGATATTGAAAAAAATATATATGCAATAAAAGGGCCAGGTTTTAAATAACAAAAAGGAGGAATTGTGGGCTTGAGCCCAACCTAAAAACCAAAAGAAAAAAAAAAGAAGGCACGGGGTCTCCCCTTTCCACAAACCGCGAACAAAAAAAAAAGGAATTAGGGTTTCCTTTGGGTTGCAGCCGTCGGCAGAGAAAGGAAAGAAAAGAGGATCAGTGGTTTTGAGCCTTGATTCGGGTTCTTGCCGTTGTTAATTCCCCAAATACAAATAGCGGTATTTCATCTTCTTCCTTATATTTTTATATATATGTATTACGAATTTATTAAAGTTGATTCAAGAACACGTGTCGGGTTGTATGGCTGCACGAAAACCGAGACCATTATGGTCTCGGTATGACTTCTGTTGGTCGGCCGCAAAACCCATAACCCACCAGGGGTGTTTGAATAGCAGCAGGGGATCGGAATTGGTTGAGTACACAAAAATCGAGATCCTCATGGCTCTTGGTGTGTTATTGTTGTGATGTCGGCTACCCAGCCGTGACCACCAGGTCGTCTTGGTGGTGTTTGGTGCGATCAGTCGCGAGCCAAACAATGACAGTGGGAAAATCGCAGCAAAAGGGGTGTTTTGGATTAACAGGCAGTAAGGGGGCGTTTGGGACTGTAAGCAGTAGGAACTATATAACAATCAGTGGGAACCCTAAACAAACAGTGGGAACTATAGGACAAACAGTGGGAACTTATAAACAAGCAGTGGGAACCAAGGGAAAACAAAAACAGTGGTAACCACTGGGTGACGTCAGCCGCAAGGGTGTCCGGTTTGGTTAACCGAAACATGGGTGTCTCGGGGAAGATTTTTAGCACGGGTTTCGGGATAACTAGTAATTGTAAACGCGAGAAAATGTTTATAGTAATTAAATCATGTTATAAGGTATTTTATAAATAGATTAATTAAATTGTTAAATTTTATTAATTTAATTTGTAAAATTTAATCGATATTGTTTTACCTTTTTATTTATTTTGAAACATGTGATTTAATTAATATTTTCAAGGAAACGAATTTAGAAACTTTCAAATTATATCAGATTACTATTTATAGTAATAATAATTATCTCAGAGTTTGCTCATTATACAGTATTCAGGTATACAGAAAATACGTTAATCAGTAATATTATCGAATAGTCAGATTTTATCAGTTTATACACAAACAATAATACAAATAAAATCGAACTAGGAACAGTTAAAGATCAGTAAAAATAAACCGATATCAGTCAACTCATTTCACGTCATTTATTTATGTAGTAACCATGAAGTCGGAGTAGATCTTTCAACTTTTATTCTTATTTCATTACTGGACACGAGGTACGGATTTTCCGTCCTTTCAGCAAGGACTTCCTTTTATGCAAGATTAGGATTCCCCGTCTGCAGCCAAATGTTTTCCCCGTATGTGTTTAAGTTTATCAGAAATCATGTTAAAAACGAAATAAGTTGCCTGAGCATTATATACAAGCACGACCAGTTTATGTACTAGTTACGGAGGTACCGTAACCACGGCACTAGAGGCACCGGTGTCGTGACTCACATGCAGGAGAGTGATATCCTGCATCGTCCCACTCATGTTCACGTTGGCCATTTTTATATGTATGTTTAGTGGGACGTATGGATGCATCCTAGGCTTATAAGTGTTACAAGTTATCAGGGTGAATGTGATGTGTGCTCTACATCCTTCACATTGGAGCTGATCCCTCCACCCAGCACAGTTATTTAGAGGTCACCCCTCTACAGCATGACGAGGCCACCCCTCCAGTTATTCATGCACGGTTGTTACAGCACGTGACCTATATAAGCTCTGGCAATTAAAATACAGTAAATGCATGTTTTCAGATTTAACAGATAGCAGTTCAGCTTTATTATTGATAAATCAGACTTTATAGATTATACACAGATTTCCGCTGCAACTTTACTTATCAGTCTTACAGCTCCAGTATTTCATCGTCTGTTTCATTTCATTAATTCCTTATCATGCTTTATATCCGTTCACTGAGCGTTATGCTCAGCCGTAGTTCCCTTTCATGTTCTAACGGCAGGTACACCAGGACGCTCTTAGGATTCTGAGAGCATGTGCATTTGGATGGAAGCTATCCAGACTTCTTACTTTATGTACTTACATTATTCTACTTATTTGGACATTGGTTAGTCCTTTCCTTCAGTATTTTTACTTTTCATGTTTTGGGCTTATGTTTGGATTGCCGATGTTTGATTTCTGTATTTCCGTTAAGGTCGGTTAATGTTTTAGGACATTTACCTTATGCTTTGATGACACGCCATAAATACACGTAACGGTCCACTTATCCAAGTGGGGTGTTACAATTATGGTATCAGAGCGCAAGGTTCGACCTGTTGGCTCTAAAACTTGACCTGTGACTAGTGGGTAGTCACCAAGAACTCCCGGATTTTGGCGTTGTTATCTTCATGTTTCTCATGCATTTATCAGTCAGTTTTCTTCATTTATCAGACTGTTTCCTTAAAGTTTTTGACTAAGTAAAAGGTTGGTACATGACTGGCCATATTTAGTCGCATGTGCTTTTCTGCGAATTTTGTTTCGGTGAACCGACCCATAGGCGTTCACCCTTGTCCGTTCAGATTTTGTATTGGTAAACCGACCATATGCGTTTACCCTTACTGATGACAGATTCATGTTTTCAGTCAAGTATTACTTGGCGAACCAGCCATAAACGTTCACCATTGTTCAGGTCAAATTTTGTGCTATTCAGCCGAAGGTTGTTTTGTGAACCGATTCATAGTTGTTCACCTTGTCATATCATGACATTTTATAAAATATTGACAAGTATGGATTGGACTATAGCCAACCATATTTAGTCCCACATTATAAATTTCTATACTTGGCAGTTCTAATGAAAGTTTGACAAATATGGATCGAACCAGAATCGCCCATACTTAGTCACATGTTTTCTTCCTTGGATTCTATGGATTGAACCATAGCCATCCACATCAGTTGATTTTAAACCTCAGTTGATTAGACTTTTTTTATGTTCTTTGTAACAGTTAAATTTTCATACCCTCACGTTGATGACGTCTTCATGTTGATTCAGTTTCATGTCTACTTACGAGGGTTTTATGTTCAGTAGAATGATAATGTTTCATGCTAATGTACAGAAGGATTACAGTAAGATCCCGTTTCATGATAAATCATATTTGACCTTCATCAGTCATGTCTTTATGCTGACCATTCGTGAAATTCCGTTTAATCATATTCTTGAACCTCTATACAACCAGCATTAAGTCTACGCAGGAATTACCAGGATATCATGTACTCATTTCAGTTCAGTTACTACCGTACCCCATGTACAATGTCTCAGATATGCTCCATGTACCCCATGTATAGTATTCCATACGTACCCCATGTACAATGTCTCAGATATGCTCCATGTGTAGTATTCATTTTGTACTTCATGTACAGTAGTCCAGGCATACTCCATATACCCTACTCCATGGATATTGTTAATCGATCCTCAATCATAGCGGCGTCTCCACTTGTCGATATTCTACCAGGTGCTGATGCTGCTCTTGAACTGAAGATTTTACCAGATGCCGATCCTGCTAACACTTTGAAGATCTCACAAATGCGGATGCTGCTGATACTTTGGAGATTTCTCAAGATACTGATGCCGTTTATAATATGAAGACTCTGCAAACAAGGACGAAAACTATAAACTAGAAATTCCTGATAAGAATAAATTTCAACCATCAGACACTACCATTCTATTCCATACTTTTACTTTCTCAGTTAGATGTCACACGTTACTCAGCTAATCTTTCAGTCAGAATAGTTGCATGAATCACGGTCATGATAATGACCGTAAATTGACAGACAAAGCAGCATTGACAACCACCATGCTTATAATTAATCAGTCAGTAACATCGGGACTCCGGCACGGACGTGACCAGAAGTACAGGGTGGGTCAGTAGTCTAACCGGTTCGTCAATCCTAGCAGTTACCAAAATTCTTAACCTTATTCAGACTCACCATTAAAATACATGTCCAGACAACAGTTAAGACACATGTCTCAAGTATCATTTCGGAAGACATTTATCAGGACACCAGTCATGATATACGTCATACAAATATCTTCTCAAACAACGAGTCAGAACTCATAACTCCGTATATTTCTAAACCAGGCCCTCAATGATTCAGGGCACCCTCCAAGGGGGATACACTCGTTCTATTATGCCACACATAAATCAGATCATTTGAAAAATTTAGTCACCACCACTGGAGTGTTATTCAGGTTAAACACGCAGTGTTCACTCCACGTTCAGTGAAAAGTCGCCATGTTTACTTCACGTATTCCTATGTCAGCTTTATCTTAAATCAGGTAGTCACCTGCCTCTCAGCCAGAAAGGACCCAACAGTATCACCATATTTATTAAGTTTTATTTTCAGTTAACGACGAGATCCGTCCTACCTACCCTGAACATATTCAGTTTACTCCTGCCAGAAAAATCAGTACAATTGTTCTAGCTTTACGAGCACGTGAATTATTATCCTATAGCTGCAAAGACTTTCTAGCCACCAGTTAAAATCCACTTCTGAAGTTCTTAAAATTTATGATCAACAGATATTTCAGCATTTACAGAAGTAATTAAGAAGGTGTTCCAGAAATTCCTTCCTAACCACGAGATAAAATTTAACATCAAGCTTGTCTCAATAATAGAACCTGTTTTCAAAACTCTTTATTCCAGGGCTTCAGCTAAGTTAAAAGAGTTGTAGAAATTGTTGCAAGAGTTATCGGAATGAGGTTTTATTCGCCCTAGCGCACCAGCATGAGGTGTACCGTTTCTGTCTATCAGGAAGACGGCAGGTAACATGAGATCATGTATCGACCACCGATATTTTGACAAGATCATCATTTAATCGATGTTTATTTCGCGAATAGCAGGTTTATCTGATCTGCTATGACTTCTTATATATTTTCCAGAACAATTCATGATCATGTCACCATTAGTGGTGAGCGAGACATATTATAGTCACCCTAAGAAAATTTTGAATTATACTTCTGAGCTCCCTAATGCTCCAGCTATAGTATGAAATTTATGAATAATTTTTTTTTATGACTTCGCAGACAAAATCGTCAGTATGTACTTTGATAACATTTTGATCTTCTGAATTCTAGAGAGGTACAAGATAATCATCTTCTCTCAGTTGTATAGATTCTCTGATAGGAGAAAAGTTATATACGCAGCTTTCTAGATATGAATCCCAGTAGAACAAGGTGGCATTTCGGGACCACACTATTTCAGCAGAAAGGAATTTCAGACAATCCTACGAAGGTGAAGGCCATCACCAGATGGTCACGACCAACGCCGATGAACGAAGTACAAAATTTCTAGAATTCAGTTTGGCTACTACCGCAGAAATCCCCGAAAATCCTCACGATTAGCCTTCTATGACTAAGCTTACGTATAAAGAAGGGAACCTACACCGAATTATGTATACTTCTCCGTGAATATTCACTCAGGTTCCACCATAACGTACTAAAATTCCAGAAAGAATTTTGATAAACACAGTATAACACGTTGAGGCAGCTATGTTCATATCTAATGCCTGCCATTCCAGCAGGTTTAAGATAGAACACCGTCATGCTATCAAGTGATTACTACCAGTAGAAATTTTGGACCGAAAGGAGACAAGACTCCATGGAGATTGTTACCAGTTTACCACAGACTCAGAAAAAAAAAATATGATACTATCTAAGTCATCGTCAACCATGTAATCAACCTGCGCGTTTTCTTCCATCCGCAGTAGTGGACCTGCAGAAAATTTATTAGTAAATTGTACGAATTCAAGGTATTCCATCGACCATCACATCAGACAGAATTCATGTTCACGAACATGTGTATGTTTACGTTCACTTACGTTCACGTTTATTTTCACTTTCACGTTTACGTCTCATTCACAGTAAGATGCTGTTTCAGTTCATCTTTTATGCTATCACGTGATTTAAGCTCACATTTGTGTTCATAACATTGTTCACGTTCAAGTTCGTATGCCATTTCACGATACACGTTTCTTAGTTTATTACCGAATACGGTTACAGATAGCTTGAGAAATCAGACTCAAGTTTAGCACAACTATTCCATAACCAGGCAGGCGTTTCACATCTCAGGCCGTATCGTTTGGCATTCATTCCTCAGTTAGCATACGTTCATGATATGTTCTAGTATCACGTTCACAGTATGTTTCAGGTATCATGTTTACGATATACTTCATGCACAACGTTCATTATATAATCGTGAACCACGTTCACAATTGCTCACGTAGCACGTTCACAATTGTTCACGTAGTTCGTCCCTATATGTTTTCAACAGCTTGCTCAGAGATACAAATGTTATCCTCTTAGGATATGGTACGTACCGGTTCACGTATACTACATGCTATAGCATATTCATTTTATCAGATTCAGAAAATCCATCTTAAGTGTGGATCCAGAAACTATTTCAGCAGTTAACAAGACAGGGTGATCAGGACCAAGATTTTCATTGCGTTTAGACCTTTGAAGGAGTCGTTTCGAGCGAGAAGCCACTCGAAACGGAGGAGTCCATCTGGACCTCTCATTCATTTTCCTTTAATAAATCCAGTTAAGTCCTTTTAGTCATGTCACGTTCCATATTTCCTTCAGCCATGTTACGTTACATCATCACATCAGTCATGTCATGTTTACACCTATCAGCAACATTATGTCTTAATTAGAAGACGCATTATCCTTCAGCTTATTTGTCTTCTCAGTGTAAGTGTTCTTTCAGTTCTTATAACTGTTCGGTTTTTCTTTACATTTAATTCGAGGACGAATTTTTTTTTTAGATGGGAAGAATTGTAAAACCCGGTATAGTCGTATCTTTAATTCGGGGACGAATTATTTCTTTTAGAGGGGAAGAATTGTAAAACCCGTATTTTAATGTCACGAATATTAAATACGCAGTGTTAATTTTTTTTATAAACTACATATAGTTATTCAGAAAAATAAATATTACGAATGTATTTATTAAAATACCGAAAAGATAATTGCGTGTTCAGAAAAATAAGCGCGAGAATTAAAAACGAGCGTACGTAATTAAATTTAAATGTCGATATTGAAAAAAATATATATGCAATAAAAGGGCCAGGTTTTAAATAACAAAAAGGAGGAATTGTGGGCTTGAGCCCAACCCAAAAACCAAAAGAAAAAAAACAGAAGGCACGGGGTCTCCCCTTTCCACAAACCGCGAACAAAAAAAAAGGAATTAGGGTTTCCTTTGGGTTGCAGCCGTCGGCAGAGAAAGGAAAGAAAAGAGGATCAGTGGTTTTGAGCCTTGATTCGGGTTCTTGCCGTTGTTAATTCCCCAAATACAAATAGCGGTATATCATCTCCTTCCTTATATTTTTATATATATGTATTACGAATTTATTAAAGTTGATTCAAGAACACGTGTCGGGTTGTATGGCTGCACGAAAACCGAGACCATTTTATGGTCTCGGTATGACTTCTGTTGGTCGGCCGCAAAACCCATAACCCACCAGGGGTGTTTGAATAGCAGCAGGGGATCGGGATTGGTTGAGTACACAAAATCGAGAGCCTCATGGCTCTTGGTGTGTTATTGTTGTGATGTCGGCTACCCAGCCGTGACCACCAGGTCGTCTTGGTAGTGTTTGGTGCGATCAGTCGCGAGCCAAACAATGACAGTGGGAAAATCGCAGCAAAAGGGGTGTTTGGGATTAACAGGCAGTAAGGGGGCGTTTGGGACTGTAAGCAGTAGGAACTATATAACAATCAGTGGGAACCCTAAACAAACAGTGGGAACTATAGGACAAACAGTGGGAACTTATAAACAAGCAGTGGGAACCAAGGGAAAACAAAAACAGTGGTAACCACTGGGTGACGTCAGCCGCAAGGGTGTCCGGTTTGGTTAACCGAGACATGGGTGTCTCGGGGAAGATTTTTAGAACGGGTTTTCGGGATAACTAGTAATTGTAAACGCGAGAAAATGTTTATAGTAATTAAATCATGTTATAAGGTATTTTATAATAGATTAATTAAATTGTTAAATTTTATTAATTTAATTTGTAAAAATTTAATCGATATTGTTTTACCTTTTTATTTATTTTGAAACATGTGATTTAATTAATATTTTCAAGGAAACGAATTTAGAAACTTTCAAATTATATCAGATTACTATTTATAGTAATAATAATTATCTCAGAGTTTGCTCATTATACAGTATTCAGGTATACAGAAAATACATTAATCAGTAATATTATCGAATAGTCAGATTTTATCAGTTTATACACAAACAATAATACAAATAAAATCGAACTAGGAACAGTTAAAGATCAGTAAAAATAAACCGATATCAATCAACTCATTTCACGTCATTTATTTATGTAGTAACCATGAAGTCGGAGTAGATCTTTCAGCTTTTATTCTTATTTCATTACTGGACACGAGGTACGGATTTTCCGTCCTTTCAGCAAGGACTTCCTTTTATGCTAGATTAGGATTCCCCGTCTGCAGCCAAATGTTTTTCCCCGTATGTGTTTAAGTTTATCAGAAATCATGTTAAAAACGAAATAAGTTGCCTGAGCATTATATACAAGCACGACCAGTTTATGTACTAGTTACGGAGGTACCGTAACCACGGCACTAGAGGCACCGGTGTCGTGACTCACATGCAGGAGAGTGATATCCTGCATCGTCCCACTCATGTTCACGTTGGCCATTTTTATATGTATGTTTAGTGGGGCGTATGGATGCATCCTAGGCTTATAAGTGTTACAAGTTATCAGGGTGAATGTGATGTGTGCTCTACATCCTTCACATTGGAGCTGATCCCTCCACCCAGCACAGTTATTTAGAGGTCACCCCTCTACAGCATGACGAGGCCACCCCTCCAGTTATTCATGCACGGTTGTTACAGCATGTGACCTATATAAGCTCTGGCAATTAAAATACAGTAAATGCATGTTTTCAGATTTAACAGATAACAGTTCAGCTTTATTATTGATAAATCAGACTTTATAGATTATACAAAGATTTCCGTTGCAACTTTACTTATCAGTCTTACAGCTCCAGTATTTCATCGTCTGTTTCATTTCAGTAATTCCTTATCATGCTTTATATCCGTTCACTGAGCGTTATGCTCAGCCGTAGTTCCCTTTCATGTTCTAACGGCAGGTACACCAGGACGCTCTTAGGATTCTAAGAGCATGTGCATTTGGATGGAAGCTATCCAGACTTCTTACTTTATGTACTTACATTATTCTACTTATTTGGACATTGGTTAGTCCTTTCCTTCAGTATTTTTACTTTTCATGTTTTGGGCTTATGTTTGGATTGCCGATGTTTGATTCCGGTATTTCCGTTAAGGTCGGTTAATGTTTTAGGACATTTACCTTATGCTTTGATGACACGCCATAAATACACGTAACGGTCCATTTATCCAAGTGGGGTGTTACAGTTTTAGTCCCATCCGATCTTCGCTGGTCAAGTCTGACTTTCGAAACACACGAGCACTACTAGCTGCTCTATATAAATCTATCTAGCAAATGTTTGACTTGAACCCATAATTTTTGGATGGTTAAAACTAAATTTTGAATCTATAAATGAAACAATATATGCTTGATATTATGTTGCATTCTGTTTATGATCTGTATAATTTACGATTCAAGAATAGGGTTATTGTGGAATTCTTTTTGAAAAACTAATTAAATATTGTTATTAATAATTTGTATGGATGTCTAGTATAAGGCTCATTGCCTATATAATGATTAGAGTTTACCTTAATATTTGTCTTATAAATATAAAATTATTACCACAATGTTTAATGTTACAGTGAAAATTATCTTATGACTTGAACTCATGATAAGTGTTCAGATCTTTTAGGTTAACGTAGAGTGGTCATGGTCTTATTATTGATTTATGAATAAAATGTTTTTCTGCTATGTAAAATAAGATCGCAAATCTCATAAATATGAATATTAAAATTACGATAATAATTATTTCTTTGTTGATTATCTTTCGTATATAAGAATACACCTTTCGTTATTTTTATTATTCTTTAAAAATAGTCTATTCTGATATATATATATATATATATATATATATATATATATATATATATATATATATATATATATATATATATATATATATATATATATATATATATATATATATATATATATATATATATTGAGGTTCTTGTAAAATAGTGCTTAAAATAAGTTAGTGTAGGAAGTTATGTATTATGTGTATGTTCATCTATATTTATCTATAAAAATGTTACTCGTAGCAAGGTACCGCGTTTCTTTGTATATTATGTATCAAAAAGTTAATCACGTCGAGAAACGATGTATCTTTGTAGATCATGTATCAAAATGTTACTCGTAGCGAGCTATCGTGTATCTTTGTATTATGTATCAAAAAGTTACTCGGGACGAGCATCACCAGTTCCTTTCATGTTATTTACAACATGACATTGACTAGAGTTCATCAAATGACATCATATACTAATACATCAAACGATTCACGTTACTTCCTATACTTCCTACGTTAACAACTATCCTACGTTATATATATATATATATATATATATATATATATATATATATATATATATATATATATATATATATACTAGTGGCAAAACCCGTCCGATGGACGGGTATAACTTGTAATTATCCTTTACGTGTTTTTGTAGGTAAATATTTTTTTTACGAAGTAAAACTGATGAGACCGTGACAAAATTTGATTAAATATGGATGTTTTTTTCACTTTTTCTATTGTTTTTATCAATGGGAAAAAAATTCAGTGCATGTAGCGTTATATGTTAGACGTTCAACATCCAAACTTGTCTTCTTGTCTCTCTGATTCACACACACAGATATATACACATAGAGAACAATTAACGTACTATTAGAAGTTCTATTTATTAGTTTGTTATTTATTTATATCTTTTGATTCTTTTGGTACATATATCCTTGTCCGACTACACACCTATATTTCTCTAAGTACAACGCATAATCATGCAAGCAGCCAGCCTACCAACAAAGTTTATGAAACGTGCTTTCAAATGTTTGTTGCTTAGTTTTGGGAATGTTTTATCTAACAACTATTTGCATTGGTCCAAATAAGACTTTTGTTTGCGTTTGGTTGCTCTTATCGATTTAAGTAAGCATCAAGGTTACACTTATCCAACTAAATTTCCTCTCATGTAAATGTGTAAAATTATGTAATTAATATTCATATATATTATTTATATAAGTCCTGAGTACGCACGAGCTTACATATATATCAAATTATTTGAATATTCGGATGTATGAAAAATAATAATTATGCACGTGATTTTACATAAATATTTTTATTATATATTAATATTAGTATTTAAATAGATTTTATATATTTTGTATCTTTAGGATATAAAGTCTTACCTATATAAAGTGTAAGTGGAGTTTATTTATTTTCTAAAGTGTTTGAAAAATTATGAAAAATTATGTGTTTCACTTAAGTCTGTTTAATTTATTTAAAATTTTATTAATTATCTCATTTTTATTTAAGTTTTTGTTTTTCACAATTAATACATATATATTTGTGTTATTTTTTTATCAATCAAATTCCTCCACCACATTTTCACTCTTTTTTTTAGTTACCGAATTTGAAAATAATTTTTTTATTATTTTTAAAAAAATTTAAAAATTTTGAAAAATATTTATTTGTTAGAAGTTATAATATTGATTAAAGGAACGAACATTTGAAATTTCTATAAATCGTTTTGATTGATCATATAAAATATACAAAAGATGTGTAGTTGAACAGCCCACCGCGTTTATTAGTTACTAATGATTGTCCAATTCCAGTTAATAGTTCTGTTGAGAACACCAAACTCATATTAGTAAAAGTATAGAGGTGGCAAAATGGGCGGGCGGCGGACAGACAACGGGTAAAATAGGCGGCAGGCTAAATGGGCGCGGGTCAAATGGACGCAAGTTAAAATGGGAAAATCATATAAAAGTGTGGAAATAGAAAATAATAAAATACTTTTTTGAAAGCCGGGATAAGCAAATTAAATATAAAAGATATGTCGAGTAGTCTAATTAGTATTTACATATGCGCCCGCTAAGCCCATTTAGTGTCTTACTAATGCGTCCGTTTAGCTTATTAATAACAATGAATTGACAAAAAATGACCCATCCTTTTTGAAAAATGTCAAAAGAGTCCATATTTACCAAAATTGTCAAGATTTGCCAACTCGAAGTAAAACTATAGTGACTCGTTAATAATGCATTAGAATTTCATACGGGCACCAAAATTTTCGTATGCAGGGCCATGTTTAGTACGTACAATTCGTCACAAATTTGGTAACTGCTATATATGCTTTTTTTATTGGGTTTTGTCTCTTATATAAAAACCAAAAGTTAAATCTTCTTTTTATATTGAAAAACATCAAACCAATATTTTTTATCACAAAGCGTCAAAAGGGGTCACCATGACCAGTTATTCAATTGTTCTTTTTTGACATCAATCTTTTCCGAATTCTCAGGCAAGTTTTTTATCAATGGTTATACTTTTGTTTTATTTGTCCTTTTTATTAGTCAATTGTTATGTAGATTCAAAGATTTGTGACACAAAACTTTTCACAAGACTTCAATCTTTCTTTTCTATACACTGTGTCGATGTGTTATTTGTAGATTTGTAGGCAGTATGCGTTAGGCCCATAGGGTCATCACTTAGATACATGTTATGTTTTTAGTATTGTTGGTTAAAATTGCTTGCAATCTATGCAGCAAGCTAGGCAGTCTAGTATCAGCCTCACCGATAATTGTAATTTGATTCGATATTTGATTCGATATTCGAAGTGATACATCCATGAAAGTAGCAAAGCAAATCATATTAAGGAAACAAATGATTATCAGAGAGCACCCTCAACCTTCGAGGAGTTCAAACGGCTCGAGAAAGACCTCAAACAACGCGAGGAAAAAATGGCAAGTTATGGAGTCGCTAGTCAAACAATAGAGAAGACATATGATGGTTTCCTAGAAGGAATTACAGACAACGACTATGTTGAGTCCATCAAAGAAACGATCAAAGATTCCAAGTACGATGGGGGTATCGTGATAAGACGACCAGCCAAAACTGATCATCTTACTGAAAGTGATCAGAGCATGCAAGGTGTACTTTTCTTTTCTTGTATATACAGTTTGACGCTGTCCATGAGGTAAATGTGTAATGTGAAGTGTTCATTTTAGATTTGTACCTTTGACTCTTCGTGGATTAAGAATAAGAGACATAATAAATCACGAGTAACTATCGATAAATTTGTTCATATAAAATATTTTTAGTAATCTAATAACCTTTTCGTTTTGACTTTTTACCAAAGCTTCTCATCAAGTCGCTTTTAAGTTGCTACTAATAGTGAGAGAACGTTGTCAACATGTGTAAAGGTTCTTAAATGCTTATATGGTTTCTATATTCAGATAGTTACCAAGAAATTGAAGTAATGTCAAACATGTATGATTTTAATGAGGTAAGTTTGTTGCAGGTATCATACTTTGCGGAGCGACGGATCGATCAAATCAAAAAGCAAAGTGGACCAAGACCCCGGATCGAAATTGTACGTTAACCTACCATAATGAGCAATTTTCAATTTCTATGGAACTTACATCAGTTCAACCTGCTACGTCCTTGCAGATGCTATACTCCCTCGAGCGCCCACAATCACAGTCGATGAGAAATTCGCCACCAAAGAATTAGGATTAATATTTTTATTGCCGCGACTACCACCACCTTTATTAACTGTTTTTATGGTGATGCGTTCGGTGGGTGGTGTCAAAACTGCTGGCCTTTTAGGAATGATTTATGAAACGAAAGAACACAATCTTCTTAAAGTACATCAAAGTTCTACAATAGTCACATTGAGTGCCCCGGGTAATTATAATATGTCAAAGTTGATTAGTAAACTTGCATGCAGAACTTATTTTTATAGAAAATGAGTATACATATCTACAACAAAAAATAAATAGGGAAATGAAAGCATAAGTTTGAGAATGAAATAGTAGAGATGCATCTCGCATGTCAGTAATATATAGAACTGGAGCATTCACGCTGTTTTGGGAAAAGCTGCAAAATCCGAAAAACCATATCCTAAAAAGGATAAGTAAATGAAGTGAAACTTTTTACAAATTGGATTGATTTGAGTTGTGATTTATCTAAAGTGGGTCAAATTACTTTTATATGATTCTGTATCATCATTCTCATCCAACATCAAATAAAGCTTACGGTTTTGAAAAACAATTGGCACGACTTGCACATTGGTGAAATAAGGGAGTCAAGAAACAAAACCAACATATTAAATCAGAAGCTATGCAACACTATATTTAAAGTAGTTTAAAAAGCAGTAAAGTTTTCAAGATATACCTGCAAATTATCTTTAGATCTGCTTTTTGCTAAACAAATAACAATAGTGATATGATTTTAAGTAGTCAGTTTGACCTTAAAGTTAGTATGTTACCTCTATGTAGCAGCCAGGTGCAAATCTTTAGCTTTATCGCAAGGCCGTCCGATCAGTTGCAAGTCCATTGGAAGTCCTGGCTTATCGTAACCAGCCTTGGAAAGCAAAATAATATTTTTATAGTTGTCGGATGACTGGCTTTAAATAATAATAACTATCGTACCCGTTTGTCGGGGTCACAATGACGCCAGCCTTCTTAAATATCTCCATTTGGTAATACAAAAATCTCCCCCTGTACATAACCGATTAAATACTAATACTACTGAAGATCTTAAAGACAAGATATCAAGTTTGTCACATGTTGAATGTGTTTACCTAAAACGTTTGGCAGCAACATAATCTGAAGCTAATAATGACTGAAAAATGCCAAAGGTATAGACTATCCAGCGCAAATTTTGTATACTCTCTGCATGAGAGAAAAAACGCAAATAAACTAATAACAAATACTTGACACATCAGCACCGCCTAATACGATCCTGTTGTTGCTACGCCATTATTCTGGTACAGGAATATTTGTGATTATGCATATTCATACAGGTCAAAGATCATAACCCCATCAATGGTATGTCACCTAAAATTTGACATATATCTTGGTATATTCACCAAATTATCAGCAAGAATACATTTTTAGACTTGTAAAAAAACATGTGAGTACTAATTGAGAGAAAAAAATCTATGATTCAAATGTGTAAATGCTATACAGCCTAAAACTTACCCACAATTGCGCACAACATTATGAATTAGAGTGATCCCACTTCTCTTGTCAACGATAGAAAAAAAACACTTATCCATGACCGATTAAGGTGATAGCTAGTTTAGAATCGCATTATACTTTCCAATAATAAATTACCAAGAACACATCTAGTAATCGATCAGATCGATGATAGAGAGACCAAGAAAATCAAGAATCCAAGTCATGCTTGATCCACAAAAGTTTCTGTGTGCGGCTAAATAACGGCAAGAGAAGGAGGTCATCGTTAAAAGAGCTACGTCATTCAACTAATGCAAAGTAAAATCTCGGAGGGGATGCTCTTGAAGCTAACTGACATCTAAATATAAGGTGTGTAAAATCCTGGCCTAGTTTTCCAAAGTTTCCTACCAACTGAACAACATGAAACTTTCATAATTATCCTTATGTACAATAGCTCAAGCGAAAAGTGGGAGATAGGAGCTCGATAGTCAACCAAATTTCTCATCTTTTTTCTCTTATCCATGAAAATAAGGAACCTTACATATGACGGGCAGTTCAATAATTATTAAGTGTATCAGATGGGTCTATTGTTCAAACATATCAGTTAGTCTATCTTGTATTTATTTCATCATAAGAAGTTAAATAATTTTTTTGCAAATCACCTCCTGGTAACCAACCTACCCATCTTGTCACCTGAATGAAGAAACATGAAAAATTGGATAGACCAATTGTTTTTTCCGTCAAATACGAAAGTTCAAACAAAATAGGGGTAAATTTAACTTATAAAGCAATCACGAATTCATGTTTTTTTCCAAGTATCAGACATGCTCAAGAGAAAAAGGATGGGTACATAAACTAAATCTATAAAAATATTTAATGAGACCTGATGCATTCAGTACATCCCTTTGCAAAATCAACCCACTGGAGTTGGACTTCTGAGTTAGTTGATTCAGGTTATTGTTTGCTGAGAAATGTTGGCAAAGTTACATGACCATGGGATCCTTTTCCAACCTGATTATAAATAAAATCAAACCAACACTTAATAGTTATATCCAATGTTTTCAAAAAGATATTTTTTCGTGACTTGAAACAGAAACCTAACCTAGAAATCTATATTTTAGTACTTTTGTCAACGTCGACATATATATGGGTTGCCCATGCATTTTTTAGAAAGGTCATTTTTCGAAATATTATTCTCCTTTCCGAGTTCTTGGTCATTCTTATCGTAATGATTCACATAAAATTAACCAAAGAGTGATTTATACCCATTAAGTGTACAGTTGTTCCAGGACTCCCAAACACCCCTAAAACAGCATAAGACACAGACAACCACATTATTTAACGCAAGTCAACCTTTTAGCCTTATCTAGTAGGTGACGACGATGTTTAACTCTACCTTTTTTTAAACTCAGGGACGTGAATGTTTCTTACTTCTAGTTTAATTCACCTATTTGATGGCGATCATTGCAACCATCCTTCTTACAAACCTTAAGTCAATTTAACTTGGCTGATACGATTTTCTTGGTCGTTGTCTATAATATCAACATGACCATTCTTGTAAACACAAACATACGAATAAGTAATCCCATGATCAATACCAATAACAGTTCCACCATCTAATAAATAAGACCAAAAACCAATCCAGAAACCAAAATAATGAACTCGGCTTCCAACTTAAAATGAAAACTTGAATTCAACTTGCAAAATTCATAAATCATTTATTTGTGCGACAAGGAAGTTACTCCTCTTGAGAATGGTATTATCTATGAGCCGTCGCTAGGGGGTAAATTTAATTCCTAAATAACAGGTAAATTAAAAGCGTAATATCTTTATACAAATTCTACTTAATCTGAGGTAGAATACCTATTTATTTGAAGTGGATTGAAGCTCAGTCACACTAATTCTTCTACGTTATGAAATAAAGAAAGAGACGGCGCATTGAACGTTATCGAACCACCATTAACAGAGGTAATCTAATTCATGCAAACCTATAAGTAGATTATGGGTTTCAAAGAGGATGACAAAATCAATGTTTGATAGATTATTTTGCATCCACCTATCAATGGAGATGATGTAACGTACACCAATTTGGGGCTCACAGTTAATATAGGAGGGAGTTGACTAATCCATACCAATCACTAATTCGGCTACACCTTTGTTGTTGTTCAGAATAAATTTTGCTTTCCAGCAATGCCTTTTAATAGTACCATTATGTAACTCTTTCTTACAAAATCTACCAATGTATCTATAGGACCATCTACTACTGATTCATCACAAATTGATATCCAAAGCACAATGGATCATATAACATTCACCTATCCAATTAAGAAACTAAGAAAGAGCTGTCACAAATTCTTGTTAACTGGAAAGAACTGAAACCCTGAAAGTTCATAGGCTGATCAAAACACAAATTCTTTTGAGCAGCTAAACTACTGAAAGTTCATAGGCTGATCAAAACACAAAAAATAACTAAAAATCTGTGTCAGTTTTAAGGATCGTAATTAGTAATGGGTCTTAATTACATAACTTTTAACAAATATTAGGAAAATAGAAAGAAGATTGGAACAAAACACATTAACCCATTCGAACGAACCAAACAATGAACTAAGAAACCAAATAACTAAAAATATGTGTTAGTTATAAGGATCGTAATTAGTAACGGGTCGTAATTACATAACTTTTAACAAATATTAGGAAAATAGAAAGAAGATTGGAACAAAATTATAACTGACCCGCACAAAGATTATCTATTTTGAACCGTTTCTCAACCTACACGTCCTAACACAAAGTGGTATTATGAAGAGATAAAATGAAGTAGCATTTTCATTAACAGTACACTTCAAAACTTTCGGCTACTCTTATGATTCAAAAGTTGAATAAGAAAATGAATCTATAAATAAAGAGCTTACCAAGATTGGTTGATCCAAGCTTCGCATTTTGGTATCCTTCATCCTCGACACATGAGCGCTGGCCACCAACAATTAATGATGACTTATAAATGCATTATCCTGAAATCATAGATTATTTAATTAAGATACATAAGTTATATAATAAGTTTCGGGTTTGTCTAAACTTTCATTGCTGCACTATTAGCTTGATTTCAACATCATCAAGAATAATAAAATTGGTCAGCTTTACACCAGCCCCTACGAATTCACAAAATAACACCACTAAAAATGACAACATAAGTTCTACAGTATTAAATCAAGTACGACTACCTACTAAAAATGACACCACTAAAAAAATTACTGTAATAAAAGACAGATGTGTTCACTTCATTAAAAATGTACTGATATAAAGGAGAGCAGAGAGTGGGACTCGCCCATATGTTGGGGGATTTGCCATGATCAGCGTTACAGGTGGTCGAGGATGGTCAGTATCCCACTCATCCTTCCCTAAATCAGTCCACTTGTCACACAGACCATTTGTTTCCTTGCAATCAGAACCCCATTTTAAGTTCCATATGCCCTCAAGAAGCGGATCATGACATCAAGAGCCTGGTCATTCTTTGCTTGTGACTTCACAGTACCCTGACAATTGGAAGAGGACTTTTGTGAATCACTTGAGAGTATAATAGCAAGAACATTATAAGCTAAAAATCTTCAACTTTGTGAAGTATAGAAAGAAATTAACAGGTCAGACTGTATGATTCAACTTGGTCACGCATCTCAAGATACAATTCCAGTCTTATCGTCCCTGGGTTTCGGCAGAAGCCAATGTGGTGAAAGCGGAATGAAACTGTCAGACCCTTGTGAATCTAGACAATCAAACAACCAAAGACCGATTTGATAATACATATGAAATAAGAGCTTACCAAACTGATATGTTTTATAATTATTGTACTTTAAAGCAAGATACACAACCTTATTTATAAGTGAAATATTGATCACTGATAGGAATAAGAAACTTACAACACACTCGTATGTCACAAGAACTGAACTTTGTAGGTAGCGGATGTGGGTTTTGGAGCCATCTATAAAATTCCTCGAGTTCTTCTTTATCTGTAAAATTCCTACAAAAAATTAGTATCAAAAATCATAAAATCAGTTATCAATATATCAATGGGTCTTTTGCATCTTCACAAATAGCAAGAAAATCTTTTCTAGCTTCTCTACTAAGATCTGCAATTAGAACCTAATTCAAAAAGAAGACCGCATATGCTCATACCGCTGATGATAAACTTTTGGTTAGAATTGTTCTTACCGCTTAGGATAAAAAAAAAGACTTCAGTTGTTAGTCTTTTTCATCTTATTGTTCCATGGATTGCCCTACTATACACCTGCGTGACCCATAAACATAAAAAACAGTAGAAACAATGAAAACAATAATCCTAAATAACGTATTTGTTATTATCAAAACTGAATATATTGTGAATATCAATTTAAATAAATACATGATTTACTTACTTCGAATATAATCTGATTCGAGATTTATAAGAAGATCAAATTTAATAGAAGAACAATCGCATTTGCTGTATCAGTTGACAAAAATTAAAAAGTTAATTATATTAGAAGTACATAAATAAGAAAATACATGTGGATGATATTACCTGATCTTGTGTGCGTTTACAAACATTGATTGGGATTTTCCAATATTCATTGTTTGATGATCATCCGGGTTGAGATATATCAAGGGTAGGTTATCGTTGCAGGGTTGATGATACGAATGAATTACACGAATGAGATTAGGGCTTAATATGCGGGTTAAGGTGATAACACGAATTGGGCTTAATATACGGGTTTGGTGCTGACGTGGATTAGGGAGATAATAAGTGACGTGGCAAATTCCTCCTCTTATATATAATGTAAAGATAGGGTGAGGTTATTTTCAGAACCAAAAAAATGTAAAGAACTGCGAGAACCAACATCAACCAATCAAAAAATTTCAAATAGTTTTTATAACTATCTAATTAAAAAGGGTATAATGATAAACTTACATTCTTTATGATTTTTTACTACAAAGTTCAGGAATTTGACTTTTTCATTTCAATTTTTAAAGTAAGTCTTTTCTTTTAATATAGGTGTGTTTTAAATTTATGGTGCATATGTGTTTTTTGGATTATATAAAATTACATGTGTTTCTCACAACTATACACAGATGCATAAAACAACAAATATAAATATTATACATGTACTTGATACAAATCAAAAACAAAAATATCATATACAAAAAGTTAAATTATATGATATAAAATTTGGATAAAAATTCTAAAGTTAAAAAATAAATGAAAGTGTCATTGATGTATAAATATGTTTACTAATCTTTAACACAATCAGATTTCGTGTTGTCGTATATGCACATGTATTTTCCTTCGTTAAACATATGGGGTCAATTGAGTTCATCCATATGACCTTATATATATGTCGTCAAGTTAGTTCGTGTGCACTTGTATCGCTTGCATGCACTTGTGTTTTTCCTCTTTGCACTTGTATTGCAAGCACTTTGTGTTTTTCCTCTTTGCACTTGTATTGCATTCACATAGCTCGTCATAATACATGAACCTGTAACCACAAACAACTAATATGATTAAATAGAACGACTAACCTATTATATTTTGACCAACCATGTGTATTTAAATATCCTACAATACATACGCATATAGTTGTACAACAGTAAGTTTAAGTAATAAAATTCATTAGTCAATCTCATGACCACGATCATGTAAACGCATCATGAAACTAACTACTCTGATATAATAAGAAAGTAAAACATCACACAAAATAGCTACGTAGTATATATGTGAAGAAAGAATCATGACGTTATTTTGCAAAGGAAATAACACAAGAACAGTTTGCGAAAAAGAAAAGAAAGCAAAAAAATAGCTATCTCGATTAAAATCTTGTGTAACCACAAAAAAGAAAATTAACTAGCCATTAAATATAAGAATACACCATTTGTTTTTGAACAAAGAACACATCTCTACTCCTTTATAAAGGAAAAACATTGATGGTTGAAAATTGCTATATTTAGAAATGTTGAAACTATGATGGTTGAAAATCTATCTATTTATACTATTAAAAGAAGGTTTATGCTTATGTCATCTTAACTTATTTATTGGTTGATTTACTAAAAAAATATTAGTTGATGATGTAATAAAATGAAAACATATTTTTCTAATTTCAAATTACACAAAATCTTTTAAATAATACACTGTATTTGCGTGGAAACTTATTCCTTGCTTTAACTTTTTATCATTCCCAAAATGCATGTCAGCGATTTTCAACTTTCAAGAATTCAAAACTCACATCACACACAGACACACCACGTAACATCACCATTTTCTTCTATATTCCCCATTTTTTTACATCTGTTTATTAACCTAAGATGAATCAGTAAAATTATATTTTTATTCTCCTAAATTATTTATCAGATTGAAGGTTGCTGTTTTTGGTTTGTATAGATCTGTAATTATGATTTTTTGTTTTTACTTTTATGTTTTTATTAATGGTTTTATACTTCTCTCTTTATATATAACTGGTTGTTGGATTTTATATCAGATGTATCATGTATGTTGAGTAATATGAGTCGCGACGATGGTGGTTGTCATGGAGCTCACCGGAACCGATTTCTTTTTCGGAGTTGCCTCAACTAGCCTTCTAAGGTTCAGTTTTGTTCTCTTTCAATTAGAATAGTTATGCCTTTTTTTTGTTAATTAATGAAAAGATTGTACTTTTATCATTGTTGTGGTTTCATGTAAGTTTGCTTATACGAAAAATTGTTTATGGAGCAGTTTAATTGATGATGCCTACCAAGTGTTTGATTGAATGTCTATGTGAAAATTATTACTTTGAAGTGACTTATATCGAAAGTGTCTTTATTTTTATTATATATGATAAAATGTGAACTTTGTACATTATTTTGAAGTATGTGAGACTAGAATAAAGAGCCATGTTCAAGTCTGTGTAATTGTGTTTAATATGAAATTGGTTCATGCTTTTCTACATGATTATGAAAAATAGCTCATTTGAACCACTTGTGTTTATTCTATTTAGTTAAAACGTTAATTTTATAAAGAAAAAACTATGATCCTGAACTCAAATATACTCTATATGAACTAAAGTACACTTTGAGTAGTTAACTTGAGAATATGTCCTTAAAACTTATTGAATATAATATATAATTATAGTTCAATAATATTAACAACTACTGTATAATTAGAACTTTGTGATTTAGTCAAATGTTGTATCAAATTTATAAATTCATAAAATCTTTAATGCGTTCTTTGGTTTTCTTCCCATATAAAAACCTGCAAATATATGCTAGAGTTTGGTTACTATACGCTAAAGGTTTGGTTTTTGATGTGTGTTATATACACACACCCAGTTTTTCGATAAAATGCTCGAGTGAAAGTTTAAACAAAAAAACTTTGCATATCGTTTTTAAGTTAAGTTGATATGTACTTTTTGGGAATTGAAGGTATATTGCTTATCTAAGCTTACCCATTTAGGAGTAAATTAATTATTTTTAGATGCAAGTTTTGTGATAACAAACTCCTAACAAATAAAGCTTGCTGCATGATCGATGATTTGATTTTACTTAATTTTACATTTAGTGTGATTTTTTAATTATGCATTTAACCATGGGTTTCTTTTATTTTCTTTTTGCCATAGTTTCAGAAATTAATCATTGGAGTAACATTGCAAATTTAATATAACTTGGAGGTATTATTTTAATTCTACTGATGTTATCCTTATAGAAAAGATAGATACTTTATATTATACAATGATGAATCAAACCATTGTATCTTTTTGGGTATTAAAAGTGAAGCAAAGATAAATCCTTAATAAATCATTAAAAAATGGCAATGCTCCAAAAGCAACCTTAAACTCACTCCCATTTATTGATGAACTAACCTTTGAACTTGCTATGACATGGTTTTTAGTGAGATTATCCTTAGAAAAGGTTAATATCTCTACTCCTTTATAAAGGAAAAACATGGATGGTTGAAAATTGCTATATTTAGAAATGTTGAAACTATGATGGTTGAAAATCTATCTATTTATACTATTAAAAGAAGGTTTATGCTTATGTCATCTTAACTTATTTATTGGTTGATTTATTAAAAAAATATTAGTTGATGATGTAATAAAATGAAAACATATTTTTCTAATTTCAGATTACACAAAATCTTTTAAATAATACACTGTATTTGCGTGGAAACTTATTCCTTGCTTTAACTTTTTATCATTCCCAAAATGCATGTCAGCGATTTTCAACTTTCAAGAATTTAAAACTCACATCACACACAGACACACCACGTAACATCACCATTTTCTTCTATATTCCCCATTTTTTACATCTGTTTATTAACCTAAGATGAATCAGTAAAATTATATTTTTATTCTCCTAAATTATTTATCAGATTGAAGGTTGCTGTTTTTGGTTTGTATAGATCTGTAATTATGATTTTTTGTTTTTACTTTTATGTTTTTATTAATGGTTTTATACTTCTCTCTTTATATATAACTGGTTGTTGGATTTTATATCAGATGTATCATGTATGTTGAGTAATATGAGTCGCGACGATGGTGGTTGTCATGGAGCTCACCAGAACCGATTTCTTTTTCGGAGTTGCCTCAACTAGCCTTCTAAGGTTCAGTTTTGTTCTCTTTCAATTAGAATAGTTATGCCTTTTTTTTGTTAATTAATGAAAAGATTGTACTTTTATCATTGTTGTGGTTTCATGTAAGTTTGCTTATACGAAAATTTGTTTATGGAGCAGTTTAATTGATGATGCCTACCAAGTGTTTGATTGAATGTCTATGTGAAAATTATTACTTTGAAGTGACTTATATCGAAAGTGTCTTTATTTTTATTATATATGATAAAATGTGAACTTTGTACATTATTTTGAAGTATGTGAGACTAGAATAAAGAGCCATGTTCAAGTCTGTGTAATTGTGTTTAATATGAAATTGGTTCATGCTTTTCTACATGATTATGAAAAATAGCTCATTTGAACCACTTGTGTTTATTCTATTTAGTTAAAACGTTAATTTTATAAAGAAAAAACTATGATCCTGAACTCAAATATACTCTATATGAACTAAAGTACACTTTGAGTAGTTAACTTGAGAATATGTCCTTAAAACTTATTGAATATAATATATAATTATAGTTCAATAATATTAACAACTACTGTATAATTAGAACTTTGTGATTTAGTCAAATGTTGTATCAAATTTATAAATTCATAAAATCTTTAATGCGTTCTTTGGTTTTCTTCCCATATAAAAACCTGCAAATATATGCTAGAGTTTGGTTACTATACGCTAAAGGTTTGGTTTTTGATGTGTGTTATATACACACACCCAGTTTTTCGATAAAATGCTCGAGTGAAAGTTTAAACAAAAAAACTTTGCATATCGTTTTTAAGTTAAGTTGATATGTACTTTTTGGGAATTGAAGGTATATTGCTTATCTAAGCTTACCCATTTAGGAGTAAATTAATTATTTTTAGATGCAAGTTTTGTGATAACAAACTCCTAACAAATAAAGCTTGCTGCATGATCGATGATTTGATTTTACTTAATTTTACATTTAGTGTGATTTTTTAATTATGCATTTAACCATGGGTTTCTTTTATTTTCTTTTTGCCATAGGTTCAGAAATTAATCATTGGAGTGACATTGCAAATTTAATATAACTTGGAGGTATTATTTTAATTCTACTGATGTTATCCTTA
The DNA here is from genome assembly GCA_025667525.1 of Glebionis coronaria. Lineage (NCBI taxonomy): Eukaryota > Viridiplantae > Streptophyta > Magnoliopsida > Asterales > Asteraceae > Glebionis > Glebionis coronaria. The sequence goes on from CM046878.1 coordinate 145,260,157, forward strand.
TAGAAAAGATAGATACTTTATATTATACAATGATGAATCAAACCATTGTATCTTTTTGGGTATTAAAAGTGAAGCAAAGATAAATCCTTAATAAATCATTAAAAAATGGCAATGCTCCAAAAGCAACCTTAAACTCACTCCCATTTATTGATGAACTAACCTTTGAACTTGCTATGACATGGTTTTTAGTGAGATTATCCTTAGAAAAGGTTAATAATGGGTTGTGCATTTTTTTATCGTCCAACATGCGAAAAGATTGATTATAAATGGGTTGATATGGGTTGTGCATTTTTTAAAACCAATTGAATTCTTAGTAACCATCTTATAACAAAGTTAATACCTTGATATTACATGTTATAATCAGTTGAAAATATGTTGAGGTCATGATATGATAAGAGGGGATGTCGTTAATGTAATGCAGGTGTGTAATTTTGGGATGTCGCGTATGAAACACCGTACTTTTCTGTCTTCAAAATCTGCTGTTGGAACTGTATGTTCTTTGCTATGAATGTCCTTAATATGTTATGTCGTGGTAGACGGTACAGTAATAGAGGTGAACTTCAGTATATTATTAGAATTCTTAGAATATGAAGCATTCTTTGATAATTTATTTTCAATAATTCAGTTCTCTCGAAATACTTTATCTCACTTGAATGCAATTATATTACTTAAAACACGTGTTTATTTCAGCTCCTGGTGTTCTGGAGCACCTTAATTTCGATTGGAATGCACTAACTACAAATACTCAAAGTCTTATTAAACGTAGTCTCTTGGAATCACTTACTTTTAAACAGTATGAACTTTAAACATTTCCATAGTAATATTTAATCATATGCCAATCTTTGATTATGGTGCATTTTTTGATGACATGGGTGGCATTTCTAGCCAGGTACTTCTCAAATTGAAAACTCTTATTTTATCATAATTCTCTCAAAATTAATTCTTATGTTTGCCAGCCAGGTACAATACGAGAGAAATTGCAATCACGATTCTGATTCAATAACAATGGTTTTGTAAGCTTTGATCTTTGGAAAAGTAAGGACTATTGATGTTTTGAGTATAAGTGGTTTCAGATCCAAGACTTGGTCTTTAACGGGTACGTGTCTTCTTACAAGAAATAGTATTATGAAGTGTACTTAATCAAATGATATTAGTGTATATATGTTGGTGTTATACTATACGATCTTTTAAAGATGAAGTTGAAAAGGAGATATTGAGAAGGCTTAGTACAGCCACACTGAATCAAGTCGTTGTGTTCTAGACTTCTATCCACTGGTATATATAAAGTAGTTTCGAGCATCTTTTTTCTTAACTTGATCTTTTAGTTTCGAGCATCTTTGCTTTTCGGGGTTGTTTGGGATTGATTAGTAAAACGGCTTATTGTGTTTTGAAAACTGGGTAACCAACGTGAAAATTGTTTATGTGCTTATCATTTGTGTATCACAGCGTCATAAGCACATAAACAATTTTAATGAGCAATTCCAAACGCCCCTCAAAGTAACATTCCGATTCTTAAATTTTACTGATACCATATCAATTTGATTTGAAATTTGAAATGCGAAATTCGATTTTTGACGTAGAGGGAGTCCAATAAGTGAAAATAGATATTTTAAATTTTCGTGGACCACATCAATAATTATTAATGTTTTTGATTGTTTTGAAAGCAAGAGTTATATTTCAAAATTTGGTGAGTTCAGCATAGTTGATAAGTTGTGGGGTTCCATTCATGTAGTAACATGTGAAAGGAGTAAAGTTTCCTTAAATTGGAATTAAGGAATAAAGTAGTAATCCTGAAGAAAAGTTGATTTATTAGTTTGACAATTAAGTCAAAAATAAGTAGTACTTTTTTGAAATTCAATCAATGTTTACTTTAATTTGAACCAACTTTGGTGTAATGGGTAATTCTCAAAATAGTAAACCGTAAAAGATAATGACATTGATATTGAGTTATTATCTTACTTATGATCCTGTTTATGCTGTTATGACAGTATGAGGATATTGTTCAGCTTGAGTGGCTTTCAAACTTTGTGGAAGACTCGTTTTCGGGTGGGGGAATGACCATTAACAAAGAGATTATTCCGGTCCAAAAGGAGACAGTGGTACGACACCAGTTCCAGACATCAAGTCCTGTGTCAGTTCTCGAGAGCAGTAGCAGTAGCTCCAGCTCGTCCTCATGGTCAGGAAGTGGTGGTGGTGCTACTGGCACTATGATCCTGCTTAGCCCAATTCAACGTGGGCCGCAACGCGCCAGAAGCAAGCGACCTAGACCTGCAACTTTTGACCCGCGTGCCATGATTGAACTCCTATCTCCTATGATGTACGTGCCTTCTTCTGAATCTGGGAAGAATTTTGCGTCTCGCCGTGGGCCAAATTTGGTCATCCGTGGGCCCGATGAGAAGAAGAGAAAGAAGCAGAAAAAGCCCAAGATCTGGGGCCCAAAAGAGGAATTTGGGAATCCAAATGAGAACCAGAACCATAACAAAAACCAGTCAGGAGAACAAGGAGTCAGAAAGTGCATGCACTGTGAAATCACAAAAACACCCCAATGGCGGACAGGCCCATTGGGTCCAAAGACCCTTTGCAATGCTTGTGGTGTTCGTTACAAGTCAGGGCGGCTGTTCCCAGAGTATCGGCCTGCAGCCAGTCCAACTTTTATTCCTACGATTCACTCCAACTCCCATAAGAAGGTTGTTGAGATGAGAACCATGTTTGGGCCAAGTGACAAAATGGCGACTGTGAAGATTGAGCCTGAACCTGAACTCATCCCAAACATGAACCCTGCAGTCAGCTACATTTGAGAGGAATAAGTTAGAATTGTTTTCGTTACCGAGTTATAGTATGCTTTGCTTTGCTGATTGTACAGGTTTGCAGGGAATGGGTTGATTTGGGTTTGGAGATATAAATGTATCACTGGGCGATGCTCTTTACGCAGAAAGGGAAATTGATGGTTTTACCATGTTTAAGTAGAAGATACTATGGGGTTGTTGCTTGTAGAACAAAGAGTTATGTTGTCTTTTAGTTTTCACGATGGCTTTTAATCTATGTAATGCTACTACAGTTGTTTGGCTAACGACGGCCCCCGCAGCAAAGCGCGGGTCTTCAATTCTTTTAGTTTTCACTGAACGTGTGTGCATGGTGTCTAAATAAAAAACTGGTTTATAATTGAATGAGCCTATGCTATGCATCTTATTTTCACTTTCTATTCTTAACGTTAGACGACACACTTACCATAACATAAGACATCGTTAATTATATTTCGTTAGGCAATTCCGCCGCTATGCGCGGGTACTCGTCTAGTCATTAGATAAAACAAAAAAATGTTACTATCATATCTAAATCACAACAAACCAAAATCAAATTACCACATAAATAAAATATTTCAGTTAAGACTAGCACAAAATTTTAATAACCACCAAGGATATCGAATCACATGATACACGGTCTCGAACGCACAAAGAAATCAAACAAAAAATGCATTTAAAAAAAGAAACAATTCAAACTTCGTACCTGTAAAAGATCACATTATTTAAAAACATATATCGATCCGTATATGTTATCCGTGATGGCGGCTGCAATCTCATTTTTATCATAAATGTTGATTCTTACTCGATCCAAAGATGAAGAACATAATTAATTAGCAATAATAAACCCTTCCATCGTAATTAAGGATCTGATGGTGTTGGTTTTGAAACAGGTTTAAGAAAAAGGGGCGGGTAGGTTTTGATATTTAGGAAGACAATTAGATAAAGTGAAAAAATGATTTGCATAGGACGACCTAGATGGTGGATGACGGTTTTAAAATAAATGAAACAAAATACCATAATTACCCTTTTATCTTTTACTGAATACTTTATGATATTTCATTTAGTTACCTTTTTGCCACAACTAATCATAGCCATTGATCAAATTTTGAAAGGTTTAGATTGGTTCTCGCAGTTCTTGACATTTTTTTGGTTCTGAAAATAACCTTACAATATATATATATATATATATATATATATTTAATGTTATTATAATATCATTCATATTCATAAAATGAGATAAAGAATCCATAATGGTATAAGTCGTATGTGGCAATGGTTTACTATAACAAGGTGTACTTGTTTTAAATTTTAATGTGTTACATAAATAAAAGTTATTACGTACTGCGTAATATTTTATTTATGAAAGTGACTAAGGATGAAGATACTGATTACGATCATCTTAACTGTCAAGATGTTTTTGGTTCTACACGAGTTCATGAACAATATAGACCCTCTGTGATTCTAATTAACAATATTCTTGGTAAGATGTTAATTTTTTTTTTAATTTCATACATCAGCTGTATTTTTAGTAACAAAATTAAATTTTACTATCACATGATTTGTTAGCCTTATATATATATTTTTTCTGTTAAGAAAGTTAAAACAAAAATAATTATTATTAAACCTTTAGAAATAAGATATTTATTAGAGGGAAGTGCAAAAATTATCCCTGTGGTATGTCGAAAAATTGAATTACATCCTTCGTTAGTTTTTTGGACAACAGTCATCCCTCCGTTAGTGCGCGTGGCACAATACATCCCTCGTGGACTAACGACACAAATTTTTTTTTCGTTAAAAATTAACAAGATTTAAAGAGAGGACATCCTTGTCTTTTTCCTTTTCCAGGGATGTATAGTGAACTTTAATTTAACATGTTTAAAAAAAAAATACTTTTGAAAAAAAAAATTTATTTTCGAAAAAAAAAGTTTATTTTCAAAAAAAAAGTTTAATTTTCGACAAAAAAAAGTCTAAATTTCGAAAGAAAAAAAAAATTATTTTCGAAGAAAATAGTTTTTTTTTAAATTATTTTTTTTTCAAAAATAATTTTTTTTAAAATAAAACCTTTTTTCGAAAATATTTTTTTTTTCGAAAATAATTTTTTTTTGAAAATAAAGTTTTAATTCGAAAATAAAATAAAAATTTTATTTCGTAAATAAAATTTTTTCGAAAAAAATTGTCTAAATTTCGAAGAAAAAAAAACCTATTTTCGAAGAAAAAGTTTTTTTGAAAATTAAACTTTTTTTTTCGAAAATAACTTTTTTTTACAATAAAACTTTTTTTCGAAAATAATTTTATTTTGAAAATAATTTTTTTTGAAAATAAAATAATTATTTTATTTCGAAAATAAATTTTTTTCGAAAAAAATTTATTTTAGAAAAAAGTTTATTTTCAAAAAAAAATTATTTCGAAAAACTTTTATTTTCGAAAAAAATTTATTTTCGAATTAAAACTTTATTTTCAAAAAAAAATTATTTTCGAATTAAAACTTTATTTTCAAAATAAATTTTTTTCGAAAAACATTTATTTTACAAAAAAAAATTATTTTCAAAAAAAAAATTATTTTCGAATTTTTTTTTTTCGAATTAAATTTTTTTTTTCGAAAATAAAATTTTTTATTCAAAAATAGTTTTTTTTTTGAAAATAATTTTTTTTTTGAAACATGTTATATTAAAGTTCACTATACATCTTTGGAAAAGGAATAAGACAAGGATGCCCTCTCGTTAAACCTTGTTAACTCTTAACGAAAAAACATTTGCATCGTTAGTCCACGAGGGATGTATTGTGCCCCGCGCACTAACGGAGGGATGGCTGTTGTCCAAAAAACTAACGAAGGATGTAATTCGATTTTTCGACATACCACAGGGATGATTTTTGCACTTCCCTCTATTTATTACTTAGTGGGTGTTTGGATGTGCTTATTAAAAACAAATTATTTATTTTGAAAACTCTATTTTGAAAAATCATTATTTTGAAAACTCCATTTTAAAAAATAATGTTTGGATTTATATTCCAGTTTGAAATCATAATAATCAAATAACCACTTTTTTTAGTGTTTGGCAAATTTGATTATTTGATAATAAACTCCATTTTGAAAGCTTACTTTTCCAAAACTCTATTTTGAAAATGAAATAAGTATCTCCCCACTAACTTTTTCAAAACTCCATTTTGGAGCTTATAAACGTAAATAATCACTTATCTCAATTTATTACCCAAACACTTTTTTTTAACTTATCTCCATTTTGTAACTAAAATTTGAAGATAATCTTATCTTAACCGCACATTCAAACACCCCCTTAATCCTCTAAGATGTGTCACGAACTTATTTTATTTTATTGCTCTCATTTGTATATCTATATATACATGTGCAAACTTAAGAGTCACCATATCCTTTAGTAGCCTTATTTACTCACTTACTGATCTTTAAGATATTATACTAGTAGCTTACGTATTGTCTTTGCTTCATAAAATTTGTTTTTAATTTACTTTTCTTATGGTATTGCAATTAGATACTAAGTTATATGCCTATTTGTTAGAGTTTACTAGGTAATATATTCTCTAAAGCAATTGTTCAATTTTAATTTTTACGTACAGATTAAATTTAGGGATTATAGTGATAAGTTGGCAAATGGCAATATACGAATTGAATGTGATTGATTTTCCACATGTGATAAATACATATTTTGTTGATGATCCCGAATCTAGTTTTGTGGTGTAACATTTGATTGTGTAAAACACACATACATATAAACTGAACTAAATTTGACAAAGTACTGTATTGTATTCATGTGTGATTGATGGCTATTCATATATGCAATGTGACATGCGACGTATAATCTCATATTTGTTATTAATGTTGATGGTGTGATGCTTTTTTTATGCGATACACTTTTGAAGTAACACTCGTATATGTATTTATGAGCCTATGTGTCTCGAGATATAATTTTTTTTAACCATATTGCTTACATTAAGAGATTATTTGCATAAAAGATGAGTGTCTTATTTTCACTAAACTATACTCTGATTTCTAGGGCAAATATGTGACATAATCTTATCATATTTATAAGTCCCGATATAAAATAATTCACTCGCGTAAGATGTAATTTGTTACGTAGTATATGATTTTATTGGTATTGCATATAAGATGTTTAGTTAATTAATTATTGGCATACTAGTAATTATACGGTTTGCAATGTAATGAAATGAATATTATTGACATGTATCATAATGTTTCACATATGTGCTCTTGATTTCTTATCAAAAAATGCTAACATTAATGTGAAATTATATTAAATTGTGTGTGCAAGATATATAAGACCTAATTTGAGAAATATGAGACTCTTTATATTATTTAACTCGTATATCTAAAAAATTACAAGTGAAACACATGTGATCATAAAGTATAAGTTTATGAATCAAGATTATTGGAGTAATTGGCATGACCGGTTGGACCATTTCGAGTCAATGATGATGCGAAAGTTATAGAAGAATCATAGTTTCTTCAAAGATATGTTTGACTATCTTTATTGTTTTCAATGGAATTTCATTACTTATCACCACTAATATAAACAAGGACTTATTTCTTGAAACTTTGGAAAAGATAAAAGAGCATGTATGTAGGCCTATACATGTCTCATGTGGATCATTTTGAGTTATAAAATCGATGCATCGTCAAAATGATCATCAAATACGCAACTTCATGTTGGCGTGATTAGTGGCTCGATGCGAGCATGATTTTCCAAAATAAGATTATTGCGAATAGTGGTGAATGCTTACAAGTTTGGGCGATTATTAAAATACGTGTTGAACTTTATATAACCCATGTTCATACGCGAATCTCTTTTGTTGAAACGTTTATAAAACGTCTTCAGTTGATTGCAAAACCTATAATTATGAGAACAAGAATTTCGGTTTATGGGGCAGTTTATTACATATGAACATATGAACTCACATCTTGCCAACAATAATGAATCCTCCCGTTATAATGGTTTTTGGTCACAAACCATATTGTTCCCATAAGAGATATTGAAATGTGCGATATATATCATAGTAAGTCCACCACAACGCACAAAATGGGATGTTGATAATGATAATTCATTCAGGGGGAGAAAGAGCAGCGAGAAATTTGGAATGAATTATGATAATGAATAGTTGATCCTCACGAGTAATGAATATGAACATAAAGTTCATGGGACAATTTATATTCCAGATCTAATAATTGCCAGACAAGGTTAGTGACCTAAATAAAGTGACTAGATCACAAACGCTGCTAGTGCTCCAATTAAAATGTGTGTTCCAATAATAAAACCAATGATTGGTAGTAAGTCTATGGCACGTCTGCAACGTGATAGACTATTCGATTCCAAATAAAAATCATCGATTAAAGAGATAATATGGAGCAAGAAAATTACGATGGTCGAATCGAGGTAATAAAGACCCCATGATAGTCTCCTAAAGAGACACTAGACATGAACGTAATTGAGAAAACCCCGGGTACATAAAATACTATGAGATCTTAATAAATGATAAATAGAATGTCTAGTAAAGTGTGAAATCGAAAACAAATGAATCGACGTCGATGGATATATATGATAATGTGCATGATAAGGATAATAAATAATATAGCACTAAAGTGAATGTGAGGATCATGGATAAATGAATGGCCAAAATATAATGACGCAAGTTAGTAATGACTAACCGAAATATCTTGTGATGATACATGTTTTTGAGACTTACATAAATGTATAATATGAAATGGTCTTTATGAGAAAGTGAAATTAAATTATGCACAAGTTGCAAATGATGGCACACATCTATTTTCTCAAAGACTTGAAAATGAGCATGTAGATACATGTTCACATGTGGTGGATCCAATAAATATTGTACAAGTCTGGTAATATGATAAATAAGTGATATGCGTCTAAAGATATATGATTAAAGCTCATGTGATTGTGATTACAAGATTTCATTATTGCATATAATATGCATGGAGCATGTTAGAGATTATTAATGCTCAAAGCATATAAGAAACTTTCTCGAGAACTATATTCATTGTGTTGAATTAATCATGATTTGGGCATATATGTCCTAATAGCCTTAGTGTGTAGTATTGTGTCAAATAAAGAGTTACGGTCATAAAGGCGACTGAATGCATAGAAAATAAATTTGAAACAAAAGACAAAGTTTGTCTTAGTTCTGAAATTGAGCATCTTAAATATGAAATATGTATCATGAAAGCTAAAGACAAAGTTATATCTTTATATGGATAAATGACTCTCATGTTTATGAGGTTACATGATATTGGAAAGAACTCATTGATTTATATAGATGATGATCGTCGATATTGTGATCATAAAAGAAGACGAAGATACACGTTGCACTCTTTTTTCTTGACCATGGTTTTGTCCCCACCGGGTTTTCCGGCAAGGTTTTAACGAGACAACATCCCTAAGAGTATAAGGGATTTAATGTACTATTTTCATTCACTAGATTTTTGTCCCACTAGGTTTTATCTAGCAAGGTTTTAACAAGAGATTTGGGTTTAGACTCTAACCTATCAAATACAAGTTTAGTTGATTTTGTAGATGCAGGATATATGTCTGACCCTTAAAATGGTCGGTTGCAAACTGGATATGCTACAACACATACGCATGTCATGTAGTATTTCTTTAGAGAAAGAGGCACCAACAGTTTTATATGAAGATAACGCAATATTCATTGCTCAACTTAAAGGAGGTTACATCAATAGTGATACCGAAGTTTTTTTTCTCACTCGTGACTTACAAAAGAGCGGTCATATTCTAGTTCAACAAGTTCGTTCAAGCGAAAATTTAGCGGATCTATTTTCCAAAGCACTTCCTACTTCAACATTCAGGAAGGTTACTCACAACACTGGAATGCGTCAACTTATAGATCACAAGTGATGTAGTCATCAGAGGGATATAATACGCGTTGCACTCTTTTCCTTAGTCATGGTTTTGTCCCACTGGGTTTTCCTGACAAGGTTTTTAATGAGGCAACATTATCAAAGCGTATTATCTATAGAGACATCCAAGAGCGAGTGTTATGAATAATTTGTATGGATGTCTAGTATAAGGCCCATTGCCCATATAATGATAAGGGTTTACCTTAATATTTGTCTTATAAATACTCCTTGTATTTACCCTCAATGATATCTCAATAGAAGAATACATTTATTCTCTCATTCTTTCACAACAGATATACACATGTTCTCAACACACCAAGTTAACAACATAATATATATTTTTTCTGTTTCAAAATTATACTTCAATATATTATTTTCGAACAACTCAAATTAGTAGTTTACTTCCAAAAATAGATAAGAAATATATATTAAATTTACCATATTACTTTCACTTGAATTATTATTATAAACAATTAAAAAATTTAAATTAATTGGTTAAAAGTAAAATTGTTATTATTTATAAATTAAAAAAATGATAAAAAAAAGTTTTTTTTATTAAATTACGTGTTTTTTTTGATAAATTATAATTATAAAACGAAGAAGTAAGAAATAAAAAGGCAATTTTGTTCAACGTGCCAATATAATCTACTTCATCACATATAGGGGTGGCAATATGGGTCGAGTTCGGGTTGTCAGGTTAGCGGGTTAGAAAATTTTAACTCAAATCTGACCCATTTAAATAATTGGGTAAGTTATGTTAAACCTAACATGTTTACACATAACCTGAACTTAACTCATTTAACCCATATACATATTTGGGTTGGTGTTAAATAGGTTACATAAGTTGAATAGGTTAAACGAGTTTCGAGTTGACCCATTTAACAAGTGTTATATACAACAGTAGGCACATTACACGTGTTGACATGTTAAATGGGTTTAGATTCGACCCGTTTAACCTATTAACACGTATGATAAAACATTAAACATTTTTAATATAAGGAAAAAATATCTTAAACGGGTTATCGGGTCAACCCGTTTAAATTAATTCCAACCCAAACCTAACCTGTTTAATAAATGGGTTAGATAGGTTGATCCATACATAACCCAAGATTTAATATACTCAACTCGAACCTTGTTGATACAAAAGTTGGATGGACCAAGGTTGACCCGAATTAGGATTAATTCGGGGTCTTGTGACTCCGGCTCTTGCACCAAGTGAAACTTGTTTAAGGACCCTGCGCACTAAAACAACCACCTTTAGGCTTACCGTGAGTTTGTGACCCACGATTAGACTCCGACGTGAGAGTAAGTAATCGATTTGAGTATGTTAGGGTTTAGGGTATTGTGTGTATCGTACCTTTGTGGAACCTATGGGGATCCTTTTATACCCGAGAGAGTCCTGGTTGGGCTCTTCTACTCTTGCGGCTAAATGAAGAGATAATAACCCAGAATAATTTGATCCTTATCGCTTAATCAAGGCAAGTGTATATCTCTTCCCTTCAGGCGAATATATCTATATGATAGATTATATTCTTGTATGATCCTGTCGCAGTGCGACGAGGACACAATTAAGTAATAAACCGTAAGTGCAACAGCAGCTTCGTGGGCCTCCTGGGCTGTGCGCACGATGTATAAGTTTTAATCCATTCCTGATGGATACGGGTTGTACCCGTGAGTCAGACTATCCAGCCCAACTAGGGACTATACGTCATCATGTCCCCCCAGTCTAGTGGTCGAAGGTTCGAACCGCGGCTACTAGACTACTAACGTCGAAGGCCCCTTCTCAGAAACACCGTACGCAAAAAAAAAACTCGTGCGTAGCGTTAAGGCCAACGAAATCATTTTTAATGTGCCCGAGAACATGCATCCACGTCACACCACTAGTACCAACCCTCTTTGGGAACTGGGAAAGGCATCAACCACGTCAGAGGAACCAACTAATTAACACCGTAGGATGAACTAATCCCTTGGACACACGTCGCATGATCCCATGTCTTAAAAGTGGATATAAATGCAGTTCTGTTTGACCTTCATTCTTCTTCACATCATTTCAAAAACTTCCACCATTGTTTGAAAACAACGAGAAATAGTCACTCGAATCAGAAAACATCTTCAAATCAATATCCAAGTTAATTATCTTGAGAAGGAAAAATGGTGGCACAACTATTTGATGTGAAGTCACGTATATCAGAACAAGAACTTATCAATTTCTCCACCAAATATCACATTTCTACAGACCTTCATCTGAGTGTGACAGATCCGTAAGCACGCATAGGAAGCTATCCTGCTGGAAAAATTAGTGTATATACTAGTTTTTTGAGTTTTCCAGCAACCGCATACTAATACAATGTTTTTGCTAAGTATGAAAATTTGTTCGTCTCGATTCAATTCGAATTGATCTCCGGTTAAATGTGTGACTCAGTTGTCTTTGGTGAATAAAAAGAAAAGTTTGATTATCTATTTCTAAGTAAAAGGTAAATGCGAATAGTAATAAAAATAAGCTAAAAACAATTAACTAAAAATAACGAAACAATATAAATAATAAAACGTAAATTAAAGCAAAACAAATAATAAAAATAAAACTAAACGAAGAAATTAACTTTCGACTTAAAAATAAAGTTTACCTAATGAAAAAGGAGGAAATAAAACTAAAAGGGTACTTTAAAACTAAACGAGGTAAAACCTAAAGCGGGTACTAAATAAAAGATAAAACTTGAACTTTACGAAAAAATATTAATTTTAAAATTAGACGAAAAATTCAACTAAAATTACGTAACTTTCAGAATTAAAATCGGAACAACTTTCAGATAAAACTAACAAATTACGGAACAATATTAATTAATAAACAAGCAGGCAGACACCCTGCTCAAGAAGGCAGGCTACCTGCTGAATTTTGGCGGGAAATGTATAAGCTAGATGGCAAGTAAGCATGTCAATTCTTATAACACTTATACGGAATATTTATTCTGAAAGTTATACGGAATAAATTCCTTTGTCTTATCCGGATATTTTGCTTCTTGTTATACGGAATAACTTCGTTTGTCTTATCCGAATATTTAGCTTCTTGTTATACGGAATAACTGGTTAGTAGAGGTTATCCGAAATTTAATTTGTTCCACTATCCGGAATAATATACTTTTTGCTTATCCGGAATAACAACTTTTTGGGTGTTATCCGGAATGAGAGGGTTTACTAGTTCGGAATAATTAAAAATGACCAAAATGAATATAAGCTAAAATCTAATAAGCACTTATCTAAAAACTTAACCAAAATGATTTTAAGAAAAAGCTAAAAAGCCAAAATTTAAAAACTTTTAAAAACACTAAATAATAAAAATATTTAAAAACAACTTTTTATAAAAATTAACTAATAAGCACTTAATTAAAAATAAGAAAATTAACACAATAAGCACTAAAACACTATAAGCTATAAAAATCAAACACATAAAAACCAATAAGCACAATCAATCAAAAACATCAATCAAACAAGAACGTGATTAATTAAACTACATGATTATCAAAATTAAACAAGATTAAAAAGATTAAGAAAGGAAGAATGAGAACGATTAATTGAAAAAAGCTTGAAATTAAAATGATTAAGATTCAAATTACAAGATTAATGAAAAATCTTAAAACTTTAATGAAAAAACTAGAGAGAGAAAGTATTAAGTTACTCCTAATCCTAAACTAATCTACTCCTACATTGACTAACCACCTCCTAATGACACATTAGGATGGTATTTATAGGAGGAGTAAAATGTTGATGCTTTCTTCATTCTTTCTTCTTGTCTCGACTCGATTTAAATTCTTTGTCTTTCTCGACGTCGTCTCGGAATTTGTCGATATAAATTGAACTCGTCTTATAATTTTCTTCTTTAATTAGACATGGTTCTTCGACTTCATTAAACTTCCGTCTTTAGACTTTTTCTTTGATAAATCTTCAGAATAGGTCTTGGACTTCCGTTCTTTTTGCACTCTTGATCTTTTGACTCCGTCTTTTGTCTTTTTATTCGTTAAAAGCCCGTGAAAGCCCGTGTTTTCTTCCTTTTTCATATTTTGGTCCTAAAACACAATAAAAACACAAACCACGCATAATTCCGACTTTTACGACATAAAATACAAGTTTTGGTCTTGTTATTATTGGAAATAAGTGGTAAAAGGATAAGTGTTTTCACACTTATTAAATCCCCTACACTTGACCATTGCAATGCCCACATGCAATGCATTAATTTCAAAGCACGGTTTACATTTTTCATCATAATTAACCCACCTTGGCCTTTATTAAATACTAAACATTAAGGAACCTAAAAAGATAGAATATATACAAAACAAGTAAAAAATCAAAGACTTACATTGGGGTTTTGGTTGTCATGAATGTTTATCATCCTCAAGTTTCACGTTCTCCACACCAAGCTTATAAACGAGATCATTGTTATTATAAGTTAGCAAACTAACACAAATTCATGTGGCCCAATTATTCACTTAGACTCCCTTATTCCTAGGTGTATCTCTTATATTTTATTATTGTCTTGAATGATCACGAGGATGCATTGTTGACTTATTTCGATAGTTATTTAGGATGAAAATAAAGTAGGACGATTTAATCAATAGTTAGCTAAAGGAAAAAATCTTTTAAAACTGCTTCTCGGGACCTCATATAGTTCATATCTTGGCATACGATTTGAGACCTTTCTCGGACCGATATTTGGCAGCGACTTCATACTTCGAATCTTTGAGAGACGTTCTTGAAATTATGGTCTTCTCTTCATAATAGGAATTTCTTCACTTGAAGTTTTTGAGAGATTCTTCATACTTGGACCACGACTTCTTCATTTTTCTCCAATCTTTATTTTGGATTTTGATATACAACGACCCGCCTCCTTTTAGGACTTGGATTTATTTATCCTCATACCTTGTTAGGGCCTTTTTGGATAGACTTCTCCATGATCTTTTGGGGAGTTTTTGCTTTTCGTCGTGTGTCTCGATCATTCATATTGATTTTTTATAAATGATTCTTCACATCACATGGGATCTTTAGCAACAAAATGTAGCCCGCATGCCTTGTTAGGGCCTTTTTCGGACTCGTCAATCTTCGCATCCCGTTTCAATAAGTTATGCCTTGGCTATGAAATCTAATTAATACCGAGCAACTTTTAAACGATCTTGGGCTAGAAGCTAAGTAACTTTTCAAATCGTACAACCTTATTTATTGCAATTAAATTTATAAACAACCGATGGGAGAAAAAGCTCATAATCAACTCTCATAAATTCATGACAGAATACCAAACTTATAATTGACTCTATCATCTCTCGTTCTCCACAATTTAAAATCTCAAGGAATGAGACTCGTGGATGCTTAGCCAATTAAATCAAAGTTTTAGGTTTTCAAGTCGTCTATAGGATCTTGCATCTTCTTAGACTTTTTCAAGTTTAGAAATCACATTATAAAGTTCCCTTGATAAAACGACTTTCTAGGATCAATTATAGGACTTGCGAAAAGTTCTTGTTCTTAACCCGTAAGACTTAATACAATGTTTTTGCTAAGTATGAAAATTTGTTCGTCTCGATTCAATTCGAATTGATCTCCGGTTAAATGTGTGACTCAGTTGTCTTTGGTGAATAAAAAGAAAAGTTTGATTATCTATTTCTAAGTAAAAGGTAAATGCGAATAGTAATAAAAATAAGCTAAAAACAATTAACTAAAAATAACGAAACAATATAAATAATAAAACGTAAATTAAAGTAAAACAAATAATAAAAATAAAACAAAACGAAGAAATTAAATTTTGACTTAGAAATAAAGTTTACCTAATGAAAAAGGAGGAAATAAAACTAAAAGGGTACTTTAAAACTAAACGAGGTAAAACCTAAAGCGGGTACTAAATAAAAGATAAAACTTGAACTTTACGAAAAAATGTTAATTTTAAAATCAGACGAAAAATTCAACTAAAAATAGTAACTTTCAGAATTAAAATCGGAACAACTTTCAGATAAAGCTAAAAAATTACGGAACAATATTAATTAATAAAAGAGCAGGCAGACACCCTGCTCAAGCAGGCAGGCTACCTGCTGAATTTTGGCGAGAAATGTATAAGCTAGAAGGCAAGTAAGCATGTCAATTCTTATAACACTTATACGGAATATTTCTTCTGAAAGTTATACGGAATAAATTCCTTTGTCTTATCCGAATATTTTGCTTCTTGTTATACGGAATAACTTCGTTTGTCTTATCCGGATATTTAGCTTCTTGTTATACGGAATAACTGGTTAGTAGAGGTTATCCGGAATTTAATTTGTTCAACTATCCGGAATAATATACTTTTTTCTTATCCGGAATAACAACTTTTTGGGTGTTATCCGGAATGAGAGGGTTTACTAGTTTGAAATAATTAAAAATGACCAAAATGAAAATAAGCTAAAATCTAATAAGCACTTATCTAAAAACTTAACCAAAATGATTTTAAGAAAAAGCTAATAAGCCAAAATTTAAAAACTTTTAAAAACACTAAATAATAAAAATATTTAAAAACAACTTTTTATAAAAATTAACTAATAAGCACTTAATTAATAATAAGAAAATTAACACAATAAACACTAAAACACTATAAGCTATAAAAATCAAACACATAAAAACCAATAAGCACAATCAATCAAAAACATCAATCAAACAAGAACATGATTAATTAAACTACATGATTATCAAAATTAAACAACATTAAAAAGATTAAGAAAGGAAGAATGAGAATGATTAATTGAAAAAAGCTTTGAAATTAAAATGATTAAGATTCAAATTACAAGATTAATGAAAAAGCTTAACACTTTAAAGAAAAAAAACTAGAGAGAGAAAGTATTAAGCTACTCCTAATCCTAAACTAATCTACTCCTACATTGACTAACCACCTCCTAATCACACATTAGGAGGGTATTTATAGGAGGAGTAAAATGTTGACGCTTTCTTTATTCTTTCTTCTTGTCTCAACTCGATTTAAATGTTTTGTCTTTCTCGACGTCGTCTCGGGATTTGTCGATATAAACTGAACTCGTCTTATAATTTTCTTCTTTAATTAGACTTGGTTCTTCGACTTCATTAAACTTCCGTCTTTAGACTTTTTCTTCGATAAATCTTCAGAATAGGTCTTGGACTTCCGTTCTTTTTGCACTCTTGATCTTTTGACTCTGTCTTTTGTCTTTTTATTCGATAAAAGCCCGTGAAAGCCCGTGTTTTCTTCCTTTTTCATATTTTGGTCTTAAAACATAATAAAAACACAAACCACGCATAATTCCAACTTTTACGACATAAAATACACGTTTTGGTCTTGTTGTTATTGGAAATAAGTGGTAAAAGGATAAGTGTTTTTACACTTATTACATACCACTAAGTCGTTTCTTGATCGACGTGCTAAGCTACTATAGTATACATCTGTCACAGCTGCACTGTATTGATGCAACGAAGATCTCGAATTTTGAAATAAATTGCTTATTGAAGAATATTGACCCAACGATAAATTTGTTCCGTGCCTTCTATTGCCCATCTTGGATAAACGGGTGGATATCCTTCGCTAAACGCCCCGGCCAACTACAATGTTATAAAGTGAAGATAGACTCTTTGAAAAAATGGAACGACAAATTTTTCTGGGTAGACAAGGTTGTATTCCCGTTCGACTATGATTTCATTACTCCCGAGACCATGATGAAAGATGACCGCCCAATCCCCGGTACTTATAACGAGGCAGACGCGCAGAGAATAGATGCCGACCGCATACCAATGTAGGAATATCCAGAGGCGCTACTATACGCATTAGGGCTGATTCATCATTCTACTCTTCCCGTAAAGCACCTGCCACAGTATTTTGACAACTTTGAGCATGGTAAAAATCCCTTTCCTTATTCTTAAAGATGTAAAATGAAAATGTTCGATGCATATGTTCTGTTAGCCTCAAAATATTGAGTCAAACAAGAATGTTCGGTCATATGTTTATTATGTATCGTATTTTAGAAAGTTGTAATAGGTAGTTGATTAGTCGTGTTTTACGGACTTAACTTTAAGCTAAAGTTCATTCATAAGTAACTAAAGCCCAAAAGATAAACCCGACCCAAACATATAGTCCATAAGCAAGCCCACATGTAGGGGGACTATAAATACCCTTCCTAGCATGTTAGGAAGGGTGTTGGTTCATTATTCTCATTCTCTCTAATCTAATATTCACCAAGTTCCAACCATTCTCTCTCCTTTCTCTCTCTATAAATCATCTATCTTTTATCTACCTTTCTTGTTTAATCATCACACATTATATGGGACAACAATTGGTATCAATCGCCATGGGGTAGATTTGTGATTGGTTGTTGTTATCTTATTTGGTTCGTATGATTTAATCCTTAAATCATCTCGGATTCAATTTTTTTTTTGTGTTTTTCGTGCTCTAAATCTTGCTATAAATCTCCTACATAGTTGTGGTAGGGATTTGGTAGTACTGGTTTGGTTAAAATCACGGATTTCTTGTAAATAATCTCAACTTTTTACCTAAAGTTTCGGAATTGTTAAGGGTTTCTACATTCCGATCAAGTATTCCGATAGCATATCTGTTGTAATATTCTGATAGTGTTGTAAGGGTTTCTATATTCCGACAGGTATTCCGACAGGTATTCCGACATGTATTCTGACAGGTATTCCGACAGGTCTTCCGACAGGTATTCTGATGTTCGTTTGCAAGTCTTAAATTTATATTACAAGGTTTAGACAAAACAAGGGACTAGAAGACAAACACGGGCAAGTATACCCTTTCGTTCGTAATATAGCTTTGTAGTGGTAAGCCAGGATCGTTCGCTGAGACTTAGTTTCGTTTTGGTAATTAAGATAATAATTGAAGAAAGAAATAGTTAAAATAATATCAATAGTAACAAGTATGACTAATATGGGATAGTTCGTATAAGTTCGTGATGATGATAATAATGATCGGGATATGTTTATGTAGGTAAAGAGTGATAATCCTTTTTCGTCAAAACGGCGTTTACACAATTTACTTGGGTTGATTCAAGACTTACGTCTATTAAAGCGACTAAGCTCAAAAGAAGTTGCCAACGAGTTCAATATTTTATCAAGTTTCTAAGCGGATCTCTCCAACCAAATATTCATGACCATAGACAAGTTCTTGAAAACTTATTATAACAATTTGCGTTTCTCAACGCCAAACTATCGTAACAAATCAACTTAGATAAAATATGGTTTATAGAACTAGGTGGTAAAATGGTTCTACAACATTAGCTTGAAATCATATATAAAGGATCATATCATAGCATCATCACTAATTATAGTCACATACCCATATAGTCACAAATAGCTTAGCCTAACATAGTAATCAAAGTAACAATTGGAAAAGAGTAAGAGAACATCATACTTAGATTGGATTGAATAAACGAGTACACAAGTGTCACGATTGTATCGTTCCTCCAAGAATCGAAGAGTGGAATACTCTCGTTACAAGTATCTCCCAAAAGTATATAATACTGAAATTTTACTAAGAAAGCTAAAATACTCGAGCTATGGAGTATTGAGAGAGGTGTGTGTAAAATGAGTGGAAGTGGCCTGTATTTATAGTGCTGTCTGGGGTCAAATGTGCGCCGAACTTCTCCGAAATGCGCCGCACTTTGGAGACGTGAATGTGCGCCACACTTCTAAGTTTGTGCGCCGCACTTCTGGGCGATCCAGAATCTTCTTTCAATAACTTTGGCTTGCATATTGAGGCCCCTTCTTCGTATATCTTCACTTTGCTCCTTCAAACTTTATATCTGCATATAAAACACAACATATTAAGTATCGGAAGCTCTTATTTATACTACAAAGTGGCATTATAATGATAGATTGAATATGTATAATTAGGCCGTTATCAAATTCCTCCACACTTAGATATTGCTTGCCCTCAAGCAATCAAAGCGAGAAAACAAATTCAATTTTAAAAATACTTCTTAAGTGTTGTGAAGTATGATAGGAAAATGATTTAATTTTTATGAATAGCAAAAGCAAATGACAAAATAATTTCAGCACCTCACGTGGATAGTGTTTGGATTTTAAGTTCACACAAATGTCACTCACAAAGGGGTAAATGTAAGATAATACTCAATTAGCTCGGACATAAAATAGATAGCTACCATAGGTTTGTACATGACACATAAACATAACCGTTGTGGCGTGAGCACCAGATAAATTTTCAAAGAAGCAAAACGTGATAAATGCTATGGGCGTAGGATCAAAAAGTATGCCTTTGTCAAAGTCATAGAACAAACTATGCTAGAATACTTGACTATTTTTTTCTTTATTTTTTCATACATCGTTTTTTTAAGAGAACATCTTAAACTTTATGACTTGAAAGTGGTTGGGCATAACATATAACGATATTGGCACAATGGATAATATAACACATGCGTACGAGTGCCACATATTTTAGTAAGCCAGTGTAGCTTAACTAAAATGATATAAGGGTGATTTTGTTTTGCTTCCTTTTGAAAATATCTATAAATTAACCTCACCGCGGTTTAGTAAATGATGATCAAGCACAAATTCTGAAGCATACTAGATTATCGGCTTTCACAGGGTGATGGTTTTTGTGCTTAATTATAATGTTAATCAATGAGATTTTTGCTTTGCTAAAAAAATATTTATTTACAAAACATATTTATTTTTATTATTTTTCAAAAAGATTTTCACGTGGAGAAAATTATTTTAATTATTTATTTATTTTTTCTATTTGTCACCTCCTCCACACTTAAGTTGAACATCTTCCTCGAGGTGATAACTGATAAAACATTAATACTAGGAAAAATGCAAAGGGAAACGAGAACTTCCCGGGGCTTAGTAAAAAATTGCGGGACTTCGAGAGATGAATCCAGCTTAGAGCTCCAATTTGCTATTTTCCTACATGCTACAAAACAAAACAAAACACATGCAATATATACAAGGATGTTTTATTTATTTACAGGTCCTCCTCCACACTTAAGTTAAAAGGTGGGGATAAAATACGGATTGCCTTCCGAATAGCGCTAAGTTTAGAGTCTTTAGCCAGACTCGGCTACTCGGATCTATTTTAAGAAGAAAGGAATTTCTTCTCCTTCGATTTCATTACAGTGTTCTTCTTCATGGTAGAGCTTAAGTCTATGTCCATTGACTATAAATGTGCTATTGTCTCTAACGTATAAATCAACATATCCGGATGGATATTGGTGTTTTACTAGATAGGGTCTAGTCCATCTTGAAGTACGCGTAGGTTGTTTGAATTTATATTTCGAGATAAAGAGAAGTACTTTTTCTCCTTTTTTGAATTATTTTCTTTGTCGTAATTTGCTATCATGCCAAACTTTGGTTCGTTCTTTATATAATCGTGA
Source organism: Glebionis coronaria (assembly GCA_025667525.1). Classification (NCBI taxonomy): domain Eukaryota; kingdom Viridiplantae; phylum Streptophyta; class Magnoliopsida; order Asterales; family Asteraceae; genus Glebionis; species Glebionis coronaria. The sequence continues at coordinate 145,281,258 of CM046878.1, forward strand.
ACTTTGATAAGCGTGATATCAAAATTCATCTAACTCATGAAGTTGAAAGTTACGTTTTTCTCCGGCTGCAATGAGATCTGGGTTGCATTTTTTAAGTGCCCAATATGCACGGTGTTTAATTTCTTTGGCATATGGCATGTTTTTCCATACAACAGTTTGTATGGTGTGGTTCCAGTTGGTGTTTTGAATGCGGTACGAAAGGCCCATAGAGCATCTTCTAATTTTTTAGACCAACAAGCAGGGTTGTTTTGAACGGTCTTTTTCAAGTATACGTTTGAGAGCTCTATTAGTGTTTTCAACTTGACCACTCGTTTGAGGGTGGTAAGATGTGGAAAATCGGTGGGTCACTCCATATCTTTTCATAATATTTTCCATGAGTTTGTTACAGAAATGAGTTCCTCTGTCGCTTATGAATGCTTTTGGAATTCCAAAACGACAGAATAATTTCTTTAAGAATGCGATAACAAATCTTTCATCGTTTGTTTGTAAATCTTGAGCTTCGGCCCATTTTGATACATAGTCGACGGCGACTAAAATGTATTCACATTTGTAAGATTTAGGAAATGGTCCCATGAAGTCGATACCCCACACGTCAAAGATTTCGCAGACTTAGATGTTGGTTAGAGGCATTTCGTCTCTTTTAGAAATATTTCCAGTCCTTTGACATGCTTCACATAGTCGTACTAAGGTATGAGTTTCACGAATAATTGTTGGCCAATAAAAGCTAGCGTCGAACACTTTTTTAGTGGTGGTGTTCGCGGCATAATGTCCTCTGGTCGGTCCGTAGTGACATTCATCGAGAATTTTTCTAGATTCGAATCCGGAAATACAACGTCGGATTATTCCATCAGAACATATTCTAAATAAGTAAGGATCATCCCAAAACTATTTTTAGGTTCAGAGAAAAATCTTTTCTTTTGTTGGTGCGTCATCCCTTTCGTAAAATACCTACAGCCAAATAGTTTGCAAAGTTTGCGAACCATGGTGTATTGTTAGTACTTACTTGCATTATATGTTCATCAGGAAAATCATCGATTTCATCATCGCTAGAATCATCGTTCACTATGCGAGATAAATAATCGGAAGCAACATTTTCAGCTCCTTTTTTATCTTTAATTTCCAAATCAAATTCTTGTAAAAGCAATATCCATCGTATTAAACGAGGTTTGGCGTCTTTCTTTTTGAACAAGTATTTTAAAGTTGAGTGATCGGTGTAAACTATTGTTTTTGACAATACGAGGTATTATCAAAATTTGTCAAATGCGTAATATACAACCATGAGTTCTTTTTCTGTAATTGTGTAATTTTGTTGGGCTGCGTTAAGAGTTCTACTTGCAAAATAGATGGGATGAAATTGTTTACCATCTTTTTGTCCAAGGACGGCTCCAAGGGCATGTTCACTTGTGTCGCACATAAGCACAAATGGAAGGTTCCAATCAGGACTTGTAATAATGGGTGTGCATGTAAGTTTTTCTTTAAATGTTTCGAATGCTGAAAGACATTCGTCGTCAAAATCGAAAGTTCTTTCTTTTTCTAAAAGCTGAGTTAAAGGTCTTGCGATCTTCGCAAAATATTTGATAAATCGTCGGTAAAAACCGACATGACCTAAGAAACTTCTAATGCCTTTAACATTAGTAGGCGGTGGAAGTTTTGAGATCACGTCTATTTTTTCTTTGTCAACGTCAAGGCCGGCTCCAGACACTTTGTATCCTAGCACAATTCCTTCTTTAACCATGAAGTGACATTTTTCCCAGTTTAGCACAAGATTTGCTTCTTTGTATCGTGCTAACATTTTATCGAGATTGTTTAGACATGTGTCGAAAGTATTTCCAAAGACGAAGAAATCGTCCATGAAGACTTCGACTGATTCTTCAATCATATTGTGAAAGATTGCAATCATACACCTCTGAAAAGTAGCAGGTGCATTGCATAGACCAAAAGGCATGCTCCTATAAGCGTAAGTTCCAAATGGACAAGTAAACGTGGTTTTCTCTTGATCCATAGGGTCGATTGGGATTTGAAAGTATCCAGAAAAACCATCGAGGAAAAAAAAGTAATCATTTCTTGCGAGTCTTTCTAACATTTGATCCATAAAGTGTAAAGGAAAATGATCTTTCGCGGTTGCATCATTTAGTTTTCGATAAACAATACAAACTCTCCATCCGGTGATGGTTCGTGTTGGTACTAATTCGTTGTTTTCGTTAGTTACTACAGTGATACCTCCCTTTTTAGGTACACAATGAATAGGACTAACCCTTGGGCTATCGGCGATTGGGTAGATTATTACAGAATCTAAGAGTTTAAGGATTTCTATTTTAACAACATCTTTCATGTTAGGATTTAATCTTCGTTGTTTTTCAACAATTGGTTTCTTGTTATCCAAAAGTTGGATTTTGTGTTTGTAGAACGATGGACATATGCCAGGAATGTCAGAAGTTTTCCAAGCAAAAGCTTGTTTATGCTTCTTGAGAACGTCAATTATATCGTCTTTGTGTTCTTCAGAAAGTTGGGATGAAATAATTACAGGGAGTAATTTTTCTTCGTGAAGAAACGCATTTTCTAGATGTTCAGGAAGAGGTTTAAGTTCTAAATCTGTAGGAAATTCTTCGACAGATTTCTTAACTTTGAAATCGGTTTCGAAAGTTATGGTTTCAAATGGTGTTTCGATTTCTTCTTCGATTGTTTCGATTGGTTCATCAGTATGGTCGGCTATGAAGGCATCAAATTCAACAAAAAGTTCTTCTTCGAGGATGGTTCCTTTGATAGAATACAAAATTTCGCTTCCTTCATCAAGAAGAGCGTCGAAATCGGCTTCAACGATTTCTTCAATGACGTCGATACTAAAACAAGTATCGTCATTAAAGTACGAGTGTTTCATTGCTTCGTCGATAGAAAAAGAAATTCTATCTTCTCCAACTCCAAGGTTGAGTTGTTTTTGCTTTACTCTAATTATAGCGTCAGCTGTGTTTAAGAAAGGTCTACCAAGGATACGTGGTACCTTGCTATCTTCTTCCATTTCTAAGATAACAAAGTCAACAGGAAAAACAATTTTTCCGACTTCTATGAGCATGTTTTCGGATATCCCCATTGGGTATTGGAAAGAACGGTCCGCGAGGCGAACGCTCATTTTTGTGGGTTTTAAAACGTTTTTAGAGAGTTTAGCATACAAGGAGTATGGCATGAGGTTGATACTTGCGCCAAGATCGACCAAGGCGTTGCAAGAGTATGAGTGATGGAAAGTACATGAGATTAGGAAACTTCTAGGATCTCCCAGTTTTGGTGGTACTTTGTTTTGGACAATGGTAGAACATTCATCTTTTAGAAAAGTCGAAGAAACTTCTTCAAACTTATGCTTGCTCTTAATAAGTTCTTTGATAATTTTTCCATAATTTGGCATTCCAGCCAGAACATCGACTAAAGGCATTTTAATTCGAACTTCTTGTATTAAGTCGAGGAATTTACCATACTTAGCTTGCATCTTTTACTTGCGTAAGCGTTGTGGATATGGTACTTTTGGTTTATATGGTTCGGGTGTTGGGTTTTCAGTTGGTTTGGTATGGGTTGGTTGGGCTTCATCCTCGTTATCACTATCGAATGAAATTTCGATTGGTGTAACTTGAGTAGGTTTAGTAGGTGACTCGTAAGATAAACCGCTTGATGAGACTGCTTTTATACATAGTCTCATCGTCCAAATAGGGCTTAAAATGCATTAAAAATCATCAAAATACCCAAATATATGCTTGTGTTTGTTTCTTGTGTATTTTAGGTACGGATATTGAGAAAATGACAAAAGATCACAAGAATCAGTCAAAAACGAACATGGGAAACGAAGCCGCACGATGAACCAAGCCCTAATGAAGAATTTTCCAAGAAAACCCTTGAAGATTTGACGAATTATGAAGAAGGGTCCTCCAATATGGAAGAAATGACACTTTATACCCTTGTATCTTCATAATTACAAGTTTGGTCCCTAAAGTTTGTCAAAATTACAAAAAGGACCCTTAACTTTGAAGAATTGGCAAATTTAGTCCCTCAATAAAACTAAATTGTCAATATTGGTCCTCCAAGAAGTCAACAAACAAGTCAAACCTTGAAGAATGAAGAAAATGCCAAAATCAGTCCTTCAAATATCATCAATTTGCATGTTTAGTCCTTGAAACAAGTTTAAAAACTTGTTGTGCCAAAAATGACAAGTTTACAAAGATGATTATAAAGGGAATTAAGTTTATTTGCTGTTTATTACAAAGTGAAGACAAATGGGGACTTGAGGGGCTATTTCTGCCAGACCATGGAACTTTTCCCCACCAATCAACCTTCCACATCACTTTTCTCCACCAATCACACATCACCACATCACCTCCCCACTCCACGTCAACTTTCCACTCACACCAGGTTTATTTATTAAACCTGGTCAACCAGTCAAACCTCCTAAATTCCCTCCTTAACACGTTTTTTATATACATTTTTCCCCAATTCAGATTAAACCCACCCCTTAAACACCCATGAACCCTAGCTAATCCCAGATACAATTAACTAAGAAACAAAGGGGTTTTTGTTAATCTTTTCCAAAACACTAATCAACCCTTTTGTCATCACTTCCCACACCAAAAACATGAACCAAGACCAACCCATGTGTCTTGTGGGACCTCCCCTGCCCCGTCTCTTTCACCTCAAACCCAATGAGCAGACAAAACCAACGGATGGATTGAGTTCCTTGGCCCCCAATACCATTTCAACGTCCCTGATGCATCCATAACAGCTGGCAACTTCACATGTATCCATCTTGACCCAATTTTCAGTCAAATTCAAGGGCATTTCAGGAAATCCCTTAGTTAGGGTTTTAGCATTGTATTTGTTTATTCAGTTATCTAGATAGTTCTATGAGAGGCTATAAAAGGAGGATGCGAGCTGTGCATACCCCTTTGTTCCTGATTTTTTTTCCTGAGGTCACAAACTTGTAAAGCCCATTTTATTTATGAATGAAAATTGGTTGAGTGTTGTTGATGAAAAGAATCCAGGATCCACTTTTAATTACTGCTGTTGATTGTGTCCCATTTATTGTTTGTTTAATTTTTGAGTTTTCAAAAATTCAGTTTTGATTTTAAAGTTTCTGAAAAAAAGGTGTTGGTTTGGTAAAACCTTGTTCCAAAAGTTGGATTTTCAGTTTTTGTAAGTTGATTGTTTAGGTGTGTGTTAAGAGAAAAGTATTTGGAAAGTTTATGAAAAGGTTTTAAAAAGTTTCAAAAATCAGATTATTGTATTGTCTTCTTCATTTGTTCTTAGCAGGTTTCATTGAAGCTTTCTTGTTGTCCAAGGTCCTGCTCAGGCCCCAGCCTGATTGGAGGTGACATAGCAGTCATTGAGGGACCTGGATGTAGGTCCCTCTAGGTAGCAATCTTGTTCTCTCATTTTCAGTTTTAAGTGTATGATTTATGTGATTTGTTGATTTGGTATGAAACTTGTTCAAATGTTTGTTTTATGGTTTGATTATGTTCTCTAGTGCTTGTATGCATGTTATAGGTGATTAGGATCAGTTTGGTTAGGACTTTATTTGATTTGGCTTGAAAAATTTCATTATCAGAATTTTAAAAGGGTGTTTGGATTAAGGTTCAAATAGGGTCTAATGATATGATTCTTGGTTAAAAACCTGTATACACACTCAACAAGTAGTAATAGGTTATATGTTAAGCTTGTCTTTCAGTTTGGTAGGATTTTGAACAAATTTGCATGCTAAAACATTGGACAATATAGCTAAAATCAGAAAGTGCTTGTTGTTGACTATTCTTGTTGAATTAGCTATTCAAATCTTTCCCATTGTTAGATAATAGGTTATTTAGGGATTGTGTATTGGTTATATGCTGTTTTGTGAGCTTATGTGCAAGTTATGAGCCTTTAAATGTCATTTTTGTGCAAGTAAAAAGGGGTCAATGTTCATCAGAAACATTTATCCTTAATCAGAAACATTTGGTGCTCTTTGTGTGAGATTTTGCTAAGTGATTGCTTATTTTTTGTGTTTAATTTGACTCCTTATACTCAACTGAGTATAAGGGTGCCTTATTGTCCAAAATAAGCACTCAATATAAGCTTTCCTAAGCTTATAGCTTAATTGACCAAGAAAATACACTAGCAGTGGGAATATCATTCCCCCCGTTTGTGCAAAAGTTAGCACTGCTAAGCAAAAAGACAAAGTCTATCACATGTCACTTTCAGAAATATTGATTTTTTGTCTTTAGTGCCCTTAATTGGGAATTAGGACTTCAAACTTGTTTCATATTTTTTCTAATTTTATTTGTGATTTTTTAGTTTAATTAGATTTTTATTTACTGTTCATTTATTATTTTTTAGATTAAATAGCCTTTTTAATTAACTTTTATATTTCTGTTTTTGGCATTTAGTGCCAAAAATACTTATTTTTCAGTTTTATCAATTTTCCTAGACTTAGAAAAATAATTTAAGATTTTTGGTTAAAAAAGTTTTTACTGTTCACCTTTTATTTATTTTTTATAATTAAATTAGTTTAATTAGGGTTTTATTTAAAACTGTTTTTGTCTTTTAGTGAAAAATTTAATATTTTTCAAACTTTTTCATTTTTCTTCTATTCATTAGAGTAATTTAGGATTTTTAAAAGTTTCAAATTATTTTTAGCATTATTTTATTATTTTTTATAATTATTTTAGTTTAATAATAGTTTTAAGTGATTTAAAAAAATAGAAAAATAGTTTTTAAAATTTAAGAAAAATACTTTTTAGTCTTTAGATAATATAAGTAAGTTATTTGTTCAATAAAATAATATTTTGGACATTTTGATTAATTATATTTAATTTTAGGGCTTTAATTAGCATTTAAAATTGAATATTTAATTAATAAAAGGTTTTAAAATATTTTTATTGGATTTTTATTCTTATTTATATTATTTTAGACTTAGTTTTAGCTTTTAATTAATTTTTAGGTTTAAAATTTTTTAATTTTGTAGTTTTTACGGTTTACGTGAACGCCTTTTCGTCTTAGCTCGATCCGTCTTCGTAACCGTCTTCCCTTTCTAATCTCATTTCTTTCTTTCTTTTTCAATCATATAATCACAAATCAAAATCAATTCATTACACAACGCACTTGCCTCCTCGAGAACGAACTCACTTTTAGGGTCATTCACATACGGTTTTCCTAAATCGTCGTGCATACTTGTCCTTTTTGCTCTCCTTTCCTAAAGAGTAGTAAAATCACTACATCATTTTGGCGCCGCTGCCGGGGAGGCGTGTTGTGTTTTGATTTGAACATTGTTGTTTTTATATATAGCCATAATAGCTATTTGTATTAGTAGCACTCTACTAATACGTATTATCGGTTTCTCGTTTTTTGTGAATACTATTACTATATTGTATACGTAGAACAATAAATTCACAAGTACTCCAAATACGTGAGAAATCACAACCTTGACTTGGGAGGTCATTACCCAATCATTGTATTCGAATCTCAAACCAAAGAAAAAAGGCAAAAATAGATAAATACTTTCGTGAAGCTCGATTTTGAAAAATACAAACTATAAGGTGGGTATAAGGTGGTTGTATTTCACGACCTAAAGGAAAAAGGCTCTTAAGTGCTTCACACCGCCTCGTTTCCTCCGCTTGCTTGTGCGTATTTTGAGATTGAAAGCTAATCGAGGGTTTTGCCGCCCAAAGTATTATTACATATCATATATATTTTCTTGGTTTCTATTGATTAAACCCTCTTGAACGATTTGGTGTTCCACCATCGTTCTAAAGTCATCGAAGGCGTTCACTTCACGTGATCGTTTTCATTCCTTGAGGATTCTTTAATCGAGAGATTTGATTAAGGAGGAGATTTGTAGATTTGTGTCTACCTAATACATTCCAAAATCCAAAAAAGTAAAAACAATCAAAAACCAAAAAAAAATTGAAAAAGTAAAAACACCAAAAAGAATCTTCTTTGCTCACCTTCTCGTTGTACGTGACGTTTATGCAAACTCGCTCCAAAGCAAGACGTGCTTGTAAACGAAGAAACAAATCAACCACTCCTTCTAGTGAGGAGTCTCCTATTGACGAACCCATCGTAGTGAAAGAAGCACCCATGGCTAATCGAACTATGATGGAGTTGCTTCAAGCACCCACCGAGGGTTATGGAGAAGCGACTGTGATTCCCGCTATCCTTGCGGAGAATTTTGAGGTTAAGACGGGTTTGTTGTCCATGATTCAAAACAACAAGTTTCGAGGTGACGAAAAGGACAACCCTCATAACCACATTCGCCATTTTAATCGTCTCACCGCCACTTGCAAGTTTAAGGACGTCTCTAACGACTTGATTAAGATGATGCTTTTTCCGTATTCCTTAGCGGGGCCCGCAAAAATTTGGTTAGAGAAAGAGCCACCCAATTCTATATTGACGTAGAAGGATCTCGTTTCAAAATTCGTGAACCAATTTTTTCCGCCCTCTAAGACTACGCATTTGAAAAACGAGATTTCAAAGTTTTCACAAGAGTATAATGAGAGTTTTTCAACGGCTTGGAATAGGTTTAAGGAAATGTTGCACGAATGTCCTCATCATGATTTTTCCGACTTGCATCAAATTGACACGTTTTACAATGGCTTGAACGATCATGAGCGTGATTATCTTAATGCCGCCGCGGGTGGTAATTTTTTGTGTAAAACGGTCGAGGAAGCATTGTTAATCATTGAGAATAGGTCTAAGGTCTATAGTCCTCGTAGCACGTCGAGTGTTCGTAAGACTTCGTCTTCGCCTTCGCCTTCATTGTCACACACCGTTGATGCTTGCCAAATTGAGGCTAATTTGGAGAACAAGATTTTTGATAAGCTTAAAGGATTGTTAATTGAGTTTAAAGTTGGTGAACAACCCACTCCCGCTACGGCTAAAGCGGTTGAGGTTTCTTGTATGTATTGTGGTGGAGCTCACGATTACTCCGAGTGCATTACCAACGGTGGTAACACTTCGAGTGCGTTCGCGGCCGCGGGAACTTATAACCAAAACGGTCAAGTTCCCCGCACTAATCAATTGACTCCACCGGGTTTTCCACCAAATCAAAATGCTAACAATTCTCAAAACAATCAATTTGGTTACCAAAACAATCAAAGGAACAATTACAAGGGTAATAACAACTATGGGAATCAAGGAAGTAGTAGCCAATTGCAAAATTGATGTAGTGGTTTTGCAACCCTTTAGGAAAAGAGAGGCAAAGTAGTGGTAAGCGTTAAGTGTCGATTTAGGAAAACCGAGCACTAATGACCAAACAAGTTCGTTTCCCAAGGAGGCACGTGTGTTGTGTAATGAATTGATTTTGATTGATGATTTTATTAAGAAGAAAAGAAAAGAAATGAGAAAGAAAGAAATGACGGTTACGAAGACGGATCGAGCTAAGTCGAAAAAGGCGAATACATAAAACCGTAAATAGTACAAAAACTAAAATTTTAACCTAAAAATTCCTAAAAATTACTAAAAATCCACAATAAAATTCTAAGAGTTTACAAAAAATCAAAACTTGCTAAAACCTTTTAATTAATTAAATAATGACTTTTTAATGTTAATTAAAGCCCTAAAAATCACAATTAATTATTAAAAAGCCCTAAACAAGATTTTCAAGTTTTTAAACCTCAAAAATTACCTAATTAAGCTAAAAAGTATTTTTTAAAATTTTAATACCAAATTAAACTATTTTTTAACACTTAAAAACTATTAAAATCTATTAAAACTTAAATTAATTCTGGAAAATAAATGAAAAGCCTAAAAACTATTTGGAAAGTTACAAAGTTCTTAATTATGTGTCTTCAATCTAGGAAAAATGAAAAAAGAAGAAAAAACAAACTTTCTATTTTTAGTAATAAAATAATATTAAAATAATCAAAAAATGAAAAGTTTATAAAATAATTCTAAAAAATTACCAAAAATCCTAAATAATGTAACTAAGACAAAAATGCAAATTAAAGTTCCTAAAACCTTTTTATTAATTTTACATTAAATTTTAAAGTTGTCTAAAAACCCTAAAATCAAATAAAATTAAAAATTAGACTTTTTGAAAACTTTTTGTGATGTAAACCTCAAATATATAAATTAAAACCTAAAAACAATTTTTCTAAAAATTAAAACCTATTTTAACTATTTTTAAACTAATTAATAAAATACGGCTAAATAAAAAATGATAAAAAAAATAAGCGAAGAAAGGGAAAGATGCAAACTTGGTTCAGAAAAATGCTAAACCCAATAACAAACACAAGAAAATTGAAAACAAGCAAAGAAGCTTACCCAATAAGCCTGAATTGGCTTATTAAGCTACGGCTTATATTTAATAAGCCCAACTCAAAAACGTCTTAAATAACTTTTGAAATGAGACTATAACGTAAAAAACCATCCGGATCACTGGTAAACACGTTACTCCTTCGAAAGGAAGGTCGCGTGTTCGAGCCCAGGCCAGGTGAGTTTTTGCACTTTTTTTTTTAACTTTTTCAATCCAAACTTTTACTTCTTTTAACTCCAAAACACAAACACAAATCAAATTTGACAAAGATTAAGCTTGAGAATTAATGAAAACGTGCCCAGTTGAAGTGAGTTTCTGATGAACAAAAGTGAGTGTTCTTCACTTGTGAATAAATGATCAAGAGGGCTTGATCCTTGCTTTGTGGTATTGTTTTGTTGGACAATAGGGCACCCCTATACTCAGTTGAGTATAGGGAGTCAACACGAACACAAATCAAGCAAGTACTTAGCCAAAATCAAACTAAAATGCACCAAACAAGTTCTGATAAAGCAAATGTAGGACTGAGAGTATGTTACTGATGCACTTGGCACAATGGTGAAATTCAAAGCTCACAAATTGGCAAACAAACCTACCAACTAGCATATAAACATTATCAATCCTTAAAATAACCTAGTTCCTAACAGATAATCAACTTTGAGGCAAAGATTCTTACAAAATCTAGCAGACCAAACAAGTTTTCTGATTAGGCTATGTTTTACCCTTTTTTAAACATGCAAAAGTGCTTAAAACCTACTCAAACTGAAACCAAAGAGCATATAACACTTAAATACAACCTAGTGAGAGAATCTAACAGATTTTAAGCCAGGATTAACAACAATCAACCCTACTTAAGCCTTAATCCAAACACCCCATAAAAAACTAAAAATCAATATTTTCAAAGCAAAACACATACAATCCACTCCAATTTGATTCTGAATACTACTAACATGCATAACTAACACATATATGCATGAACCAACCAAATAACAAGCATTCAAACACAAATCACATAAATCAACAAGAACTGAAACTTTCTGAAAACTTAAAAATGGGACAAGGGTTTTACCTTGTTGGGCCTACATCCAGGCCCAACCAAGGCTGCTTAGCCTTCTCCAATAGGCCCGGGCCTATGCTGATCCTTTAACAAACAAACAAGTTCTTCCAACCTGCTAAGAAAAACAATACAAGCACAAGCACAATTTGCACTTTTCTGAATTTCTGAAACTTTTTGAAACCTTTTCCAAAAACCTTGAAACCTTTTTAACCAAATGATACGTTTTAAAACTCAAGTGTAGAACTCAAAAATCCAAATCCAAATCCACTTTCACTTTTTTGGACCTATGATTTCTGAAATTCAAAACCTATTTCAAAACCACCAAAAACATAAAGTGTTTTGATAAGTTAAAATGGAACTCAGTTCTTAGCTTTCAAACACACACACACAACTTTTAACAATTATAAAAAGGAATTACACTTGTTTCAAACACAAATACCAAACTTTTATATCATTAAAAAGGAATTACAATGGTGAAAGCTAAAAAACTGGAACAAAGTATATGAGTGACAGGCCACTCATATTTATACTAGTCTATAGAACAATCTGGAATACTAAAACCCTAGCAATGGAATGCCCTAAAATGCCCTTGCTTATTTGACTGAAAATGGTCAAAATTCGTCTTCATGTGATCTTGTTGGTGTCATGCGAAGATGCCAGCTGTGATCATTCAATCTTGAGCGTTTATTCAGCCTTGGGGACCAAGTAGAAATATCTTGGGCCCTAAAATGGTCGGGTATTGGGTTTGGGGTGAATGTGACGTTGCAGGGGAGGGGTCCACATCCACATGGGTGTGTTGTGGATGGAATCTGGGTTGGGGGATTGGTTTAGTGTGGGGTGAATAGTAAATCTGGAAAGGTTGGGGTAAAAACCCTTTGTTTTGGGTAACTTAGTTTTTAGGGTTTATGGGACTAAGAACATGGGATTAAGGTGTTTTAATCTGTTTTTGGGTGGGGTTAGTTTAAAATTCGTGTTTGGGTGGGAAATAAAAAGGAGTTGACTGGTTGACCCTTTTTAATAAGCTGGTGGGTTGTGGGTTGGGTTGGTTTAAGGGTTTGGGTAGGGTAAGTGGGTAACGGGTTTGGTTATGGTGAGGTGTCAATATGTGACTGGATGGATGGGATTGGTTGTTTGGCAGTTCAGGTCCCCAAGCTTCTTTCTTTTCTTCACTTTGTATTAAAATGGCACAAACTTCATTCCCTTTGATATATACTATGGCAGCTTGACATTTTTGGCACAATATTTTCACAAACTTGTTTCAAGGACATTTTGTGCCAATTCTTCATTCTTCAAGGACTGATCTTATAAATACTTGATAATTTAGGGACCCAAATGCAATAACTGAGATTTGAAGGGGTATAAATTGCCAAGTCTTCAATAGTAGAGGGACCAATCTTGTCAATCTTCAATTCTTCAAGGGCATTTTTGTAAAATCCAAACTTGGGCCCGGTTCATTGTGCGGCTTCGTTTCCCGTGTTCGTTTTTGAATGATTCTTGTGATCTTTTGTTAATTCCTCAATATCCGTACCTAAAAATACACAAGTAACAAACACAAGCATATATTTGGCAGTTTTAATGATATTTTATGCATTTTAAGCCCGATTTGGACGATGAGACCATGTGTAAAAGCAGTCTCATCAAAAATCAAAACCAAAACCGTAATTTTCAAAACACAAGTCAAGGTCTTCAAAATGTTTACACTAAAGAACTTCCAATGGACTTTTTGAATTACGCCACGACAAATGATAAGATTTTGGAAAACATTCAAGAGAAATTGGCTAGTCAAGCTAGGGACACGGCTAAAAACACCAAGGAATTGGCTAATTTTGTGAAGGAAAATCTTAACATGAGAAATGAGTTGAAAAATGATTTTGCTAATCAAATTAGAGGTCAAAACAATAAAATTGAACAAAGTCATGCTAGGCTTGAACAAAGAATTGACCAAAAAGCCGCTAGTCAAGATGTTAAGCTTAATGCCATTTTAGAAGCCGTCATGGGGAACAAAGCCTCTACTTCGGGTAGTTTGCCTAGTAATACTGTTTCAAACCCGAAGGGAGAGATGAAAGTGATTACCACACGAAGTGGTAAGGCACTTAAAGAACCAACTCCTCAACCAATTACTCCAACGGTGGAGGAAATTGAGGAAGAACCCGAGGTGGTGGTCGAAAAGGAGCATATCTCAAGCCCACAAAGTACCGCTCATGCCACACCTACGGTCGACCCTTTACCAACATTGGAACCCGAGATTCCAAAGGCTATGCCTATGACCTAACCCACACCACCCTTACCTTACCTATCGAGTCTTAGGAAGGAGAAACGACAAGAGCGCGATAATTATCAATTTGAGCTTTTTATGAAAATGTTTCGTGAGTTGCACCTTAATGTGAGTTTTGCCGATGCTTTGGTCATGATGCCTCGATTTGCCGCTAACTTTAAGAGTATGTTGAACAACAAGGAGAAATTGCATCAATTGTCTAGTTGTTCGTCGGTTTATCTTAATCGCATACCTCAAAAAGTCGGAGATCCCGGTAAATTTTTGATCCCTTGTGCAATTCAAGATATGGAAGAATGCTATGCCTTGGCCGATCTTGGTGCTATCATTAATTTGATGCCACTTGCAATCTTCAAGTCGCTCAATCTTCCTAATCTTACTCCTTCACTAATGTCTATCGAGATGGCCGACCATTCCACGATTCGTGCATGTGGTTTGGCGGAAGACGTTTTTGTGAAAGTAGGGAAGTTCTACTATCCCGTAGACTTTATCGTCGTTGATATCCCCACGGATCCTCAAGTTCCTCTCATTTTAGGTCGTTCGTTTTTAGATACGTCTATGGCTTTAATTGATGTTCATGCTAGAAAGATCACCTTACGTTTCAACGACGAGGAACTTGTTATAAACGCAACTCAAAATTCTCAACTTTCTCATGTTTATTCCGTTGCTACCATAAACCTCGTTGATATGATCGAAGTGGTTTGCGAGGAATTTTCACAAGAAGTTTTAGGGTTTGGTGATGAAGAAACTAGTGGCAATCCCACTATGTTAGATCCAATTCTTGATAATTCGACACCAACCTTCACTCCATTTGAAGGTGGTGGTTTTACGTTGGAAGAATGCAATGTTCCACGTACTTGTGACGAAGACCTCGACAATGATGAGGACTTCTCGATTATCAAGGATTTTCTTAACGATTTCCCATTTCCTCCACCCGAGGAGGTTATGAGTATCGAGCCCAAATCTTCACTTGAGGAACCACCTATTCTCGAGTTGAAAGATTTACTTCCTCACCTCGAATATGTCTATTTGGAGGAGGACGACAAGTTTCCGGTTATTATTACGAAGGAACTTTCGAATGATGAAAAAACCGCACTTGTCGATGTTCTAAAGGATCACAAAGGGGCGATTGCGTGGAAGTTATCCGACATTAAGGGGATCGATCCCAAATTTTGTACCCACAAAATCTTAATGGAGGAGGATTTCAAGCCCACAATCCAAAGTCAAAGGAGGGTGAACCCCAAAATTCACGACGTCATCAAAAAGGAGGTCCTTAAACTCCTTGACGCGGGAATGATTTACCCTATTTCCGATAGCCCTTGGGCGAGTCCTATTCATTGTGTACCTAAAAAGGGAGGAATGACCGTTGTGCCAAACGATGCCAACGAGTTGATTCCCACTAGACTCGTGACCGGATGGAGAGTGTGCATTGACTATCGAAAGTTGAATGAAGCCACTCGAAAAGACCATTTTCCCTTGCCCTTCATGGACCAAATGTTGGAGCGTCTTGCGGGAAACGATTTCTATTGCTTTTTAGATGGTTTTTCTGGTTACTTCCAAATTCCCATCGATCCTCGTGATCAAGAAAAAACTACGTTTACGTGTCCATATGGAACGTTTGCCTATCGTAGAATGCCATTCGGACTTTGTAATGCACCGGGAACCTTTCAAAGGTGCATGATGGCTATTTTTCATGATATGATCGAGAAGACGATGGAAGTCTTCATGGATGAATTTTCCGTGTTTGGTGATTCTTTCACTTCGTGTTTGTCAAATCTAGAGAGAATGTTAAAACGTTGTGAGGAAACCAACCTTGTGCTCAATTGGGAAAAATGTCATTTTATGGTTAAGAGTGGAATCTTCTTAGGGCACAAGGTCTCGAAATCGGGGATTGAGGTAGATCAAGCTAAGGTAGACGTCATCGCCAAATTACCTCATCCCAAAACCGTCAAGGGAGTTAGGAGTTTCCTAGGCCACGCAGGCTTTTATCGTCAATTCATCAAGGATTTTTAAAAGATTTCTCGACCCATTACACATCTTCTTGAAAAAGAGGCGCATTTTGTCTTTGACGAAGATTGTGTACGAGCCTTTGAAATCCTTAAGAGGAAACTTACCGAAGCTCCCATTCTTGTTGCTCCCAATTGGAACCTCCCCTTTGAACTCATGTGTGATGCTAGTGATTACGCTATTGGGGCCGTTTTGGGGCAACGTCATGATAAGCACTTCTTGCCTATTCACTATGCTAGCAAGACGATGACCGAGGCTCAACTAAAATACACTACAATGGAAAAGGAGTTCCTTGCCGTGGTGTATGCATTTGAGAAATTTCGACCTTATCTCGTCTTAACGAAATGCATAGTGTATACGGACCATTCGGCTATTAAGTATCTTATGGCAAAGCAAGATGCTAAGCCTAGATTACTTCGTTGGATTCTCCTCCTTCAAGAATTTGATCACACCATCGTTGACAAAAAAGGAGCTGAGAATCTAGCGGCTGATCATCTTTCTCGTTTGGAAGATCCTCACCAAAGTGTTTACGAGCCCAAGGAAATCACCGAAACATTTCCGCTCAAGACACTTGGTGTAGTGAATTCTAAGCTTGATTCTTCCACCCCATGGTTTGCGGATTTTGCAAATTACCATGCGGGTAACTTCATCATTAAGGGTATGACGACTCAAGAAAAACGAAAATTCTTTCGTGACGTCAAGTTCTACTTTTGGAACGACCCTTACTTGTTTCGGAATTGTGCGGATCAAATCATCCGACGTTGTGTATTTGGCACCGAAGCTTCTAACATCCTTAGAGCTTGCCATGAGGGACCCACGGGTGGTCACCACGGTGCTAATCTCACGGCTAAGAAGGTGTTTGATGCCGGCTTCTTTTGGCCTACTATTTACCGAGATGCACAAGATCTTGTGAAGTCGTGTGATGCATGCCAACGACAAGGAAAAGCCTCACAAAAAGATGAAATGCCACAAAATATCATCCAAGTGTGTGAGATCTTCGACGTTTGGGGTATAGACTTTATGGGGCCGTTCCCATCATCTCGTGGTAATAAGTACATTCTCGTTACGGTTGACTACCTATCTAAGTGGGTGGAGGCCAAGGCCTTGCCCACCAATGATGCTCGTGTGGTAGTTAAGTTCTTGAAAAGCTTGTTTTCTCGGTTTGGAACCCCTCGTGCTATCATAAGCGATCGTGGAACACATTTTTGTAACGACCAATTTGAAAGGGTTCTAAGGAAATATGGGGTTACACATCGGCTTTCTACGGCTTATCACCCACAAACGAGTGGGCAAGTCGAGGTTTCAAACCGAGCTTTGAAGAGGATCTTGGAGAGATCCGTTGGGGAAAACCGACAAACTTGGTCGGATAAGTTGGACGATGCTTTATGGGCCTTTAGGACCGCTCATAAGACGGCCATTGGGTGCACTCCCTATAAGCTTGTGTATGGAAAGAATTGTCATTTGCCTATCGAGTTAGAACACAAGGCTTATTGGGCCCTAAAGCATTGTAATGATGATATGGAGACCGCGGGAAAACACCAGAAAATGCAATTAAATGAATTGGATGAATTGACAGACATTGCTTATGAAAATTCATTGATTTACAAAGAAAAAACTAAAAAGTTGCATGATTCTAAAATTAAAAACCGGGTTTTTAACATTGGGGATCAAGTTTTGCTTTTTAATTCAAGATTGAAAATCTTTTCCGGTAAATTGAAATCCCGTTGGTCCGGTCCATTCACCGTGACTCAAGTGTTTCCGTATGGGACCATCGAGCTAGCTCAAGATGATGGTCCTAACTTCAAGGTGAATGGACATAGGTTGAAGCACTACTTTGGCGGGGAAGTTCCATCCTTGAACTACCTCGACCAAGTCACCTTCCCCAATGATAATTAGCATTGAGGGGATCGAGTCGAGCTCATGACTCGGTAATAAAAAACGAGGTGCCTCGTGGGGGAGTCCCATGCTTATCCTATGTACATATTATCGCTTTCTAATGTAGCTTACGTGTGGGGATTTGTGCCCTTCCAACCTTTGTTCCGTGGTTGTTTGTGCATTGTGGTTTTTAGATCATGATCTTCACGATTGGAGCCTCTCGTGTTCATTTTATGGGAGCACTCGATTGTTTGCTTTGAATACTTTCTCAATATCCATGATATATCCTTTTGATGTTCTAACCTTAGGTTTTTAGCACACTTCATAAACGGCTATTAATTTATTGGTTACACCCTTTCCATGCTAGATTAGGCATTCGACTACGTCTCTAGTTAGGGGGTGTTTGCACCCTAGACTCGAAACATTGAGGACAATGTTTAACTTTAGTATGGGGGGTGAATAGATACTTGCCTTGCCAAACCTTCACGCTTTCCAAAGTTTATCTTTTTGTTTGTCGTTTTTGTTGCAAAATAAGGCTAAAAATGGCCAAATTTTAAATTTTTCTCACGTTTTAAAAGTGTTTGAAGACACGAATGTAGATTTTCCGATGGCGAGAATAAGAGTGATTTTTGACTCGACCGTGCGTGTTGAGCACTTAGCTTTGATTCCTTTACTTATATTAGGCTAAGTCTCTTAAATGAGGACGAGAAATGATAGAGGTAATTATAATTTACTATGCTAAACGTAGAGTACTCGTATTCTTTCAAAAACTCATGTGTTCTCGTTGTTTGCTTATTCTCCCTTCGCATGTAAATATTTTTTGCTTAATAAATATTGACTTAGCGGTTTAGTTAGGATTGTTGGGTTTCTAGTCTTTTCTAGTAGCTTCCGTGTAATTAAATTGGGAAGACATTAAGGTATCGCTAGCGTCACGGTTTTGAAGTATTGGCACCCGAATAATCGAAAGCTTCACCCAATAATAAGATTTCAAGTGCTCACCTAAATCTAGCAAACAATTTGAAGCCCCACAAGGCCGAAAAATCTATGCAAAATTGAAAGTGAATCAAGCCTTAATCTTCGAAGCTTTAAAGATCCAAAATTCGCTTTAGCGTGAGGATATACGTCTTTGGCTAATAAAACCACCGATGAGGCGGATAATAAAAGGCAAGGCAAGACCGAAGTCATAATAAAACCTTCATGGCGAAGTTGAATAAAAGATGGAGGTAAACCAAAGATAATAAGGCCCTTCCGTTAGGGGGCATATAAAAGTCTTGGTAATAAGTCTCATGTTCAAAACCGTTATAAAACTGTGTTTATCGATTCTTCTTGTCAACTTAATTTTTTAACATCGTTGTCTATTAGGAGGGGTTATTGATTTGATGGTCTTAGTTACACCGTTAGGACTCTATTTTTAGACCTAAATCTCTATTATCGCATAAGTCAAACAATGTATCCTCGTGAAACATTCAAGACAAAATAAAATATAAGAGATACAACTTAGGAATAATGGGAGGATAAGTACGTGATTAGGGCATATGAGTGGTGTTAGCATTACTAACTTATAATGAAAATGATCTCGTTGCACGCTTGGCATGGAATTGGAGTGAAAATCGAGGACGATGAAATTATTTCTAACGAAGCATTCACGTGTTCTTATTCTATGAACCTAAACGTCCCATTTTGCGATGAAAATCATACATTATGTCTAAAACACAAGTAGTAGCAATAGTAGTAGTATAGCTAGTTTATCATTCAATAAAGCGAATAAAATGAAATTTTGGAGGTGCTACGATACTTTATTCTAGCATTGCGTGAGGGCACGACAAAGGTTTAGTATGGGGGAGTGATGAGACTGCTTTTATACATAGTCTCATCGTCCAAATAGGGCTTAAAGTGCATTAAAAATCATCAAAATACCCAAATATATGCTTGTGTTTGTTGCTTGTGTATTTTAGGTACGGATATTGAGAAAATGACAAAAGATCACAAGAATCAGTAAAAAACGAACACAGGAAACGAAGCCGCACGATGAACCAAGCCCTAATGAAGAATTTTCCAAGAAAACCCTTGAAGATTTGAAGAATTATGAAGAAGGGTCCTCCAATATGGAAGAACTGACACTTTATACCCTTGTATCTTCATAATTACAAGTTTGGTCCCTAAAGTTTGTCAAAATTACAAAACGGACCCTTAACTTTGAAGAATTGGCAAATTTAGTCCCTCAACAAAACTAAATTGTGAATATTGGTCCTCCAAGAAGTCAACAAACAAGTCAAACCTTGAAGAATTAAGAAAATGCCAAAATCAGTCTTTCAAATATCATCAATTTGCATGTTTAGTCCTTGAAACAAGTTTAAAAACTTGTTGTGCCAAAAATGACAAGTTTACAAAGATGATTATAAAGGGAATTAAGTTTATTTGCTGTTTATTACAAAGTGAAGACAAATGGGGACTTGAGGGGCCATTTCTGCCAGACCATGGAACTTTTCCCCACCAATCAACCTTCCACATCACTTTTCTCCACCAATCACACATCACCACATCACCTCCCTACTCCACGTCAACTTTCCACTCACACTAGGTTTATTTATTAAACCTGGTCAACCAGTCAAACCTCCTAAATTCCCTCCTTAACACGTTTTTAAATACATTTTTCCCCAATTCAGATTAAACCCACCCCTTAAACACCCATGAACCCTAGCTAATCCCAGATACAATTAACTAAGAAACAAAGGGGTTTTTGTTAATCTTTTCCAGAACACTAATCAACCCTTTTGTCATCACTTCCCACACCAAAAACATGAACCAAGACCAACCCATGTGTCTTGTGGGACCTCCCCTACCCCCTCTCTTTCACCTCAAACCCAATGAGCAGACAAAACCAACGGATGGGTTGAGTTCCTTGTCCCCCAATACCATTTCAACGTCCCTGATGCATCCATAACAGCTGGCAACTTCACATGTATCCATCTTGACCTAATTTTTAGTCAAATTCAAGGGCATTTCAGGAAATCCCTTAGTTAGGGTTTTAGCATTGTATTTGTTTATTCAGTTATCTAGATAGTTCTATGAGAGGCTATAAAAGGAGGATGCGAGCTGTGCATACCCCTTTGTTCCTGATTTTTTCCTTAGGTCACAAACTTGTAAAACCTATTTTATTTATGAATGAAAATTGGTTGAGTGTTGTTGATGAAAAGAATCCAGGATCCACTTTTAATTACTGCTGTTGATTGTGTCCCATTTATTGTTTGTTTAATTTTTGAGTTTTCAAAAATTCAGTTTTGATTTCAAAGTTTCTGAAAAAAAGGTGTTGGTTTGGTAAAACCTTGTTCCAAAAGTTGGATTTTCAGTTTTTGTAAGTTGATTGTTTAGGTGTGTGTTAAGAGAAAATTATTTGGAAAGTTTGTGAAAAGGTTTTAAAAAGTTTCAAAAATTAGATTATTGTATTGTCTTCTTTATTTGTTCTTAGCAGGTTTCATTGAAGCTTTCTTGTTGTCCAAGGTCCTGCTCAGGCCCCAGCCTGATTGGAGGTGACATAGCAGTCACTGAGGGACCTGGATGTAGGTCCCTCTAGGTAGCAATCTTGTTCTCTCATTTTTAGTTTTAAGTGTATGATTTATGTGATTTGTTGATTTGGTATGAAACTTGTTCAAATGTTTGTTTTATGGTTTGATTATGTTCTCTAGTGCTTGTATACATGTTATAGGTGATTAGGATCAGTTTGGTTAGGATTTTATTTGATTTGGCTTGAAAAATTTCATTATCAGAATTTTAAAAGGGTGTTTGGATTAAGGTTCAAATAGGGTCTAATGATATGATTCTTGGTTAAAAACCTGTATACACACTCAACAAGTAGTAATAGGTTATATGTTAAGCTTTTCTTTCAGTTTGGTAGGATTTTGAACAAATTTGCATGCTAAAACATTGGACAATATAGCTAATAGGTTATTTAGGGATTGTGTATTGGTTATATGCTGTTTTGTGAGCTTATGTGCAAGTTATGAGCCTTTAAATGTCATTTTTGTGCAAGTAAAAAGGGGTCACTGTTCATCAGAAACATTTAGCCTTAATCAGAAACATTTGGTGCTCTTTGTGTGAGATTTTGCTAAGTGATTGCTTGTTTTTTGTGTTTAATTTGACTCCTTATACTCAACTGAGTATAAGGGTGCCTTATTGTCTAAAATAAGCACTCAACATAAGCTTTCCTAAGCTTATAGCTTAATTGACCAAGAAAATACACTAGCAGTGGGAATATCATTTCCCCCGTTTGTGCAAAAGTTAGCACTGCTAAGCAAAAAGACAAAGTCTGTCACATGTCACTTTCAGAAATATTGATTTTTTGTCTTTAGTGCCCTTAATTGGGAATTAGGACTTCAAACTTGTTTCATATTTTTTCTAATTTTATTTGTGATTTTTCAGTTTAATTAGATTTTTATTTACTGTTCATTTATTATTTTTTAGATTAAATAGCCTTTTTAATTAACTTTTATATTTCTGTTTTTGGCATTTAGTGACAAAAATACTTATTTTTCAGTTTTATCAATTTTCCTAGACTTAGAAAAATAATTTAAGATTTTTGGTTAAAAAAGTTTTTACTGTTCACCTTTTATTTATTTTTTATAATTAATTTAGTTTAATTAGGGTTTTATTTAAAACTGTTTTTGTCTTTTAGTGAAAAATTTAATATTTTTCAAACTTTTTCATTTTTCTTCTGTTCATTATATTAATTTAGGATTTTTAAAAGTTTCAAATTATTTTTAGCATTATTTTATTATTTTTTATAATTATTTTAGTTTAAAAATTGTTTTAAGTGATTTAAAAAAATAGAAAAATAGTTTTTAAAATTTAAGAAAAATACTTTTTAGTCTTTAGATAATATAAGTAAGTTATTTGTTCAATAAAATAATATTTTGGACATTTTGATTAATTATATTTAATTTTAGGGCTTTAATTAGCATTTAAAATTGAATATTTAATTAATAAAAGGTTTTAAAATATTTTTATTGGATTTTTATTCTTATTTATATTATTTTAGACTTAGTTTTAGCTTTTAATTAATTTTTAGGTTTAAAATTTTTTAATTTTGTAGTTTTTACGGTTTACGTGAACGCCTTTTCGTCTTAGCTTGATCCGTCTTCGTAACCGTCTTCCCTTTTTAATCTCATTTCTTTCTTTCTTTTTCAATCATATAATCACAAATCAAAATCAATTCATTACACAACGCACTTGCCTCCTCGAGAACGAACTCACTTTTAGGGTCATTCACACACGGTTTTCCTAAATCGTCGTGCATACTTGCCCTTTTTGCTCTCTTTTCCTAAAGAGTAGTAAAATCACTACATCACCGCTCCGCGTGAATACGACATTCACATGCTCATTACGAGCTTGTGGGGGTTGATATTTGTTGTTGTTCTTGGTATTTGGGTTGTGTTGCTTGGTAAAGAACCAGAAGCGCGATTCGATTGTTTATCGGCCAAACAATCAAATTTAGCTTCAAGGTTTTGAATTGAAGCTTGGTGGTTTTTAGTTGTAGTTTCAAACTTGGTTTTGAAGTCAGTGAATGTTTCTCGAACAAAAATGTTGGTTTTTCTTTGAGATTCTATAAAGTTGTCGATTTTGGTTTCAAGGTTGTTTTTGTCTTCGGTTTGAGTGGGTTTCTTTTCGTCTCGATCATAACTTGGTTTATCATTTGATCTCCAATTATCACGGTCGCGATGATGATAATCGTTATAAAATCGAGTTCGACGAAAGGTATTCATGAAGTTGGCTTCTTCTTCCTTTGTCATGGGTGTGTCATCGTCATCACATTCACTAGAAGGATGGTTTCCTCCATAGTGTTTGCAGGTTTTGTTTTTCATCTCATGTTTTGAATGGACAGTGTGTAGAGATTTTCCCCTCGAGAACCTTTTAACAAATCATTTCCTGCAAGATCGCGAATAAAGCAAGTATGTTGTCGAAAAGGCACCTCAAGGTTTGAATCGCAAAATTTTCCCACTGAAAATAAATTGTGACCAAGTCCCTCCACATAATATACCCTTGAAATCGTAACATTCCCAATTTGATATTTACCGTAACCCATGATCTTCGTAATATGGTCGTTGCTGAATTTAACCGTTCCTAGAAATTTGCTGACGAAATTTTTGAGCATCGAGCGATCTCCGGTCATATCCTTTGAGCATACAGAGTCCAAGTACCAGAGGATGATTTGGACCACCTGAAAATATCACCAGACAAAGACGATGTATCAGAATCTAGTAGTTCTTCTGTGTTAACAGGTACAGATATAATTATCTTAGGTTTGCTAACCGAAGAATTCTTAGGCTTCCAAATTTGCTTCCTAAATGCCGGGTTAGATTCTAGTTGTCTAAGATCCTGAGGTACTTCTTCACTGGTAGGCACAATAGTGGGGGCATACCTAGTTAAAGGGTGGTTTTTCCATTTCTTAGTGCTAGTGTTCCTATTTAAAGGACGCTGAGACCTAACTTCTGTGGATGTGATCCTAGTTAAAGGGCACGTAGTTCCATTAGCAGTGAAGGTCCTACCAGTGGGTTTCCATTGCCAACCAACTTGGGTGAATTTCTTCCCTGTTGGAATCCATTCAAGATTGTTCCTAATTGCATATATTTCATTCACGTGATCAAAAATGCATAAATCATGATGCTTAGAAAACATGCATTCATTACAATTCCAACATCGCAAATTAGAATTCACATTTTGCTTAGGCTGCTGCACAAACGCAGGGCCTTTAGTCTTAGTTACATGATTCTTTTTATTCAAATTTGAAATAACATTCCTAGGGTGAACTTCTACTTTCTTCTTCGCAGTCCTACTAGTGGAAGGCTTGATCCTATTCTTCTTGTCTTGAGATCCTTTAGCCTTAGTAGATACAATTACTCCTGTAGAAGCCAAGGGAACATTAGTGACATATTTTGATTTAGCCTTGATGGGTGTGTTTAATATAGGCTTATATCCTGGATTCTTATTGAATGGAGTCATGGCAATGGTGGTGATTTGTTGTTTAAGTGGCGCGGAACCCGGTTGTCCTATGTAATTCAAGTGCTCTAAGCATTGTTGTACCTTCTCAATGTAAGCATGAGCAGAGTAATAGTGACTATTCATAGGATCATTTTCATAGAAATCATCTACCACATCCCTAGCAAGCTCCGCGTGCTTAACATCATCTTCCATATACCACTTATATGATAGTGGGTTGTTCTTATTGTACGGGTTCTTAGTGATCACCACCTTGTTGGTTTTTGGAGCACTAGAGGTCTTGGCAGAGATTGTAGCTGGATTATTAACAACTTCTTGTCCTTTGAGTTTAAGTGTCTCCTTTAACTCAGCTAAAACCATGTTTTTGTCTATGAGTTGAATATTTAAGTCAGAGATTTCCTCACACTTATGGTTCAGTTGGTCAACGAGTGACTTTTGCTCTGCCGCATTAAAAGCGAAGCGTTCTTCTAACAAACCATAAATTTGTGAAAAATCATGCTTTACTTTATCGAACTCCCCTAGCATAGAAGTAATTCTATCTTATAGGGCATGATTTTTAATCTCTGCAGCCTCTAGTTCCAATTTCTCGGCTACTGATTCTCTCTTAAGTCTCATAATTTCTTCCTCTAATGCCTGAACCACCTGAATCATCTTGTCACTAGTCTCAACGGAGTTTTCACAATCATTTGTTTTTGAAAGAGTTTTATTTTTAGATTGATTTTCAATTTCAAGAGATATACAATGTTGTTGAAGCTCATCAAAACGTTTTGAAGGTGAGTTATAAGAATCTTGAAGCTTTAAAAATTCAGCGTTAGATTCATGACAAGAATGATTATCTACATTAATCACAGGTTCAACAATATTCACAGATATATCATGCACATCATCACATTTATTCACAGTAGATGAAATCTCATGAGCATATTCAATAGTAACAACTTGCATCACTTCGAGAGACACTATATGTTCTAAGAATCGGTCATATTCGGATTAAATCTTTTCTTTCTCAATTAAATGTTGTTCATAAGCATCATCCATTTCATATAAAACTTTTAGAACTTCACCCATTTCGAAATTTATATTTTCCGCGAGATAATAAACTCCATATTTAATATTTTTTCAAACGGAACGATCTCTTTCTCAAACACCGTTTTCATGTGTTCGAAAGCCCATTCTCCAGCGGTTTGAGCCGTTGAAGTCGTACATTCCAGGATGACCTTGTCAAACTCGGTTAGGTATCGCTCAATCTCTTCCAAGCTTAGCAATACCGTACTTACCGGTGGAAGATTCTTAGGAATTTCCTTAGGTTCGTCCGAATTAACAAGTGTAGGAAGTATACTAAGGCTTTCTCTAGTAGGCATGTAAGCTGGTGTATGGATAAATTCCTTTTTCATATTAAAGCGAGTTCTAAGATCTATTTTTGCATATGTTGCATTCATTTGTGCATAATCATTCTCAGGATATGTAAAAATTACTTTTGACCGATTCTCTTCATGTAGTGACATGCTCTCAGACTCATTTAAAAACACAATCGGATCTAAGACCAATCCTAACTTGGTTGCATCATAAAGTCATGGGTTGTGGTTAAATGCTTGCTTTGCATACCCCAGGTTAGGTGGTAGGTCTAATAGACGCGATAAATTGAACTCTTGAAAAGAAGAATGAAACAAGTGTACTAAATGTGAAGCAGAGTATTGTTTTAAAAGCAAAATTTCAGTCTTTTTAACTTTCTTAGACGCCTTAATTTCCGTTTCAACCCTTTTAGACTCGAGAATTTTGAAATCCGTTTGTAGTTTTTGAAAATTATTAACGACTGACTTTTTTTCTTTAAGTTCTTTCGATTGATTTGCTCTTAAACTCTCAATTTCTAGCAGATTATCCATTTCTACTTTCCTAAACCTATCAAATTCAGGATTGGTTAAGGTAGTGGTCACTGGAGTTAATTCTAAGGTTTTTGTTGATCCAAAACTTAGATCGATTTAGCTTTATGTATACGAAATTAGATCAAGTAATACACTTAGAGAAACCTTTGTATATGTATATGACAATCTAAGTGTTATGCGGAATTAACACTTAAATAAGAACACACAAGATGTAAACAAACTTTCACTTTGATTAATGATATCAAACTTGCTTACAATGAAAGTAGTTTACGTATGAAAACTTATTATTGAACATTAACCTAAAGGTCTTCTTTTATAGACATAAGAAGCCTTGTACAATAATCTACGTATCAACTATTCTAGGTAAATATAAATATAGAAAATACATTGTTGTTCCTATCTTTACTAGAAGTAATCTAGAATACAATAAACGCGTAGAGTATATCTTTTCATCAGTGCTTGTCTTCAATGTATCAACGCTTGACTTTGTCTTGTCAACGCTTGAGCTGTCAGCGTTTGTTTTACTCCTGTCAACGCTTGTTTTACTCTTGTCAGCGCTCAAGTAGTTTGGCTATAATTTATTCCCAACAATCCTCCCCTAAACTTGATATCTACTCCAGTGATCAAGTTTCTGAATAAACATTAAGAACTAGGAGGAATCTTACAAACCTTCTCATATTGGTAATAAATAAATCTGATCAAGTCTTTTGCCACATCACTTGAATAATCAATTTCCAGATGAGTGTTCTTCATCTTCTCCAAGATTTCCTTGGACATGAAATACCGACCATCCACAAGTAGATACTCAGCAAACTTTGTAGAACTCAAATAATAAACACCAGCAGTTGAATATAATCTCCATTGAAGACCACTGAGATCATCTTCAAGATCCTTCCAAATAGCAGGATCCTCATATTTTGGTCCACACATTCTATTGAATGTGGATCATAGTTTTATTCCATGACTGAAGTTGGTGCTTCAGCCTCATACTTGTCCTCTAACAACCTCCATAGGTCTACCAAGTCTTCTCTGTCAAAACTTGCAAACAAAGATATAAGGGTGGTAAAAGTGTGAACCTCTTTTCCATACCTGCCAATCTTCCAAAACCCACATTCATCTTCTTCATAGCTTACAATTGGGTTTCTGGAATCAAGTGGTAACACTTGTACCATATCTGAAGCTTCTAATGGTGAGAGCTTGAGGCTCTTTCTTATGACAACTTCACTTGGATGTAATGGATCCATATCTTTGGGAAACTCAAGAGAAACTCCCTTTTTCACTGGTCTGGGAACAAACATTGCTTTCTTGAGCTCCATTTCCTCTGCAAGTTCTTCTTTTCTTTCATCAGAAAGAAGTCTTAGAGTGTTTGCTTCCTGCACTCTAACCCAAATGGTATAAGCTCTACATTCCAACTCATCAAATGTCAATGTCATCAACTTCTTATAAGTCCACCCTGTTCCATGACACCTGAGCAACATGCAGTACAACTCCCTTCTATCCCTTTTCAAATTTGTCAGAACATTGCTGGCTTTGTGTTTCAGAATAACCTTGCAATCCTTTTGGAATCTTAGAAGAATCTCAAAACCCCATATCTGATCTGAAATGGTCAAGTGTGGATTCTCCATACATTTATCTTCCCAAGCAAGGTACATCTGAACCACCTCTGGCATATCAAAATCAACATGCAATTTCAACTCATTCAATTTCTCCTTGGCCAACTCATCTCCATACTCAAGTCTTTTTGGCTGTTCTATGATCATAACACTTGAGTCTGAACTGGCTTCATCACTTCCTTCTTGCTCTTTTGAAGTGATAACAAAAGGTGATTCACCCACCTTTTTCTTTTCTTGTTCCATAATTTGTGCAGCCAACCTTCTATCAAATTCAATTTGTGATGCATTCTTTGGAACAACCTCTTCTACCATAATACCCTTACCTTTATCTAATGGATCAATTGTTGGTAAGGTAGATGGTGATACCTGTGAAGAAACCTCTTTGATGATGGATGATGACTGGGATACATCAACATCATTTGCAGGTCTGTCAACGCCCAATTCTGCTTTGTCAGCACCCAAAATACTCATGTCAGCTTTCAAATTCTCCTTGTCAACGCTCAAATTTCCTGCCTCAGCGCCTTTTGCAATTTCCTCCAACATGGCTGTAAATGATAAATTTAAGTTTGTAGGAGAGACTAGAGACGTATCAAAACCTGTCTGTTTCTTCAAACTTGTTAGGGCCTCAGCAACATCCAAAGATTGACCATCATGGCTGCCCTTATCACTCACATTTATTTGGTCATCCTCCCCTTTGGAAGATTCCTCCATCCCTCTCCTTTTACTAGCAGTCTCCAAAATAACAATCCTCTCCCTCAATTGCTTGAGTTCAAGGCCTTGTGTGCTGACAACTTGTACCAAGTCTGCATTTTGCTTTTGCAAGCTCATGCAGACAGCCGTCAATTCCATTAGGGTCATTGGTTCCAATCTGCCCTCTTCTAAAATGGGTATTTGACCTCCCAAGTTAGATTCATTGGGCATGGATGAGGTCTTAATTATGATGGGACTGCCTTGGCCAACTTTTAAGCCAGAACCAATAGTCCCAGCCTCATCCATAACACTAACCACACTTGTGATGGTGGTTCTCTCTGCTACATGGCTAGGACCACTAGAGGAGAACACTCCAGTAGTCCTTTGGCGTTTTTGTAACCTATATTGTGGTGGTGGAGATGATGATGTGGATTGTGTGGATGTGGGTTGGTTAAGGGGTGTTTGGGTCTGTGAAGGTTGTGTGTCAACGTTTGAAATAGGCACATCAACGCCAACATTTAACGTGTCAGCGTCGAAGGGTTCTTGGTCAATTTGCATATGTTGTGGTGAAGGTAAAGGTTCAGGGTTTGGGTCAATTTGGGGTTGGGGGTCTGGTTGGGGTTGAGCTGCTTCAATGACTGCAATCATAGCTGGGGTTAGGGGTAGGTCACGATGTGGGGGTGAGTTCATCTTCATAAAAATTGCTTTCTTTTGCACAGGGATCTCATAAAAATCATCATGATCCCTTGTGCAGTATCCTTGGACATCAAAAACCATTTGTAAAAATCTGGGATAAGCTAAAGTCATTTTGTTCCCTTTATTTTTACACATGCCCTCAAAAATCATTTTAGAATAATTAAATTTTTGCCCAGTAGCAATGCACACAATAGCACTGGCAATAGATCTATTGATCTCATTGTGTGCAGTACATTTGGGACTCAAACATTGTAGGAGGACATGTATGAGGTACTTCCAGGCTGGGGGAAATTCCTGTTTATGATATTTATTTAAAGTTCCTTCATCAGGAAAAGGATAACCCAAAGCCCTTAGTCCTTGTTCTATTTCACTAATGGGAAGGGTGGTTATACCATCAGCATCATCAAGATGCAAAGCTTGGCGTACCAAAGCTTCAGTAACCACCCAAGTTCTCCCATGAACAATAGAAAATAATGTAGTCACTCTATTAACTGTTGAGGAACTGACATTGTTCCAAAACTGTTTAATATGTGTGACGGGAATAAGTGGTGCATGAGAAAGAGCATACCTAAAAGGAGATGCGTTCAAATACGCCACCATTTGTGTGTATTGGGGAAACAGAGCATCATCAGCTTCAAGATACGCGATCATGTTGTGTTGGCTTCTGAACCCCAATTCCAAATCTGATGGTTTAAACTTTGGTGCCATTGTTGAAAGCTGTTAAAGTGATTGAGAAAGATGAAGTTGATAAGAGAAAATTGTGTTAGACAAGAATAATAGGTACCCTGTTTAAAAATAGGAGCCAAATTTATAGGAGAAGAAAATGCATGTGATTGGCCCAAAAATAGGCAAGTATTTTCAAAATGTAATCATGAAAATATTGAAAAAGAATAAGTTTATCTCATGCATTAAATGAAAGTTATCAGCTCCCAAAATTACGGCCTAAAAAATATGTCAAAAAGTAACAACTGGGTAGGTCCCATTGAGTGTCAACGGTCAAAAATAACCTATCAACGCCCAACGGCTATATCCTTGTCAACGTTTGCCATAGCCATGTCAGCGTCTAAATTGGTCACAACAACGCTTGGAAAAATACTTGTCAGCGTCCAAAAATAAAAATGTTTAAAAAATGAAAAATGACCTTAACAAAGTAATTTATCCTAGAAAAGATAACCAAAAAAGCTGATAATTATTATAGGGCGGCAAGCACTGTCCAGTTATGCACACTTGCTTATGCAAGAAAGACATAACAGTCCTCTAGTGTCCCTTGCTAACCAAAACTCTTAACAACTAAGTTACCTTTACTCCCAGGTAAATCCCATGACAAAATCATTCCCAAGTCTCCCAACAGACCACAACCAATTCTAGGCCAAAAATGTCTTGGCAGCATGCACAATATATCAACTTTGCATGCTACAGTGCCTCATGATTTAGTAAAACTAACTCATACTCACCTGTGGACACAATCTAGAATTGTGATAAGAGTATCATATGGATACCCAACCATCCTAAAGGTTCCTAAAAACCTCCCCTTAAACTATGATACATAAGTTGCTAAAAATATGCATGAACATAAAAATTTATGTCAAGATAGGAATTAAAAATTCCAACCATCATCCATAAATAAAAACTTGTCCAAATGCTTCTCCAATGATCTATAAGCAACTCTGTATCCAATGGTATACTGCTGACACCACCTGCACATTTAGATTGAAAACCACAAAACTAACATTGTTGCTGACAACGCCCCGATAACACATGACAGCGTTGAGGGAAGCTTTGTTAGGGTTAGACAAATATATTGCTGACAACGTCACAAGAACACTTATCAGCATTCAAGCAACCTTTGTCAGTGTTAGAAAAATATAGTGGAAAATCTAAACCTTCAAGAAGACCAATAACAATGCATTATCCTGTACATACTTTTACAAAAAGACTCCAAAACACATATTATGTGAGATTGATCATCCCAATACTTGTTACCAAGTATTGAAACCTCCCAACATCAAAAGGTTTAGTTAGTAAATCTGACACATTCTCCTCTGTGTCAACCCTATCTGGCTGTATTAAACCTTTTTCAAAACAATCTCTTATAAAATGGTGTCTAATTTCTATGTGTTTAGTTTTAGAATGATGTACAGGATTCTTAATGATGCATAAAGTGCTGTTATTGTCAACAAATATCTTGGTATGCATGAAATTATACCCATAGTCCAACAGCTGGTTCTGAATCCACAAAACTTGTCCACAACAAGCAGCTGTAGCCACATACTCAGCTTCAGTTGTAGAATTAGCCACCACTGTTTGTTTCTTGCATTGCCAAGATATCAACCTGCTCCCAAGAAACTGACATCCACCAGTTGTGGATTTTCTATCAAACTTATCACCTCCATAGTCACTGTCTGAATATGCAATCAGCTCCAATGGTGAATCCTTTGGGTACCACAAACCAAGACTAGGATAGCATCTTAGGTACCTAAAGATCCTCTTCACAGCATAAAGGTGACATTCTTTGGGAGTCACTTGATGGCGTGCACAAGCACATACAGCAAACATGATGTCAGGTCTGGAGGCTGTAAGGTACATCAATGATCCTATCATTGATCTATAGTGCCTGACATCAACATCTTTCCCATCTCCAATCTGTTGATCCCAAACTTAGATCGATTTAGCTTTATGTATACGAGATTAGATCAAGTAATACACTTAGAGAAACCTTTGTATATGCTTATGAATTTAAGTGTTATGCGGAATTTAACACTCAAACAAGAACACACAATGATATAAACAAACTTTCACTTTGATTAATGATATCAAACTTGCTTACAATGAAAGTAGTTTATGAATGAAAACTTATATTAAACATTAACCTAAAGGTCTTCTTTTATAGACATAAGAAGCCTTGTACAATAATCTACGTATCAGCTATTCTAGGTAAAGATAAATATAGAAAATACATTGTTGTTCCTATCTTTACTAGAAGTAATCTAGAATACAATAAACGCGTAGAGTATATCTTCCCATCACTGCTTGTCATCAATGTGTCAACGCTTGACTTTGTCTTGTCAACGCTTAAGCTGTCAGCGCTTGTTTTGTTCTTGTCAACGCTTGTTTTACTCTTGTCAGCGCTCAAGTGATCTGGCCTTAATTTATTCCCAACAATCCTCCCCTAAACTTGATATCCACTCTTATGATCAAGTTTCTGAATAAGCATTAAGGACTAGGAGGAATCTTACAAACCTTCTCATATTGGTAATGAATAAATCTGATCAAATCTTTTGCCACGTCACTTGAATAATCAATCTCCAGCTGAGTGTTCTTCATCTTCTCCAAAATAGCCTTGGATATGAAATACTGACCATCCACAAGTAGATACTCAGCAAACTTTGTAGAACTCAAATGGTAAACACCAGCAGTTGAATATAATCTCCATTGAAGACCACTGAGGTCATCTTCAAGATCCTTCCAAATAGCAGGATCCTCATCTTTTGGTCCACACATTCTTTTGAATGTGGACCACAGTTTTATTCCATTAGCTGAAGTTGGTGCTTCAGCCTCATACTTGGTCTCAAGCAACCTCCATAGATCAACCAAGTCTTCTCTATCACAACTTGTAAACAAAGATATGAGAGTGGTAAAAGTGTGTACCTCTTTACCATATCTGCCAATCTTCCAAAACCCACATTCATCTTCTTCATAGCTCACAATTGGGTTTCTGGAATCTAATGGTAACACTTGCACCATATCTGAAGCTTCTAATGGTGAGAGCTTGAGGCTCTTTCTTATGACAACTTCACTTGGATATAGTGGATCCATATCTTTGGGAAACTCAAGAGAAATTCCCTTTTTCACTGGCCTGGGAACAAACATAGCTTTCTTGAGCTCCATTTCTTCTGCAAGTTCTTCCTTTCTTTCATCAGAAATAAGTCTTAGAGTGTTTGCTTCCTGTACTCTCACCCAAATGGGATAAGCCTTGCATTCCAACTCATCAAATGTCAATGCCCTCAATTTCTGGTAAGTCCATCTAACTCCATGACATCTGAGCAACATGTAGTAGAGCTCCCTTCTATCCCTTTTCAACTCTGAGAGAATATTGCTTGCCTTGTGTTTCAAAATTACCTGGCAATCCTTTTGAACTCTGAGGAGAATCTCCAAACCCCAAATCTGATCAGAAGTAGACAAGTGTGGATTCTCCATACATCTTTCTTCCCAAGCATTATACATTTGAACCACCTCTAGCATGTCAAAGTAAACCTGCAATTTCAACTCTCTCAATTTCTCCTCAGCCAACTTTTCTCCATACTCAAGTCTTTCTGGTTCTATAATCATCACACTTGAGTCTGAGCTAGCTCCATCACTTCCTTCTTCTGAAGTCACAACAAATGGTGACTCTTTCACCTTCTTTATATCTTGTTCCATGATATGTGCAGCCAATCTTCTATCAAACTCAACTTGAGCTGCATCCTTTGGAACAATCTCTTCTACCATAATTCCCTTACCCTTATCTGATGGTGCAATTGTTGGTAAGGTAGATGGTGATACCTGTGAAGAAACCTCCTTGATGATGGATGATGACTGGGATACATCACCCTCATGTGCAGGTCTGTCAACGCCCAATTCTGTTCTATCAGCTCCCAAAATATTTATGTCAGCGTCCAAATTCTCCTTGTCAACGCCCAAATATCCTGCCTCAACGCCTTTTGTAACCTCCTTCAACATGGCTGTAAATGATAAATTCAAGTTGATAGGAGAAACTAAGGACGTATCAAAACCTGTTTGTTTCTTCAAAGTTGTAAGGGCCTCAGCAACATACAAAGATTGACCATCATGGCTGCCCTTATCACTCAAATTTATTGGATCTTCCTCCCCTTTGGAAGATTCCTCCATACCCCTCCTTGCACTAGCACTCTCCAAAACAACAATCCTCTCCCTCAATTGCTTGAGTTCAAGGCCTTGTGAGCTGACAACTTGTACTAAGTCTGCATTTTGCTTTTGCAAGCTCATGCAGACTGCCGTCATTTCCATAAGAGTCATTGGTTCTAGTCTGCCCTCTTCTAAAATGGGGATTTGACCTCCCAAGTCAGATTCATTGGGCATGGATGAGGACTTAATGATGGTGGGACTGCCTTGGCCAGCATTTAAGCCAGAACCAATAGTCCCAGCCTCATCCAGGTCACCAGCCACACTTGTGGTGGTGGTTCTCTCTGCTACATGGCTAGGACCACCAGAGGAGAACACTCTAGTAGTCCTTTGGCGTTTCATCAACCTATATTCAGGGGGTGTGGAAGATGGTGTGGAAGAGTGGGTGGATGTGGGTTGGTTAAGGGGTGTTTGGGTTTGTGAAGGTTGTGTGTCAACGTTGGAAATAGGCACATCAACGCCAACATTTAATGTGTTAGCGTTGAAGGGATCTTGGTCAATTTGCATATGTTCAGGTGAAGGTAAAGGTGCAGGTATTGGATCAAGTTGTGGTTGGGGGTCAATTTGCGGTTGGGGGTCTGGTTGGGGTTGTGCTGCTACAATAACAGCAAGCATAGCTTGGGTTAAGGGTAGGTCACGATGGGGTGGTGAGTTCATCTTCATAAAAATAGCCTTCTTTTGCTCAGGGATCTTATAAAAATCATTATGATCCCTTGTGCAGTATCCTTGAACATCAAAAACCATTTGCAAAAATCGGGGATAAGCTAAAGTCATTTTGTTCCCCTTATTTTTACACATGCCCTCAAAAATCATTTTAGAATAATTAAATTTTTGCCCAGTTGCAATACACACAATAGCACTTGCAATAGATCTATTGATCTCATTGTGTGCAGTGCATTTGGGACTCAAACACTGAAGGAGGACATGTATGAGGTACTTCCAGGCTGGGGTAAATTCCTGTTTATGATACTTGTTTAAGGTACCTTCATCAGGAAAAGGATATCCCAAAGCCCTAAGCCCTTGTTCTATTTCATTAATGGGAAGGGTGGCTATACCATCAGCATCATCAAGATGCAAGGCTTGGCGTACCAAAGCCTCAGTATCCACCCAAGGTCTCCCATGAACAATAGAAGTCAATGTAGTCACTCTATTAACTGTTGAGGAACTAACAGTGTTCCAAAACTGTTTAATATGTGTGAATGGAATGAGTGGTGCATGAGAAAGAGCATACCTTAAAGGGGATGCGTTCAAATACGCCACCATTTGTGTGTATTGGGGAAACAAAGTATCATCAGCTTCAAGACACGCGATCATGTTATGTTGACTTCTGAACCCCAATTCCAAATCTGATGGTCTAAACTTTGGCGCCATTGATGAAAGCTTGTTAAATTTAAGTGATGAAGATGAAGTTGATAAGAGAAAATTGTGTTAGACAAGAATTATAGATACCCTGTTTAAAAATAGGAGCCAAATTTATAGGAGAAGAAAATGCATGTGATAGGCCCAAAAATAGGCAAGTATTTTCAAAAAGC
This sequence comes from Glebionis coronaria, assembly GCA_025667525.1. NCBI lineage: Eukaryota > Viridiplantae > Streptophyta > Magnoliopsida > Asterales > Asteraceae > Glebionis > Glebionis coronaria. Next base: position 145,317,054 of record CM046878.1, read on the forward strand.
AATCATGAAAATATTGAAAAATTATAAGTTTATCTCATGCATTAAATGAAAAGTAACAACTCCCAAAATTACGGCCTAAAAATATTTCAAAAAGTAACAACTGGGTAGGCCCCATTGAGTGTCAACGGTCAAAAATAACCTATCAACGCCCAACGGCTATAAGCTTGTCAATGTTTGCCTATAGCCATGTCAGCGTCTAATTTGGTCACAACAACGCTTGGAAAATTCTTGTCAGCGTCCAAAAATAAAAGTGTTTAAAAATGAAAAATGACCTTAACAAAGTAATTTATCCTAGAGAAGATAACCAAAAAGCTGATAATTATTATAGGGCGGCAAGCACTGTCCAGTTATGCACACTTGCATAAGCAAGATAAACATAACAGTCCTCTAGTGTCCCTTGCTAACCAAAACTCTTAACAACCAAGTTACCTTATAAAATTCCTTGTTACTTCCAGGTAAATCCCATAACAAAATTATTCCCAAGTCTCCCAACAGACCACAACAAATTCTAGGCCAAAAATGTCTTGGCAACATGCATAGTATATCAACTTTGCATGCTACAGTGCCTCATGATTTAGAAAAACTAACTCATACTCACCTGTGGACACAATCTAGAATTGTGATAAGAGTATCATATGGATACCCAAACATCCTAAAGGTTCCTAAAACCTCCCCTTAAACTATGATACATAAGTTGCCAAAAATATGCATGAATATAAAAAATTTATGTCAAGATAGGAATTTAAAGTTCCAACCATCATCCATAAATAAAAACATGTCCAAATGCTTCTCCAATGATCCATAAGCAACTCTGTATCCAATGGTATACTGCTAACACCATCTGCACATTTAGATTGAAAACCACAAAACTAACATTGTTGCTGACAACGCCCCGATAACACATGACAACGTTGAGGGAAGCTTTGTCAGCGTTAGACAATTATATTGCTGACAACGTTACAAAAACACTTATCAGCGTTCAAGCAACCTTTTTTAGTGTTAGAAAAATATAGTGGAAAATCAAAATCATCAATAAGACCAATAACAATGCATCATCCTGTACATACTTTTACAAAAAGACTCCAAAACACATATTATGTGAGATTGACCATTCCAATACTTGTTACCAAGTATTGAAATCTCCAAGCATCAAAAGGTTTAGTTAGTAAATCTGACACATTTTCCTCAGTGTCAACCCTATCTGGTTATATTAAACCTTTCTCAAAGCAATCTCTAATAAAATGGTGTCTAATTTCTATGTGTTTAGTTTTAGAATGATGTACAGGATTCTTAATGATGCATAAAGTGCTGTTATTGTCAACAAATATCTTGGTATGAATGAAATTATACCCATAGTCCAACAGCTGGTTCTGAATCCACAAAACTTGTCCACAACAAGCAGCTGCAACCACATACTCAGCTTCAGTTGTAGAACTAGCCACCACTGTTTGTTTCTTGCATTGCCAAGATATCAACCTGCTCCCAAGAAATTGACATCCACCAGTTTGGATTTCCTATCAAATTTATCACCTCTATAATCACTATCTGAATATGCAATCAGCTCCAATGGTGAATCCTTTGGGTACCACAAACCAAGACCAGGATAACATCTTAGGTACCTAAAGATCCTCTTCACAGCATAAAGGTGACATTCTTTGGGAGTCACTTGATGGCGTGCACAAGCACACACAGCAAACATGATGTCAGGTCTGGAAGCAGTAAGATACATCAAGGATCCAATCATGGATCTATAGTTCCTGACATCAACATCTTTCCCATCTCCAATCTTTACCCAAGGGTGTTCTCTATCCATAGGAGTAGTAGCCCTCTTTTCATGTGGAGAAAAGCCAAACTTCTTCAAGATCTCAGCCACATATTTATCCTGGGAGATGAATATACCATCTTCTTTCTGCTGAACTTGTAAACCAAGAAAGAAGTTCATCTCCCCCATAGCACTCATCTTGAATTTGTCTGTCATATGCTTGGAGAAATCCTCACTCATCTTTGGATCAGTAGACCCAAAAATGATATCATCAACATAGACCTGGACAAGCAACACATCCTTGCCTTTCTTCTTTATAAATAGTGTCTGATCTATGGTGCCCCTCTTGAATCCATTGTCCACCAAATAGGTAGACAAAGTACCATACCATGCTCTAGGGGCTTGATGAAGGCCATACATAGCCTTTTTGACTCTATACACTTTATCTGGATTCTCTAGATCCTCAAAACCAGGAGGCTGCATCACATATACTTCCTCAACAATAGTTCCATAGAGGAAGGCACTCTTGACATCCATTTGATAGACAGTGAAGCCCATGCAGGATGCATAGGCTAGAAAAATCCTTATAGCTTCAATCCTTGCAACTGGTGCAAAGACTTCCTCATAGTCTATCCCCTCCTCTTGTGTATATCCCTGAGCCACTAACCTTGCCTTGTTTCTGACCACAATGCCTCTTTCATCTCTCTTGTTCCTTAGAACCCATCTTGTCCCTATAGGTCTGACATATCTGGGACAATCAACCAGCTCCCAAACATCCTGAATTGCAAATTGGTGAAGCTTATCCTGCATTGCTTCCACCTAACTTGGTTCTTTGAGAGCATCAAAAATTTTCTTGGGTTCCTGCTGTGACAGAAAACAGGCAAACAAACATGCTTGCACAAGAGGGGTATCAACCTTCTTGTGTATATTGGCAATAAACCCACCAAGACCTTGATGAGATCTTCTAGTCTGAACTGGAGTCATAATATCACCAATGATTTGAGAAGTGGGGTGATTCTTCATTGTGGAAGTGAGAACTCCTCCTTCAAAAAGTCTGGTGTCCTCAACCTCATGCTCCATATTGCCAATATCTTCTTCATCAGACTCTCTTTCATCAACATGAGGATGAACCTCTTCATATATATTGGAAGGTTCACCTTGTTCAAAAATGGAGGAGAAAAGATGTGCAGAATTGTTGTCAACGCCTGAACCTTGTTTGTCAGCGCTTGGGCTAACAACGCTTGAACTGTTGTTGTCAACGTCTGAACCATCAACGTCTGAATTGGTCTTGTCAGCGCTAGATTTGCCTTTGTCAGCGCCTGAAGGACCATGCATGTTTGTATCTGGTGGTGCTTGGAGACCACCATTATCTTTACCAGCAGCAGCAAAAGCATCTTTCCAAATGGGAATGGTGAAATATTCTTGGATAGGAGATGTCTTTTCTGCTTGTGATCCAACTTTTTCATGAACCTGAGTACCTGAAACATCAAAAACTTGTTCTTTCACAACATTTGAAGCTACCTTCACAATGTCTGGATTAGTGACAGGCATATAATTTAAAGTTCTAGATAAAGGTTCCAAGTCAGACAACCAATTAGGACCACTTTCAGGATCACTAGGCTTATTTTCTAAAAACCTAACAAGTACTCTTTCAAGTATACGTTTTTCTTCTTTAAAATAAACCCTATATCCCTTGCTCTGCACTGAATACCCCATGAAGTAACCCTCATCACCTTTTGCACTAAATTTCCCTAAGGCATCACTAGTATCTAAAACTACTACATGACAACCAAAAGGTCTGAGAAAACCAATATTAGGTTTTCTACCCCAAAGTAACTCATAAGGTGTTTTGTTCTGAATTTTGTTAATTAATGCTCTATTTTAAACATAGCAAGCTGTATTAACAGCCTCAGCCCAAAAGGCTATAGGAAAATGAGCATCAGCCAACATTGTTCTGGCTGCTTCAATTAGGGTTCTATTTTTCCTCTCAGCAACCCCATTTTGCTGTGGGGTTCTAGCAATACTAAATTGCCTAGTAATTCCTTTCCTGGCACAGAAATCATCTAGCTTCTTATTCCTAAATTCACCACCATTATCACTCCTAAGCATTTTAACTTCATTGCCAGACCTTTTCTCAATCTGAGTGATAAAATCAATTAGAATATCAACTGTGTCACTCTTCATAGCTAGAAAGAATGTCCAAGTAAACCTAGAAAAGTCATATGTGATGACAAAGCAATATGACTTACCATTCAAACTTTCTATATTGGTTGGACCAAAGAGGTCCATGTGTAGCATATGAAGAGGTCTAGAACTAGTATGCACCTGTTTGGACTTGAATGAGACCTTGTGCTGCTTGCCTTTAAGACATGCAACACAAGAGTGGTCATTGTGGAAGGCCTTCTCAGGCAAACCATCAACCAAACCAAGTCTCATAAGCCTATTTATATTCTTAAAATTTATGTGCCCTAGTCTCCTGTGCCACAAATTACTCTCATCTACTGAGGCTTTAACATAAAAACAAGACATATTATTATTCTTTTTAATCCCATTCAGATTTACATTGTATATGTCTTTATGCCTAGGTGTTCTATACCCAATATATTTCTCATCAGGGATCTTATAATCCTTGCTTAACACCAAACACTCAGTATCAGTAAACAGAACTTTATTTTTGTTATCACACACTTGTGATACACAAAAAAGGTTGTAATCAAGTTCTTTTACCAGAAATACGTTCTCAAAACGCAAATTCTTGGTGAGAAGGGTTCCTTTGCCTGTGATAGTACCATATCCGCCTCCAAAGTAAACCTTATCACCATCTTTAATGGGAGTGAAGTTCGTCAAATAGTCTTCCTTCCCTGTCATGTGCCTTGAGCATCCACTATCCCAATATCCATAATCATTGACCTGTCTTTGAATGCCCTGCACATAAAGAAAACAAATTAGTTTTCTTTGGGAACCCAAGTCTTAAAAGACTTGGATTCATCTGGTTGTTCAATAAGAACAGACTTAGTTCTCACAACAACCCCATTCTCATCCTTCTTAGGATGAAATACCTAGTTAACCCCAATAGGTTTTGTAATGACCTTTGAAATGTAATTAAATCTGTTACAGGTCATTGAAATCCCATTATCATTAGGGTTTTGATCTTTCTTGGGTCTCCATGTTAAGCTTGAAGAAGCTTTAGACCTCTTACCCTGTGGTTGCAAATATTTAGGTCTGGTCACGTTTCTGACAGCGTTGGAATTGGTCTTGTCAACGCTGAAATTACCCTTGTCAGCGTTGAACCTAGGGTTTGCTACAGAAACCCATTGCCTATTAGACCAGGTGTTTGTCTTTTGAAATGGTCTTTGTCCATGAGTGTTAGACCCTCTAGTAAAGAATGGGGCAGGTCTAATCACTTGTGGACTTTGCTGCACACAAGGTTTGGGTCTAACAACGTTTGACTTCCTAACAACGTTGAATTTGTTCATGTCAGCGTTGAAATTGTTCCTGTCAGCGCTGGCTTTGGGAGCGTTGATACACTTGTATGCCAAGTGTGAAAAGCTACCACAAGTGTAACAAGCTTTTCTAGACACAACCTTAGGTCTAGAAGAGAAGAAGCCTGTTCCATTATTTCTAACTTGGCTCTTGGGTGACCTAGTATTCCTATACATCTCTGCATATTTAATGCTAGGTTTTCTATCAGTGTTTGAGCCTAGGTCAACAGCTTTACCAGTGACTGGGTTTGTAACCTTAATGGGAGTTGACTCATTGGGACTTTCACATAGCAAGCCACCCTTAACAAACAAAGTAGGGTTAGCTTTCTTCCATTCATTCAGGTCAGTCAACTTTTGTTGGTACTCTTCAACTGGAGTGACAACTCTTGGTGGAGGAATGAATTCCTCCTCTTGGAATTCTGGCAAACCAGTCCAAGATAGGTCCTTTTGTTGGACACCATAGAAGTCACCAGCTGGTGGTGGAACCAAAGAGTAATCATTCATTCCAATCCCAGTCATGTCCTTAGGATCCCTTTGTTTACCCACACAGTCTCCTAGGGTTTGAGTGGCTCTATCAAATCTTTGAATTTTAAGGCCAACATTGTCTTTATTCTTAATGGCCTCATCTAATTTAGCCTGTAATTCACCATTAACCCTTTCCATGATGTTTCTAATATCCATACTAGCATCTAACTCATGTTTAAGATATTAATTTTATCTTTTAAGTCAAATTCCATTTTCTTGTATTCAGAAACGGTTTTCTCAGTTTGAGTGAGAGCTACTTGGTAATTAGACAGTTTGCACTTTTCAGTACTCACATCACTCATTAATCTTAACACTTCTTTGTTAAGTTTCTCAGTGTTTAACCTACAACCTTTACTACAAAAGCATCATTGTATACCTCATTATCAGATGAAGAGGAGGAGTGTGCCATGAGAGCATATTCAACATGCTCTTCTTCTTCAACCTCAACAACCAAAGCTTTATCCTCTTCAACATTCTTAGCCAGAAAGCTCCAACCCCATCCCATACCATCAATTCCTTGAACTGCAACCATGGCTTTGGAATCCTGAGCTTAAATAACTTGACTTGAGGGTTTACCAGCATCAGATCTTTTAGGAGATCTGCATTCCCTCATGAAGTGCCCCATACGATGACAGTTGTAGCATTCAACTTTGGATTTATCAAATCCAGCTGTGTCTTTTGCATTGAAGGTCATCTTCTTCTTAAACCTTCTGTTCCACCTGTTTGCTCTTATACTAGCAAGAGCCATGTTCCACTTAATGTCCATCTCTTCCAAGTGCTCATCACTTATCTGCTCAAGGTCCTCATATGTAATCACTGAACCATTGGGCAAAGAAGCAATATAAGCACATACAGTATCCAAATCTAAACCAGCAAGTTTAACTCTTGGGGAGTCACTCTTGAATGTGTCAGCGTCTGAAAAGGAGACGTTGACAGGACTTGTTCTAGCACTGACATATGATGATCTAGTAACTGGATGCATGTAAGAGTCCTTCTGATTGAATTGACCTTCACTATGAGAGAAGAAGGCCATGTTACTCGTGGTAGACTTGCTTCCATGCTCTAAAAGAGTTTCATCTTCCAACAGCCTTCGTTTGTTGTAGATGTCATCAAACGAGGAACTTTTGTAAGTATTATTGGCAAGAATAGATCTTGCCTCAATCTTCCATGCCTCACCAAGACTTTTAAGAAAGGTAGCATTAATGTCAACATCACCAAGTTGTGTCCCCATGAAGGACAACTTGCTTGTAATGTCAAGCAATCTGCTTCTCACACTACTCAGTTTCTCATTAGGTTGAGCCTTGAAGACAGCATAATCATGCATGAGTTGCTTTTTCTTCTCTTCCTTAGTGTCTGCATTGCCACCATATGCAACTTCAAGAGCTTCCCAAAGGTTTTTAGCAGATTCATAGCCTCTATATTTATGCTGGTTCTCTTGTCCCAAAGAGACTTTCAGAATATTTAGGGCTTTCATGTCGACTCTTTTCTTTGCTATGTCTTCAGCAGCCACAGCTCTACCATCTCCAGGTTTTTCTTTCTTATCCTCTTCAGAACATCCAGCAACAGCTGATCTTTGAGCAATAACATTAGCAATCTTTTGGGCTTTATCGAATGTGTTTCCATATTCAATAACCTCCCAGAGTGTGTAGTCATAGATTCCCAGATATTGCTTAAAGTTAAATTTCCACAAATCAAAGTTGGTTGCATCAAGCATGGGAATCTTGATGTTTGGTAAAGATGAGGAGGAGGAGGTTATTGCTTCAGACATGATGTTGTTAGGGTTTTTGAGAAAATTAGGGTTTTAGTGATTTTTAGGGTTCTTGTGTTCTTTAAGATCAAAAGTTCCTCAACAAGCTCTGATACCACTTGTTGATCCCAAACTTAGATCGATTTAGCTTTATGTATACGAGATTAGGTCAAGTAATACACTTAGAGAAACCTTTGTATATGCTTATGAATTTAAGTGTTATGCGGAATTTAACACTCAAACAAGAACACACAATGATATAAACAAACTTTCACTTTGATTAATGATATCAAACTTGCTTACAATGAAAGTAGTTTACGAATGAAAACTTATATTAAACATTAACCTAAAGGTCTTCTTTTATAGACATAAGAAGCCTTGTACAATAATCTACGTATCAGCTATTCTAGGTAAAGATAAATGTAGTAAATACATTGTTGTTCTTATCTTTACTAGAAGTAATCTAGAATACAATAAATGCGTAGAGTATATCTTCCCATCAGTGCTTATCTTCAATGTGTCAACGCTTGACTTTATCTTGTCAACGCTTGAGATTTCAGCGCTTGTTTTGTTCTTGTCAACGCTTGTTTTACTCTTGTTAGCGCTCAAGTGATCTGGCCTTAATTTATTCCCAACACAATCTTTCCCCAAGGGTGTTCTCTATCCATAGGATTAGTAGCCCTCTTTTCATGTGGAGAAAAGGCAAACTTCTTCAAGATCTCAGCCACATATTTATCCTGGGAGATGAAGATACCATCTTCTTTCTGATGGACTTGTAAACCAAGAAAGAAGTTCATCTCCCCCATAGCACTCATCTTGAATTTGTCTGTCATCAGCTTGGAGAAATCCTCACTCATCTTTGGATCAGTAGACCCAAAAATGATGTCATCAACATAGACATGAACAAGCAACACATCCTTACCTTTCTTCTTTGTAAATAGTGTCTGATCTATGGTGCCCCTCTTGAATCCATTGTCCACTAAGTAAGTAGACAAAGTACCATACCATGCTCTTGGGGGTTGATGAAGTCCATACATAGCCTTCTTGACTCTATACACCTTGTCTGGATTCTCTGGATCCTCAAAACCAGGAGGCTGCATCACATATACCTCCTCAACAATTGTTCCATAGAGGAAGGCACTCTTGACATCCATTTGATAGACAGTGAAGCCCATGCAGGATGCATAGGCTAAGAAGATCCCAATAGCTTCAATCCTTACAACTGGTGCAAAGACCTCCTCATAGTCTATACCCTCCTCTTGTGTATATCCCTGAGCCACTAACCTTGCCTTGTTTCTGACCACAATACCTCTTTCATCTCTCTTGTTTCTTAGAACCCATCTTGTTCCTATAGGTCTGACATATCCGGGACAGTCAACCAGCTCCCAAACATCCTGAATTGCAAATTGGTGAAGCTCATCCTGCATTGCTTCCACCCAACTTGGTTCTTTGAGAGCATCAATTATCTTCTTGGGTTCCTGTTGTGACAGAAAACAGGCAAACAAACATGCTTGCACAAGAGGGGTATCAACCTTCTTGTGAATATTGGCAATAAACCCACCAAGACCTTGATGAGATCTTCTAGTCTGAACAGGAGTCATAATATCACCAATGATCTGAGAAGTGGGGGTGATTCTTCATAGTAGAAGTGAGAACTCCTCCTTCAAAAAATTTGGTGTCCTCGACCTCATTCTCCATGTTGCCAATATCTTCTTCTTCAGACTCTCTTTCATCAACATGAGGATGAACCTCTTCATATAAATTGGAAGGTTCACCTTGTTCAAAAGTGGAAGAGAAAAGATGTGCAGAAGTGTTGTCAACGCCTGAACCTTGTTTGTCAGCATGTGAGCTAACAACGCTTGAACTGTTGTTGTCAACGTCTGATCCATCAACGTCTGAATTGGTCTTGTCAGCGCTAGATTTGCCTTTGTTAGCGCCTGAAGGACCATGCATGTTGTTATCTGGTGGTACTTGGGGACCACCATTATCTTTACCACCAGCAGCAGCAGCAGCAAAAGCATCTGTCCATATGGGAATTGTGACATACTCTTGTATAGGAGATGACTTTTCTGCTTGTGATCCAACCTTTTCATGAACCTGTGTACCTGAAACATTGACAACTTGTTCTTCCACAACACTTGAAGTTACCTTCACAATGTCTGGATTAGTGACAGGCATATAACATAAAGTCCTAGATAAAGGTTCCAAGTCAAACAACCAATTTGGACCACTTTCTGGATCACTAGGTTTACTCTCTAAAAACCTAACATGTACTCTTTTAAGAATACGTTTTTCCTTTTTGAGATAAACCCTATATCCCTTGCTCGGCACTGAATACCCCATGAAGTAGCCTTCATCACCTTTTGCACTAAATTTACCTAAGGCATCACTAGTATCTAAAACTACTACATGACAACCAAAAGGTCTGAGAAAACCAATATTAGGTTTTCTTCCCCAAAGTAACTCATAAGGTGTTTTGTTTTGAATTTTGTTGACCAATGCTCTATTTTTAACATAGCAAGCTGTATTAACAGCCTCAGCCCAAAAGGCTATAGGAAAGTGAGCATCAGCCAACACGGTTCTGGCTGCTTCAATTAGGGTTCTATTTTTCCTCTCAACAACCCCATTTTGCTGTGGGGTTCTGGCAACACTAAATTGCCTAGTAATTCCTTTCCTGGCACAAAAATCATCTAACACTTTATTCCTAAATTCACCACCATTATCACTCCTAAGCATTTAACGTCATTGCCTGTTTTCTTCTCAATCTGAGTGATAAAATCAATTAAAGTGTCAGCTGTATCACTCTTCATAGCTAAAAAGAAAGTCCAAGTGAACCTAGAAAATTCATCTGTGATGATAAAGCAATAGGACTTACCATTCAAACTTTCTATATTGGTTTGACCAAAGAGGTCCATATGAAGCAAGTGAAGAGGTCTAGTACTAGAGTGCACCTGTTTGGACTTGAATGAGACCTTATTCTGCTTGCCTTTAAGACATGCAACACAAGAGTGGTCATTGTGGAAGGCCTTCTCAGGCAAACCATCAACCAAGCCAAGTCTCACAAGCTTGTTTATATTCTTAAAATTTATGTGCCCTAGTCTCCTGTGCCATAAATTACTCTCATCTACTGAAGCTTTAGCATAAAAACAAGACATATTGTTATTCATTCTAATCCCATTCAGATTCACATTGTATATGTCTTTATGCCTAGGTGTTCTATATTCAATATATTTCTCATCAGGGATCTTATAATCCTTGCTTAACACCAAACATTCAGTATCAGTAAACAGAACTTTATTTTTGTTATCACAAACTTGTGATACACTAAAAAGATTGTAATCAAGTTCCTTTACCAAAAATACGTTCTCAAAACGCAAATTCTTGGTGAGAAGTGTTCCTTTGCCTGTGATAGTGCGATATCCGCCTCCAAAGTAAACCTTATCACCATCCTTAATGGGAGTGAAGTTTGTAAGATAATCTTCCTTCCCTGTCATGTGCCTTGAGCATCCACTATCCCAATATCCAAAATCATTGACCTGTCTTTGAATGCCCTGCACATAAAGAAAACAAGTTAGTTTTCTTTGGGAACCCAAGCCTTGGAAGACTTGGATTCATCTGGTTGTTCAATAAGAACAGACTTAGTTCTCATAACAACCCCATTTTCATCCTTCTTAGAATGAAATACCCAGTTAACCCCAATAGGTTTTGTAATGACCTTTGAAATGTAATTAAATCTGTTGCAGGTCATTGAAATCCCATTATCATTAGGGTTTTGATCCTTCTTTAGTCTCCATGTTAAGCTTGAAGAAGCTGTAGACCCCTTACCCTGTGGTTGCAAATATTTAGGTCTGGTCACATTTTTGTCAGCGTTGGAATTGGTCTTGTCGACGCTGAAATTACCCTTGTCAGCGTTGAACCTAGGGTTTGCTACAGAAACCCATTGCCTATTAGACCAAGTATTTGTCTTTTGAAATGGTCTTTGTCCATGAGTGTTAGACCCTCTAGTGAAGAATGGGGCAGGTCTAACAACTTGTGGACTTTGCTGCACACAAGGTTTGGGTCTGACAACGTTTGACTTTCTAACAACGTTGACTTTGTTCCTGTCAGTGTTGAATTTGTTCCTGTCAGCGCTGACTTTGGGAGCGTTGACACACTTATATGCTAAATGTGAAAAACTACCACAAGTGTAACAGGCTTTTCTAGACATAATCCTAGGTCTAGAAGAGAAGAAGCCTGTTCCATCATTGTTAACTTGGCTCTTAGGTAACCTAGTATTCCTATACATCTCTGCATACTTAATGCTAGGTTTTCTAACAGTGTTTGAGCCAAGGTCAACAGCTTTACCAGTGATTGGGTTTGTAACCTTAATGGGAGTTGACTCATTAGGACTTTCACATAGCAAGCCACCCTTAACAAATAATGTAGGGTTAGCTTTCTTCCATTCATTCACGTCAATCAACTTTTGTTGATACTCTTCAACTGGGGTGACAACTCTTGGTGAAGGAATGAATTCCTCCTCTTGGAGTTCTGGCAAACCAGTCCAAGATAGGTCCTTTTGTTGGACACCATAGAAGTCACCAGCTGGTGGTGGAACCACATAGTAATCTTTCATCCGAATCCCAGTCATGTCCTTAGGATCCCTTTGTTTACTCACACATTCTCCTAGGATTTGTGTGGCCTTTTTCCAAATCTTTGAATTTTAAGGCCTACATTATCTTTATTCTTAATGGCTTCATCTAACTTAGCCTGTAGCTCACCATTAACCCTTTCCATGATGTTTCTAATATCCATACTAGCATTTAACTCATGTTTTAAGATATTTATTTTATCTTTTAAGTAAAATTCCATTTTCTTGTATTCAGAGATTGTCTTTTCAGTTTGAGTGAGAGCTATTTGATAGTTAGACAGTTTGCATCTTTCAGTACTCATATCATCTAATAATCTTAACACCTCTTTGTTAAGTCTCTCAGTATTTAACCTACAACCTTTACTACAAAAAGCATCATCGTATACCTTATTATCAGATGAAGAGGAGGAGTGTGCCATGAGAGCATATTCAACATGCTCTTCTTCTTCAATTTCAGCAACCAAAGCGTTATCATCTTCCACATCCTTAGCCAGATAGCTCCAATCCCATCCCATACCATCAATTCCTTGAACTGCAACCATGGCTTTAGGATCCTGAGCTTTAACAATTTGACTTGAGGGTTTACCAACATCTGATCTTATAGGAGATCTGCATTCCCTCATGAAGTGCCCCATACGATGACAGTTGTAGCATTCAACTTTGGATTTATCAAATCCAGCTGTGTCCTTTGCATTGAAGGTCATCTTCTTCTTAAACCTTATGTTCCACCTGTTTTCTCTTATACTAGCAAGAGCCATGTTCCACTTAATGTCCATCTCTTCCAAGTGCTCATCACTTATCTGCTCAAGGTCCTCATATGTAATCACTGAACCATTAGGCAAAGAAGCAATATAAGCTCATACAGTATCTAGATCCAAACCAGCAGGTTTAACTCTTGGTGAGTCACTTTTGAATGTGTCAGCGTCTGAAAAGGAGACGTTGACAGGACATGTTCCAGCGTTGACACATGATGATCCAGTAACTGGATGCATGTAGGAGTCCTTCTGATTGAATTGACCTTCACTATGAGAAAAGAAGGCCATGTTACTGTTGGTGGACTTGCTTCCATGCTCTAAGAGAGTTTCATCTTCCAACAGCCTCAGTTTGTTGTAGATATCATCAAACGTGGAACTTTTGTAAGTATTATTGGCAAGAATAGATCTTGCCTCAATCTTCCAAGCCTCACCAAGACTTTTAAGAAAAGTAGCATTGATGTCAACGTCACCAAGTTGTGTCCCCATGAAGGACAATTTGCTTGTAATATCAAGCAATCTGCTTCTCACACTACTAAGCTTTTCATTAGGTTGAGCCTTGAAGACAGCATAATCATGCATGAGTTGCTTCTTCTTCTCTTCCTTAGTATCTTCATTGCCACCATATGCAACTTCAAGAGCTGACCAAAGGTCTTTAGCAGATTCATAACCTCTGTATTTATGCTGGTTCTCTTGTCCCAAAGAGAGTTTCAAAATATTTAGGGTTTTCATGTCAACCCTTTTCTTTGCTATGTCTTCAGCAGACACAGCTCTACCATCATCAGGCTTTTCTTTCTTATCTGCTTCTGAACATCCAGCAACGACTGTTCTTGTAGCAATGGCATTAGCAATCTTTTGAGCCTTATCGAATGTGTTTCCATATTCAATAATCTCCCAGAGTGTGTAGTCATAGATCCCCAGGTATTGTTCAAAGTTGAATTTCCATAATTCAAAGTTGGTTGCATCAAGCATGGGAATCTTGATGTTTGGTAAAGGTGAGGAGGAGGAGGTTAGTTCTGGATTTGACATGATCTTGTTAGGGTTTTTGAGAAATTTAGGGTTTTGGTGATTTTTAGGGTTCTTGTGTTCTTTAAGATCAAAAGTTCCTCAACAAGCTCTGATACCACTTGTTGATCCCAAACTTAGATCGATTTATCTTTATGTATACGAGATTAGATCAAGTAATACACTTAGAGAAACCTTTGTATATGTATATGACAATCTAAGTGTTATGCGGAATTAACACTTAAATAAGAACACACAAGATGTAAACAAACTTTCACTTTGATTAATGATATCAAACTTGCTTACAATGAAAGTAGTTTACGTATGAAAACTTATTATTGAACATTAACCTAAAGGTCTTCTTTTATAGACATAAGAAGCCTTGTACAATAATCTACGTATCAACTATTCTAGGTAAAGATAAATATAGAAAATACATTGTTGTTCCTATCTTTACTAGAAGTAATCTAGAATACAATAAACGCGTAGAGTATATCTTTCCATCAGTGCTTGTCTTCAATGTATCAACGCTTGACTTTGTCTTGTCAACGCTTGAGCTGTCAGCGTTTGTTTTACTCCTGTCAACGCTTGTTTTACAATTGTCAGCGCTCAAGTAGTTTGGCTATAATTTATTCCCAACAGTTTTAACCTTTTCCTTATACAAAGCAAGCTCGACAGATAATGTCTGATTAACACTGAGGGTTTCAAGGACCGCATTATTCATTTGGCCAAGCATAGATGCCGACACCATAACCAAATCGGGTTGAGCAAACAAATTTGTAGTCGTAATAGCTCCCAGTTGTGGTTCACTCAAAGTCTGGGGACTTGCATTGATATTGCTATCATTGTTTGTCTCCTCGTTTGAGTTACTAACCACCGGTGGCTGTTCCGGATACTCAGACACTTGCTCAACTTGATAAGGTACAATACTAGTATCCGTGGTAGTATTTGATACCTTAGAAATTGTGTCAGCTCCATAAAGTGAAAGATTTTCCATGAGAGCTGCCTTGGCGGTATTGAGATCATCACAATCAGAGTTGTATGCATCCAAATCATCACATTGATATGCGGCATTATTGGTGATGGCTGCTGTGAGACCGTCTGTGTCCGCAACTCCCGGATCTGCGAGAAATGCTAACTCTTCTTCATAGAGCTCACGCCCTTGGCTTGAGCAATCACAAAGTAGATCTTCTCCTGAAACCATGTGCTATCCCTTTTCCTCTTGGGCTGTTTGCACTCTCGAGCCATGTGCCCTTCCCCTTTGCAGTTATAACATATAATCATCTTCATTTTGCTAGTGTTATTACCCCTTGTAGCAGCAGTGTTAGATAAATGTGCACCAGCTGTAGATGAACTGGGTCTCCCCTGAAGTGGTTGCACCATTACTCTGCCATCTTGAACTGTAGCCTTTTGTCGAGAGTTAGAAGAGTTCCTTAATTGATTTTTTGTTGGAGCTGGTCCTCTGTAACCTCGTTTGTTCAATGTTTGAGTGAGATAAGCAGACATTTGAGCAAGTATATCAGTAGGACTATCCCCTTGTCTAAACTCAGGGACAGGAATCTCATCATCACAATAGAATGCTGGTGCTGATTGAGCTACAAGCTGATTTGAGGGAACACTACCATGTTGTGAGTAATGGGGTTGAGGAGCCTCAAGTTGTTGATAGGTAAGAGCGGGGTTTGTGGGAGGTTGATAAGGTGAATATTGTTGTGAAGCATAAGGTAACTGATGTGAGTCTCCTTGTGATGATGTTGCTGGTTGCTTGTATTGTTGGTGATAAGATGTAGGCGGTTGTGGCAATATCAAATACTCTGGGAAACTTGGTGTTTGATACAATGGTTGATAGGAAGATTGGTGTCCCAAAGCAAACGGAGAGTTGTGATATGAAAATGTTGGATGGTTTACCATTAATGCCAATGGTTCTTGATAAGATCCCTGAGAGATTCGTTTTTGGATCACATGCTTCTCGTGTTGTTGCAATAAAGCATAGAGTTGATCTAAATTTGACTTGTGCAAATCTCGAATCATCTTAACATCGGTGACATATTGACTCCATTCTTGGGGCAACGTGTTCAAGAACTTTGTGTTTAGTTGAAACTGAGCAATCCTTAGATTATACACGTTCATATCATTCATCAAAGTAGTGAAACGCCAGTAGTAATCATGAAGAGTCTCCCCTGGAATGTATGTAAACCTATCAAACAAGTCATATAATTGACACTCTCGTTCTTACTTAGTTAGAGAGGTCCCTTGTAACAAAACAGCTAATCGATCCCAAAGATCCTTTGCCACTGTGTGTTCACTTACCATTCTATAGATATCGGGTGGACGAGCTTGAAGTATTGTCTGAACGGCCCTTTCATCTGCATCGGCAATGAGTTTGTTAGCATCTGTTAACTCATGATACAACCTTTCCCGCGTCACATTGTTGACAGTAGTGGACCTTTTTCAATGTATTGAAGCATAATTCTACCATTGGGTTTACCCATGATGTAATTATTCATGCGACCTTGCCATGCTTCAAATAAGTCTTTGATGAGCAACGGTAGGCGAGTGTCGGTACCCGAAATGATTGAAATATCAGTAAGTGATGTCATTGTAGGCATGAATGAATGAGGATTCATTTTTTGAACACTTGATTGAAAAAGATTATCTTTTGATCGTTCAATGAAGTAAGGATGTGAAAAATTTTATTGTCGATTTAGATCGTGTGTTGATGTATCAGTATTGAATTCCACTAAGAATCCTAGAAAAATATTCTAAATAAAACCAATCACTAATCTTCGGAATATACTTATCTTCGGAATAACCTGGATCTTCAGATAAATGATGGATTTTCGGAATACTAGGATTTTCAGAATAATTGGGTTTTCAAAGAATTAACCAGTTTTCGGAATACTTGATCTTTTCAGAGAAATCTTTGGAATATTGAATCTTTTCCGAGAAATATTCGGAATAATTGGGTTTTCAGAAAAAATAGCCAATTTTCGGAATAATTGATCTTTTCATAGAATTCTTCGGAATAAATGGATCTTTTAAGAGAATTAACCAATTTTTGGAATACTTGATCTTTTCAGAGAATTCTTCGGAATAAAGGATCTTTTCAGAGAATTAACCAATTTTCAGAATACTTGATCTTTTCAGAAAATTCTTCGGAATAAAGGATCTTTTTCAGAGAAATATTCAGAATACTTAACCCTTTTCCGAAAAACTAATTTCGGACTTATAAACCCTTTTCCGAAAGAAAAATTTCGGAATAATAAACCCTTTTCCGAAATTTCTGGTACGTCTTGATGTACAGTAACTGAGTAATAGCCAAAAATTACCCAAAAACACGAATTTTTTTTGTGATTTTAACAAAGATAATCAAACCGAATGTTTTGTTTACAACTTTAAACCATAAAATCACAAAAACTTTCAAGATTTGAGATGGATTATCCTAAAACACCCACTAACCCAAATAAACACTAAACAACATGAATCAACATACCTTATATCATCCCATGCTCTTGATACCAATTGTAGAACAATGATAATCTTATAACTAATCAAGAGGGTTGTTGTTATTCTAGAGAGAGAGAGAGTAGAGAGAGAAAAAAGAAACTTTATTAATTGTGTGAAATCATAAGTAAACAACCAACACCCCTTTCCATGGTGGAAAGGGGTTTATAAACCCAAGTCCCTAAGTGGACTTGGGCCTCCGGCCCATGAACATGCTCATGGGTCGGGCTAAACATAAACATTAATAAAACATATACTACGAGCTTATAACTATATTGTTGGAGTGACCGAGACTTTCTTAATACACAAAACGTATTTCCAACAATGTACGTGTTACATAATTCGAGATGGTGAAAATCTGGACAAGATGAAAGAGAAAGGTGATGCATGTATTCTTGTGGGATATGCAACTCAGTCTAAGGGATATAGAGTTTACAACAAGAGAACAAAATTGATAGTCGAGACTATTCATGTCAGATTCGATGAATTATAAGAAATGGCACTTGAACAAAACAATTTAAGTCCCGATCCACAACGACAAACGACTTCCGTTCACAACCACACGTAACTCGAAACTCAAGACCACAGAAATGGGCCGTCAAGTTTAAAGCTGGTTCCTGAACATGTTCCTAGAGCAGATATGACAGTGGACACGACACTTGAAGAGTTGGAAATGTTATATGGACCAATATTTGATGAATATTTCACTGGGGAGAAACATATTGTATCACAGTCTTCCGCTGTCACTCATGATACGAATGATGATACGATCATTATCAACAAAAGGATACAACTTCATCTACTTCAACACGGGTTGCTACAAATTTACCTCCTTAGAATATCACTTCAACAGTCGATCCTACGACATCCAAAACTACTTTCCTTGCTCTAGAGAACACAAATCAAGCAGACGATGCATTATCTGATGATGAGGATTTTCACAATCCATTCGATACATCAGTACATGAAACTGGAGAGTCTTCTACTCGCCATGTTGATCCGTCAAATATGCATACGTTCTACCAACGACATCCTTCAACACATCATTAGACCCGAGATCATCTTTTGGTTCAAGTAATTGGAAACCCTTCACAGCCTGTTCGTACAAGACGACAATTAGAAACCGATGGCAATGTTTGTATGTTCGCACTCACCGTGAGTACAGCTGAACCGAAAAACATCAAAGAAGCCATGGCTGATCATGCTTGGATTGAGTCGATGACGGATGAACTTCAACAATTTGAAAGACTTAAAGTGTGGGAACTTATTGACAGACCATACGATGTGATTCCATTAAATCTTCGTTGGATCTGGAAAAACAAGATGGATGAAGAAAACATGATCATCAAGAACAAAGCTAGGCTAGTGGCTAAGGGGTATGGACAGAAAGAGGGAATTGATTTTGATGAATCATTTGCACTAGTTGCTCGTATGGAAGCGGTCAGGATTTTCCTTGCTTATGCTGCACATAAAGGATTCACTATTTATCATATGGACGTGAAGACAACCTTTCTTAACGGTCCTTTGAAGGAAGAAGTCTATGTCACACAGCTGGAAGGATTCGTTAATCCTCATTATCCTGACAAGGTGTATCGTCTCCACAAGGCACTATATGGACTAAAGCAAGCTCCAAGGGCGTGGTAGGACGAACTCTTGAAATTTATGGTATCCAAAGGTTTCTCAAAAGTTTCCATTGATCTAACTTTGTTCACTTATAAATATGGGGATGACATTTTGCTTGTGCAGATTTATTTTGATGACATTATTTTCGGGTCTACAAACCCAAAACTTTCAAAATGGTTTGAGAAAGTAATGCACAACAAATTTGAAATGTCAATGATGGGGAACTAAAATTCTTTCTAGGAATTCAAGTTCACCAATCCCCAAGTGGAATCTTTATAAACCAAGCTAAGTATTGTCAAGAGATAATCAAAAAGCATGGTATGACTTCATGAGACCCCGTTGGGACACCATTATCAACCATATTGCTAGATGCTGAATTGGAGGGAAATGCCATAGATCAAACGAGATATCGTTCGATGATCGGCTCCCTCATGTACTTGACAGCAAGCAGACCCGATATTTCACATGCTACGTGTTATTGTGCACGATATCAAGCACAACCCACTGAAAAGAACCTCAAGGAGGTTAAACCGATCTTTCGGTACCTCAAGAATACCATTCATTTGGGACTCTGATATTCGAGGGAAACCGGTTTCTTTCTAATGGCCTATTCAGATTCTGATCATGCAGGATGTCTTGATACACGAAAACGTACTTCTGGTGGTGCACAGTTTCTAGGTCAAGATAAGCTTGTGGGATGGTCTTTCAAGAAGCACGATTGCACGTCACTATCATCAGCCGAAGAGGAGTATGTGTCTCTATCTGCGTGTTGTGCTCAAGTTCTATGGATGAGAACACAACTCAAGGATTATGGCTTCCACTTTGATAAAGTACCTATGTACTGTGACTCAAAGTCGGCCATAGCCATCTCCTGCAATCCGGTACAACATTCTCGCACAAAGCACATTGATGTTAGATACCACTTCATAAAGGAACAAGTTGAAAGAGGTATCGTTGAACTATACTTTGTTGGAACGGATTACCAATTATCCTACTTGTTTACGAAAGCTCTGTCGAAAGATAGGTTTGAGTACCTCGTTAGGCAAATTGTTATGAGATGTTTGACTCTAGCTGACCTGGAGATTCTGGAAAAGGTACCTGCTTGATTCGTCTATCAAACATCTACTTGTAAATATCATTGAAAAAGCAAAACATAAAAATATAAAACATATAAAAGCAAAACACAATATTAAAAATCTTTCAAAATCAAAAAATATTCTTCTTGACATGTCTTTCAGTATCGATAATATGGACGTACCTAGAAATATCACTCAACAACGACACGAGTGTGTACATAAAGCTCGAATGAAAGTTGTAAATATTTTTCAAAACATGTCATTTCTTCTTTTAATAAAGGAAATTGTCTATTTTGGAAAATATTTCCTAAAAATGGGTAGAGCAATCTATCTTAGGTTGAGCTTGTCCCAAAACATTCAACGTTTTGAGCTCAACACAATGGCTTGTAATCACTTTCAGATTGCAACCTGGATCTATATTCACGGGGGAGTGTACGATTTAGTGCCCTTACCCTCAGCAAAAGAAGAGAAATCTTCTTATACTTGATTGGATTCGTCAAGACATTCAACGTCTAGGAACTCAAGTTTATGCTATAGAAAAACCCTCTTCGCCAAAAAGAAATAGAGTTTTTTGAAAAGCGTTGAACATAATTTTTTCAAGAGTTGTTCAATGATTATTCAAAATCTTTCAAAAATTGTGTGTTCAACAACTCCCATCCTCAAAAAGCGAAATGTGGATCGTATCCTGACAATGACAATTCAATTGGATCAATTTTTAAGGGGGTGCTTTCCAAATTCATGCTAAGTTTGACACATCTTTCTCCCGAAGATTTGCAAGACTATTTTTCAAAATATATTTTAATCAAATTTTTATATCTCTAATATTAAAAGATTTTATATATTAGAGATAGGGGGAGAAAATGTTATTAAAATGTGACCTTATATAAGACTCAAGCACTTTAACTCTTACCTACATGTGCAAAACACTTTCGATTATCGATGCACATGTGAAGGGGGAGATTTTATGAAACGACAAAACTATCAAGGTGTTAAAAACACCTTGTTAGACATTTGAAGTGGTTTTATGGTTACGATCTCATACCCACAACATCTTTAATTCACAACGTTATTGGTGTCAAAAGGGTGGTTAGGTTTAAGTCCTATGATCCAACCAGAACCGAAGGGATCTTCCCAGGGACAATCCAATAGATTATTAGAAGTCCTTAGGAAAGATGGAGTAGAATGTGATCGTAACTGAATGCAGACTAAGTACTGAAGCTAGCACTAGAACAATCACAACAAGGTGCTAGTAATGATGTCTTGGTAAGCATTGAAGGGGCTGAAGAATGAAAAAGAAATGTAAGGATAAAGGGTGAAAAGAAATAAGCCCTCCATACAACTTATGTAGAAACTGGGTCAACACATCATGAAGACTACACATCATGGACCCAGTGATGTAATGCACAACCCTTTACCTAGGTACTCAGGCTTCTCTCAAAAGAAGTTTGTTTTATTGTCACATAGATCAACATGACTTCTATTGAATTTCTCATTCCGAGATAGTTGATATTGAATAGGTGGCACTTGCTCCAGCCTCCGACCACTAAAAGTGAACAAATCGAGTCTAGAGCCTAGAGATCAATCAAATCTCATTAGGACACACGGAATGACGATAAATAGAGTCCTACGCTATATCCTTGCGATATTTCTAGAACACTCAGAGTGATACTACTAAGTATTCACAATGATGAGTGGAAATCCTCCAGTGTTAACATCAAACAACACTGCGGTAGGTCATATGTAAGATTCTTTATGAATTAAACATATGTAGAACTGAAAAGAAACAGTGGTTTGATTCTGAATTGATTCAAACTCGTTTCAGGTTTCTATATAATATCTTTATGATCTTTCCAGAACATTCAGAGTGATATTCATTAATATTCACATTGACGAATGAAAATCCTTCTAACGTCAACCTCAAACAGCGCTACGGTAGGTGACTTGTGAGATTCTTATGAATAAAGCTTGTGTCAACTAGAAAGCAACAATGGTATGATTCTTTATGAATCACACTTGTTCCAGGAATTTGAATTGACGACTTTAATCAAGCGGATATTTATCCAATTGATTCACTCTTTATGTTCGTAGTCCTGCTTTGAGACGGTTGAGTAAAGATAACGGTTAGTACCGCCGCGAAACCCTGTCAAAGAGATTCTTAATTGAATATACCTAATCACAGGTACGGTATTTAATATCGTATAACGGTCTTCACCGACCGGAGTTAAAAGCTACCGATTTAGGACGAATGTCAAAGCCATTCAGTCTGTATCTATGTTTTGTCTCGAGAAGGTGGCGTTACGGTGTACTCAGCAAAGTCAAAGATTCAAAACTACATACTCATACCTAAATACATATTCAACAATTAATGTGTGAGCATGTGAATGAAGACACCAGATCCCCAGATGGCAAAGACAAGTCAAGGATGATTTAAAGATCTCAAGATCAAAAGACAAAGTCGAAAGACAACGACAAAGGCTCAAACATCACAACATGAAGGAACAAGACTACTATTACACGTTCAAGACTCATTTATGGCGAGATTAGTAATATCTACAAATCTCCAAATGACAAAGGGTAATAAACTCTCATTGTGGAGATTGTTAGCCTCAAAATATTGAGTCAAACAAGAATGTTCGGTCATATGTTTATTATGTATCATATTTTAAAACATTGTAATAGGTAGTAGACTAGTCATGTTTTACGGGCTTAACTTTAAGCTAAAGTTCATTCATAAGTAATTAAAGCCCAAAAGATAAGCCCGACCCAAACATATAGTCCATAAGCAAGCCCACATGTAGGGGTGTTGGAAATACGTTTTTCGTATTTAAGAAAGTCTCGGTCACTCCAACAATATATTTATAGGCTCGTAGTATTGTTTAGTTAATGTTTATGTTTAGCCCGACCCATGAGCATGTTCATGGGCCGGAGGCCCAAGTCCACTTAGGGACTTGGGTATATAAACCCCTTTCCACCATGGAAAGGGGTGTTGGTTGTTTACTTATGATTTCACATAATAAAAGTTTTCTGTTAGGACCATTGTAATAGTTATATGTAATAGGTAGACTAGGAGGTATGTAGTTCCTCCTGGTCCTAGTAGTAGTAGGAGCAAGTCCTGCTCCTGTTCTAGTCGTAGTCAAACTTTATTATTTACTTAATATTCTGTTAGGATATGCATGAGATATGTTAGGAAAGGATATGCATATCAGTTTTACACGTTTTCTTTAACGCTGTATTAGGGTTTCCTTGTAGTATAAAAGGAACCTTAGGCAGAAGGGTTATACACACCTTCACAAAACGTAGTTCTAGTGATTATTAATATTAGAAATCCTTAGAAAGGATCAAGTCTTTAGAGTTATTCTGTTCTTCTTAATTATATTTATATTCTACATTCATATTGTGTATAGAGTCTCTTTGTGATTTGACTTGTGATTACAGAAGTCATTCACCGGTCCTGACAGGCTGCAAGATCTACATCTAGTAGACCCAACAAGTGGTATCAGAGCCTGTGAGGGTCTCTATACAAGAAGAATCAAGTTTTCTTATTTCTGACATTTTGTTTATCATGTTTGCCTCAACCTCTACTCAAACAGGATAAGACAACACTCCTAAAATTGTGCAACCTCAGCAGATCCTGGCTACGGTCTCTAACACGAATGGTAAATTCCCTCTTCTGAAGAAGGGTGAATATGATAACTGGGCAATGAAGATGGAATGGTGGATCACCAACACTGATCAAGATCTTTGGAAGATCATTCTGAATGGGAACAGCAGGAAGATTACTGGACGAGACAAGAATGGTAACATTACTCTTCTTGACCCTAAATCTCATGAGGAAATCATAGCTATTCAGAAGGAGGTAAAAGCAAAAACGATTTTGCTTCAATCTCTTCCTGAAGATCACATGGGTGACTTCTACCATTTGGATGATGCCAGAGAGATCTGGAATGGCATAAAAGCAAGGTTCGGTGGGAATGAGGAATCAAAGAAAATGCGAAGGTCCATGCTGAGAGATGAATTTACCGAATTCAAAATCTCAGAAACTGAAGGTCTAAATCAAGGGTATGATAGGTTCCAGAAGATATTGAGCCAGTTGAATCAACTTCGGTCAAAGCCTGATGATGGTGACATTAATGCAAGGTTTCTTAAAGCCTTACCCTACTCATGGAATCAGGTGGTGATCTCTCTAAAAGCCAAAGGTGGGCTTGACTATCTCACCTTTGATGATCTGTTTCATAGGCTCAGAACTTTTGAACCCCATGTGAGAGGATTTCCTAGTGACTTTTTTCCCACTCCTGCTAATTCAGCCTTTGTGAGTTCTATGGCATCTAGTCCCATGTCATATGCAAGTAGCCCAAGCAATACTGTCTCCTCTCAGCATACTGTTCAGCATACTTCTGCTCCTGATCCTGCTGCCAAGTCTGGTAGTATGGTAGAAGCTGTTCTTCATTCTTTTATGGCTGAAGTTAATGCTGAACAACAACTTGCTTTTGATGACTTCAAACAGGTCGATAAACTTGACCTGGATGAAATGGATCTTAAATGGCAGATGGCCATGCTTACTCTTAGGGTACACAAGTTTGAGAAGAAAGCAGGAAGGAAATTTAATTACAACCCTCGGGAGCCAGCAAGATTTGATAGAAGCAAGGTGCGATGCTATAACTGCCAGCAACAGGGTCACTTTGCAAGGGAGTGCCCTAGCAAGAATGATCAGGAGAAGAGCAGGTACTCCGCTTTCAAGGTTCAGGAGATAAAAGATGACATGAAGGCATTGGTATCTGTTGACTCTATGGTCAACTGGAATGATCATCAGGCTTCAACTCTGGAGTCAGCTGAGTCCTCGACTGACGTGTTTGCAATGATTGCTGGGAATCTCTCTGATGCAGAAGAAGCAGACGAGTTTGCTCTTATGGGCATCTCACCTTAGGTACAACATTGTCCTCTTGGTTGTCATGATAAATACTCAGAATTGTTGTCCCAATTTAATGAAGTAAATGATCAAAATGATAAGTATTTTTTAGAGGTTCAAGCCTATAAGGCTTCATTAAACACTTTGGAACAACAAAAGAGGTGGTTACAAGATACACAACGTGCGTATGAGGATAAAATCAGGATACTAAGCATTGATTTAGAAAACACTACAAATATGCTTAAATATACAGAAACTGAAAGAGATGCTAGTATTAAAGAAAAAGAGGAGATGCAAGCTAAATTAGATGCTACAATGCTAAGATTTGACAAATGGCAAAAGGCACCTAAAAATCTTTCAAAATTAATTGATAGTAGCATGTCTGGCAGAACTAAAAGAGGCTTAGGATTTGAAAAATATATTGATTCAGAAGATGTATTTGATTTATCTTTCTCAAGTGTCTTTGATGCCGACAAAGAGGATGAGGGCAAACCTAGTTACAATAGGTTTAAACCAGCAACAGAAATGCATGCTGTCCCTCCTCCTCTTACTGGAACTTTTATGCCCACCACATGGCATAATGACTCGGATGGATCACAGATGCTTGAGTCCCCAACAAGTTCTACTAATACTAATGACTTTGTCTCATGTACTTTCAGTGACAAAGCCGGTGACTCTGCATCTAGTGGTTCAAGTGAAGAGTCAAGACCTACAAGTTCCAAGTTGAATGAACATGCTGCTACTGGTGCTAGGAAGTGTGAAGAAAAAGTTGCTGTCAAGTCAAGTGTGTCTGGTCCTTGTTTATTGAGTCCTAGGAAGAATGTTTTTCCTAGTAATGTGTGTAATAAAGTAGGCAGTATGAAACAATCTCATTCTAATAAAAGGTCTTTCAAAACATGTTTTGTTTGTGGCAGTGCCTTTCATTTAATTAAAGATTGTGATTATTATGACACACATGCATCTGTTAATCATGCTTTTCCTGCTCCTGGTCCACCAGGAGCTGCTTCATATGCTTCTAGAAGACTTAATCCTAGTGCTCCAACGTTTAATACTTCTAGAGTATCCTCTCCTTTCGCGTCTGATTATTGGAGCGATAGTGTATTCCAAACAACCAGTAATTATTTTCAAAATTTTAATCCAATCTATCCACATAATTTAGACCACACGTATTTTGGTTTGGGAAATTTGGGAACTGCTGTTAAGCCCTCAGCAAGTTGTTCTTGGTCAAATAATAATACCCATATGATGCATAGGCAACCAAGGAACAACGGTGGATCTCATCAATCTTCTTGGAACTCTTCTAATGATCCACAAGGCAGGCTCAAACCTGAAAAGGTTTGGGTCCCCTTAAGACACTAACTTTTGCATTTTTATTATCTTGTTGTTGTAGGTTACTCCATACCAGGATCCTAGTCTAGGTATTGTTGATAGTGGTTGCTCCAGGAGCATGACTGGCAATAAGAGTCTTCTCTCTAACTTTGTACCATTTCATGGTGGCAAGGTCTATTTTGGTGGGGGTGAAGGCAGAATCACTGGCAAAGGAACGATAAAGACTCCAAATCTAAATTTTGAGCAGGTCTACTATGTGGAAGCACTTCAACACTTCAACTTGATATCGGTCTCTCAGATTTGTGACAAGAAGCAGTTTGTTCTCTTCACCGATACTGATGCACTTATGCTTTCCAAAGACTTTCAGCTTCCGGATGACTCACAAGTTTTACTCAGAATCCCTAGAAGACACAATCTCTATAGCATCAAGTTGAATGAAGTCAACCCTACTGGTCAACTAGCATGTCTGGTTACAAAAGCCTCAGAAGATGAAGCCACTAAATGGCACCGAAGGATGGGGCATGTGAACTTCAAGACCATTCACAAACTTGGAAATCTGCATCTGGTCTCTGGTTTACCTCCCAAGACGTTTCGAAATGATATACATTGTATTGCCTGCAGCAAAGGCAAACAGCACAAAGCATCCTTCAAGGCCATTACTGCCCTAAGTCTTATTACTGAACCATTGCAGCTTCTACACATGGACTTATTTGGTCCTACTTCCATCAGGAGCATTGACCACAAGCAATTCTGCTTGGTGGTAACTGATGGTTATAGCAGGTTTACGTGGGTGTTCTTCATGGCTGCCAAAAGTGAGACCTACTCAATTCTTAGAGATTTTCTTTCCTTGATAGAGAAGCAGTTGTCCAAGAAAGTTAAAGGTATTTGTTGCGACAATGGAACCGAGTTTAAAAATAAAGACCTCATCGCACTTTGCAATGCTAAGGGCATCAAAAGAGATTATAGTGCTGCTAGGACTCCTCAACAGAATGGTGTGGCAGAAAGAAAGAACAGGACACTAATAGAAGCAGCAAGAACTATGCTTGCCGATTCCAAGCTTCCAACCATGTTCTGGACAGAAGCTGTTAATGCTGCAAGTTATGTTTTGAATAGGGTTTCTATTACCAATCCTCACAAGAAGACTCCTTATGAGCTGCTCACGGGCAAAGTTCCAAATATTGCTCATTTGAAGCCTTTTGGGTGTCCAGTCACCATTCTGAATACTAGTGACTATTTGGGGAAGTTTGATGGCAAGGGAGATGAAGGATACATTGTGGGATATTCAGCTCATTCTCGGGCGTATCGTGTCTACAATCTTCAAGCCAAACGGATCATTGAAACTATTAATCTCAGGTATTTTGAGGAGAAGTCAAACATCCAAGGTAAAGGTCCAGAATGGTATTTTGATCTTGATTATCTTAGTGATTCATTAGGATATTTTTGTTTCAAAACTAACCATGATGCAGGACCACAAGTGTTTGCAACTTCTAGTACGGGTGTTCCTTCTAGTCTTTCTGATTCAGATGATGAGGATGACATTTTTGTGGTTCCATCCTATTCTACCACGGTTTCTCCTACTCCTCCTAGTGATGCAACTCCATTGGATGTACAGGATTCCCAAGCAGCTCTTGACACTCTTCTCAAACAGCAACAAGAAGCTACTAAAGCAGCTGCTCAAGGTAGTTTTGAGTTTCCCTTGGTTGAGCCTACTGACAAAGTTTCTCCTGGTACTCCAGCTTCTGCTCCTAGTGCTAGCTTCTCACCTACTGGTACTCCGACTAGTGAGTCTGCTTCCAATACTCGCTTCTCCAGTCCTTCTGATTTGGGGAACCATGAAAAGAAGTCTTCTACCAAGCTGGATGATATTCATAAACAACCGGTAGATGGGATTTTCCAAAATGCTTCATATGATGCTGACTTTGTTGGTGATCTCAATAACTTGGCACCAGAAGTGGAGGTTTCTTCCAATCCAGTCTTGCAATCACATAAAGATCATCCTACCACTCAAATTATTGGAGATCCTGGTTCTACCGTCAAGACACGCAGAATGCAGCAGAAGGCCTCGTCTGATCATCATGCTCTTGTGGGCTATATTGAGGATCAAAAGCGTAATAATCATACGGACTTTCAACACTGTTTGTTTGCTTGTTTTCTTTCACAGGTGGAACCTAGGTCTGTTTCTCATGCTCTTGAGGATCAAAGTTGGGTGGAGGCTATGCAGGAGGAAATGCAGCAATTCTTGTTTCAGAATGTTTGGGTTCTGGTTGACTTACCAGATGGAAAGACAGCTATCAATACCAAATGGATTCTCAAAAACAAGAAGGATGCACGGGGAATTGTCGTCAGGAATAAAGCTAGGCTTGTCGCACAAGGACACACTCAAATTGAGGGCATTGACTATACTGAAGTCTTTGCCCCGGTTGCAAGGATCGAGGCCATTCGTCTGTTTTTGGCCTTTGCTCTTATGTTGGCTTTACGGTGTTCTAGATGGATGTCAAGAGTGCATT
This sequence comes from Glebionis coronaria, assembly GCA_025667525.1. Taxonomy (NCBI): domain Eukaryota; kingdom Viridiplantae; phylum Streptophyta; class Magnoliopsida; order Asterales; family Asteraceae; genus Glebionis; species Glebionis coronaria. The sequence continues at coordinate 145,345,896 of CM046878.1, forward strand.
TCTCTATGGCAAAATTGACGAGGAAGTGTATGTTACTCAACCTAAGGGGTTTGTAGATCCACTTCATCCCAAGAAAGTCTACAAGGTGGTCAAGGCTCTTTATGGGTTACATCAGGCTCCAAGAGCTTGGTATGAGCGTCTTTCAACTTTCTTGTTAAAGAATGGCTATAGAAGAGGTACTATTGACAAAACACTATTTCTTCGGCGGAATTCCAAGGATATTATCCTTGTTCAGGTTTATGTGGACGACATTATCTTTGGTTCTACAAGGAAGGAGTGGTGTGATGAGTTTGAACACTTGATGAAAGGCGAATTTCAGATGAGTGCAATGGGTGAACTGTCATTCCCTTGGTCTTCAGGTCAAGCAACAATCGGATGGGATTTTCATCAGTCAAGATAAATATGTCCATGAGATTCTTCAGAAGTTTGACATGGATCCTCTTAGACCAGCAGCAACTCCTTATGAAGTTGCTAAAATCAAACTTAAGAATGAGCCAGACCCCCCGGTAAATGTTCACTTGTACAGGTCTATGATTGGCTCCCTCATGTATTTGACTGCATCACGTCCGGACATTATGTTTGCAGTAAGTGCCTGTTCTAGCCACCAGGTGACTCCAACAGTTTCGAAATTAAATGCAGGGAAGAAGATTTTCAAGTATATCAAGGCTCAACCTAAATTAGGTCTATGGTATCCTAGAGAATCTCCTTTTGTTCTAGAAGCCTATAGTGATAGTGACTATGCTGGTGCTAATAATGATAGGAAGTCTACTACTGGTGGTTGTCAATTTTTGGGTCGTTGACTTATTTCATGGCAATGCAAGAAACAGACAATCGTAGCTACTTCTTCAACAGAAGCTGAATACGTTGCAGCTGCTAGTTGTTGTGGACAAGTTTTGTGGATCCAAAATCAGATGTTGGATTATGGTTTCAATTTTATGAATACCAAAATTTTTATTGACAATCAAAGCACTATTTGCATTGTGAAGAATCCTGTTTTTCATCAGCGGATGAAGCATATTGAAATTCGGCATCATTTTATACGGGATGCCAATGAGAAGAAGCTGATACAGGTTCTTAAAGTTCATACGGATGACAATGTTGCTGATTTACTGACTAAAGCTTTTGATGGTCCTCGGTTTAACCACTTGGTGGTTCATATTGGGATGGTCAATCCTTGAAGTCTAGGATTGAGGGGAGGCAAAGCCTAAGGGGAGGCTTTGTGTACATATTAGGACAGACTAACATATTCATAGATTTTAACAACATATTTTATTAGTTCTGATGGTGTGTGGTGCTTCTGATGGAGGATTTTGCTCTCTTCTGGTGGATATGGCCTTACATGACTGGCTTTTGGTCCTCTTTGGTCAGCTTCTAGTTATAATTGGTTGGCTTCTGGTGGTTTTAAATCCTTCCATGTCAAGTGGTGGTTGGTTGCTGGTACTGGTGTGGCATACTGTTCATTCCTTTTGTCCTTTGTCAATCACGTTTTGCTCCTGGTCTGATCATTGTGTGCTTTGACTTTTGGTCAATGCTCCCAATCCTGGTATTTACAAGTTTGATTTAAACATGTTAATTGGGAGTTGGTTATTATGTTAAAAAGGGCAAGTGGTTACTATGCAATTATGGTTTAATTTGAAAGGGCAACCCCCCATTAATAGGGGTCAATGAACAGTTACCACTTTCTTTATGTATGGTCAAAATACACCCTTGACTCACTCATTACAATTAACACACACACAAAACCGCTTCTACTCTCTACACCCTAATCTCAATCCTTCTTCCTTCCATTAATCAAGATCCATGGCTGCTCTTGCTTATCAACCTGCTCACAACCGAGTTGCTTATCTGGGTGATGGTCCCCATCGTGAACATTTTGCTGACATCCTGGATTACATTGAAGCATCTAACCTAAGGTTTGCATTTACTGTATGTCCCACCATATATGATAGTGTGATTAGATAATTTTGGGCGTCTGCTCAACTTGTGAATGTGGCTGGTCGTCCACGTGCACTCCATGCTACCATAGATGGACGTGCATATGTGGTGACTAAGGCTTCTATTCGCTCTTCTCTTCATCTTCAGGATGAGGGTGGTGTTGAATCCATCCCCAATTCGGAAGTATTGGAGGGGATGGCTGCTTTAGGTTATGAACATGGGGGGAAGTTTAACTTCCATAAAAATCGGTTTTCCCCCCAATGGAAGCTTCTGGTTCAATTTTTAATCCATTGTATGAGTCCCAAGTCTGGGAGTTGGGATGCTTTCCCTACTCCTTTGGCTACTGGTCTTATTTGCTTAGCCCAGGGTAGAGTGTTTAATTTTTTTCATTATCTATTTGAGGGGATGGTTAGTAATTTGTCTACTGCTGGTTCGAGAAAGAAGTTTCTTATGTACCCTAGGTTTCTTCAGCAAATCCTTGTTTGCATTCCACGTGATAGGACTGAGCATGTGCCGTCTAAACTTACAGCTAAAGTGTATTACAATATGGTCAATGGGTTTACTGGGGATTGGAGGCCCCTGACTGAAGCCATGTTGGGATTGGCTCAGGGTCCTATGGGTGAGGAGGAGGAGGCTCCTGAGTTTGTTGTGCTTGATGATGACCTCATGGAGGAGGAGGCTCCTACTGTTGGTGCCACTCCTGTGGTTGAGGAGGAGCTGGTTGAAGAGGTGGTGGTTGAAATACCATCCCCTTCTAAGGCTGGTCCTTCTTCAATCCCACACCAGTCTCCATTTGTGGAGACTCCACCTCCTAGTCCTGCCCCACACTCGACTGATACACTGTTTGATGCTAGTACTCTACAGGTTGACCCACATGTTGCTTCGGGCTCCAGTGATGCTTTCCCTGATCCAAGTTCTCTTGGTGGGCAGGCGGAGGAGCCTACTACACTGATATCTTTGCTTGAACTTCTGCGCAGGTACCATGAGCGGATGATTTGTTTGGAAGCTAATTTAAACCAACATCGGAAGCTTACAAGGGAGTTTGTTCTTCCTTTGGCTGATCGCATCAAGGCATTGGAAACTCAACAACGGCGACGCAAGAAGCATGAGGTCCATTCAGATTCTGAGGATGAGGGTGCGGAGAATGTTGAGGATGGCTTGACATTGTTGGCAAAGGCTGCCTTTGCTGATAAAATTTATGAGGATTTGCCGGTTCCTCCAACATCCTCCAATGTTCCTTCTCCTGGTGCTATTCCCCCTTCTATGGGTGGTGATTCTGATCCTGCTGATGGTTCTCATGCTGGTCCCTCTCATGATTTGAAGGGCAAGGCCCCAATGACTGATCCTCCATCCCCATCTCGCAAGCGTACCCGTCGCCAGATTGAAGAGGAAAGGCTTGGTGAGGAGGCTGCTCGTCGGGTTCAAGCTGAGATTGATGAAGCTGATAGGGCTGCTGAGGAAGAGCTTCGAGAGCGCAGGCGTGCACAAATTCGGCATGATGCCATGCATTGGAGTGATAGTGAATGGATGCAAGTTTTGACTGTTCTCACTCGGGATTATGCTCAGTTTAAAGATCTTTTGGGTGACGATGTTGATGAACACAATTGTATACCGAAGGCTATGGTATTGATGCGTAAGCACCAGTTGGATCTTGCTGCAGAACTTAGGAAACAGAGAAAGAACAGACCGTTATCTCGGGCTGAGGAGCGCCAACAGATGCAACGTTATGTGAAATTTCAGTCTGCTGCTCATTTTAATGCTCCTTGGACGTGGGCACGGGTGCGGGCTTTGACTTTTGATGAGCTAAAGGCCCTTTATGAAAAGATGGTTAAGCGTCAGAGTCAACCTATTCCGGAAAGATTTATTTACCATCCTCGTGGTGTGACTTCTTCTATGCCTGCTGATTCTACTGGTTCTTCGTCTGCACCCACTCCTGGTTCTGCTGCTAGTCCTTCTGGTTTTGTTGCTACTTCTGTTGGTCCTTCTACTTCACCTTTGGTTGCTCCTATGGGTTCTCCTGTTGGTCCTACTACCACCACCACACATGTTCCTGCAAGCACCTTTGTTACCACCACCATACCTACTACATCTGATGTGCCATCTCCTTCACCACCAGTTCCTGGAACTCAACCTAATCCTACTTCTGATGCAGCACCTAGTGGTCCATTGGGTGGACACATTCATGAGTCTACTTCTACTGCTTCCCCTGCTGCTGCTGAGGTTAAGGTAAAGGTTGAATCAACACCTTATGATCCCACACCTAGACGTTCCCTTCGCCAGAAACAGGCTCGTCGTATTCGCCGTGGTAAGACAGTTCCTTTTGAGAAGCGAGATCCTGAGAATTTAATTGATGCAGCTTCTGACAGCGATTCTGACTTACCCTTGGGCAATGGGAGCATTACTGGTTATACGGTTGAGCGTTCTACAACACTTCCTGGTGGCGTATCCCATCAGATTACTTTGAGTGATGGGTCTGTACGATTGGCAACGGGTTTGCAGGGTGTGTTGTCTTGGGCTGACCGTATGGATCTTATGGCGTTGTATGGACTTGTTGATTCTAGTATGCCGTTTAACCCAATGGTTGTGTCTTCCTGGCCTGGTCTGCGTATCTGGGCTGATCTCAAGCTAATGTTGGATGCTCCTCCTAATGCTCCTGTTTCGGGCATATGGAAGGATCAAATGCAATGGGAGATTCTACGCTGGAAGCTATATGCTGGATGTGGAGTTCATGTGTTGGAATTAGAGTCTGGTCATATGGTGTTTATGCTGACGGATGTGGAGTATCCTTTGACTATTTCTTCGATGGAGGCGATGTTGGCAAGTCACTTGCAAATTTCTACTGCTCCATCTGGAAATGAGTCATCTATGGCCACGACATTGGTAGAAGGTATTCAGGCGCGGTTGATAGCAGATAAGAAGGCTGCTTCTGGTATGTAAGGTGATTGGGTTGTAAGTGTTTATGCTTTGTATTTTTCATCATTTGTTCTTATTCTCATTCTTTTCACCAATATGTACAGTGATTGGTGAACTTCATTCTTTATAGTTAAAAAAAAAAAAAACAATAATAATAAAAAAAAGTTATATATACTTTTTCTATAATATCTGCTTATACATTTAACACAGTTTAGATTTTATACTTGTGCATGATATCCCTTGGTTGCTTCACATTGTGGGTTCTGGTTACTGATTTGAGCTTATTCTGGTACTTGGCTTCACTTGGTGTTGGACGTGGTCCACACAACAAATGGTTCTCAACTTACCATGTCTAATTGACAAGAAAAAGTTGATTCACCTTGAGGGTACGGCTCCTGGTGCGATTCTCAAATCCGTTGATGGTTGCCAGGTTACCCAAAACTGGATGGTTTTCACTTGCCATAGTCTTGGACTGAAAAGTGGCTAATCCAAGGGGGTACGGCTCTTGGTAAAGATCTTATCAAATCCGTTAATAGCTGTAATAGCTTGCTTAAATCTATAGGGTGTTCAACTCACCGATGCTTCATTGCTAAGAGTTCGCGAGTCCAGAGGGGTACGGCTTCTGGTAAAGACGCATCAAATCCGTTGACGGCTGTGATGGTTTGCCTAAAATCATCAGGGTACTCCCACTCACCATTGATTCACGTTCTAAGAGTTGGGCTGGGTTCTAGTCTCCCAGGGTGATGCTTATTCCACCAGAATGACTAGCTAGCCCAAGAGCGAGCAGCTACTTGGTAAAGGCTCATCAAATCTGCTCATGTTGCTGAAAAGATTCAACATGATGCTGATTTGTTACAAGCTTTGGAGAAGCTTCTAGTGTTTCATGTTGCGGCGGTTACTTTGATTCTTATCTTGTTGATGCTGCTATTTGTTTTGCTGATACAATCCTTGTTGGGTCAAAAAGTTGATGTGGCAGAAACTCAAAAACGAAGAAAACATCAAGATATTTGTTCAGGCGTTGACAATAACAAATTGGGCGTTGACAAGAGCAAATTGGGCGTTGACAGAAGTCAACAAAAGTCAAACGCAGTCAACAAAGTCAAACGCTGATAGATATTGAAGATTTGATGGAGAATTCTATTTAGGGAATATATTGAGTATATTATTTATGATATACACAATATATAATTTATCTAAATAGAAGATTTAGATGTTTATTTGATATTATCTCTTGTAGATTCTGTTCCTTCCACTATAAAAGGAACAAGAGTCTTAGGTTTTATTCATATCATTCATTCACAATGTAAACCTAAAGTGTGTGTCGCACTAGACGTGGGATTCAATGTATACACGTCTAGTGGTTGTTTATTATTAATATAATGAGCAACCCGTTTGTTTAGTTCTTGTGTTCTTTGTGCCTAAACACCTTGTTCATGATCATTGTTCTTTTCCGCTATGTTATCATATGAACGATGATCAACCTAGATATAATGGTTCTTAACCATTGAGTCTAACGATCATAGGACTCCACAATTGGTATCAGAGCCTAAGGCTCTTGATATCTAGGTCCGACGAGGTTTTCGTGTATGGTGAAGAAGAAAAATTCGTATGGAGTTTTTCTGGACGTTTTTGTGTGCGCAGCAGTATTCAGATGGTCATAACTTTTGATTGAACCGTTGGATCGTCACGAAATTTTATATGTGTGTTCTACATACATAGATCTAAACATCCACCGGAGGGATTGTCGAGTTTTATCCCCAGGAAAAAGTTATTAGGCGTCAAAGTAGGCAGCAGAGGTGATTTTCAGATTTTTATATTCACATGAAATCATGATTTAGGGTTTCTGAAAACCCTAGATCATTACATATAACAGAAGATCTGATGTTTTATGACGAATTGGAGGTGATAAAGTTTTAGGGTTTCATCCAAAACCCTAGATCTAAGATTCGGTTTTAGGGTTTTATGAATAAACCCTAGAATAATCATTGCTGATGTTAACGTAATAGGACATGAAGAAAGTTTACATCTGTGAACGTGAGCTGCTATTGCATAGTCCTAAAGTTTGGTTACTCACGTGGGATAAGACAATCATTCTATTCTGATTGGATTATATCTTGCGTTCATATGGCTATCTATGTTCACACGATTGTTTAGTGATGGAGTGTTCACACGGTCACTCAATCCTAATTGGTCAATACATTGCATTCACACGGCCATATGGTATTCGTTATATATTGTGAATCCTCTACATGCTAGTTCACTGTATTACCGTGAGTCACTCATTCCTATTGGTGGAAAACGATTCTGTTCACATGATGCAAATACGAAAGATTGATTTATGTATTTGTGTTCACACGGTAGGTAACATGTGATTGGATGAGGTCATGACGTGTCTTTAAGAAAAGTTATATTTTCTATAATCATATTGCAAGTTAAAGATACAAGTGATGACGTCAAATTGCAAGTTAAAGTGATGACGTCAGCAGAATATTGACGCTGACAAGGCTTGTATTGACGCTGACAGAAGGAAGTTTGACGCTGACAGAATAAGTCAACACTGATAGGTTGATAGTGTTGTCCGATATATGCTATTTCAACGCTGATAAGTGTCATCCGATATCGGACAATGCATCTGATGAAGATATTGGACAGAATTGGATATTGGACAACACACTGATTGCTGCTGTTTGAGAAAATAGGTACGTTTTGAGCACACAAAAACGAGTTTATACACACAAAGGTACATGGAATCTCCGTTTTAATATAGAATATCATGATGATATTAATGGCTCGGATATTTTGAAAGGGATTAATGATTTTTAAGTAAGTTAGCAACCATTCATGAAGAATTTTATTGGATTATGTAATCGGGATAGCCTTGTGAAAGAGTTATTCGCTAACATCTTTTACATATGAAGATGTTGACTTGTCATGAAAAGGTGTTAGCTTAAGGGGAAGAATTCTTATGGTAAGTTTGATGATTGAAGAAGATTTTCGCGAGTTTGTGTTCTATCATATCTTAAAGTCGTGCACTTCCAGTCATGGACTTTTAAGGTAACTTGTTCGTGCTTACATGGTTGGTGATGAAGACTTGTCAAAATCTAGCAGTAGTAGATGCTATCACTTGAAGGAGTTACATTATCGTGCTTAGTGTCTCACATAGGATGAGGATTTTTGACAAACGGATCGAGATCTACTTATACTTTGTACCATGAGTATAAGTTCTTCATCACATAGATAGTACAAGACATGGAACATATGTTTGGGTTACTCTACTTCTACATCAAGAATACTTTATTTATTTTTCTTCAGGATCATTACATAGAGCCTACATTTGGAGAATCTTCAAGATTGCAACATTGTTTACTTCCTTGTTGATGTGACAAAAAGGGGAAGAAAATACGTGCTACACTTGAGGGGAAGCAATTTGAAGATCATGTACAACTTACAAGAGATACACATAGAGTTTTGCAGACATCAACTAGGGGAAGATTGTTGGGTCAAAAAGTTGATGTGGCAGAAACTCAAAAACGAAGAAAACATCAAGATATTTGTTCAGGCGTTGACAAGAACAAATTGGGCGTTGACAAGAGCAAATTGGGCGTTGACAGAAGTCAACAAAAGTCAAACGCAGTCAACAAAGTCAAACGCTGATAGATATTGAAGATTTGATGGAGAATTCTATTTAGGGAATATATTGAGTATATTATTTATGATATACACAATATATAGTTTATCTAAATAGAAGATTTAGATGTTTATTTGATATTATCTCTTGTAGATTCTGTTCCTTCCACTATAAAAGGAACAAGAGTCTTAGGTTTTATTCATATCATTCATTCACAATGTAAACCTAAAGTGTGTGTCGCACTAGACGTGGGATTCAATGTATACACGTCTAGTGGTTGTTTATTATTAATATAATGAGCAACCCGTTTGTTTAGTTCTTGTGTTCTTTGTGCCTAAACACCTTGTTCATGATCATTGTTCTTTTCCGCTATGTTATCATATGAACGATGATCAACCTAGATATAATGGTTCTTAACCATTGAGTCTAACGATCATAGGACTCCACAATCCTCGGGCTTTCTTTGCACGTTTTCCAGGAAACTTGAACTCAACAGGTCAAATTCAAGTTTAGGGGAGGATTGTTAGGACCATTGTAATAGTTATATGTAATAGGTAGACTAGGAGGTATGTAGTTCCTCTTGGTCCTAGTAGTAGTAGGAGCAAGTCCTACTCCTGGTCCTAGTCGTAGTCAAACTTTATTATTTACTTAATATTCTGTTAGGATATGCATGAGATATGTTAGGAAAGGATATGCATATCAGTTTTACACGTTTTCTTTAATGCTGTATTAGGGTTTCCTTGTAGTATAAAAGGAACCTTAGGCAGAAGGGTTATACACACCTTCACAAAACGTAGTTCTAGTGATTATTAATATTAGAAATCCTTAGAAAGGATCAAGTCTTTAGAGTTATTATGTTCTTCTTAATTATATTTATATTCTACATTCATATTGTGTATAGAGTCTCTTTGTGATTTGACTTGTGATTACAGAAGTCATTCACGGGTCCTGACAGGCTGCAAGATCTACATCTAGTAGACCCAACATTTTCTTTCTTTCTCTCTCTAGTTTCTTTCTCTAGAAAACAACAACCCTCTTGATTAGATCGAATATTATCATTATTCTACATTTGGTATCAAGAGCCATGGGGTGATATAAGGTTTTTTGTTGAGTTAGTTTTAGTTTTTATGCTCTTTTAATCAAGATATATCCGTGTTTTCAATTTTTTTTTTGTTTTTAACCACAAAATCTTTCTTACAAATTGGCTAAATAGTTGTGGTAGGGATTTGTGTTATTCATATTGGTGATTTTCATGGGAAATTGATAGTTTTTGGCTTGATTATTGGGTAAAATTAGAAGGTACAAATTTTTTCTTTATTCGGGATATAAGGGTTTAAGAAGTCAAGATACAAGGGTTTTCTAGTTATTCCAAACTGTGTGATAGTTGCTTATTCCGATTTACCAGCAGAGAAACATTCCGGATTAGTATTAGGTATTAGATTCCAGATTAAGTAATTGACCATTATTCCGGATTAAGTACTTCACTCATTCTGAATTAGATTACTCATTCACAGATTCCGAATTAGATCAGTCATTCACAGATTCCGGATTGGATCAGTACTTCACAGATCCCGAATTAGATCCTGATTCACATATTCCGAATTAGTTCAAGGCTATATATTCCGAATTAGATCAATGAGTCACAGATTCCGGATTAGATCCTGCTTCACACATTCTGGATTAGATCAAGGTTATACATTCCGGATTACGTTCAGGTCACATATTCCGAATTGTGTATTGACTGTGTCAAGTTTTGGACTTGTAATTTTTGGAAGAATTCTACATCAACTCACAACAAATTTTAAAAACTTATTTCATTGCTCGATCAAAAGATAATTTTTTTTTCATCAAGTGTTCAAAAAAATGAATCCTCATTCATTTATGCCTACAATGACATCGCTTACCGATATTTTAATCATCTCGGGTACCGATACCCGCCCACCGTTGCTCATCAAAGACTTATTTAAAGCATGGCAAGGTCGCATGAGAACTTACATTATGGGTAAACCCAATGGGAGACTTATGGTTCAATCCATTGAGAAAGGTCCACTTGATTGGGGAGAAGTTATTGTCGACAATGTGACGCGGCCAAGGTTGTTTCATGAATTAATGGATGCTAACAAAATCATTGCCGATGCGGATGAAAGGGTTGTTCAGACCATACTTCAAGCTCTTCCACCCGATATTTATCGAATGGTAAGCGAACACACAGTGGCAAAGGATCTTTGGGATCGGTTAACTGTTTTGTTATAAGGGACTTCACTAACTAAGCAGGAACGAGAGTGTCAACTGTATGACTTGTTAGATAGGTTCACATACATTCCAGGGGAAACACTTCATGACTACTACTGGCGTTTCACTACTTTGATGAATGATTTGAACGTGTATAATCTAAGGATTGCTCAGTTTCAACTCAACACGAAGTTCTTGAACACGTTACCCCAAGAATGGAGCCAATATGTCATTGATGTTAAGATGATTCGGGATTTGCACAAGTCAAATTTAGATCAACTCTATTCTTTCTTGCAGCAACACGAGAAGCACGTGATCCAGAAACGCATCTCTCAGGGATCTTAACACGAACCATTGGCGTTAATGGCAAATCATCCAACTTTGTCATATCACAACTCTCCGTATGCTTTGGGACACCAATCTTCCTATCAGCCCTTGTATCAAACTCCAAGCTTTCCGTAGTATTTGATTCTTCCACAACCACCTACATCATATCAACAATTTCAGAAACCAGCATTATCATCACAACGTGATCAACAACCATACTCTCCTTACCAACCACCAACAAATCCTACTATCACTTATCAGCAACATGAAGTTCCTCAACCTCACTACTCACAACATGTTAGTACTCCATCCAGTGTGTATGTGGCTCCACCAGCACCAGTTTTCTTCTGTGATGATGAAGTTCCAATTCCTGAGATCAGACAAGGGGATAATCCTACTGATGTTCTTGCACAAATGTCTGCCTACATAACACAAACGTTGAACAAAAGAGGTTATAGAGGACCATCTCCAACAAACAATCAGTTGAGAGCTTCTTCTAATTCTCGTTAACAACCAACAATTCAAGATGGTAGAGTTACCATGCAACCAATTCAGGGGAGACCAAGCTTATCAAATACTGTTGCACGCCCATTCAACACTGCTCCAAGAGGAAACAATGCTGGCAAAGTGAAAATGATCATTTTCTATAACTACAAAGGGGAAGGACACATGGTTCGGGAGTGTAAGCAGCCAAAGAGGAAGAGGGGTGGTACATGGTTTCAAGATAAGATTTACTTGGTTAATGCTCAAGCACAAGGTAGAGAGCTCGATGAAGAGGATTTAGCATTTCTAGCAGATCCAGGAGTTGCAGATACTGAAGGATTCACAACAGCTTCTACCAACAATGCAACATATATATGCGATGATCTTGATGCATACGATTCAGACTATGATGACCTTAATACCGCCAAAGCAGCTCTCATGGCAAATCTTTCACTTTATGGGGCTGATACAATCTCTGAGGTACCAAATACTGCCAATGATACTAATATTGTACCTTATCAAGTTGAGCAAGTGTTTGAGTATCCGGAACAGCCTCCGGTGGTTAGTAACTCAAACGAGGAGACAAACAATGATAGCAATATCAATGCAAGTCCCCAGACTTTGAGTGAAACACAACCAGGAGCTATTACGTCTACAAATTCATTTGCTCAACAAGATTTGGTTATGGTGTCGGCATCTATGCTTGGCCAAATGAATAATGCAGTCCTTGAAACCCTCGGTGTTAATCAGACAGTATCTGCCGAGCTTGCCTTGTATAAGGAAAAGGTTAAAACCTTGGAATTAACTATAGTGACCACTACCTTAACCAATCCTGAATTTGATAGGTTTAGGAAAGTCCAAATGGATAATTTGCTAGAAATTGAGAGTTTAAGAGCAAATCTTTCAAAAGAACTTAAAGAAAAAGAGTCAGTCATTAATAATTTTCAAAAACTACAAACAGATTTAGAAATTCTCGAGTCTAAAAGGGTTGAAACGGAACTTAAGGAGTCTGAGAAAGTTAAAAAGACTAAAGTTTTTCTTTTAAAACAATACTCTGCTTCACATTTAGTACACTTTTTTCATTCTTCTTTTAAGAAATTCACTCTATCGCGTCTAATAGACCTACCACCTAACCCGGGTATGCAAAGCAAGCATTTAACCACAACCTACGACTTTATGATGCAAAAAAGTTAGGATTGGTCTTAGATCCGATTGTGTTTTCAAATGAATCTGAGAATATGTCACTACATGAAGAGAATCGGTCAAAAGTAATTTACACATATCCTGAGTATGATTATAAACAGCTTAATAAAGAGAATGCAAAAACGGATCTTAGAATTCGCTTTAATATGCAAAGGGAATTTATCCATACACCAACTTACATGCCTACTAGAGAAAGCCTTAGTATATTTCCTACACTTGTCGATTCGGATGAACCTAAAGAAATTCCAAAGGATCTTCCACCGGTAAGTACGGTATTGCTAAGCTTGAAAGAGATTAGGTGATATCTTACCGACTTTAACAAGGTCATCACGGAATGTACGACTTCAACGACTCAAACCGCTGGAGAATGGGCTTTCGAACACATGAAAACGGTGTTTGAGAAAGAGATCGTTCCGTTTGTAAACAATGTTAAAGAAGGTCTTCTAGGTATTGGAGACAATCTTAACTTTGAAGTGGGTGAAGTTCGAAAAGTTTTCTATGAAATGGATGATGCTTATGAGCAACATCTAATTAGGAAAGAAAATATTTTGTCCGAATATGACTGATTCTTGGAACATATAGTGTCTCTCGAAGTGATGCAAGTTGTTACTATTGAATGTGCTATTGAGATTACATCTGCGGTGAATACATGTGATGATGTGCATATTGTTGAACCTGTGAATAATGTAGATAATCATTCTTGTCAAGAATCTAACGCTGAATTTTTAAAGCTTCAAGATTCTTATAACTCACTGTCAAAATGTTTTGATGAGCTTCAACAACATTGTATATCTCTTGAAATTTAAAATCAATCTAAAAATGAAACTCTTTCAAAAACAAATGATTGTGAAAACTCCATTGAGACTAGTGACAAGATGATTGAGGTGGTTCAGGCTTTAGAGGAAGAAATTATGAGACTTAAGAGAGAATCATTAGCAGAGAAATTGGAACTAGAGGCTACAGAGATTAAAAATCATGCCCGAGAAGATAGAATTACTTCTATGCTAGGGGAGTTGAAAAAGTAAGGCAGGGTGTCTCACAAGTTTATGGTTTAATAGATGAACGCTTCGCTATTAATGCGGCAGAGCAAAAGTCACTTGTTGATCAACTGAACAAGAAATGTGAGGAAATCTCTGACCTAAATATTCAGCTCATAGATAAAAACATGGTTATAGCTGAATTAAAGGAGACACTTCAACTCAAAGGACAAGAAGTTGTTGATAATTCAACTACAATCTCTGCCCCGCCCTTTAGTGCTCCAAAAACAAAATAAGTGGTGTTGTTTAGGAACCCGACCCTTAAGAATTCAACGGTTTACATGGATTATATGAAAAAGGCAATTAGGCATATGCTTTTTACTAGGGACATTTTAGATGCCTTATATGAATATGATCCCACAAACAACGAGTACAACGCTGTTTCATTTATATATTGAGCGAGTTCAATGTGGCTTATCATATCTAAATTTCATAGGTCGACCTAGTTCCGCATCACTTAAACAACAAACCCCCACCATTGCCTTGACTCCATTAAATAAGAACCCAGGAGCTAAGCCTATATTAAACACACCCATCAAGGCTAAATCAAAATCTGTCACTAATGTTCCTTTGAATTCTACAGGAGTAATTGTATCTACTAAGGCTAAAGGATCTCAAGACAAGAAGAATAGGAGCAAGCCTTCCACTAGTAGGACTGCGAAGAAGAAAGTAGAAGTTCACCCTAGGAATGTTATTTCAAATTTGAATAAAAAGAATCATGTAACTAAGACTAAAGGCCTTGTGCTTGTGCAGCATCCTAAGACAAATGTGAATTCTAATTTGCGATGTTGGAATTGTAATGAATGCATGTTTTCTCAGCATCATGATTTATGTCTTGTTGATCACGTGAATGAAATGTATGCTATTAGGAATAATCTTGAATGGACTCCAACGGGGAAGAAATTCACCCAAGTTGGTTGGCAATGGAAACCCACTGGTAGGACCTTCACTGCAAATGGAACAACGTGCCCTTTAACTAGGATCACATCCAAGGAAGTTAGGTCCCAGCGTTCTTTAAAAAGGAACACTAGAACCTAAGCCGGCATCTAGGAAGAAAATTTGGAAGCCTAAGAATTCTTCTGTTAGCAAATCTAAGATAATTATATTTGTACCTTCTAACACAGAGGAACTTCTAGATTCCGATACATCTTCTTTGTCTGGTGATATTTTCAGGTGGTCTAAATCATCCTCTGGTACTTGGACTCTGAATGCTCAAAGCATATGACCGGAGATCGCTCGATGCTCAGAAATTTCGTCAGCAAATTTCTAGGAACGGTTAAATTCGGCAACGACCATATTGCGAAGATCATGGGTTATGGTGAATATCAAATTGGGAATGTTACGATTTCAAGGGTATATTACGTGGAGGGACTTGGTCACAACTTATTTTCAGTGGGACAATTTTGCGATTCAAACCTTGAAGTTGCTTTTCGACAACATACTTGCTTCATTCGTGATCTTGTAGGAAATGACTTGTTAAAAGGTTTTCGAGGGGAAAATCTCTATACACTGTCCATTCAGAACATGATGGCCGCTTCTCCTGTATGCCTTCTCTCCAAAGCATCTAAGACCAAGTCATGGTTGTGGCATCGCCGGTTATCTCATCTTAACTTTGATGCTATTAATCATTTGGCTAAAAACGAACTTGTTCGTGGTCTTCCAAAACTTAGGTTCGACAAGGATCATTTATGTTCCGCGTGTTCTTTGGGGAAAAGCACCAAGAAATCATATAAACCTAAAGCTGAAGACACCAACCAAGAACCACTATATCTTTTGCACATGCATCTTTGCGGTCCAATGCGTACGGCTAGTGTGAGTGGTAGAAAATACATCCTCGTCATGGTGGATGATTATTCAAGATTCACATGGGTAAAGTTCTTAGCAACCAAGAATCAAGCACTAGTATATATTATTACTTTTCTTAAGATGATTTAGGTGCGTCTTAATGCTACTATTCGCCGCATTCGAACTGATAATGGAACTAAGTTCGTTAATCAGACTCTACGAGATTATTATGAAGAGGTTGGTATTTCACATGAATCTTCAGTTGCTCGCACTCCATAACAAAACGGTGTCGTGGAAAGACATAAACGTACACTTATGGAAGCTGCTAGAACCATGTTGATTTATGCGAATGCTCCTTTATTCTTATGGGCTGAAGTAGTGGCAACCACATGTTATACCCAAAACCGATCCATCATTCGTAAGCGCCATGGAAAAACTCCATATGAGCTACTTCATGGACACAAACCCGATATTTCCTTTCTTCATGTGTTTGGTGCCCTGTGTTATCCAAATACTAAGAGTGAGAATTTGGGCAAACTTCAACCGAAGGGTGATATTGGAATTTTCATTGGTTACTCACCCGCAAAGAAAGCTTACCAGATTTATAACCGTCGTCTTGGCAAGATAGTAGAAACTTTGGATGCCGATTTTGATGAGCTGACAGTGATGGCTTCTGAGCAATACAACTCTGAACCCGGATTACATGAGATGGGAACCGGTACGATTAGTTCCAGATTAACACCCAACAATCATGTTTCTCCATCATTTACACCACCTACAAGGTCCGAGTGGGATGAGTTATTTCAACCTATGTTTGATGAATTCTTTGATCCTCCAAGTGATGATTCTCCAGCACCTGCGGCAGTAGCTCCGATTCCCGAAGTTGTTGCTCAAGATAATGGAAATCAATCAGATGCATCTACAGTTACTATTGAACCAGATGCACCATCCCCTACCAGTTCTCAAACTACGCCCGAATCAACACCCCCACTCATTCCAAATGATGTTGAAGAGGATAACTATGATCACGATTTGGAAATTTCTCACCTACAAGAGCTTCCATTATTTAGTTCACAAATACCCGAAAACCCTAACGGTGCATCTACCTCAGAGGAAGCTCCTATAATCGTTCACTTCGGACCACCACGATTTGAAAATCACAACACCAAATGGACAAAGGATCACCCAATTCGCAGTATTATTGGTGACATCGATCGACCAGTCTTAACACGCCATCAACTCCAAGAACATGCATTATATTGCTACTTTGATTCATTTCTTTCTGATATTGAACCTAAAAATTGGAAACAAGCCATGAAACAATCATCGTGGATTGAAGCCATGCAAGAGAAACTTAATGAATTTCAACGTCTTGAAGTATGGGAATTAGTTCTTTTACCCGAAAACGTTGACATCCTTACATTGTTGTGGGTATATAAGTTTAAACTCGATGAGTTAGGTGTTGTGTTAAAGAACAAAGCTAGATTGGTTGCTAGAGGTTACAAACAAGCTTTGGGTATTGACTTTGAAGAATCCTTTGCTCCTATTTCACGATTGGAGGCGATTAGACTATTCTTTGCTTATACTGCTCACATGAATATGATTGTCTACCAAATGGATGTTAAGATGAAATTTTTTAATGGTGAATTAAGGGAAGATGTCTACGTAAGCCAGCCGAATGGATTTGTCAACTCGGAGTATCCTAATCATGTGTACAAGCTCAAAAAGGCTCTTTATGGGTTGAAACAAGCTCCACGCGCATGGTACGATCTCCTATCGTCTTATCTCATCTCGGAAGGCTTCTCCAAAGGCAAAGTGGACCCCACATTGTTTATTCTCAAGGAGGACAACGACATGATACTAGTACAAATTTATGTTGATGATATAATTTTTGCTGCCACTAATCAAAGACTGTCTGACCATTTTGAGAGAATTATGTCCACTCGTTTAAAGATGTCAATGATGGGAAAAATTTCATTTTTCTTAGGGTTGCAAATTTCTCAAAATACAAGAGGCATCTTCATTAATCAATCTAAATATGCTCTTGAATCGTTGAAAAAGTATCATTTTGAAAACTCTGACCCCTTGGATACTCCAATGGTGGAGAGATCCAAGTTAGATGAGGATAGAGATGGGATTGCTGTCGATCCTAAACCTTACCGTGGAATGATCGGCACCCTTCTCTATCTGACTGCTAGCAGGCCTGATTTGCAATTTGCTATATGCATGTGTGCCCGGTATTAGGCTCGGCCTACCGAAAACCACTTACATGTTGTGAAAAAGATCTTTCGGTATCTTAAAGGAACACTTCATCGTGGTCTGTGGTATCCGAAGGATTCCTCTATTTCACTAATATCGTATGCATATGCGGATTATACTGGGTGTCAAGATACTAGACGTAGCACTTCTGGCAGTTTGCAACTTCTTGGAGATAGACTGATTAGTTGGGCATCCAAAAGGCAGAAAAGCGCTGCGATACCAAGTACAGAGTCTGAATACATTGCTATGTCCGGTTGTTGTGCTCAAATTCTTTGGATGAGATCATAATTAACTGACTATGGTCTTGGATTCAACAAAATTCCGATGTACTGTGACAACAAAAGCGCCATTGCCCTTTGCTGCAACTACGTTCAACACTCCCGGGCAAAGCACATTGACATTCGCTACCATTTCATCAAAGAGCAAGTGGAAAATGGAGTGATCGAACTGTATTTTGTCAACACTGAGTATCAGTTGGCGGATATATTCACAAAGGCCTTAGATCGAGGACGTATCGAGTTTTTGATCGAAAAGCTAGACATGAAATCATTCTCACCAGCGACACTTAAGGAGTTGGCAGAAGAATCTGCAGAATAGTGGTGGTAAACTATTCTAGAGTATCCTTTTATCGTGATCTTGTATATTATCGTATATATATAAACCACCAAAAGAAAAATACAAAATATAAAACATACAAAAACAATAAAAAATATAAAATCAAGAAAATTCAAAAATATTTTTTATTTTAAATCGGGCATGTCTTTTAGTACGGTAATATTTACGGCCTTAGAAATGTCGATTAAAATTGACACGGCGCCATAAATAGAGTCCGTATAAAAGTTGTACATATTTTAAAACATGCCCAAATGGCTTATAGTTATTTCAGACTGCAACTCGCTTTTCGCATTAAAGTCATGTATTTCGTACGAAGACGTTGGCTCACAACGGGAATTAATTTTCTCGGGCATGGTTTACTTTAAAACCATACAAGGGATCAAGTTTATTTTATAACTTGGTCTAACACAAATCTGTGTACGCTTCAATGCACTTATTTTGTTTAAATAAGAGAAATCTTATTGCCACCAAGAATCGTTCTTTTAAATCATTAAACGGAAAATGCTTTCATTGGTATTCGACTCCTTTAACAACGACTACAGCTCTTTAAATAGAAAATGGGTCAATGTTTAAGGGGGAGAAAATCTCAAATCCTTTTTGTCATCAATATATCGTCTTTAAGAAATTTTCTCAGAAAAATAATCGGTTACATGTTGTTTGTCATGTGTTTGTCAAGTATGTTGTTTCTCGATCTTTTGATTGGACCTTAGAGATTAATAGTTTTTAAGAAACTCTTGAAGTGCGTTGATTGGTTGTGTGGGCTCAATAATTAAAGAATATTTAAGTTACAACGAACGTTAAGTATTCCCTTCATAAACGCTAACCTAAAATACGTTTTAACTAAAATGAAAATCGAAAGAAAAAGAAGGTCCAAATGTGTAAAACCTGCTAAACTTGACTTTCAGTCAAAAAAGTTATCCCGCCCCCCATTCTTCCTTTTCGTTTCACTGTTACACAAAACCTCAACCACCTTGCCGCCATTGATATATTTTGTTCATCTAAGACTCTAATTGGTTCTCGTTCTTCAAACCTAAGGTAATCCTGCTATACTTCTTTGTTTAATTAGACGATCCCAACAGGTCAGGTTAGGGTATATAGATTTAATCAGATCGATTAATTGATTGAATAAAAGGGTTTTGTTACGGAAAAATATAGGATCGTTGAGTTGATTGCTTTAATGCCCAAAACACTTGCTTTAGGAAGAAACTTGCTTTGTTTGATGATAATCAGTAAAATGCATACTCACTCAGACTTAGGTTAAGGTTAGATGAATTCCGACTTACGTGTTGCATACGTGTTCTGACTTATGTGTGGTTTAATCTTATTCCGACTTATGTTGCAAACTCACTAATTCTGAATTAAGTTGGTGATCACATGGATTCCGGATAAGGTTGAAAACATGTATATTACGACTTGGATTCCGAATTAAGTGTATTCTGACTAAGGATTGTGATAGGGATTTCGAATTAAGTTGGTGATTACATGGATTCCGGATAAAGTTGAAAAGATGTATATTCTGACTTGGATTCCGAATTAAGCTGGTGATACGGATTCCGAACTAGGTGGGTGATACAAATTCCGAATTAGGTCTTGAAAAAACGGATTCCGACTTATGATTCGTTCTATTCCTTTCCGACTTGTGTAAGGATTAGTGATTCCGACTTGTGTGAGGATTTATGATTCCGAATTAAGTGAGGATTTATGCATTCCGAATTACGTGTTGTATGGAATTGAGTGTTATTCCGACTTATGTCATGCATAAGAATTATGTTGGATATGATTTATTCTGAATTAGGTTTAGGAATAATGTATTCCGACTTATGTTTTCGATTTTTTATTGATATGCTTCTTTAAGTTTCTGATATCTGATATGCATGGGTTTCAACTTGATGATTATTTTGGGTAATAATTGGATGGTTTTTAGGTGCTACCTGTTATGTTGTTAAGGAAAAATGCAATATGATGATTTTAAGGTTTACACTGTATGATATATATCTCTTTGTATCAACATGTATATTTTATCTTAAGCATGTTTCATGGCTCGCACTCAAGAGCAACAAATTCAACTTGACAATGCACTCGTACCAGAAGAAAACCGTCTTCCAATCACTCCCAATAATCAACGATTGAAAGAAGGCTTCATTCCATCACAAGCAACATTTAGAATAGCTATCGAAATCCTTGATCTCACACCAATCAAATCAGGACTACGGATTTCAGCAAGTGTACCCGAAATTTATATGCATGAGTTTTGGTCGTCTATCAAAGCCATTACAAACACAAAGTTTTCTTTCAACATCAATCGTCAAAAGAAGGAATTTTCTCTTAAATAGTTTCCTGAAATCTTTGAATTCCTTCCTCCTAAAGGGAAAACATATGCTCCTGTTCCAGACATAAAACAAATAACAGATCTGATTTTTGTCTCTTGTTTATGATGGAGAATTGCCAAACATATCTAAGTTTAACACCTCTAGTCTTGGACAACCCTGGAAGGCAATTTTTAGTATCATTATCCGATGTTTGACGGGAAAATCCAGAGGTGCCGATTCTATGAGACTTTCTCAGGCTCTTATTTTTTATGGAATCTGCAAGAAACTTGATTTGGATTATGCTTCTCTCATATGGGAAGAATTTCATTATCAAGACTTTAGAAACGTTAAGAAGAAATCTGACCACTTTCAGTTTCCACGATTCACAAAGCTCATTATCAATTACTTTATGAAAGCCGATGAAGATATAGATCGACATGGAGGATTCTTTGTTAACTCAGAAGATGATGATTTCTTCATAGTAGCCATGAGACAAGAAGTTAAGATTATTTACTCGGGTATTCCTACTCCTGTTCCGGATAATATGCTGAATGACAAAATCAAAAAGAGTGCTTCATATCAGACCCTTCTGAAAGAAAATGAAGCACATTCAAAGAAAGTAGCAGCGGGAGAGTTCAAGGCACCAAAACCCAAATGTAAAAGGAAGGAAACGGATTCCTCAGAAGCTGACACACCAACACAAGACAAGGGCAAAAGAACAAAAACAGTGTCTTTATGGGAGAAAAAGGCCAAGGGAAAGAAAACACTTCTCTCGGATGAAGATTTGACTGAAGACATAGACGAACAACAACTGCCTTTGACTGAGAAACAACAATCCAAGCAATTGAAGAAGGCTTTACTACAAAGTAGAAGGGAGACGGGAGGTATTGGATCGTAACAGACAAAGGAAGTCGAGTTGTCTGACATTGCTGAATTTGGAGAACCAGATGATTACGAGGAAGAGCAAGTTCAGGATGAAGAAGATGATCAATAATACGAACATCATGAGACGTTCATTGATGATATTCAACCAGAGACAACAGATACAGGGAACATCAACAAGGAAAAGAGTGTTACCAAATCCTCGTCCTTGTGAGACCCAGTAGGTAAGTACTTGAACCTTGATTCTCTTGAATCTGAAGTTACTAATATTGATCCTTCAACAAACTCGAACATGGTAAATGTCCGTGTAACTAAGGCAACGACATCAGTAATCAACACCATTGTGATAACTCATGTCACCCCTTCACAACCAACCGCTCATCCAACACCATTGATGGAATCTCCACCCGTCATCATAGATTTTATGCGAATCATCAAACAACGCTTGAAGGCTCAAGAGGATAAGACTATTCTAGTTACAGAGCAATTAGAATCTTCAAAGACAGCCTATGCAAAGGAACTCGCTAGCCTCCGTGAAGAATTAGCAAGAAGAAAGATTTTGAAAAAGAAATCGACCGGCTTCGAAAAGAATTAGCAAGTCGTCAACAATCTGAAGAGTCACTAAGAGCAAGTCTAGAAGCTAAAGCAGAAACGAAGCAAGCATCAATTGAACGTCTTCGCGAACTCAGAAACAAATACAAAGAAGAGAAAGAAGAACTTGTTCAAGGTAATGCTACACTGATTGAATCAATCAATGAAAATGTTCAAGGATCTATTGAAACCGCACTCCCTACTCTACGAGACGAACTAAAAGACATCGTTGCAAGCAAAATGATGATCAAGTCTTCCGACACTCAGCAGTCCGACTTTCTCATAGCTCAAAGCATTACAGACTACGAGTTGAAGAAGATATTGCATGCTAAGATGATTCAAATGGGGTCCCACAACCGAACGCCAGAACAAAAAACACTTCACAACGCTTTAAAGACGGCAATAGATCAAGGCACCGAGATATTTGCAAAACATGGCACCGTCGTCCCATACAGCAGTCTCGATCTAGAAAAAGACGATGAAGATGAGGATAAGTCAGACGAACCCGATGAATCTTCCGAGAATGAAGATGGCGATGACGACGACGATGACGATGAGCATAACGAGGATGATGACAATGATGATGATGATGACAGCATGGACGAACGAGTATAGGATGAAGATGAACCATAGAATGATGATGAAGAGGAAAAGAATGAAGACGAGGCAGAGGATGATGAAGACAAAGACAACTCAGATACTGAAGGGGATCAAAATTCAGAAAAAGGTGATAAATCTCAAAAGGATACTGTTACCAAAGATCAAACAACTTCAACAACCGAGGAAACTCCAGAAACTGAGACACCTCCACCCGGCAAACGCACCATACACCGTCATGATGTTGATGCTAATCTGACATCGGGTTCACTTCAATCAGTTCCAGCTATCACATCTACAA
The DNA here is from genome assembly GCA_025667525.1 of Glebionis coronaria. Classification (NCBI taxonomy): domain Eukaryota; kingdom Viridiplantae; phylum Streptophyta; class Magnoliopsida; order Asterales; family Asteraceae; genus Glebionis; species Glebionis coronaria. The sequence goes on from CM046878.1 coordinate 145,368,993, forward strand.
CACCACCACAACAACTACCCATCCGAGAACCCGATCAACCAATACCTGAAACGTTTGAGTCTACACCTGTAAAGGACATCCCACCTACTTAGACGGTTCGAGTTATTTTCCAAAATCGAGCTCCAAACTCTGCACAAGGTCATGATATTTCAGACGAGTGAACCGACGTGGGTGGATACAATTAATGTAGATGAAAAAGCACCCGAGCAACCTTGGGTTACGGAAGCTGCTAGCATTCGTCCGCTAACTCGAGAAGATGAACCTGATTTCTCCCAAATCATCAACAATCACATCGACTTCTCAACATACCTAGTCTATAGGTGTCACACCCCACCATGGCGGAATATGGGGCGCGACGTATGGACATCATCACAACAACAGCGTGTCTATAGAGAGAACTATATGAATTAAAAATGTCATAAAAGGTGACACAAATGTCATGACAATATCACATCAATGCAGGAGTCTAGGTAAGTAGGTAACAGTCATACCTCTTACCTAGGACAAACAAATAACACAACAAATCAACATATAGGTTCATAGTATCACTTAATCAAAACATAAGAAAATGAACTAAGAAGGAACGGGGATCTCCTTCTAAATGCAATCCTAATGCCTCCAAAGCTAGCCACTTCTATACCCAAGCTTAACCACATTCTCACCTGAAAGAGACACTAAAACACGTCAAGAAAAAGTTGGTGAGAGTCATAGGTTTAGACTCAAGCGCCAAATCAGATCAAAAGCTGTGAGTAACAACCATCAACACAATAACATATGGACAACGTGTTACAATTATGTATTAACAACTAACATTCAAGATTAATCAATCATCACATTTCCAAGGCATCACGCCTTACCAACAACCACAATTTTCAAGGCATCACGCCTTACCAACAACCATAATTTCCAAGGCATCACGCATTACCAACAACCATAATTTCCAAGGCATCACGCCTTACCAAACACCATAATTTCCAAATCATACACAAACAAGAATCACATAGCAGTTAATCACATAATGTACACACAAGTCCATCACAAACCTCAAAAACATTCACAACATCAATTTATAAATAACTCAACACAGTGTCTCTTCCATCCCATCTAGAAGTCAAAAACAATAATAAACATGGGACTATGAAACTCACCTGATTGCTTCTCCAAAAGTCCTCACACTAGCAACAAGCTAAACAAACCAAAAACACACAATCAAAACATGAACCAATCATTATGATGGCTCATCAACCTATGATGGACATCTAAACTCCTCTCATATAAATACCCCATTAATAAACTCTAAGCACCCTTCCCTAACAAGTCCTTAACTTGGTTAAGTTTAATAACTATCCCGTTCATATTTTACACAAAACAGTCCCAATTTTAGGTCTCCATACTTTAAGTCAAACTTCCACTTAAACATACTCATGGTTTCTGTAAAAGGAATATTCATACCCTTACATATGTTAGCTAACACCTCCCACTTGCCCTAACCTTAAAGATACTGTTAAGGCCCAGATATATATATATATATATATATATATATATATATATATATACTTTTGTCATTCCAGATTTCCTGATTTTAAACATACTAAAAGTTTGTTACAATTAAGGGGTCTTACCCTAAACCACAACCTTAGCCCAAGTGCAGTTACTTTCTAAAATATATAAACCATCTCTCATGTTCGTGATAAGATCCCAATGAAACCCTAAGTACCCCAAACAACCCAAAACTTAAAAAGAAAACAGGCTGATTACAAAACTGTTTTGACCTCCGACTGTTGTAACATGTTTTTGACCCACTTCCCGACCTCCGATAAGAGTTTGTAGACCTCCCAATATGATCAAAACAATTGACTCAAAATTCTGCCCAGTTTTCAAAAACGGGTTTAACAAAATCAACCTCATTAATTAACCCTAATCCCTCTAATTACAAGCCCTAATTTATTTAATCATTATAATATGATTAATATACTTTTTTTAATTAAACCCTAACCTAAATCTATCATAAGATGATTAAGACATCATTAAAATAATTAAATTGAAAAGGTTTATGAAGGTTTTACCTTAAGATCAATTGAGGATGAAGAAAACCTTTTTTTTTTGAAGAACCCTAATTTTTCTCCCACAAACCGTCGCCTCTTTTTTTTATCTCCAGGGATTTATGTCTTTTTTATATATATAAAATACTTATATACTAATGTTACCAAATCCTAGCCCAAGTATTATTGCCCACTTACCTTTTTTTTCCTTTTTCCATTTTTTTCTCTCTTGCGTCTAAACCGACCCAAACACCCCTTAAATTCTTTTTTTTATTTTTATTATTTAATATTATGTTATTAATATTACCTTAATTTTCCTTAATTTATTTCAGCTCCTAAAGCTTCCAAAACCACAAAACCGTAAAACTAGTCAAATTTACGCGTTTTACCGTAAAAGTCGTAAAATATACACTTTTAAAAAAAATCTCAAATTTTGAAATAAACTTTATAACTAAGTCCTAAATGACTTAAAACCATCCCGAAAAATATCCGTATGACTAATTACCTCATGCGAGACCTCCAAATGCTAAACCGTAAATCGTAAAAATACGATTTTCTATAATACATATGCGTATACTTAAAACCACCAAATAACCCCATCTCACTTCATAGTCACTACCATGTGAACTCATGAACATAAAATCATCACACATCGTTTCATTCACAAGGTACCCCGTACCGGAAACGATATCCAAACCACAATCTATACACACCAATAAGCACATAAACACGTAAAGACACACAACTAGCACAAAATAAAACAAAGTGACGAACCTCAAATTCAGGGTTGTCACAACAGGTATGGAACTGACAACATAACTCCAGCAATGGTAACTCGAGCTTTTCATGATCCCACCATCATTGCTAATTCAAGAATCAGTAGAATGGAGGCTGAATACAATGTGAATGAGATTTTGAAAGCAATGAACCTTCCTCAACGAACATGTCGTCACAGGCCAGAAAATGCTCCTCTCCCGATAGCTGACGGTGACAATCAAATTATACGTGATTTCTTTGTCTGCCATGACCTTGAGTATTTGGTAAATGGCGCAAACAAGTATGCGACTACATTAACTTTGGTTAGAGCTGCAACTTGAGGGTCCATACCATGGATCGAGGAAAAGGTTGATCGTCTATGGGTAAGGAAATTAATTCCTGAGTATGATCATTATGCTTAATTGGGTGCATCACATTGGGGAGAAACCATACAAAAAGCTTACAGCTATGCATGTGGATTTAAATCAAAGACTCCATTCATATCAAAGTTCAGAATCAAAGCCATTCTAGGAGTAAGGATTGAACCCAAACTCGGCTATCATCATATAACAGAGATCAGACTAAAAAGAGAAGACGACAACCACTACACCATCATGGAAGGAGACTTTTCGGATCTTCCTCTTGAATACATTGAAGACATGTTGCTTTTGATGACTCAAGGCACACTCAAACACTTGGAAGCTAAAGACTACATTGCCCTGAATTCAGCTCTAAGAATGTACACTCGTCGCATTATGATTAAGAAGAGAGTTGAAGACTTGCAACTCGGCGTTGAGAGTTATCAAAAGAAGCTGAACCTCACTGCTCCATACACTGAAGTTCCTGATATTCATCGCAACAAAAGTCCCTACAAGCACTACAAAACCGGTTCCAGGCACTTTCTACTTGAATGGATCCGGTGAGAAGAAATTCCTAAGAGTCGCAGAACTTTCCAAGTTTAGTGACGGGACTCTTCAGCATGTTCGGGACACATTGATTCAGATCAATAGAACCAAGAAGCATCCCAAAGTTACCGTCCAATGGCACACAGGGTACGAAACAAGTGCTAACTACCTGATCAACAAGACTAATGAAAAGCTGAGGGAAAGACGGTTAATGAGGAGTCTAGAACGATTTGTTGGTGGTAGACCATATGGAGCGCACCACAAGCTAATGGATCGATCCATTTAAAATGGGTCGTACTATCTCAGGTCAGCTCCATATATTTTCTTCTGAATATGTAAATACTGTGAATATTGTGCTTTGTGGCTTGCTGTAGTGTGAAAGTATGATAATGTTTCAAGAATTTCTCACGAGATTCAAAATCTTTCAAAATTTATCATACTCAAGCACTAAAACTAACCCTCCTTAACTTGAGGGGGAGCATTGACATGTTTTATGGACAGCAACTGATTTCATTTTGTTACCCAAAGACCGATTAATCCATTAATATCCAAAATATTGATGGTTAACATTTTGGATAAGGGGAGAAAATGGGATTAAGGAGACTTGTAAACATATGTGGCTAAAATTGAAAAGAGCTTAATGGTAAACCCAAATTGATATATGCTATGCATATGATAAGGGGGAGCATTTTGTTATCAAAAACGCTGAAGGTGTAAAACACTCTTGATATTTATATCACAAGTACATCAGTGATTTTTAAGGAATTTTCATTAAGACGAACACTTACCCAAAATACACTTAATTTACGATGGATGTGGTGATAAAAGGGTGGTAGGATTAGGTGCTAGTCCAATGATTCTTCCAGAACCGGAGGAATCTTCTCAAGGAAATTTCCATAGTTAGAAAATAGAAGTCCTTAGGAAGGATGGAGAATAGATTGTGAACGTAGCTGAAGCCGACCAAGTACTGATGCTAGCAATGGAACAATCACAACAAGGTGCTAGTGATGATGTATTGGTAAGCATTGAAGGGGTTGAAGAATGAAAAAGAAATGTAAAGATAAAGGGTGTAAATAAAGAAGCCCTCCTTACAACATTAGGCAGAAACCGGGTCAACTCATCTTGAAGACAAAGTATCATGGACCCAGTGATGCGATGCACAACCCCTCCCACCTAACTCAAATATCTCTCAAAAGATCTTTGTTTTAATGTCACGGAGTTCAACACGTTATCTATCGGTTTATTCACTCCGAATAAATTGATATTGAAAAGGTGGCAATCCTCTCCAGCCTCCGCTCACCAAAACAAAATGCACCATTGAGTCTAGAGCCACGAGATCATCAAAAGTCTCATTAGGACCCAATTTTAAAAACAAGAAAGATTTTTATGAGTCGTAATCAATATTCCTGTAATATTGCCAGAACATCTGAGTGATATGAAAGTATTACAATGAAGATGGAAATCCTGCTTGAGCCAACATCAAACAAGCTCATGGTAGGTGACACGTGCGGTTCTTTAAGAACTAATCTTGTGATAACTGGAAAGAAACGATGGTTTGACTCTTAATTGAGATTAAACTTGTTCCAGGGCCTCTACGCAAAATCCGAGTGATCTTGCCAGAACACTCAGAGTGGCACTCTTTAGTGTTCACAGTGAAGAGTGGAAATCCTTCCAGTGTCAACATCAAACAGCACTGCGGTAGGTGACAAGCAAGATTCTATTAGAATCAAGCTCGTGACAACTGGAAAGCAACGATGGTGAAAATCTTAATTGAAATTCACTTGTTCCAGGATTCAAGAATTGATGGATTCAATCATAAGGATATCTATTATCCAAGTGATTCATTCTTTATGTTCGCAGTCAGCTTTGGACGGTCGAATAAAGAGAACGAGTTTACCCGCCAAATCTTGTCAAGGAGATCTTTAATTAGAGCTACCTGTCACAAGTATGATATTTATTATCCTCCAACGGTATTCACTGACCGGAGGTAAAATGCTACCGAATCAGAGTAAAATGTCAAAGCCATTTTACTCGTGTCTTATTATGTTGCTGCATTTGAATACGGTGGCGTTGCGGGGTACCAGACGAAGTCGTTCTCACATACTTATTCCTTCTGCATCAAATATTTCACCAAATTCAAGAAAGTATGACCTAAAATTCTTCCGTTGATCAACTCTAAAACTTTCTAGAATTCAACAAAGGATAGGTATGTGGGACATGAAGTCACAAAGAGGCAAATATCACAAGAAGGCAAAGACTGCACGTGCAGATGATCTCAAGTTACAAAAAAAGTCAAAGCCAAAAGAATATGTTGCTAGCCAAAGCTCAAAGATTATTACAACATATTCACACGAATGAAGTAAAGAAAAGAAGAAAAGAAAAAGTGGACCACGAGCACAAGAACAAAGATCTAACATGATAGATTAGGACTTTGTAATTTGGAGTGACCTCCCTTTGGGGGAGATTGTTGGAAATACGTTTTTCGTATTTAAGAAATTCTCGGTCACTCCAACAATATAGTTATAGGCTCGTAGTATTGTTTAGTTAATGTTTATGTTTAGCCCGACCCATGAGCATGTTCATGGGCTGGAGGCCCAAGTCCACTTAGGGACTTGGGTATATAAACCCCTTTCCACCATGGAAAGGGGTGTTGGTTGTTTACATATGATTTCACATAATAAAGGTTTTCTTTCTTTCTCTCTCTAGTTTCTCTCTCTAGAAAACAACAACCCTCTTGATTAGATAGAAGATTATCATTATTCTACATGGGGGACTATAAATACCCTTCCTAGCATGTTAGGAAGGGTGTTGGTTCATTATTCTCATTCTCTCTAATCTAATATTCACCAAGTTCTAACCATTCTCTCTTTTTTCTCTCTCTACTTTCTCTCTCTATAAATCATCTATCTTTTATCTACCTTTCTTGTTTAATCATCACATATTATATGGGACAACATGTTCTCATACTCCCTCGTTATTTTGACAGAGCTAACTTATACTCAACTCGTGAAGCGCGAGCACCCATGTGATGTGACCATACGTCCTCGACCTTTTACACCATTCGAGTTATCCAATGGATGGATTGTTGGTCAACGCACCTTAGCACTTGAGTTTCATTCTCCTCCTACCGGCGGAGGTGTAGAGAGGATGGTCACACTGAATGCCACTCCCATTCGGATCATGCCATGTATATTAGATTCCTCGTCTGAAGAAGCAAAACTGTTAAGCGGGAGAGAACCTAGCCTGTAGGGTAGTTCGCACGATGGCCCCTTAGAGAATATCATTCAGTCCATTTATACAGATGATTACCGTGCTCCCCAACAGATCAAATTCCCAAGATGAGCAGATCACGAGTGACCAGACCGCGCACTAACATTATTGCGTAGGGTATGCTCACAAGGCCACGTGAGCACATTCTTGTGCCAAGGTATGTATATTGTAATTCTGTCCCCAAGTTTTCCTTAAAAAAGAAAAAATCACATTCTAAAGCTTCCATGATGTCATGTGCAGCTCATGCATTGTAGCCACCAAAGCTGACATTAGCACTTCGAATTCTGAGAAATTCCTTCCTCCCTGGAAGTGGACACGCTTATGTGCACTGGATAATGCGACAAATTGTGAGGAAGTTCACCAACATCTAACCCCTCCCAGACGTGCCCAACTTTTGGACAAACTGTCCGATGAAATGCTTATGAGAGAGTTGGCCATAGGCGTGTCGCAAGAGGTAACGTTAGCCTCGCAATTGAAAAAGAAGATGTCGTATCTTTCTCAGCGCCTGGCTCAAGTGAATTTGAAAATTACCCAAGTTACAGAACAAAAAGACAACGAGCGTGTGTGCGCCAAAGTTAAACTCGCACGTCTACGCGCTGTTTCTAGTTTAAATGCCTGATCCATTCAGTACTTGGAAGATGGGAGAAGGCATCTTTATCTGAATCAATAAATTGAGAGTGCCTCTTCGTGCGAGACAAGAGGAACAAAATCGATAGGCCATGTCAAAGCTTGAGGAGGGTATGAGTGCCCTTACGTCGAATTGAAATAACTTTGTTGCCAACTGTCATCAAGATATGGCTAGGAAGGAGGAAATTCTTAAGTGCATGAGTACCGATTTTGATGAAGAGCTATATCCTCACATAACAACGGTGCGCGCTAAGAATTACTGGTTAATTAAGCACGGTCTTTGGCTAGCTCCACAAGGTGCTGTGGAGCTACCCACCCTGAATAGAGCGATCAAGGAGATTTCACTTCTGCCCAACTGTTAGCGCAAAGTCTTGCCATGGAGTGTCCCTTCAAAGATGGTTTACTGACATGACCTTTGGAGGGTAGTGCAATATACTCTCGTTACGCTCAAGAAAGCTTTGATGCCACGTTCCATAGATTAAAAAATTTCCGCTGCCCACCATGGATGTTATGGAAAAGGATCAAGACCAACCGATTAGTGTGATCATGGCGGGACTTACTCTGGAGAGGCATTGTGGAGAGCCTGCGAAGGAAGATCCCCATGGCATGGTTGAGTCGGATATTTCCCAACTACGAGTTCCTATCTATGCTTCTGGTGTACCAAAGATGGTTTTGCTTAAGGACAAGTCAAAGCATCATGCTAAACGCGTAGCCAAGAAGAACAAGTCTTCTGTTACGAATGTTGTCATTAGCTTAGGTTTGACGCACCCTAATCGATCTGATGGTGTACCTGTAAGTATACCTTTCATTGATGTATATCACATGTGTGTCTTGAAATATATAAAGGAGGCTTAGGCACAACGTCGTGCGTCGCTGAACCCATCGCATTGCAGGTTAAAGAGATCGCTTTCTGCTGGCGATCAGTTATAAAGGGCAGTTATCACACTACGTGCCTAGTTGTAACAATGTACCTTTTCGAACATTATTTGTAAAGTAAGAACTTTGTAATGTCTATAGCGACCTACGCTGTTATATATAGCGTCCTGCGCCGTGCTGTCTTGTTTTTTTTTTAAATATGTCCAAGTCTTTGTACCCACGCCTGATATTGTGAGTGCAAGTGTCTGTTTATAAGCACATTCAGTGAAGTGTAACTATGAGCTTATGGGTGAGTTGAAAGTTCATTACGTGTGGCTTGCCACTACTACCATAAGCTATGTGATAGATAATGACGTGTTTGTTAGGCGTGCACACTGTGTCTTGTGCATATCAATCATAGAGTACGAGGAATGCTACACTTACTACAACGTCTTATAGTAAGCTGCCAAACAAAGGATACATGATCCGGCGCCACTGGGGGTGCATCCCTATTACGTGATAAGTTTTATTAGTAGGGTAAACTTACTCCTTTTATTTCGCCTGGAAACGTTTTATTCTACATGTACACCGGAGGGACAAATTTATATTTCAGAAAATAAAATACGCTTATGCATAAATTATAAAATAAGTAATTGGACTGCGGAACTAGCTAGGAACCGCAGTTTTTTATTCATATTTTTGCAAATGTTTTAACAAAGAACATAAAAGGGAAAATCCTAGAGTGCGTGAAAAAGAAAAAAATACACGGATCTTTATTGGGGGCTGCCTACAGCCAAGAAAGTGATCCATGTTGGTGGTGCGACATCTTAGGGAGAATATCGCCTGAAACCCTAGTTATCACCTGAGTTATTCATCGTAGGACCAGGTATCAACTGCGCGTGACTATCCATGCACATCCTAGTCTATTGAAGTCCTTCATTTGTTCACTTGTGTTGTTGCATGCTTCGCGCTTCTGTTAGCCTGTTTTCTTGATCTCTTTGTTGCATGGTGCAGGCGATCTTTCTAGCTGGAGGTGCGATTGTGCCTTTGCTTTTTTGTTGGTCACCACCTTGCGATGGGAGTATTGCTACTACCCTTCGCGCCATGTTATTTATTGACGTGGTTAGAAAACCTAGATTATGCCCCAGCTTTGAGAGGATTCTATCTTTCTTTGTGCTTTTTACTGAGGGCGCCTAAGCGATCGTGTTAGGATCTTTCCTATGACATAGGTCTGCCTGACACCAGAGACAACACGCCACCCTCTTACGAACATCCTTGTGCATAAATGGCCAAAGTAGCCTGAGCGAGTGATCTCATCGACCACACTTATCAGCCGCGTGGGCATGCCCTTTTATGCGCGGCTTCCACGACTAAACGTGCCTGCTCTGGCGCTAGACATTGCAGTGTTCGATCGTTACTCGATTGTTTGTACAGCGTCCCCTTGATAACTTTAAAGTGCCTCGCTCTCGTCTGTACTTGCCTGGCTTTCCTTCTATTGCTTGGCAGTGTATTATGTGTCAGGAACTCCCTAATAGGTGTCATCCGCATGGGTGGCTCAAGATCCGCGCTTATATGTTTGTGTAGGATGAAATCAACTAGACTAGGAGGTTTATCCATGTCCACAATTGAGAGTTGATCCATGTCAGCTGAGATTTCGCCATTTTCTCCGGAGACTTTTCGTATAGCAAACTCTACGAACTGCCTGGTTTTGGCTCTCACCTTTTGCGTGTATTGGATTAGCGTATGTCCTCGTGGCTCGCATGACCCCGCGACCCTATTTGCCAATAAAGGGTTGTACGCGTAGGCCACTAGGCTCTTTATGTCCATTCTTAGTGTTAATCTCATACCTGCTATGAGGGCTTCATAATCTACCTCTATGCCTGTGGCGAAAAATTCGAATAGCAGCGCGTAGGTAATTTTTATGTTACCTTGTTCTATGAGGATGAACCCTGCATCTGGCCCTCTTTTTCCTGCGAAGCCTATAAAAAATAAGACCCATGGGAGCCCTCCTGGAGAGCCTTCGCGCATGAATATGCTTTTTGCCCGGGAATCCTCTGAGATGCACCTCCTCTTCATCATCCGTGAGCTAGATTATGTGATGCACTCACGCCGCTCTGTACCCTTCCTTTTCGCGCCATGGCTAGAAGTGCTGCTACCCCCTTCGAGTGTGTCTATGTTGCGTATGCTGACTACCCCATCTTGCACTGGGAATTTGAACATACCAGGAACTGTAGAGGGTACAACGCGTAGTTTTTTAGCGCTGGCTATCCTATGATGCCGTTGTATGATGATTGGGATCGTACAACCATGAAATCTATCCACACAGTTGTCGAGTGATCTGCGTTTCCAATAGTTACATGCGTGTAGAGGTGTCCCACCGGTCGGGTTTTATCACCGTTAAAACCTGTAAGGACTTGTGCGGTGTCCTTTAACTCCTTCTTTATTTCCCATGGTAGTCGTGCGAAGCAATGCTCATTCAGCATGTTTGCAGCTGATCCTCCACCAACACACATGTTCTCTATAACATGGTTTCCGAGGGTTATATCGATCGTCAACGATCCAACCCTATAGTCCGTGTCCGAAAGAATAGGGAACGATATCTCCTTGTCGCATGTAAATCCCGCGGTCGTTTTCCTCTGCATGAAAGACTTCTCCCGTTGTGCCATGTAAATAGTTATGGGCTTATCCTTCTGCTTTTTTGCTTCACTTTTCTTCGTGTCTGCGCCCTTCCTCCGGTCTCTTATTAGGTGGTTCAACTTTCCTGCTTTGACCAGGCTTTCGATGTGCCTTTTTAGTTGAATGCACTCATCAGTAGCGTGCCCTTTATCGTCATGATATTCACAATGCTTTGTATTGTCCCGTTTGTCTGTCGGGCCTATCATTGGACAAGGTTTTGGAAAGCTTGTGCCCTCAGATAAGAAATATCTCCCTGGATGTTTTTTGTAGTTGGGTAAACTTATTGTTGTTGTTATTGCGCCCTTGTTTCGATGTGCCTTGGAAATCCAAGGTATGGCTTGCCCATACGACTGCTTCTTGGGTCGGTCCTGGTATTTGGTGCTTGATATCATCTGCCTGCTATCCGCTGTTTTGGTTTCTCCTTGAATAAACGCTCGGACCGTCTTCATTACCCCATCAAAGGTTTCTAGGGTTATGTCAATCAGCTTTTTTATTAGGCCTGGGTTAGTAATGCCTGCGAGAAATCCTAAAATCTTAAGGATTTCAGGACAATCTTTGATCTAGTTGCATTCCGATTTGAAACGTTCCATGAAGTCTTAGACACTTTCATTGTGCCTCTACTTCACTATCCCAAGTGAGACGGGGCTCTTGTCGTACTTCTTCTGTTGCACATAGTTTCTTCTAGACGATCTCCTTAGCTCTTCGAATCCATTGATGCTTCTTCGTGGGAGGAAATCGAACCAAGTTCGGGCATTCCAAATGAGCGTTGAGTTGAACATGTGGCACAATACGACTTCTGGCCATTGTTCTATTCCTGCTTGAGATTCGAACACCTTTAGGTTATCATCTGGTTCCGTCGTATCGTCGTAGGTTTTGACATTGGACAGTATGCGTCTCTTTTTATTATCTTTGAAAGTGGTTATGCGGTTTGAAAACACACTTCCTTTCTCGCGACGCCATGGGAGAGTCCACTCTTCTTCGCTGCGCATCCTTGGTTTCTTGAGTGCCCTACGATGCTTTCTGTTGTAGTCAGAGGAATCGGAGTCCTCGGTGGATGAGAAGGCGACCCTTTTACGGCGAGGATGGTGATCCCTGTAATTAGAGTCCGAGGAGTTTTGCTTGAGGAGTATCTTCTGCGTGCTTTTTTAGCACTCCTACTTCTTTCCTGTCCTTGTGAATCCGGAGATGAGTTCCTTTCCAAGGGGCCCAGTCTATTAAGGGCACTTTGTTGGCCCGAAGGGTTGGACCCTAATCTGTCTTTTACTCTTGTGCGCCGATGGTTATTGACTGGTGTGATGAAGGTGTCTTCTTCCCTTGGGTCCTCAGAATCAAACTAAGGACGACGCGTCTTCAATAAGGTGTGCATCAGAAGGAGATGTTGAGATCTCAACTATCTTCTCTTTTTTCTGCTTCCTTATTTCCTTCCTGGATTCCTTATTAGGTCTTGATCCCTCCATGGCCCTATGTTCCTTATCAAAGTCTAGGCTGATCCGTAGATCTCTTGCTGGATTCGCTCTCATTTGCGCTCTCATGAGTGGAATTAGAGCTTCCTAGTTTTTTGCGACATAGTTTCTCATATCCTGCTTCGTTGTAGGAGGGGTTTTCGTCATGGTTTGCGGATCTACCACAAACCTTGCATTCAGAGCATCGTTGTGGGTTGCATCGGGGATTTCCCGTGAGGATGATGCATCCCCAGCTGTCTGTAAGGTAGGGGTGACTAGTAGGGAAAAAGATACGTGCAATCCCTTCCCTCTACGTCCTGGGTTATTAAGTGATTCGAAACTTGAGAATGCCCCCACTGGCTTCTTAGGTCCGCCCTTCGGTTGGGACGGGTTTGTGCCGTTTTTCGTCATTGCTTAGAGTTTAGTGTAGGTCCCCACGGATGGCGCCAACTTGTTGATACAAAAGTTGGATGGACCAAGCTTGACCCGAATTAGGCTTAATTCGGGGTCTTGTGGACTCCGGCTCTTGCACCAAGTGAAACTTGTTTAAGGACCCTACGCACTAAAACAGACACCGTTAGGCTTACCGTGGGTTTGTGACCCACGATTAGACTCCAGCGTGAGAGTAAGTAATCGATTTTAGTATGTTAGGGTTTAGGGTATTGTGTGTATCGTACCTTTGTGGAACCTATGGGGTTCCTTTTATACCCGAGAGAGTCATGAATGGACTCTCCTACTCTTGTTTGCAAAGGAAGAGATAATGACCCAGAATAATTTGATCCTTATCGCATAATCAAGGCAAGTGTATATCTCTTCCTTTTAGGCGAATATATCTATATGATAGATTATATTCTTGTCTGATCATGTCACAATGCGACGAGGACACAGTTAAGTAATAAACCGTATGTGCGACAGCAGCTTCGTGGTCCTCCTGGGTTGTGCGCACGATATATAAGTTTTAATCCATTCTAGATGGATAAGGGTAGTACCCGTGAGTCGGACTATCCAGTCCGACTAGGGACTATACGTCAACAAACCTGTTAATTTTTGTGTCAGTTTCAGGTCGAGTTTCGTATCGAATTAGAAATTGCCACCCCCAGTCACATACTGATAGCTAGACAAACTTTCACAAAACAACCTAGCTAAGTGTCGGGCGAATATCTACTTCTACATAAAAACTCTAGGAGGACTTACAAGTTCTCTTTAACTGTGAATATCAGTATCTAGAATAGAAAACCCAGCACAACTAATAACTTTATTCGTAATATGGGACATAATAGGACCATTTGCATCGTACATGTCAAATCAAGCGAAAGCTTTGCGATCATTGAAAGCATTGAGAACGATTGAGCCTAAAAAATAGTGTTAACAACGTTGACACCACATTTATAAGCGTAACCGTTGGGCCCAAACTGTGATGCCAAACAATATTTTATATATATATATATATATATATATATATATATATATATATAATAACTTAAAAAAAAACTTTCATATAATAAAAAAACATTACATTAAAAAATATTACATAAAAAACATTAAACAAAAAAACATTAGAATTTAGTCATTACGGCTCAAATGCTCCCCAAGGTCAGCTCGAAGCTCGTTGTGCATTCTTTGATCTCGAATTTCTTTTATTTTCCTATCATGTATTTCACATCGTTCGATCTAACTTCAAACGATATTCGGTTGAGGATCACATAAACATGTCTAGGCTTAAATGCGAATTTTTCATCTTCCAATATCATATTATGTAACATGATACAACAATACATGATTCGTTTTAAGTGGTTTATTTCAAAGCACGAGCGGGTTGTCGTATAATTCCCCAACGACCTTGTAAGACATCGAAAGCGCGTTCGATATCTTTTCTAGCACCTTCTTGAACTCTTTTAGACCGTAACGTTTTTTCATCCCTTGAAACCAAAAATGTTTTCACAAAGTAAATCAGTCTGGATAAATACCGTCGGCCAAATAATAACATTTTTTGTATGTTTTTTCGTGTACCACAAACGGAGAATCCGAAACCCTATCGGCTAACTCATTATCATTAAAAGTAGTAGAGAAATATGAGATAGAAAACGTAAGAACTGAGTGTATCAAATTTGGTAAAGATGGTAGTAATTATAGATTTTTTGGGGTTTAAATTTTGAAAATGGTTTTTTAATACGGCTAGTTTATCATCCCAACGAATAATTTTTAAATTTTGAAAAAAAAATGATATAAGCTACCAGTCGAGCTGGTGGGAACGGCGCAAGAAGTCTTGGCGCAAGCACCGGAGCGGTGCACTAACCACCATCTTGCGCCAAAGGATTAACACCCAGGTAATCAGCCATCGTTTCCCACTCTAAATGTCAAATTAAGCATACCAACTTTGCTTATTCGTTTTTAACAGCAAAAACGAAATATATTGAATCTAACAATAAACTAGAAAACAGATACATATTACAATGGATGGCATGGTTTTGTAACCAAACATTCCTGAAGATCTTACAATTCTTTGCCAGTTCCAAATCCAAAAATAAACCTAGAAACTATGTCAAAGAAAATATTGGACTTCCAAGGCTTCACCAAATAAATAATAAAAGAATTGCGAAATTTCCACAAAACCCAAAAAGTTGTACAAATAACCGCGTTAAAACATTTTTGTTGCATAGCAGAAACTTTAGTGTGGCCTTCCTAATTAATAAGTAAGTCAACTAAGACGAGAGATAGGGCAGGGACATTTCACCACCTACTAATGTTACTCCAAATACCGCGAAGCTCAACACAATATGCAAATACATGCTCTACCGTTTTCATGGAAGTATGTAAAATCGACATAGATTAGAATCTAAAAATATTTCATGAGACACTAATTTATTTTTAGTAGGAATATGGGCAAACGGTATTTTGGAAAAAGAATGTTCAACTTAATTGGAACAAAATTATTCCAACGAGTTAAAGGACCTCCATTGACCAACGAATGACCGTCCAACAGAAGTCTTCCTGAGTAGACTCAAAATTCAACAGTGTTATCTATATATTAACGTAATCTGTTTTGCTCGAGAGAAATAACAAAGGCCTGGATTAAGGCACAAATTCCTCCCAATGATCACCTTCTACGCCACCTCTCGGATCTCTTCGAAGAGAAGAGGCAACCCACCCGATATGCAACCTTTGAGCCACACAAATAACTTGAAAATCATCAAGATCAAATATTCTAGGAAACTGAGTGAAAAGAGGTGCATCTTCATGCCACGTGTCCCTCCAAAAATTTGTAAGTTGAGTATTTCTGATTCGGATTTGGAAAAATTCAAACCATCACAAAGTTCTTTCATTTGTCCTAAAGTTGCAATAATCCACTTGCACGGGCCAGAGTGAGCCTCAATCATAGATAAATCACGCAATCTTCCACAGTGACTATGTAAAGCCCGAATAACATTTGGATTTTGAAAGATTCTCCAAAACTATTCAAATAACATGCCTTTAAAGTAAAAAAGACTTCCAAACCCAAACCTCCATCTTGATGACTTGTCATAACCCCGAACAACTAACCTAATGGAGTTTCTTCTCACTTATATTTGTGACAACTAGGATTTTAGTAGGTTAGTTACGACCCATAGAACTCAGTTTATCTGCTATGTTATGTGCAATGTGTGAATTTGGTGCTTATTTTTGTTTGAGAGTATGAGACTTGAGTACATGATTTAATAATCATGGTAGGTATGAAAATGGAATTTGATGAAATAAAATCACATGTGCATTTTGTGATAGTTCAAGTATCGTTTATGTATTTTTTGTGTACATATAATATGTATTATATTCATATTAGATATGTTATATATGTATTTTATAGGTTTTAGAATACTTTCCATATTTAGGAAGTTTTGGAAATGAAGGTACATTATAAATTTAGTTATAAATTCATAGGTTTATCTTTAGACATTGAGGTTTTTATTTAGAGATAACTAAAAAGGTACTGTAATAAATTAGATGTTAAATAAAATTTAAAAAATATATTAAGGGGTGTTCGTGAAAGTCGGTCAAACAAAAGGAAAAGAAAGAAAAAAGGAATCCTAATTGTATTATAACTTGTTTAATAAGAAAACTTTTCTTATAATCAAAAATCATAGTTAAACCTACAACTATTTTTTCCCTCTCTCTCTCTCTCTCTCTCTCTCCCCCTCTCTCTCTCTCTCTCTCTCACTCAGTCGACCGGATGAACACACACAAAGGAAAAACCCAAATTATTTTTAGAATTGAAGGTAACACGTTAATTTATGTTTAATCTTTAATTATTCGATTATCGTATCAATTACAATGATGGATTAGGGTTCATTAATTGGGGTTTTATACAGTCTAATATTTATAAGGTTAGAGCTTTTATAATTGAGTTAGGGTTATGTTCATATAATTGTGGTAATCGTTAGGGATCGATTTCGTTGTTGATGTCGATTTAGGTCACGACATAAAATGTTATGTGTTGATCAGATCATAACGGGTTGATAAAATATAGTTAGATCGTCTTTGAATAGAGAAAAATATAACTTAGAGAGTTATATTTCCATAAGATCAAGATTCAACTTAATTGGATGTCGGAAAGGTTGTCAGATGATTTTTACAAGTTAAGTGTGTAAAAAAGTGAAATTACCAACAAAAATTCAGTTATGTTTTGAATTTACTAAAATACTTAAACATGTTTTCAAGAGTTGGTAAAGTAGAGAAAGTAAGTTCATATATTATGTGAGTCTCCGGATTTTTGGCTAAGCTTGTAGATATGTTTAAAGTGGTCAGCTAGCATGAAACGTTTATAGTATAAAATCAGGACTGTATCTGGACACTTTGTGTTCATGAATTTTTAAAGGGTATTTGTGCTATACTTAAAGGGTTGAGAAAAATCACAAAGAGTTACAAAACATACAGGTAACACGTGAATTTTATGGGAAGCTCAAGTGATGATTAAGTATTTTATTTAGAGTCGCTTTGTGACGATAAAAACTGGGTTGTTTTCAAGTAAATGATAAATGGAATAGTTTGAGGCTAAGTGAACTATTAGGGCATGTAAGTGCATACATTAAGTTAAGTAGATGATAGATATTTAGATATCCATTTTAGTGGTTGTTACATTTCAGTTGGGTTGATGACCTAATCGATGGTAACATATGTTCATTTATTTGTATAGATCATTTGCGTAGCTTGTGAAGTGATTAGATTGCTTTGCTAAGAGGTAAGTTTTACAGTCCCTTATTTTATGTTTTGGGATGAAAATGATGCTTGTGCTTTTTAATGTATACCGTTATAAGTGTTTATTGCTTGCTAAGTGCATGATATGTGAACTGTGATATGTGAACTGGGACATTTGACATGTGGATAGTAAGTGAGATGGAAATATGTATAGTCACGACTGTAACGTCAATGAGATGGGGTGCCGCTAGTGAAGTTAGCGACTTTGTCAGGATGGTTGGTCTTGCGCAATGTTTGTGGTATGTCGGGATATAATCCTTCCCATATTGTGATGAGACGTCGTAGTGAGACAAACGAGTGTGATATGAGATGTGTTAATTATAGCTTAACTAGTGTGCATGTATGTTCAATGATGAGTGTGATTTCGGTATAATTTTTGTATAAACCTCGTAACTCTCGCCAACCATTGTGTTGACGTTTTAGCATCATTTTAGGTGATCATGTTATGATTTAAGGAGTTGGTTTTGGAATAGCTGGACCTAAGGATTGCTTTTGCGGAAGAAGTTGATTTGTGTTTTTGTTTTTCATTTTGAACTTGTTTATTGGATTATCCACTATGTGAGCGCTCATTGTTTTGAATAGATGTTATCATGGCACGTGTCTGTTGTGTTTTGTTTTATGTCATCTTTATTTTTCTTTGTTGTGAGGCTATTATTCGTGATGATATCTATCTTTCATGCCTTGCAATTCCGCCTTGGCGGGGAGCAACAATATTGGCCCTCCAGAAAAAACATGCATGCACCCTTTCAAGAAATCTAAGAATTGTAGTGGGGGAAGGAATCAAAGACATAAAATAAGACCCAACACTCCCGAGAATAGAGTTAATAAGAGTAAGTCTCCCCATATCGATATGGTCTTCGCCTTCCAATGCGTGAGTTTTGACTTAAATTTGTCTATAATATGTTTCCAAGCATGAATCTGGCTCATAACTTGAATGACTGGGAGACCCAGATAAATGATAGGAATCTTACTTGCACCACAACCAATCACTTCTACTAATTGTTCCACTTGTGTGAAAGATACACCAAAACATATCAATTTACTTTTAAGTAAATTGATCCTTACCATAGAAGCAAGAAAAAAAATCGTAAAATCACAAAATACGCCTCACGTTTTCTAAACACCAATCACAAAGGAAGACCACGTCATCAGCATATAGAAATGAGAAACCTCTAACCCCAACCAATTCAAAAACGGGTGAATGCATTCACCTTCTTATCCCTTTTAAATGCAATATGTAAGCCTTCCATAACTAGCATGAAGAGGAAGGGTGATAAGGGGTCCCATTGGCGTAGACTACGCTCAATAATAAACTTATCTATAAGAGAACTGTTTACTAAAATCCAATCCCTAGCAGAGCAAAGAAGGCCTCTAGTCTAAATACACAAATTACCTCAAACCCATGAAACCCAATATCTCGAATAAATAATCACAAGATAGAGAATGATATGCCTTCTCAAAATCCACTTTGAAAACCATAAGTTATTTAATCTCATTAAGCATAAGAGATCCGTCCAGGATCTGACATACTTTAATGAAAGCATATTGCTTGAGGCTAACAAGTGAAGATACCACCTCGGCTAATCTATTAGATAAAAGTTTGCCAATAATTTCAGTGTGGCAACCTATTAGACTTATAGGCCTAAAGCCCTTAACAAAGTTCGGATCATTAACTTTCAGAATGAGAGTGGTAAAAAAACAAATTACAACCTATTCGAATCAAAGGTTCATGATGAAAGTAGTGAACCAGACTAATTCCATCATATGCCATAAACTCCCATTATCTCTTAATAAATCTAAAAGTAAACCCATCAGGCCTTGACATCTTCTCCGAACCAGAATCCCAAACCACTCTCTAGATCTCCTCACGAGAAAAAGGAGCCTCAAGAAGGTGCTTTTTTTCAATGGAAAATGTACCAAAGAACAAACCGATCGGAGAAGGGTTTTTCACTTTAGTGTGAAAGAGTAGTCTTGTAAAAAGTGTGAAATATAGATTTTACCTGGATAGGATCACCAACCCATACCACGTCACACATGATGCCTCTAATATAAACCTGATGCAGTTTCCAATTAAAAGTTCCATGAAAGTACTTGGAATTTTCGTCACCTTCAATACCCCATCTCACTTTACTCTTTTGAATAACATCGAGATTCTCCATATGCTCCAATTCACGGAATTCTTCTAAAGACTAATATGAGAATCTCGATAGGTATCATTAACCTCCCCATTTAAAATCCGAATATCAATTGAATCGATATCGTGTTGAAGAGCATCTTTCCTAGCTGATTGGAAAGATCTCTTATCTGACACCCATCCCTTAATCTTTGTCTTTAAAAATTGGAGTTTTTTTTCTTAAAACAAACCATATGATGTGAGTCGTAATCAACCTTTTGTAGCCAAGTAGATTTACTATATCATCAAATCCTTTCAAATAAAACCAGGAATGAAAAATCCTAAAAGAATATTATAACACCCCCAAATTACCACGCAGCGGAATGTCCACATTAGGCGTTATTTCATAGCACATCACACACAATCATAGAAAACGACCTCAAAAGAGACGTTTAAAATAAACATTAAAGAATCTTTACAACCATTGTATAAAACATTTCCAACCCAAAAAAAAGTTTTTATCAGAGTAGTGTTACTTGTCCCAAAAGATCTTAACCAAAACATAACAACTTTTTTACCACAATACGACAATAATTAATTTGATAAAAAGGGAAGGAAATCCATAAGCTTAGACAAACAAGCACCAACTCCCTCCATGCATGCTCCGCTGCTATCAATCTTGATTACCTGAAACGCATGCTTAAAATCGTCAACACAACGGTTGAGTGAATCTATAGGTTTACCAAATCATTAGTTGAACACAAGAGAAAAATCAATCATAATCATTTAATAGAATTGTGCGCATACAATCTATTATTCAAGTATTTCATATTTAGCAAAGCTAACTGATTGTATTTAAGCTCATGACACCTACCCGTTAACATAATCACCCGTGCCACATTTGCCAGCATGAACAAAGTGAAACCATTTCCCCACTTAAGGTATTCGTTACCAAATTTATACCTTATCTCTTATAACAAGTTATCCGTCCGCAGAGGGTACTCAACGTACTAGCTCTCGTCTCGGATAGGGTCATCAACCCCATAGTACTATCAATTTTATAAGCGGCTATTTCCAACCCACACAAGGGCAAGACAATAATTAACGGTTCATGAAATTAGGGCCTTTAGCAACAAGGTACTCAATACAATCCAAACAACATTAGGGTCCAAACAATCATTCATGACTTGTGTTCCATTTTATTTCAAATAGCATCTATCCCCCTCGCGGGTTAAAATCGTTTATAAGTTACTATAAAAGTGAGGTTATAGACTCACCTTAAGTAGTAATGATAGTAGTAGTAACAAAGACGTAGACGAAGACAATCACTGACGATGAGGATGCCCCCGGAAATCAAATACAACACTAAACAAACAACTGCGAAATGAATCAACACCTTCAAGTACCTTCAAGTACTGTATGTACATAATTAAGAACACTCAAAGTTCACATAAACTCACGCAAAAAAGCCAAACAAGTGATATTTACTAGACACGTCCACTTTTATACTTTATTAAAACTATTGCTCATTTTACAATTCTGCCGGTACATACCAAAAGTATGGGCTGGTTTCCTATACTTAGACATCACCAAAAATTATGAGAGAATTTTTAAAATTCATTTACAACCTGTAGATAGCCCATATTAAATTTCCTAAAAAGTTCTCACTTCTAAGACCTACTGCACGTCACATTACTAAACTCAAAATTTCGGACAGTTTTGTACCTTCGCGTTGTAAAACCATTTTGACCTTCTTAACCAATACCATTTGTAAATCCGACTCCTAAGTTTAAAAGTAGACTCAAAATGTTAAGTTTAAGGCCTGAGATCAGCCTCTAATCATTTTTAGAACTCAACTTATAGTCCCCGAGATTTGACCCAATATCGACTACAATTTCGTATTGTGTCGATATGCATCTCCCGGTACACGAAAAATTCAAAATATCATAACTTTTGACTCGTTTGGAGTTAAAAGCTCTACCTTATACCGAGTCGAAGGTAGAAAGAAGCTCTACAACTAAATTCTATAATCAAAACCTGAACTAAAAATTAAAACTACGAAAAATAGCCTTAACATTATGTTTGAAAATGACACCTTAAAACTCATAACAAATCATCATTCCAATCACTCCCATTGATTCTTAAACCTATTATATCACCATATCATCAATCTAAAACATCCTAAATATACCTAATTACTTGTATGAACAATATGCAATAAAACCCATTTCATAAATGATAAAAGTAAAATCAAACAATCAAAATAATTAATTAAACCCAATAACATGAAATAGGAACCTTACCCATCACAATTAGAATCAAACACTTAAGAACACCCAAACCCCCATAAAATTCGTGGGTTTTGGGGCTTTAGAACACCAAGGACATAAATTCTCATATTGTTTAATTGATTATCTTCACTCCTAAACACAAGATTTAAACATGCATTAATAAAAATTTGATCAAAACCCACTTGTTCATATGAATAAACTTTTGTAGAAATTAAATGGATGCATGTTTATTTTTGGTGGATTAAAACACTTACAAGATCAAATTATAGATGTGTCTTTGATTGAATTTCTTAAAAACCAAAAAAATGATGGTGGTGGTGGTTTATGGTGGGTGACCGGCGGCCTAGAGAGAAAAAGGGAAGAACCCTAATTTTTTGAAAGTGAAAATGAAGTGTGTGTGTGTGTGTGTTCATGTCTACCATTTTGTAAAAATGGGAGGGTTTAATTTGACAACTTAACTATCTTTTGGCCTTAACATAAAACAACTTATTTAAAGAGCGGAAACCGGTCTAGTAGTCGGTTTTGAAATTTCACGGGAGTCGGGTTCGTCCCGGCTACCTCAAAATACTTCTAAATGGTTCAAACGCACACAAAATGAAATAAAATGGTTCCGACTCGACTTAACACGTACATAAAATAAAAACTTCGAAAAACTCAAATATCGATCAATCGATAATAAAAGATATATTTTGGGCATCCGTCGGTATCGTAGTCGTTATCGGTTCTTCTCAAGTCGTCAAACGTTTAAATAAAGCCTCAAACATTGGTTCCATCTTAAACCGTCAAATAATATTACCAACAAAATTTCTTAAAAATTTCAAAAATATACGTAAATTAGGATTAAATAATGGCGTTGGGTTCTGGGTATCACATCCTCCCCTCCATAAGGGAGCGACGTCTCGTTGCTCTCCACTTCTTATATTCGCATTTCGTACTACTAGAAAGATAAGGGTACTTCTTCCTAAAGAAGTCTTCACGTTCCTACCTGAACTCCGGTCCACGTATCGGATTCCATCACACCTTCACAATGGGTATTCTACCAATGAAAAGTGTCGATCTCACATACTACGAAAATCATTCACACATGCTCGGAGCATGTCTTTCAACATCTGAATCGTCCTTTCACTTGGTCCATCAATCTCATAAAGATAATTATTCATAAAAGAGAATTGCACGGGCCACACATAACCCCATCGAAAACGTTCATAATATACAAGATGAAGTAATTAATACTAGTCGTACAAAATCACCTTATTGAAATATTACGTACATACAAACCTATTTCGTCAAAAACGAATTCATCGATACGGAAATCATTCGACGTATACATAACTCTCTAGAAGACATCACAATCCAATCAAACACAAAAGCCATTATGAAGCATATACAATCACATTACGACATGTTTGCAAAATAGCCAAACCATGCCAAGTAAATAAGTTCTATCAAGTTAACTCATGCTTGCTAATCATCCAAGCCATGATAAAATAAGAATATTTGACGGGATTTCGGATGAGTCCAGTCAAAAGAAGGTTGCAAGTTAAAGAAGGTCCACGAGCTTGCTAGCTATGGATGCATATCCATAAAGAAAGAAAATACGTACATATGTCATCGTAGGGTGCTCACACACGGATCCATACCCAAAAAAAATATTACAAGAACACCATCTCACTTCCGTCCCAAGAGTGGTCAAAATCTCTATAAGCATCACCGTTGAAGGTTAAAAAGATATTTCATGGTACGTGTTCTCCATGATCGGACGTCATTGGACAATGTCGTCTCAAGTTCTCACAACTTACGATCACTCGACTAGATTACATACCACATAAATACCTAAAAGGTAAGGGTTTACCACAAAAACATCAACTATGTCTATCTGTCGTTTAACCATCGATGATCAAAGAAAATCGAGTCAAGCAAGGAGGATTCCTCACTTTAATAAACGAAGACGGCAAATGGAATTGTCTTCCAACTACCGATGCACAGTTGGTAAACTTCAACAGTTTATCGCGTGTCGTTGATATATCAAAAGAACGAGAAAAGAAAATAAATAAAGTACGATACATTTGATGTAGGAGAAGTCTTTGTTATTTCCCTTAGAGTTACTCGAACTCGGATTTCCTCTACTTCGGCAGTCTTCTATTTTTGTTAAAATTTCTTCTCAGTGTCGGTACGAGTCCCTTGGGTATTTCATCAACACCCTAGTGATTACGATGGAATCCGTACATTACATATAACACATAAATCTTTTTCCATAATTACTCGGTCACAGTGACTTACTAAGTCAACGCCAAACGAAAAGAAAGATTTCAAGGAACACAAGAAAATTCAAAAATTTTCTTTAGGAATCAAAGAGAATACGATTACTTGCATAAGGATCCACCATTTCAAAAGAGTTCTTATCCAAACATTTCCAAAAAACAGTACCAGTTTAAAGATGACCAATTGATCTGAAACCACATTGCCCTTCCTAAACTATGCATAAATAGCTAGATCATGCATACTTGAGGACCAAGCAACGACAACCAACAGAACAGGACTCTCCCCGAATTATGCATAGTTAGATAAGTTGTGCATAATTGAGGATCGAGGGACGACACAACATTATTATTACGCACCAAATATGACTACGAAAGTTTTCGACCTAATCTTCAAAATAATCAAATCATTTGAAATGGGAAAATATTGTTACCATCATTTCAAGGAACACATCAAACATTTTTCATCCATTTTGAAAACATACTTTTACTTTGCCTTTTTATGAGAAAAATAAATAAATAAATAAATCGACACCATTTGCATTTTGTTCAATGAAACATTTCACACACTCATACATATTTTCGAAACAGATTGTTCACAAAATAACGGTAAGGTGGTTCCAAACTAAATATCATTGCAAGCATAACGAGTAGTAAAAATCAAAATCAATGAGATCATTTAATATAAATGAGCAATATATTTGCCAACGGAAAATAACTACATTAGAAATGAAAATACTTCGAATATATGACAAGAGTTCCGGGATAACAACGGCGATCTATAAATACATGGAGTGGACATCAAACATCATCACTAGCGCCAAAAATAGGACAAGGATCATAATTCCCATCGTCTCGAGTTACACATACATTCCACCAATTTAGGTTCCATTAACCGAAAGAAGAAAAGTTATAGCGTCCATGAATCGGACAAAAATACACCGGGTGAGATACCCTTATTATCATGTACTAGCGAAGTAGCAATTCAAAAATAAATAATGGTCTCATACCATAGACAATATTAAAACTAAAAATCACAGGACTACCCAAGTTCAGATATATACTCGCAAAATCGAAGAAGGGATGACGTACGATCGAACCATCGTGACTCAAAACATTACATCTTAAGAAAATAATACAAGTATGCGTGTGTTGGGTAATCCATTTTCATATCCTAATTAATGTTACCTTGTATATTGTAAAACCGAACATTTGCACATTTTTAGTTTGTGTTACACCATTAAAGAATTTATACCTTTCATTTTTCAACTTACAAAGTTTTCAATTTCTGGAAATATTTCAATCTCTAGGAAATTATTAACATTAGTAGATGCAGTGCCTCGGTTATCATAATCGATTAAATCATTAGGTTCGAAAGTCTCGATACATGTGTCAAAATCTCATTAATGTTCATATCTTAAGTACCAAAAACGTACATAGTAAGAATTTTAAAAGTTTTATATTATTATTACGACATATCTTATTACGTATATACAAGTAACCAACGAGACCCGGATTTGTCCAATTGACTCTTAAAAATCAATCTTTGAATTTTTATTATACATAAGTCTTCCTTAGAACTGATATGCTATATATTATTCACGCGACTCGAGTCAGACGTTAAAGATGTTTCACGTAGTATTATCTTGGATAAATTACGGATTTTAGTCGAGACTTGAATCTCGATAATAATAATAAAATAAATAATTAAAATGCTTATTTCAATTATTCTGAAATGTAGAAGATTCCAATTTTAAATCTTTAGCCAATTGTCGACTGATTTTAAAATTAACACATCTCGCAGCGGAATAAAATGACGTTCCATCAATATTTAATAATTTGTTTCAAGCGTTAGAATTTCTCACTTAAAGTGTATCTTTCGATTGTATCCCAGTTTATTCACTACAAGGAGTTATGAGTTTTAGTTTATACCAATTCATTCGTAAATATAACTTGATCTTATGTTTAAAATTAAAACCAGTTTTATAAAGTCTCTAGCTCCTAAACACATGACCGACTTTTCTACTCATGTTCTATATTACAAAATACGCCAAAAGTTTGCTATATTGACCCAAAAATAATTCATACCAAGCCCAAAGCTACATATACTCAATAGCCATATCGTTAATTTTTATTAATAACTCCTATTTCAAATTAAATTAGGCAAATTTTGACAGTTCCATCACAAGCTTTTAGTACCAAGTATTAATGTATGAAAACAAGGATTTTACGAGTAATATAAATTACTTATTATGATTTACCAACCAAGGTTGAAGGAAAACTAATTTCACTTTGTCACTTTATTCTCTACACGGATTTTACTTGTTACAAGACGCATCATACGTCATTTTTATCTAAAAGTTTCATTCACCATATATTTAATATGTAAGACGCTTTATGTTTAAATCATTTAGTTAACAAAATTCAATGCTTATTTAATTGGCACAATTGTCAGACCTCACCATAGATAATATCAAATTCAAAATAATGAGACAACAAGACAAATGAAATAAACGGAACGAGAATACGTATGTCAACTCTATAAGCGTTGATATCGGCTTCGGGTGGGTCTCAAAATCGTAGACAATAAAATTAACACAAACCAACCAAAGTTCAAGATATCTCGCTTGGTCACAATGCTAGTCTATCCTTAAAACACATCTTTAAATTCGAGTAGGATGATAAAAACGATTAAATGGCGATACGCCTCAACCACGTTTTATAATATACACATACGATTTGTCGCTACGATTTACACATCGTTGATTATACTTCGGCTATGTTATAGTTACGCGAACTAATATATCAAACCCATAGGAATGAGGGAAATAAAATAGTACGTTAGTAATTTACGTTCCAAAAGAAGATGTCCTAAAATGACACATCACGGTGCGATAATGACAATCGAGATCAATCTAGTCGATATACAATATGTTACGAAGCATTATTTACGTATCTAGAGTATCAAACGAGGTTCACACTCAATTATTCGAACGATAAATTAATTATCAAGATTGATAATTAGCGGAGAGGCCGAATTCTCAACAAAACCGCATTTTAAATGTACGATAACCACGCAAGGACCATTGCTTCGCGTGTAATGCCTCCGAATACCATAGTATATACATACCTATACATAGAATCATTCCTACATACACATAGGATCACAACGCAGTGTTGCCATGCAATGCAACGTAGCACGTATGCCATTTACATGCAACCAATAAAACAGTCTTACAAGAATTTATAATTACGATGATAAGTACTCGACGTACACAACAATATATCTTAATATATTATCATAGTTTTTACTTACTAAATACTAGTGAATTCATATCAGTTTTTAGGGATACACCTAAAATATAAAATAATGTTAAAGAAATCTTACCGGAGCCATGCGGAGTAGTTCCTACATACATAGTATATACATACCTATACATAGAATCATTCCTACATACACATAGGATCACAACACAATGTTGCCATGCAATGCAACGTAGCACGTATGCCATTTACATGCAACCAATAAAATAGTCTTACAAGAATTTATAATTACGATGATAAGTACTCGACGTACACAACAATATATCTTAATATATTATCATAGTTTTTACTTACTAAATACTAGGGAATTCATATCAGTTTTTAGGGATACACCTAAAATATAAAATAATGTTAAAGAAATCTTACCGGAGCCATGCGGAGTAGTTGCGTGCTTTAAAACTTTTTACGACACACCAAAAGTTATAGTTTAGGTTTTTCAAAAATCGACCTAGTTCTCTATAACTTGTAGCTCTGATTACCAATCTATAACACCTCCAAATTACCACGCAGCGGAATGTCCACATTGGGCGTTATTTCATAGTACATCACACACAATCATAAAAAACAACCTCAAAAGAGACGTTTAAAATAAACATTAAAGAATCTTTACAACCATTGTCTAAAACATTTCCAACCCAAAATAAAGTTTTTATCAGAGTAGCGTTACTTGTCCCCAAAGATCTTAACCAAAACATAACAACTTTTTACCATAATATGACAATAATTAATTTGATAAAAAGGGAAGGAATCCATAAGCTTAGACAAACAAGCACCAACTCCCTCCATGCATGCTCTGCTGCTTTCAATCTTGATTACCTAAAACACATGCCTAAAATCGTCAACACAGTGGTTGAGCGAATCTATAGGTTTACCAAATTATTAGTTGAACACAAGAGTAAAATCAATCATAATCATTTAATAGAATTGTGCGCATACAATCTATTATTCAAGTATTTCATATTTAGCAAAGCTAATTAGTTGTATTTAAGCTCATGACACCGACCCGTTAACTTAATCACCCGCGCCACATTTGCCGGTATGATCAAAGTGAAACCATTGCCCCTCTTAAGGTATTCGTTGCCAGATTTATACCTTATCTCTTATAACAAGTTATCCGTCCGCAGAGGGTACTCAACGTACTAGCTCTCGTCTCAGATAGGGTCGTCAACCCCATAGTACTATCAATTGTATAAACGGCTATTTCCAACCCACACAATGGTAAGACAATAATTAACGGTTCATGAAATTAGGGCCTTTAGGAACAAGGTACTCAATACAATCCAAACAACATTAGGGTTCAAACAATCATGCATGACTTGTGTTCCATTTTATTTCAAATAGCATGTATCCCCCTGGCGGGTTAAAATCGTTTATAAAATAGTATAAAAGCGAGACTATAGACTCACCTTAAGTAGTAATGATAGTAGTAGTAACAAAAACGTAGACGAAGACAATCACCAACGATGAGGATGCCCCAGGAAATCAAATACAATACCTAACAAACAACCGCGAAATGAATCAACACCTTCAGGTAACTTCAAGTACTGTATGTACATAATTAAGAACACTCAAAGTTCACATAAACTCACGCCAAAAATCCAAACAAGTGATATTTACTAGACATGTCCACTTTTATACTTTATTAAAACTATTGCTCATTTAACAATTCTGCCGGTACATACCAAATGTACGGGCTGGTTTCCTATAATTAAACATCACCAAAAATTATGAAAAATTTTTTAAAATTCATTTACATCTTGTAGATATACCATATTAAATTTTATAAATAGTTCTCACTTCTAAGACCTACTGCACGTCACATTACTAAACTCAAAATTTCGGACAGTTTTGTACCTTCGCGTTGTAAAACCATTTTGACCTTCTTAACCAATACCATTTGTAAATCCGACTCCTAAGTTTAAAAGTAGACTCAATATGTTAAGTTTAAGGCCTGAGATCAGCCTCTAATCATTTTTAGAACTCAACTTATAGTCCCCGAGATTTGACCCAATATCGACTACAATTTCGTATTGTGTCTATATGCATCTCCCGGTACACGAAAACTTTAAAATATCATACCTTGTGACTTGTTTAGAGTTAAAAGCTCTACCTTATACCGAATCGAAGGTAGAAAGAAGCTCTACAATTACATTTCATAATCAAAACCTGGACAAAAATTTAGAACCACGAAAAATAGGCTTAACATTCTGTTTGAAAATGACACCTTAAAACTCATAACAAATCATCATTCCAATCACTCCCATTGATTCCTAGACCTATTATATCACCATATCATCAATCTAAAACATCCTAAACATCCCTAATCACTTGTATGAACAATCTTCAATAAAACCCATTTCATAAATAATAAAAGTAAAATCAAACAATCAAAATAATTAATAAAGCCCAATAACATGAAATAGGAACCTTACCCATCACAATTAGAATCAAACACTCAAGAACACCCAACCCCCATAAAATTCGTGGGTTTTAGGGCTGTAGAACACCAAGTACATAAATTCCCATCTTGTTTAATTGATTATCTTCACTCCTAAACACAAGATTTAAACACGCATTAAGAAAAATTTGATCAAAACCCACTTGTTCATATGAATAATTTTTTGTACAAATTAAATGGATGCATGTTTATTTTTGTTGAATTAAAACACTTAAAAGATCAAATTAGAGATGGGTCTTTGATTGGACTTCTTAAAAACCAAAAAAAATGATGGTGGTGGTGGTTTATGGTGGGTGGCCGGTGGTCTAGAGAGAAATAGGGAAGAACCCTAATTTTTTAAAAGTGAAAATGAAGTGTGTGTGTGTTCATGTTTCCCCTTTTGTAAAAATGGGAGCGTTTAATTTGACAACTTAACTATCTTTTGGCCTTAACATAAAACAACTTATTTAAAGAGCGGAAATCGGTCTAGTAGTCGGTTTTGAAATTTCGCGGGAGTCGGGGTTCGTCCCGGCTACCTCAAAATACTTTTAAATGGTTCAAACGCACACAAAATGAAATAAAATGGTCCCGACTCGACTTAACACGTACTTAAAATAAAAACTTCTAAAAACTCAAATACCGATCAATCGATAATAAAAGATAAATTTTGGGCATCCGTCGGTATCGTAGTCGTTATCGGTTCTTCTCAAATCATCAAACGTTTAAATAAAGCCTCAAACATCGGTTCCATCTTAAACCGTCAAATAATATTACCAACAAAATTTCTTAAAAATTTCAAAAATATACGTAAATTAGGATTAAATAATGGCGTTGGGTTCGGGGTATCACAAGTATGACCCATAATCCATCACCTTCTCTTGTAACAAAATCAAATGGTCATCCGGTTCCTTCTTTTCTAAAACTAAAGTCGGGAGGCTAGGGAGATGATCAAGAAGGCTCGAAGTGAGTAAAAAACTATCCAACTTACTCATCTTGGACACCCTCCTATTCCACTGAGTAAACACCGGACCGCCAATAGGTAAATCAACCAAATTAGCCTCCGAGATAAACTAATTAAAAATACTAGCATCGTACCCACGCAATGCAGCGACGGGTAATAAGTGATGATTTTTTAGCAATCGATTTAATGTTAAAATGTAAAAAGTTAAATTAAAATAAATAAAATCATTAAAAATGAAAAGAAACAAAAAATTTATAAATATATCAAAATGAATGTTGAATTAAAGAGAACAAAATTTTAAAAAATATGGTGAAATTAGATTATAAAATAATAAATGATTTAAAAGATATTTCAATTTAAAAATACAAATAGTTTTTTAATAAGTTGTTAAGAAGTTGTTACAAAAGTTTGTTACAAAGAAATGGATGGTCAAGATTTAAAGTTAGGTTTGGATTAAAATTGATCTAATGGTTAAGTTGTTAATATGTTTATCTTAATTTTTGGTTTGGAGTTAGGCTTGGAGTTAGGATGTGTATATACACCCTTTAGAGATAGTATAGATTAGCAGCCGACCTAGAGAATTGATACCCAAAACGCTCAAAATGAGTCTTGACCTCATTAAAGTCCCACTTAAAAATAATATTAAACATCGCCTCTTGTGTTAACCATTTAAGAGCATTCAAGAGTCTTTTCTTAGCTGCAAACCCCCTGGGGAGCATAGACGGTAAAAATAATGAGAGTAATATCTTTTGGCTGCTACGTAACCTTAACCACCAAGAAGTTATCATCAACTCTGATATGACGTCGAGTAAAGGAATCCCGATCCCAAACGGCTAAAATACCATCTTAAAGACCAGTCACATGTGATGTAACGTAGTCAAAGAAGCATTTCCCCAAAAGGCTATAAAAGTATGAAGATTCATCTCCTTCATTTTAGTTTCATGAATACTAAGAAAATGAAACCTGATGCTTTGAATGTAACTTACGAATCCAAGCTTTGTTGTCTCCACTCCCTGCTCCTTGAATATTTGTTGACATAAAATTCAAAAATATCCATTCAAATCCCCACAACAATTAGTTACTCCATTCAAAGTACCCTTTCAGTCGTCCATATTAAAAACGAGATGTGTACCCATTTCTATGGTAGCATCACATTCATTAGATGAGGAGTCTGAAGGTTTATGAAGTTCATAACAATTATTAAAAACCCCTAATATGGATCAAAGCACACATAGTGGAAGCGATTTGACAAGATTATAATAATAACACAATTATAATTAATCGAATTAGGGTTACATACCTTTATTCTAGTGAAGATCCACAAGATCACCAACGAATCACCAATTAGGGTTTATAACGAACATAACCAAGATGTAGTCTAAAGTAAGACTACATTACGTTCTTGTACACACGTAATACAACGAGCTAACCGTGATTCTAGCACGTGTAAACCGAGCTTCTACACTTGTGGAATATCTACCCAACAACCCTAGAGAGGGGCTAGGACTAGATTATTGCTAAACCAAAACCAAAGGATAAAAGGAACCCTTAAAAAGGTGTTTTTCCTTTGGAGTTGATCAAACAAAGAAACCAAAACCAAAGGTTAAAAGGAACCCTAAAGAGGGTGTTTGCCTTTGGTTTTAGTCGCAGGAAGAGAGAAAGAAAAGAGAGTGGGATAGAAAATAATGAAAGCCATGGGGTGTTTATATAGGCTTGGCAAATCTTATTCTCCAAGTAATAAACCAATTAAGAAACAAAATCCCCCCTTGGGCCTTGTATAACCGGCGGTGGAAGCCCACCCATGGGATCTTCCGGAACTTTCCCGTTTCCTTCTTTTCTCTTCTATTTAATTCCATAACGGTCGTTTATACTTAACTTTTAGTTATTAACGATCGTTAGTTAAGCTTCGGTTTAATTTAATAAATATATAAAATATATTTAATAAATAAAATTAACCCTTTACGTAATGTGTGCAATCCCGTAATCCCGAGTTCGATCCTAACACACGACTATTTAAATATAAGTCCATAAAACTTTCAGCTCCCACTTGGACATATTTCAAAATATCGTGATCACATTGGTTAGCGTCTAGTTACACGCCAATGCCCTAGTCCGATCTCGAGTAAGGTCTCTTGGATAAAACCTTGTAATGATTTACTATCATTATTATTATCCTTTCATTTCAAATACAACGTTAATAGGATATGGATCTCAGTCATTCCTTACATTAACCGTTCTGTTTCTCGTTTACGGATATAGCAAGATCACCAAAACAAATTTGGGTGCGGCCGCACAAATATCTTACTACTCCCCCGAGGGGCCCAGCTGTATTATACTTCAAAAAAATTTGAAGGAAACAAATCCCATATTGACTACAAGCAAAACTTATGAATTTTGCAACACTTCTTAAAATAACCCTTATAGCTACCAGTTACGTTTAGCGTTAGATTATTTCACAGAAATGCACTAGATCCACGACAGTTTCCTGGTATCTCAGGTCTAAGGATAACTATTTATGATTTACTTGATGACAAAGATCCATAAAGTAAAATCATATAGTTTGGATAAGTCCAATATTTGATTCATCAAATATCATCCAAAATTGACCAATATACTTTCAAGTATACTCTGTCACTATTTTGAATTGTCTTAGTTTAATAATATTCCCATATTATTAATCGACAACAGACATTTAGAAATATCATAATATTCATGGATTAAAACATGTAAAATAGGATACAAAACTAAATAACAAGAATAAACGAAACCCAATCTTTATTCCGTTAAATAATAATGTCTTAACATCCTTTATCCAAATACTAAAAATAGATCAATGCATAAAACTGGTACATGCATCACGCCTCTAGTAATGACATTCATACTTGTTTGGCGAAGCATAAAATAACCAATCTTGACTTATTGGAATTTTGAGAATACTTTCTTCAAGAATTCAATTAATTGAAATTCTTGTACATGTGCATTCAAATAGTTTGATATTG
Organism: Glebionis coronaria; assembly: GCA_025667525.1. NCBI lineage: Eukaryota > Viridiplantae > Streptophyta > Magnoliopsida > Asterales > Asteraceae > Glebionis > Glebionis coronaria. The sequence continues at coordinate 145,403,178 of CM046878.1, forward strand.
CCACATAGTATCAAAATTGTGAAACATCCTTGATCACCAATTTCCTAAACTTCCAAAACATATTTGAAGTTCAAAGTATTCTAATTCTTTAATGTATAATGCAACTTTAATCAACATGTCATCTCCAAAGATCTCATGAGTAATATTGAGTGTTACCTCAATTATATCTTTTCAAGTTTTACAACTTGTCATAAAAGATATAAATACGTTACCTTTAATATTTATTATGTAATGTTTGATTCCAACCAAACCTCTAAGTTTGTTGGCTATGATAATTTGCACAACGATTGACAAATTATTCATCTATAGAATATGGAAGCCGATCCAAGATTTAGGATGTTATTCTATTTCCAAACATATTCCTTTAGAATATTCATTACACAAGTTATTTAATAACTTTTAAATAGATTAATATATTCAAATCATCATGCATTTTAAGCATGATATAAATACAACTTCATACACATGAAAATTTCTCAAACCAGATTTAGATTCCTTCATGTCCTAAATATCCATGTAAACTTACTACATGGCATATTACTTTGTATTTACACCGCATAATCAAATAAATATTATTTGTTCCAAGGTTATGTACATCTTATTTTCTAAATCTTCAAAGTAAAGTTTCATCTCAAATCTAAACCAAATCAACATTTAATTTGAATGAAATCTTACTTTCTTACATGTCTATTTGACACATATAATTTAAGAAAATAACCATAATACTCCCACTAGATTTTAGGAATACTCAGAAATCATTTTATTTAAATTGAAATCCAATCTTGGATTTAAAATTAAACATAAGAATAATCTACTAGATGCATGCTTTTATCCATTCGTGGATAATTGCATTTTGTACTTTTCCAAAGATTTATTTTGAAGTAATAAACTCATTTCGATTACTTAAGTCCTTTCTCAAGTAGTCATTCAAGAAATAGTTCATACATATCCAAATATGTCAATTAAAATATGACCATCAAAATATTTATATATTTAATGCGTTTAGGAAAGAATACTCAATCACAATTAATTACTTAAGTGTGACTAATAATCTATTCATAATACATACATTAAATATGTGTACAATTTTGTCCATATAATTTCGACACAAAGATTAAACCACCACAATTGCCGTTTTTCTTCCTTTGACGAAACTCATCTCCAATTTCTAGTCAAACTATTTAAGATAAACCAAAACCAAAATTTGATTATCTTGTTGGACAACATCTATAACAATCATAGTATGAGTAGTTTACCCAAAACAATATTTGGTAACAAATCACAACAATTATTTGTAACTCATAATTCTCAGCATATAAATCGCATATCCGAGATATCCTTACGGACCTATGACGTAAATTCCTTTATCTTGAGAGTTAGCTTTTACAAGCCTTCCTCATGATAATTACTAGTGTATTTCAGAAGATTATGAATCTTATAATTTTATCTTTCAAGATCAAAACTCCCACTTGCTTTTAGTAACTTAAAATTACTCTTTAAATACATAGCAAATAGATCAACACCCCAACGTTATCTATATGGGACATTACAAAACACAATGACAGTTCCATACTCTTTATTTTCTAAACAATCCACTTCATAAGTAGTTTAGCAAAATCCAAACTTCATTTAAGATATAACGTGATTCATCACATTCCATATATAATGGTATCTTATTAATCTTCTTAGCTCAAGTCATACTCAACTTTCTAACCTTGATATCTTTTGGAATAAAGGAAGATATAGTTATCTTGAATCAAACATCACCATCATATTGAGAATTTTGATTCTCCTAATGAACATACCATAACAATGATGTATTTCATTTAGGGAAATATTGTAAGTCATTCTTAACAATATTTAAGATAAATATATATCTTTAGGTTTACCTATATACCAACTAAATCATCTTAATGGTATAATAGATTTCCTAACCATTTTGCATGCTTTATAACTCAAGTACTTCTAATACAAAGTCACTTCATTTCCATGTCTTTAAAACATAAACGTCTTACTTTATATTATACGTCTTTCAAGACTTTATGTTTGTGACTTTATTCAATAAATCATAAACACGTATAACTAAAGTAATCATGAACACCACTAGGTTTCAATAATCTTTTCAAGTTAATTCACTACTATGTCAATTTATGTAATTTCAAGAATACACAAATATTTAACTTTAGTAGAATAAGATTACTCTATGTATTTATGTCATTCAAGGAATTGTCCATTTTAAAAAACCGCAAAATAATTCACGCCCGATCTTACGACATGTGGATATTTTACCCCTTGTGTTTATAATTTAGTCCAAGCTCTTACATGACTAAATCAAAACAACAAGTGTTTCTTAATGTGAATGATATATATACTTTTAAGTAGTCTTCTAATCATATTGACACATGATCTAACTTTCATCTAATATTAATTAGATTGTTAGCATCTAATCTTGAAGACAATAGAATCATTTCTTTATTAGTTGTTTCTTGCACACAATGTTCATTTCTCCCACTTGTGCATGGAACAACCTCATATATTAGATAAACATCACGTCTAACGTTCGTCTATACAAAATATGATTGTGTCACATATATTAGCTTGTACAAGTAGATGTAGAACCACTTAATCAAGAAGAATCCATACATGAATATCCTTGGAGATAATAGTATCAACAATTCGAAAGTAATTATCTTAGAACATACTAAAGATAATATGGGTTATTACCAAGACAACAAGGCTTGTAACTCCCACTGAATTAGAGAATGTTTTAATAGACTCAAAATCAGTAATACAACACAATTCTCCCACTTAACTTGACAACATTGAAAATGTTTTATAATCGGTGAAAATAATTAGTGTTGTGTTTACTTTCTTACACTTTTGAAAAACACATTCGTAACAATTACTTATAGTGTTTAAGAGTCTACTCTACTTCGTAAATGATGACTTGTCCATCAATTGTTTTTAACTTGAAAGACTTGACATGCAATTTCTTCCTTAATAGGTCTACCAACCCCACAATGGTATGTAGTGTCTATAAATGGTCAAAGCACAACTACTAGACAAATATGCTAGTTTGCCTTATAACCAATTAGCGGTAACTTTAATAACTCAAAATATGCACTTTTCTTAACTATTAAAGTTTGCTATGAGTTATGTATTTTGAATTTGACATTTCTAAAATTCATATAACTCCTTATTCATTCATGAAAAGAGTTTAGGTTTATCTTTTAATTGTAAATTGACTCTATCCTCAACCATACGGTTTGTAGATCAATAAATGAATAAAACCCCTTTTACGTTGTAACGTTGCATTAATACATTGCAAAAGAATTTACAAAATTCAATCTTAGTATTTTTGATAATACCATTCAAGAAAATAAAATTACCCCGGTAATAATAACCATAGTATTTTCCTTGAAAACTAGAACCCAAAATGACATAATTTCATCACATCAGTTGATCTGCTAGCAATGAAAGTATTCAAGATGGTAACTTGTCGAACAATGATTGACAAACAAATTTGCAATTTCTAGATATTTAAGGGATTTACATTGCCAAAAGTCATTTTGCATTGTAAACATGTTTCATCCCTTCTGTATGCCTTAAGTTTCCAGATCTTACTGAGTAACTCAATTAAGTCGACTAATCTAAAGAACGTAAAACCTTCATGTGCAATCTTATTCAGTCATGAAGTTTTCTCTCCATTACAACATCGTCCAGAATCTCATATGACGAAAATTGTAACTTCAAGTGTTCGTCAATTAGATGGCATATGACTTAAATTTTAAGGGTATTGATTTTGGTGTCAAAATCATGTATCGAGAAGCATGCATACATCTCCATAGCATAAGTTTAATAAACTTTTAGTAAACTTTTTGGTGAGACTAAAATTTTATCATATATTTGCAAGTTGGGGTATTGGTTAAACCAATTAAAGATTTTACCCACAACTAAATTCACACCGTACTTTTTTTCTAGAACTTAGCTAAAGCACAAAGTAATAACCTTATTCATTGTGTTTCGGATGTGAATTTTTGCGATTAAGTCATCCTTAAGGAATTATGTAAATAATAACCGTAGGTAATTCCAACTTTGACGCACAGGCAAGCCGGGAATTTGGTCAACGCTGAAGCATAACATCTCCTTCCTTAACCGGGTACATGACCAGCAGTGCGTTATACCCACTTTATAGTTTGTCAAAGTTGATTAGACCATTAAGTTATTATTGTAATTCCAATCAACGCAAATCATATGTCAATTAGATCTCAAAACAATTCATTTATTTTGATATGATTTAGTCCATATTAATTTTTCTTGGAAAAAATTACCCTTGTTTACAACATACAATCAATATAAAACGTATGAAAACAAGTAGGTACAAAAAAGAACTAAATCATAAACACATAATAACAATTTATATGTGCAATAAATAAATCAAATAGCCACATGCATACGATTTATTCAATAAATAATATCAAATCTAGGTTTTTTATATTCATATAAAAGTCTTCCTTAATTTTAGATTTATTGAATCAAATAAAGCATGTAGCAAAACACGTAACAATTACCACATAAAACATATGATCCATGAAAAACATGCATGTTCATCACGGATCTCCCACATAATTTAACAATTAAATCTCTATGGATCGAAACATTAATTCACATAACATATGCAATTCATCAAAGTTCCACCCAAATTACTTAACAAATTAATAAAATCTCTACGGATCGTAACCTTAAATACATGACATAACAATTAATCATGTAATTATCTAAAGATCAAAACATGCAATTTTAGGGTTTCACAAAAAAAAACTTTTTTTTATAATTGGCTAAAAAAAACAAACCGGCATATTTTTTTTTTAAATCGGATTTAAAAAAAACAAAACCAAACCCTAAATTTTCTTTTTAAAAAAAAACATGTAATTTTAACTCAAAACAATTATTAGTTAAAAACAATCTTTAGATCTCGATAATTATAACATGTTAAAACGGCTCTCGATGCCACTGAAGGTTTATGAAGTTCATAACAATTATTAAAAACCCCTAATATGGATCAAAGCACACATAGTGGAAGCGATTTGACAAGATTATAATAATAACACAATTATAATTAATCGAATTAGGGTTACATAACTTTATCCTAGTGAAGATCCATAAGATCACCAACGAATCACCAGTTAGGGTTTATGACGAACATAACCAAGATGTAGTCTAAAGTAAGACTACATTACGTTCTTGTACACACGTAATACAACGAGCTAACCGTGATTCTAACACGTGTAAACCGAGCTTCTACACTTGTGGAATATCTACCCAACAATCCTAGAGAGGGGCTAGGACTAGATTATTGCTAAACCAAAACCAAAGGATAAAAGGAACCCTAAAAAAGGTGTTTTTCCTTTGGAGTTGATCAAACAAAGAAACCAAAACCAAAGGTTAAAAGGAACCCTAAAGAGGGTGTTTGCCTTTGGTTTTAGTCGCAGGAAGAGAGAAAGAAAAGAGAGTGGGATAAAAAATAATGAAAGCCATGGGGTGTTTATATAGGCTTGGCAAATCTTATTCTCCAAGTAATAAACCAATTAGGAAACAAAATCCCCCCTTGGGCCTTGTATAACCGGCGGTGGAAGCCCACCCATGGGATCTTCCGGAACTTTCCCGTTTCCTTCTTTTCTCTTTTATTTAATTCCATAACGGTCGTTTATACTTAACTTTTAATTATTAACGATCGTTAGTTAAGCTTCGTTTTAATTTAATAAATATATAAAATATATTTAATAAATAAAATTAACCCTTTACGTAATGTGTGCAATCTCGTAATCCCGAGTTCGATCCTAACACACGACTATTTAAATATAAGTCAATAAAACTTTCAGAGTCACCCTTTGAAAAGGTTTCCTCGATGTTACCAATTGGTTCGGAAGTGTAACCAGTAGGATGAGATAAAGACTCACCATCGTGACCATCATCCTAAATTTGAGATATATTAGTACCCATTGTCATAGGAAGATCACCCCTAACATCGTCAATAATAGTCGTATTTTCCACCTCGGCTACTATTCTCGTTGGTGTAGTTCCGACCACAACAGTCTCATGATGATACTCCGGATGAACAACACTAACATCCGGTGTTGTGTGCCTTAAGTCTCCCTCTCTATAATGGTTAACATAACCTACATCAGACTTATTCTTGGAAACAACCCCGTCTTTATAAGGATAAGATTTATCAGAGCCATTACCAATTCCTAAAACCGTATACTCCCTATTTACATCATCATTCTTTAACACTTCCTTAGTATCCATGCGGGCCATAATATTATAATTTCCAAATGGATCCAAAGAGGTGAATCTGTGTATTTTCATCAGTTTCGAAAGTAGTACGATTACTCGATTAGTGTTCAATAGATCGCCATCTTCACAATTAGAAAAATGAAGCGAATTCTCGTCATCATCATAAATACCATCTTTAAAGTTAACTTCCTCCTCAAATTCAGAGGGATTTGTCTCTGGCGCAAAAGTCAGATTCCATCCCACCACCTCCTTAAATCACATTGGAATAATAGAACCATCCACTTCACTTTCACGACATCAAAAATCTTATTGTTAACCTCCGTTAAGACGCCAACCCGATTAGAAAAAGTAGTTTCCCCGTGTTCATCTTTCATCACCACAACCTCGCCCCATTTGGCAAGAATTTTACTAAAAGAAGATTTACGCCATACACGTATCGATACCCCTTATATGTTGAGCCACACAAGTCTTTCCTTGGGAACAAAGTTACGATCCCAATTTGTATATCCTAGAACCATTTCTTGACAACAACATTACTTTTTAAATACTTATATGCTTCAATCGTGCCAAATTCAATGAGCATCCATAGTCCTCCCAAGAATCGAATGTCAATATCCATAAAACCTTCGTTCTTGCTCGTCATCCAAAGACTAGAAAATGTCAAAAGTTCCTTAACTTTCACGATCATAACATGACGAGTTTCATTTTTGTTCACCACATAATTCCCAAGGGAAATTTGAATTACATCCTCTTTATCCTCAAACGCCTTAATCTTATCATATCCACTATTCTTTTGTTCTTGATTATGGTTATCGATGCTTGTTACTTTCCTATCGGCTATAACTTGAGCAAAAGAGTTGTTAATCGCTTAGATCTTGTTAGTCTTAGCTTAAAGGCTTAGTCTACACAGGATAAATCCTATATAGACTTAGTAGAAACTTTGAATGATGTCAAAGAGTATGTTGAATCTACTCTTTGGTATTGATAACACCCAAATTATACATATTCAAACCGTTACTATTTTCCATTTTCCATGTTAAATAAGGACTTTCGATACTTAAACATTTCATTTTATATGCAAGTTGAAAGATTAAAGGCCCAAAGTGAAAGAAAGCAAAATAAAGTCTTTAGATGCAATAAAAGAAGAATAGGAGAGAAGAACATTCTGGCGCAAGAAAGTGTCGCTTACTTGTTCATAAGTGCGACGCACATATGACACCTCTAATGCGCGACGCACATTTTGGATGGTGCGGCGCACATTGACCTCTAGACAGCACTATAAATTGAGGGCCTCGCCTCTCATTTTATGCATCCCACTATCACTCATTTCTCTCTAGTCCGAGTATTTGAGCTCTCTTAGTAGCTTTTTGGTATATTTCCGCTTTTGGAAAATATATGTAATAGGAGTTTCTTACTCTTTTGATTAGAGGAAAGTCGATACAATTGTGACACTTGTGTACTCGTCATTCCTTATAATCTAAGTAAGGATTTCTTTTACTCTTTTCCATTTGATATTTTATACTTGATTGCTATGTTAGACTAAGCAATTTGTAACTACATGGGTATGTAAATATAATTAGTTATGATGTTATGATATGATCTTTTACAAATTGATTTCAAGCTAATGTCGTAGAACCGCGTTGCCACTTAGTTCTATCACGTTGTTTTATCTAACTAGTCTTGTTACGATAACTTGGGGTCCTAAAGGGTCAAGTCGTTATAATAAGTTTTTAAAGAACTTTTCTATGGTTTTTGAATCTTTGGTTGGAGAGATTCTATAACACCCCCAATTATTCATACTTTAGTTCAGCGGAAGAGTCGTTGGTGTTACGGGATAGCACATTACTCAAATCATAGACAACGCTTAAAAATCTCGCCGTTTAATAATAAATCATTTTCCATTCATGTATATCAAATTACATAGGTCCTCAGGTCATAGTATGTCATACAAATTTAAAAAAACATTTGAATGGAAATTTTATTTGAATGCGGGCCATAAATTCTTGTCGCCTTCCCGAGAATTACCTGCAAGTACCTGAGATAAAACATGTTAAAAAGTCAGCGAAAACGCCGACTGAATTCATAGAGTTTAATAAAAACCATTAATATATCACCGGTATATAATTATTACCGAAAATTATTTTCTACAAATCTTTATCGTAGGCTATAAAATAGGCCAAAGACATTTTATATGAATCTTTGTCGTAAATCATAATATAGGCTTTTGCCTTCAAAACTATTATACGAACCATTGTCGTAAAAACATCATACAATACGTTTTAAAATGTTGTATAACGTTTAATAAAAACCGTTATATGAAAATGGTTATGTAAAACCAAAACACGAACATAATTTTCAGTAATAAGACCCCGTATTGCTAGTCAGGCAATATATTATAATTCAATGCGTATATAAATATTTTCGTTATTGGATTATTATAAGCCGCATGACATTGCTACCTTACTATAACAAACAACGGGTAGCTAACCCGTAATTCCTTTGCCCATCTAAAACAGCGTGTCGTCACAATAATCACGCTTATATAAATCTTCTCATACATAAATTCGCTTACCAATCAATGTGGCACGACGGGGATCAACCGTCAAGGCGCGAACTGGGGTGATCTTCCCCAAATAGTACTAATACCAAATCCCGGTAGTTCACAATTCATGCTAATGGGACTTTTAGTGACATAACCTAACTAATAATAATCCATCTCATTTTATTCATCGGGTCATATAATCATTCATTGGGTCATATAATCATTCGGGTCCATATCAATAAGAAAATAATCGGGAAAACTGGTGTCCTATTATTATTACAACTAACATGTTATCTCCCTCGTGGGCTTATAAAACATTTCATAAAACATTTAAAGAGTGCGATGCTATGAACTCACGTTCATTAGGAAAGGCAGGTTATCGGCGATTTGGACGTACGGTACGTGCTTCAATCACGGAAACCTAGACAAATAATACACGGTCTTAGACTCTTGCCCAATGAATTTATAAAAATGATGTCTATGTATATATATTATGATATTACAAGTATGATGATGATCAAGTTGGATTTTATCTCTTTATTCAACATTATAGTGTTATATGCTAGTAAATTTTAGACTAGTTACACTAGTTTTAACTTGTTTACATATTAAGGTCCAATAAGCCCATTAAAATCCTAATACAGTATATTAGTCCATTTATACTTTTAATACCAGGCCTATACTCATATTTTGGGCCCAAGTGGGTTAAGCCCATGAGTAAGTCCATTAGTGTTTAGCCAAACTAGTTGAGCTAATGGTCCAATAAGGCTACTTTGGCCCGTTAATGTCCATAAGTTATAAAGCTCGGTTTTATCAGTTTTTACTTGTCAAATGTAATTACATATCAGTATATGAGTTATAAAAATGTTACGTTAGACGGGTCCGGCCGTCTAAGTTTTATTTGGCGAAAACGTTAATCTTTCGGTTTTAGCCGAAAAGACGTAAAACTTATATAGTTTTATAACTTTAAAAAACATTTGAGTTTGTACTTTTATAAAATGTCATACTTATTTATCATAGTATACAACTTATTTTATAAGTATTATCATTAGTTAGTGGGCTTTATATGTGTATTTTATAATAATATTACTTGAGTGCTCATTTTATATTATATACTTTTATTTACAAATCTGATTATCAAAGTCACTTTCACCATTTTTGCCATACCTTGAGTTCTACAAAGAGATAGATGCTCAAATTTTGGCAGCACAAACTACATAATACGTGCTACAAATAACTCCTATATAGCTACTGCTCATTTATCCTCTAAGTATCCCTAATAATTCGTCCAAAATAGACTATACAGATTTGAACCTTAATAGTCTTTTGATTATATCTTGCTCATTTTATTGATTCCATTGAGTGGTCAACTCTCCACATATGTAAAAATCATAAATCTAACTGTATATTAAATAATCCAACCCTTTTTACCAAGTGTTCATATGGTTACTTACTGTTTTATACAGCCTATAATTTTAATCAAGATTTTAACATTTTTAGTTGTTGATTCTTGTCTTTTTAACCAAATCTATTAACACAAAATTCCCACATAATACTTTGATCATCATTTATCATAATATACATATACATTTATAAAGATAATACAAGATTACATTTACAAAATAACAAGATGATAGAAGAAATGATCTTGTTACCAGCCAATATAGTGAAAGGTTAAGAACAAGACTTGGTTTTTGATAACCAATCTTATGGATTATCAAGACCACCTTCAAGATCACCAAATATATGAACACCTTGAGAAAAATAAGCCCTAGACTCCAAGTAAAACTTCTTGTTAGTGGTTAGGATCACCTCAAATCAACAAGTCTTCAAAGGGTTTTCATCTTGTGCAAGTTAAACACAAGATTCATGGTAGAATTTTTGATCAAATGTGGTGTTTAGTGGTGGTGTATGGACGACAAAGGGAGAGAGTTGAGAGAGATTTAGAGTAGTTTGCATGAAAGAAATGAGGGTAATGGTATGAGTTGCTAGTTTTAAGAGTTAAGGTGGTTTTGGTTTGAAACTAAGGACAAGTGTCCTTAGTTTTATCTTAAGTTGACACATCATGGATGTGTTGGTTAAGATTTTGACGCCCCTTAGTGGGGGTGGGGCAAGTGTTAACTTGTCTCATCCCCACTAATTTACGGGTACTCCTCGATTCTAGTTTCTTCGATTTGCGTGCCCTCAGGTCGTTTTACGAAAAACGTTTTTATAAATTATGAATCAACGGCACAAAATGAATCTAATAAAAATTGTCTCATCAAAAACGGAGTTCAAAAACGTAAATACGTAAACCTAAGGTTTCTAGTTTAGTCGTAAAGGACGTTAAATTATGCACGTAAGCCCTAATTTCAACCCGTAAATTTGTGAGTTTATGAACCAACACAAATTAAAATTCCAAAATAATATTCAAGAATAAATTTATTTCCTGAAATGTCAGACTGTCACAAGGACGGTGTATGTAAACGTAAGCACGTAACGTAGAGTTCTCCGGTTTTAGACGTAGTCGATGCTACTTTAAGATGTAAACCCAAATTCTTCCCAAAAGTTAGTGAGTTCATAAATTAACAATAAAATAATGATTTTAAATAATACTTGAGAAAAAATATTGACCATAAATTGACGGATTGTCACAAAAATTACCCCTAAAGAGGATCTTTGTCCTCAAAGATCAATTTATCTTACTACTCGCTTCTTATAGAGTTACAGTCACGTGGGTATTTCCTCCACATTCGGTCTTTTCTCTCAAGTGTAATTCATTACAATACGCGAGTTTCATCAAACATAACTACGGGAATATGATCAGGCTTAAGTTGACTTACTTTCTCTATCCATGATGTTCACGGGTTTTTGATAAATGCAACTTTTCACCGATCCAAACTTTACTAAGAAGTAATCAGATTTTCACTTGATAGACATTTTATCAAGTTCGATATACAAACATAATTTATGCAGCCCTTGATGTGACAATCCGTCAATTTATGGTTTATATTTTATTCTCAAATATTATTTAAAAACATTGTTTTAATGTTATCATATGAACTCACTTATTTATGGGAAGAAATTTGGATTTACGTCTTGAAGTGGCATCGACTACGTCTAAACCGGAGGATTCTACGTTACGTGCTTACGTTTACATACACCGTTTTGGTAACAGTCCGATATTTCAGGAAATAAATTTATCCGTGAATATTATTTTGGAATTTTAAATTTGTGTTGGTTCATAAACTCACAAATTTACGAGAAGAGATTAGGACTTACGATTATAATTTAACGTCCTTTACGACTAAACCGGAAACCTTAGGATTACGTATTTACGTTTTTGAACTCCGTTTTTGATGAGACAATTTTTATTAGATTCGTTTTGTGCCGTTGATTCATAATTTATAAAAACGTTTTTCGTAAAACGACCCGAGGGCACGCAAATCGAGGAAACTAGAATCGAGGAGTACCCGTAAATTATTGGGGATGAGACAAGTTTACACTTGCCCACCCCCAATACATGTGGCATCCAAGCTTAGCCAACACACTTTGATGTGTCTATTTATTAACAAAACTAAGGACACATGTCCTTAGTTTTCATTCAAAACCACCAAACCACAAAAACAAGATACTCATACCATTCACACTCATTTCTTACATGCAAAACCACCAAAACTCTCTCTCTCTAGCTTTGAGTCCGTCCCATATCACCAACAAACACCCATTTGATCAAAAGTTTTAACCATGAATCTTATGTATAAGTTACATAAGATGAAAACCCATTGAAGACTTGTTGATTTGAGGTGATTCTAACACCTAAAAAGAGGTTTTCTATGGAGTTTAGGGGCTGATTTTCAAGAAAGTATTCATCCATTTGAAGGACCCAAGAAGTTTATTTGCCAAGTTGAAGGTTTGGTAACAAGGAATTCTACAAACTATAAGGACTAGAAATGTAAATTCTATGAAATTTAAATGCTAAAAATGTAAGGCTAACAAGTAAAAGAACTAGATGTGTAAAAATAGTAAACTATAAGGACTAGAAATGAAAATTATCCAAACTATATAACTAATTCTAAACAAAATTGAAACTGCCTAACTGAATTTGGACAAACTTGAAAGTATAAGGACTGGATTTTTGAAAACCCTAAAAACTTGAAAGATTAGCCATGATTAAGAACAGTTTAATACTTCAAGGACCTTAATGCAATTTTTAAAAACTTTTTACCAAAAACGGGTTACAACCTTCAATAAGCTCGTTTGAGCTTATTTCTCAACCAATTTTGACCAAACAAGTTGCAAACAACTTAAAATCAGATTTAAGCTAGACCTATCCAAGGAAATTGGCTGAAACTTACTAAAAAGTTGATAAGCTGAATTCAATAAGCACAAAATAAGCTATAAGCTAAACCAGACTTGCACAACTAGATTTTAGTGAAGATTCTTGTTAATAAGCTCAAAAGAAGGACGAGAAATTAAATCTCATGAAAATTCATCCATTAATAAGCTCAGAAACTTAAAATAAGCAAAAAGAGTGCTTATGTTGACTTTCGTTGACCAGATTTTTCAATAAGCCCAAAATCTCAAAATTCAACCAGGAACACTAATGGAATGATATTGTAAAAGAAAATAGACTAGTTGTTGAAGTGGAAATGAAGATATGAAAAAGCAGTTCACCAAGTTACAGAAACTTGAGTTTGCTCATGAGCTTAAACTTTTGCTTATTTCTTGATGAATTTTGAATACTGTACAGTTTCCTTATACAAGATGAAAGTTCATATATTGAGTGAGAATTGAGAACTGGTTTGGTGTAATTTCATCAACTAACAAAGTAATACCAGGTAAATCAAAATCATCACTTTCTGAAACAAAGCTTGAAGAAAACTGACCCAGACTTTTTAGATGGCCATTTACCTTTTTGACCAAATACTTGACTTGGAAATGACTGAAAACTACTTTTTATCACTTGTTAACTGAAAATGAACACAAGTTTGCCAAATTCTATCACTTAAAATCTGAATCAAACCTAATGCCAAACACCACTTTCTGATCTTTTTGGAATTTTTGTGAAGACTTTTTGAGTAAATGATTAAACTGAGTAAAAAGCTTTAGCAAACTAAGTTTAACAGTCAAAATGAAGTGTATGAGAACTAGAATCAAGCAGGACACTTAACTAGAACTCAAAATGGTTATAAAAGCTAAAGTTACTGATAAAAGCTGAAAACATGTCAAGTTTTAAAGCTAATAAGCAGGATTAACCTACAATTAAGCTACCAAACCACTAGAATCAGATCAGAAACAGGCTAGAACAACTTTTATCATACAATCAAGCAAGATTAAGCTAGAATGAAGCAGGCATTCAACTGTTAAGTGGAATGAAAATCAGAAAATGTAAACCTTAAGCAAAGGCCTCCTTTGGGGAGTAGAGGAGCGTTGAGCTCTCTATTCTAGTGCTAACCACCACCTTAGCACTAGAAAACACTAATCAACAACCAATCAATCAGCTACAACCATCAAATTCACCATAACTGGACTTAAATCATCAAAATCTGCTAGTACTTGAACTGAATGAACAAATCAGATGCAACAGCTTCAATCTTCAAACTTAGTCAGTTATGATCAAGTATTGATCATAACAAACTAACAACAGCAACAAAAGGATTCAATGAGGCAAGGATGAACAGTAAAGTAGTATGAGAACTTTTGGAGGGAAAACTGAAATTTGAATTTTATTAAATGAAAAGTAGTTACAAGGGTGGTTATCTGTTACAACTAACTATAACAGACTCAAGAGTGTGTCAGACTCTTGAGTTGTTAAGCTAAGACTAAGAAATGAGCTGAGAAAAAACTAAAGTGTGTGTGATTTCACACTTTCTACAACTACAAGAAATGAGAACTGAACATGGTATTTATAGACTTCAGGAGTAAAGCAGTTGGGGTTGGTGACGTGTTGGAACCAATCCCTAGCTTCCACGTGTCAAGAATCTGCCAATTGGATTTTGCTGATGAAGAACAGATTTGGGGATTTTCTCTTGAGTTGATTTCAGCTTAATTGATGGTGATCATTGGGTTTGTCTCTCAAAAACGAGCAAGTTTCATGTTTATAACTTCTCTTGAAATTGCTTCTAGCTCAAAAAAGATTCTGGCAAACTTTGTTGATGAAGATGACACGTGGCAGAATTTAACTGGCTATGAGAAGTTCACACAGATCACTATCCACAATGGATAAAGTGAATATTGCATGGCGCAACGCCATTGGTGGAAAAGTGAAGTTAGTGCGTTTACTGTTATGATTCTAGCCAATTAAATGCTGGCGGCTGAGGTGCAATTAATGAAGTGAGTTGGCAATCCAGGGTATATATTTCTTGCATTCTCATTGGCTGGCCATATGTCACACGGATCAAGCTTGATTTAACTTTCCAAAAATGGCAGAATCAGCCCTTGAACTTGGCAGATTGTATTTCTTAGCTAGTAACTTCATTTCTTTGGCATAATTGGTCCTTCAAACTTCATTTTTGAACAAATTTGATCCTTTGACTTAGTTGACTTGAGAGTTGACCAGATTTGACTTTGATCTTGACTTTGTCATATTTACACTTTTGGTCCTTCATCTTTGGCAGATTGTCAAGATAGGTCCTTTGTCTTCAAAGTCTTGTCACTTTTGATCCTTCTTTGTCTTTTCATCAAATTAAGCTTGATTTTCCTTTGTTTGCTTGAAAATGTATCCTTCTTAACTATTTGAGCACAAACACAAAACATACCACATAATTCTGCTTTATAGCACAAAGTTTAGGTATTTTTATTGTGTTTTAGGGTGATTTGTTGATAAATTGATATGAGTTTTTGCTCATATCAAATCCCCTACACTTGAACATTGTCATGTCCTCATGCAATGCTATACATTTAAGCACAAATTTACATTCTCCTCATAATTAATCCACCTTGGCCATATGGAATGCATCTACACTACTACAAACTAAATGATGCATGATTTTGATTTTTAACAATGCAATGAACAAAATACAATTTTATCTATATCTTTTTGGTTTTTCTTGAAATGGTTTTGATGGAAAATAACTCATAAAGAATTCAATGACTTTGATTAGGGCTTGGGTACCATGGACATTTATCACCCTCAAGTTTCACTTTCCCATACCAAGCTTAAAAATGGGATCATTGTATTCACAAGTAAAAAGTGCATCAACTTATTCATGACAATTAAATGTGGAACCGGTTATTATTTGAGCAAATTGCTTGTGGGCAAATTTGTCATTATTTCAAGTGTGAAGTATAAGAAATGTAAAATCCAAAAATAAGGAAGCACGGTTTTAATCCTAAGTAATTCTCTCATCCATTACTTGAAAAACCGCTCATAATTAATATAAGTCCGTTTCAAGAGTAATAAGTCATTCGCCTTATGTGTAAAATCCTCATGTCATGCTTTCATAAGTAGCTACACACTCGCTAAGGAAAGAAAAATAAAACTCACGCAATAATTTACATCCGCCATCTTTTTGAGACTTTGGATCTTCAACCCCGCAACCCGTCAAGGTAATATTGGATTGGAGCAATCTATTGAATCCCCGCAACCCGTCAAGCTAATATTGGAACTCAATAGTCACAATAATTAACACCACACTGCCCCTCTTGGGAGTCTTGTATATATTTTTTTTTCTTTTTCTTTTTTTTTCTTTTTTTTTCTAGCCACTCATTTTTTTGTAAGCCGCTCTTATTTTTCTTTATTCCTCACAAAGAAATTTGAAAAGAATAAAAGTAAAAACACCCGCTAAATATTGAGCATGACATAAGTCTAGTAAACATAAAACGTTCTAACTTAGAATCTTAAGACGTACTTATACCAACCATGAATGATTAGACAAAAATGCATAAGAGATTACAAACCGATTAAAACCGTTCTTGATTATTTATTAACAATATATACATGCGAAGAAAATAGAGGTAAAGAAGAGAAAGGTTTAGCCACAAGTAATTATCATGAAGTTTATCTAGCCCTTTTATACTTGCTTCAACTCTATCATTTCCCATTCTCCACAAATTTAAAATCTCAAAGAATGAGATTGGTGGATGCTTAGCCTAATAGACCAATGAAGGACTACATGGTTAAGGATACTAGCTAGAGATTGCTAAAATAAGCAAACTCGGGTTGAGTCAAAATATCCATGGCGGGCCTAATATGTCAAAGAAGTCTAAATTTGTTAAACCATGTTTTTATTATATTTTTTTTCCTTTTTATATATTTTTGATGAAAAATAAAGAAGAAAATATACAATGCAAATGTGTTATGCAAATGAAAAATGATTAATGCAAAAATTATGAATGCATATTTTTGGTGGCCAAAGTAGATCAAAAATTTGAAAAATGTTTGAAAAATAATTTTCCAAGTTATCATGAAAGACAATGACAAGTTCTAGGTAAGGTCACTTCGATAGAAGCCCCCCTACACTTAAGCTAAACATTGTCCTCAATGTTTAAGAGCATGGAAGTATAAAAACTTCCCCTACACTTATGACAATGAATAGACTTTGCTTAACCCAAGTTAAGGAAAGGAAAACTATTAGTGAATTCATGTTTAAGCACAAGGTGTCAATGAAAGATCACAATAGTAACGAAGTGAACCGGATACAAGGGCCTCCTCCATAAGCTCCAAAGCATGAAATGAGTGAGCAACCCTACAAACAATCATGAAGACAAAAGAAGGTCTCCCCTACACTTATCTCCAAGTCTATACCTTTATTGCTAACCTACAACACTCTAAACCTAGTTATACGATGCTTGAGTTAATGAGTCTCTAGCTCGACTCGTCCCTCAATGAATTAATTCATGGGGAAAATGGGGATCTCTTGGACCATTTCAACGGAAATGTCCTCCCTAAAATAATGTTTCACACGGTGACCATTCACTTTAAAGTTTGGACCATCGGGTTGTGACATCTCAATAGTTCCATATGGAAACACTTGAGCAATAGTGAATGGACCGGACCATCTCGATTTAAGCTTGCCCGCAAAAAGTTTCAACCTTGAGTTAAAGAGGAGAACCGGCTCTCCAACTTTGAACTCGCGGTTCTTGATCTTAGCATCATGCAATTTCTTAGTCTTTTCCTTGTAAAGCAAAGAATTTTCATAGGCATTGGCTCTCAATTCATCCATCTCATTAAGTTGATCCTTCCTATGTGAGCCGGCTTGGTTTAAATCAAAGTTAGCCCACTTGAGAGCCCAAGATGCCTTGTGTTCTAACTCGAATGGGAGGTGGCATGCTTTACCATAGACAAGCCTATAAGGAGTACAACCAATTGGTGTCTTAAACGCCGTCCTAAAAGCCCACAAAGCATCATCAAGCTTATCCGACCAAAAAGCTCGATGCTCTCCCACTGTTCTCTCTAAAATTCTCTTTAAACCACGATTTGTGACCTTGGTTTGACCATTGGTTTGACGGTGATATGCGGTAGAAAGTCTATGATTAACTCCATATTTCTTCATAACTCTCGTGAATTGATCATTACAAAAGTGCGTACCACGATCACTTATGATGGCCCGAGGTACACCAAATCTAGCAAACAATTGCTTTAAGAACTTCACAACAACTCTAGCATCATTGGTAGGTAAGGCTTTAGCCTCCACCCATTTAGACACATAATCCACCGCCACAAGTATATACTTGTTTCCCTTAGAAGATGGAAAAGGTCCCATGAAATCAATGCCCCATACATCAAATATCTCACACTCTTGAATAAAATTTTGTGGCATCTCATCACGTTGCGTAATTTTTCCTTGTCTTTGACACACATCACAAAATTTCACCATCTCATGGGCATCTTTGTAAATGGAAGGCCAATAGTAACCCGAATCAAAGACTTTCTTGGCGGTATAGTTAGGCCCAAAATGTCCACCCGTAGGTCCTTTATGACACGCTTCTAAGATCTTAAATGCCTCGGGCCCATCTACACACCGTCTAATGATTTGGTTCGCACATTGCCTAAAAAGATAAGAATCATCCCAAAAGTAGTACTTAACTTCCCTAAGAAATTTCTTCTTTTGTTGATAAGTAAGACCCTCAATAAGCACATTGCCCACAAGATAGTTTGCTATATCCGCAAACCAAGGAGTAGCATCCTCTTGGGAAGAGATAGACATGAGCTCCTCTAATAGAAAGGATTCATTGATTTCTTGATGTGGAAAATCTCCTTGAAAAGGATGCTCAAGTCTACTCAAGTGATTCGCCGCTAAATTCTCGGCTCCTTTTTTATCACGAATTTCTATCTTACACTCTTGAAGCAACAAAACCCATCTCAAAAGCCTAGGCTTAGCATCTTGTTTTGTCATAAAATACATGAGAGCGGAATGATCCGTATACACTATGGTTTTAGAGAGCACAAGGTATGGTCTAAATTTCTCAAAAGCATAGACTATAGCAAGCAACTCTTTTTCCGTGGTAGTGTAATGAAGTTGTGCACCGGTCATGGTTTTACTCGCATAGTGTATAGGTTGAAAATGCTTATTAACTCTTTGTCCTAAAACGGCCCCCACCGCATAATCACTAGCGTCACACATAAGCTCAAAAGGTAATTCCTAATTTGGAGAAACCAAAACGGGAGCCTTTGTCAATTTCTCCTTAAGAGTCTCAAAAAAGTCCAAACAATCTTGGTTAAAAATGAAAGGAGCCTCTTTTTACAAGAGGTGAGTCATCGGTCTAGCTATCTTAGGAAAATCTTGTATAAAGCGCCTATAAAATGCCGCATGACCTAAGAAACTCCTCACACCTTTAACTGAGGTGGGTGGGGAAGCTTAGCAATCACATCAATTTTAGCTCGATCCACTTCTAATCCCTTGTTGGATATTTTATGTCCTAAAACAATTCCCTCTTTCACCATAAAGTGACATTTCTCCCAATTAAGCACTAAACGTGTTTCCTCACAACGCTTAAGCATTCTCTCTAGATTGGTGAGACATGAGATAAATGAATTTCCAAAGACGGAAAAATCATCCATAAAAACCTCCATGGTTTGCTCTATCATGTCATGGAAAATCGCCATCATGCACCTTTGAAACGTCCCCGGTGCATTACATAAGCCAAAAGGCATCCTCTTGTAAGCAAATGTACCGTAGGGACAAGTGAATGTGGTATTTTCTTGATCCTTAGGGTCAATGGGTATTTGGAAATAACCCGAAAAGCCATCAAGAAAGCAATAGTACTCATTTCCCGCTAAGCGTTCAAGCATTTGATCCATAAAAGGCAATGGGAAATGGTCTTTCCTAGTAGCCTCATTGAGATTCCTATAGTCAATACAAACTCTCCAACCGGTAACAAGTCTCGTAGGAATAAGCTCATTGTTCTCATTAGGCACTACGGTGATTCCACCATTTTTTGGAACACAATGTACCGGGCTAACCCATGGAGAGTCGGAAATGGGGTAAATCATACCCGCATCAAGGAGTTTAATCACCTCCTTCTTAATGACCTCATGGATTTTTGGGTTAACTCTTCGTTGACTTTGAATGGCGGGTTTGTAATAATCCTCCATAAGGATTTTGTGTGTACAAAAATGTGGATCAATTCCCCTTATGTCGGATATTTTCCAAGCTAAAGCTTTCTTTTGTTTCTTAAGGACTTCAATAAGTTGCTCCTTCTCATCCTCTTTTAACTCTTTAGCAATGATCACGGGTAATTGGTCTTTGCCCTCAGAAAGCATACTCTAAGTGGGATGGAAGGTCCTTAAGTTCAATTGGAGGTGGACTCTCTATGGAAGGTTTTACTATGGAAGGATCCTCATTGGTAACTTCTTGTGGAATAGGAGAAGGAATAGGGTCCTTATTGAGCAACTTTTGGATAGTAAGAATATCTTCTTCCCAATTAATGGGAGAATCATCATCACCAAGAAAGTTTGACTCAAATTCCTCCAAGAGGAAATCACTCTCTCCAAAAGGTGTTAAAGAGGGAGCAATTGAGGCCACGGTTTCAACATGGGGCATCTCATCACTAGTACTCTTGCAAGCATCATGAAAGTGTTCATCACACACCTCATCTAACACATCAACTATGTTAATAGTCTCACACGGTCTAGACTCCTTAACCTCTTTCCTATCACAAACTTTCCCTAACTTAAACACCACTCTATCATCCTCTACTCTCATAATTAGTTCTCCTTCCGCCACATCTATCAAAGTACGACCCGTCCTCAAAAACGGTCTACCAACAATCAAAGGAACTCTATGATCCATGTCATAATCAACCACTAAAAAGTCGGCCGGAAATGTAAACTTATCCACACCTACAAACACATCCTCCGCTATACCTACGGGGTAAGCTATGGTTCGGTTGGCTAATTCAAGGGTCATCCTAGTGGGAGTGAGCTCGGGAAGAGAGAGTTTTTTCCAAACCGATAAAGGCATGAGGTTAATGCTTGCCCCTAGATCCACCAAAGCCATGCAATTTTCTACGCCGGGAAAATTACAAGGTATCAAGAAGCGCCCTGGATCTCCAAGTTTTGTTGGTAAGGTTTTATGATGTTGATTGTTTTTACCACCCTTTAGGAAAAGGAAGGCACAAGCGGTAAGTATTAAGTGTACGTTTAGGAAAACGTAAACACTTATGACTCTTAAGTGGGGATCGTTCTCTCGAGGAGGCACGTGTGTTGTGTAATGAATTGATTTTGATTGATGATTTTATTAAGAAGAAAAGAAAAGAAATGAGAAAGAAAGAATTGACGGTTACGAAGACGGATTAAACTAAGACGAAAAAGCGTTCACGTAAAACCGTAAAACTACAAAAATTAAAATTTTAACCTAAAAATTCCTAAAAATTACTAAAAATTCACAATAAAATTCTAAGAGTTTACAAAAAATCCAAACTTGCTAAAACCTTTTAATTAATTAGATAATGACTTTTTAATGCTAATTAAAGCCCTAAAAATCACAATTAATTATTAAAAATCCCTAAACAAGATTTGGAAAGTTACAAAACTCCTAATTTAATGTCTACAATCTAGGAAAAATGAAAAAAGTAGAAAAAACAAACTTTCTATTTTTAGTAATAAAATAATATTAAAATAATCAAAAAAAATAAAAATTTTATAAAATAATTCTAAAAAATTACCAAAAATCCTAAATAATGTAACTAAAACAAAAATGTGATTAAAAGTTCCTAAAACCTTTTATTTAATTTTATATTAAATTTTAAAGTTGCTAGAAAACCCTAAAATCAAATAAAATTAAAAATTATACTTTTTGAAAACTTTTTGTGATGTAAACCTCAAATTACTTAAATAAAACCTAAAAACTATTTTTCCAAAAATTAAAACCTATTTTAACTATTTTTAAACTAATTAATAAAAACCGGCTAATTAAAAAATAATAAAAAATAAATAAAGAAAGGGAAAAATTTCAAACTTAGCCAGAAAAATCCTAATCTATATTACTAACCTAGGAAAAATACAAACTTGGAAATAAGCTGAGCCAATAAGCCTAGAATGGCTTATTTAGCTACGGTTTACTTTTAAAAAGCCAAAACAAAACTCACCTTAAGTACAATACGTTTGCACCCTTGGTCAGTAAAAGACCCAAGGGCGCAACGGTATTGAGTGTGTGTGGTGAGAGGAGTGGCGCAGGTTCGAGTCCTGGCCACGTCCTTTTTGTAACTTTTATATTTTTTTTTCTTTTTAAGCTTTTTAACTCAAACCTGTTGATCCTTTACTCACAAAAACACAAACACATATCAAATTTATCAAAGATTAATCCCAACAGTAACAAAATCGTGCCCAGTTGATTTTTAAGAACACAAGCCAAAAATGATTTCTTCACTTGTGCAATGTAGATCAAGAGGAGCTTGATCCTTGAGGTTTGTGGCGTTTTTGTTGGACAAAATGGCACCCCTACACTCAGTTGGAGTGTAGGGAGTCAATGAAGCACAAATCAAACAAGCACTTAACACAATCACAAAGAGAAAAGCCAAAGAAGGTTGCTGATGTACTTATACAGGCCTGGGGGTGTATATCTGATGCAGTTAGCACACAAGTGAGATTCAATGCTCACAAACTTGCACACAATGACTCCAAATAGCATATAACCAACATACAATCCTGCTATGACCTATAATCTAACAACCTGTCAAATTTGATGCACAAGTTCCACAAAAACATGCAGAAAAATGACTTAACAGATTTTTGACCTATAAAGCATATATTTTTTCATACAAACCTGTTTAAAATCAACACCAAACTGAAAACTTAGCTAACTTACAACCTATTGATACCCTATGAGTGATTCTAACCAAAATTTAAACCAAAAACTCAACACAAACGTCACTTAAAACACTAATCCAAACACTCCTTTATAAACTGGAAATTATATTTTTCAAACCAAAGCAACTTAAAACCTATCCAAACTAATTTAAAACTGATCTATCATGTATATGAACATCAATAGAGCATAATCCAACAACAAACATCACAGTTAAACAATTTTCATGCAAAATCACTTGAACACAAAATTTTTAACTAGAAAAATTAAAACAAGGATTTACCTTGTTGGACCTACATCCAGGTCCAACAGTGGCTAGGTAGCCACCTCCAATAGACTGGGGCCTATGCAGATCCTTGAACAATGATCCTTCAACAAATCTGCTAAGAGAAATTTGAAGAACACAAGCACAAATAATACACTATTCTGCTTTTACTTAAAACCTCTTAAACCTTTTCCACAAACCTTGAAACCTTTAACACGTTTCAAAAACAAGAACAATAGCAGGAAATCCAAAAATCCAATCCACTTTCACTTCACAAATTCTTGGATTTTCTGAAAATAGAGACACTTTTTCAAAAACCTTTTGAAAATTCAATAAACACAAAGTGTTATACAAATGATTTAAGGAACTCAGAATTATAGCTAAAACAGACACCAACTTTTAAGACTAACAAAAAGGAATTACTTTTTATACCCAAAAACACCAACTTTTATTGCATTAAAAAGGGATTACAAGGATTAGCTAAAAATTCTGGAACAAGAAAAATGAACATCCTACATTGCCTTATATACTGGCTACACGAATTTTCTAGAATGTGAAAACCCTAGCTATTGAAATGCCATAAAGGCCCTTGGAGTCTTCATCTTCAAAATCAGTCAAAAGGTACCCATGTGATGAGAGGGATGTGCAAGCTGGCTTGGAGTGATCCTGGACGTTCAAACGTGCTTGGGGACCAAGGAGTTCATGTGGGTCGTTGGTTTGGTCGGGTTTTGGGGTTTGGGTGAGAGTGACATGAGTAGGGGAGGGTCCCACAAGACACATGGGTGTGTCTTGTGGTGGTTTGAGATGTGGGTTAGGGTGAGGTTATGGGTAATCAAAGATCTGGACAATAAGGGGAAAAATCCCTTTGATTTGGGGCCAATTGGGTCTGGAATTAATTAGGGTTGATGTGGGTGATTAAGGGGTTTTAATCTGAAAAGGGAATTAAAAGATTTAAATTAGGTGTTATGGAGGGAAATGGGAAGGGGTTGACTGGGGTTTGACCCTGGTTTAATAAACTTGGGCTTTGGGTAAATGGGTTGGACGGGTAGGGTCGGGTAAAGGGTTTGGGTGGGTTGTGTGACGTGTAAGTCACTGAGTGGTGGTGGGGGTTTGGTTGTTTGGCAATAATGGCCCCCAAGCTTTCCTTTTTACTTCACTTTGTATTCAAATCAGCAAACTTCCATATCCTTTG
The DNA here is from genome assembly GCA_025667525.1 of Glebionis coronaria. NCBI lineage: Eukaryota > Viridiplantae > Streptophyta > Magnoliopsida > Asterales > Asteraceae > Glebionis > Glebionis coronaria. Next base: position 145,427,705 of record CM046878.1, read on the forward strand.
AAAATAACTTTCAGCTTTTGTCATTTTTGGCACATAAACTTTATAAACTTGAAACAAGGGCCATTAATGCACATTCTTCAAACTTCAAGGGCTGATCTTGTATAGTCTTCAAACTTTAGGGACCCTATTCATAATTATGAATATTTGAGTGGTATAAAGTGTTAATCTTCAAAAGTTGAGGGACTAAAGTTGCCAATCTTCAATTCTTCAAGGGCATTTTTGTAAAATCTAAAACTTGGGCCCGGTTCATTATGCGGCTTCGTTTCCCGTGTTCGTTTTTGAATGATTCTTGTGATCTTTTGCCATTTCCTCAATATCCGTACCTAAAAATACAAAAGCAACAAACACGAGCATGTATTTGGTATAATCAATGATATTTAATGCATTTTAAGCCCGTTTTGGACGATGAGACCATGTATAAAAGCAGTCTCATCACTCCCCCATACTAAACCATTGCCGTGCCCTCACGCAATGCTAGAATAAAGTATCATAGCACCTCCAAAATTCATTTTATTCACTTTATTGAAATGATAAACTAGCTACACTACTACTATAACTACTACTTGTGTTTTAGACATAATGTATGATTTTCATCGCAAAATGGGACGTTTAGGTTCATAGAATAAGAACACGTGAATGCTTCGTTAGAAATAATTTCATCGTCCTTGATTTTCACCCTAATTCCATGCTAAGCGTCCAACGAGATCATTGTCATTATAAGTTAGTAATGCGAACACTACTCATATGCCCTAATCACGTACTTATTCTCCCATTTTTCCTAAGTTGTATCTCTTATATTTTATTTTGTCTTAAATGTTTCACGAGGATACATTTTGACTTATGCGATAATAGAGATTTAGGTCTAAAAATAGAGTCCTAACGGTGTAACTAAGACCATCAAATCAATAACCCCTCCTAATAGACAACGATGTTAAAAAATTAAGTCAACAAGAAGAATCGATAAATACGGTTTTATAACGGTTTTAAACATGAGACTGTTTACCAAGACTTTTATACGCCCCCTAACGGAAGGGCCTTATTATCTTTGGTTTACCTCCATCTTTTATTCAACTTCGCCATGAAGCTTTTATTATGACTTCGGTCTTGCCTTGCCTTTTATTATCCGCCTCATCGGTGGTTTTATTAGCCAAAGATGTATATCCTCACGCTAAAGCGAATTTTGGATCTTTAAAGCTTCGAAGATTAAGGCTTGATTCACTTTCAATTTTGCATAGATTTTTCGGCCTTGTGGGGCTTCAAATTGTTTGCTAGATTTAGGTGAGCACTTGAAATCTTATTATTGGGTGAAGCTTTCGATTATTCGGGTGCCAATACTTCAAAACCGTGACGCTGGCGATACCTTAATGTCTTCCCAATTTAATTACATGGAAGCTACTAGAAAAGACTAGAAACCCAACAGTCCTAACTAAACCGCTAAGTCAATATTTATTAAGCAAAAAAAAATTACAAGCGAAGGGAGAATAAGCAAGCAACGAGAACACATGAGTTTTTGAAAGAATACGAGTACTCTACGTTTAGCATAGTAACTTATAATTAACTCTATCATTTCTCGTCCTCATTTAAGAGACTTAGCCTAATGTGTAGTTAAGGAATCAAAGCTAAGTGCTCAACACGCACGGTCGAGTCAAAAATTACTCTCATTCTCGCCATCGGAAAACCTACATTCGTGTCTTCAAACACTTATAAAACATGAGAAAATTTTTTAAAATTTGGCCATTTTTAGCCTTTTTTGCAACAAAAACGATAACAAAAAGATAAAGTTTGGAAAGCATGAAGGTTTGGCAAGGCAAGTATCTATTCACCCCCCATACTAAAGTTAAACATTGTCCTCAATGTTTCGAGTCTAGGGGTGCAAACACCCCCATACTAGAGACGTAGTCGAATGCCTAATCTAGCATGGAAAGGGTGTAACCAATAAATTAATAGCCGTTTATGAAGTGTGCTAAAAACCTAAGGTTAGAACATCAAAGGATATATCATATGGATATTGAGAAATGTCTCCAAAGCAAATGATCGAGTGCTCCCATAAAACGAACACGAGAGGCTCCAATCGTGAAGATCATGATCTAAAAAACCACAATTCACAAACAACCACGGAACAAAGGTTGGAAGGGCACAAATCCCCTCACATTAAACTACATTAGAAAGCAATAATATGTACATGGATAAGCATGGGTCTCCCCCACGAGGCACCTTGTTTTTGATAACCGAGTCAAAAGCTCGACTCGAATCCCCGTAAATGTGATCATTTAGGGATAATCATGGTATGGTCAATTTTTGGTGGGGCTTACATGATAAACAAGGCCCAAAAACAACCGGTATAAAGGACTAAGTCCTTTGATGGTGCAAAATACCGGGATCAAAGATGGCGTTCTCATTTTCATTGGAAAAACTAATCAACGCCACTTCATCAATAGTCAACACAAACCCAAAGGGTTTCAAGAAAAGAGATGAGAAATAGAAGGGTGGGACAATGGGTAAGTCTCTAAAAACATGAGCTACTCGAGGTAGACTCGCACCAATCAAATGAAAAGATTTTCCATTTATTGCATCGGTGGAAGACCGAGATTTCCCTTTATAAGCAATTCCAGGATCAAATATCTCGTCCTCGGTAGAGAAAGGGGAGGGAACAAATGGGGCTTCCCCAACACTAAGTCCACACAAAGCATCGTCAAAAGGAGAAGACGAGCTTGTAGTACTCAATACACGCGGTGATGACGGAGTTAGAGTTGTAGAAAAATCTTTTAAATTTAATTCAAAATCTTTTCCTTTTTCATCTTTTACACTCTCCTTGTGAAAACCCGATTTGATTATGTCAAAAATATTTGGTGTATCTAAAGCAATGTTAGTCACACTAAAAATTCTCACATTTTGAAATCTTTTTGGTTTAGGTGGTGGTAAGTTTTCAAATCTTTTGTCAACAAAGAAAACTCCCCCATCGGGATCAACGTATTCATCATCCGAAGAATCATTCACAATTGGAACCGTAGGCTTAACACTCTTAACCTCCACCGGCGGAGGGGACGGAACTTCATTTTTATCAACAACTCCTAAAACTCTATTGGAAATCTTTTTGCAAATGCTTTTGATGGGATTGACATTGTACAAAGATGTGATAGAATACACATTAGAAAGAGTGGAGTTTTGGGTTGCATTAATGACGAGTTCTTCCTCATTGAAACGAAGAGTGATTTTCCTTGCATGCACATCGATAAGTGCTCTCGAGGTATCCAAAAAAGATCGACCTAAAATTAACGGAACTTTAGGATCGATAGGAATGTCAACAACAATGAAGTCTACAGGATAGTAGAACTTTCCAACTTTCACAAAGACGTCCTCGGCAACTCCACAAGCTAGAATCGTAGAATGATCGGCCATTTCGATTGACATTCTTGAAGGAGTGAGATTTGGAAGATTGAGCGATTTAAAAATCTCAAGAGGCATCAAATTAATACTAGCACCAAGATCGGCCAAGGCGTAGCATTCTTCCATGTCTTGTATAGCACATGGGATTAAAAACTTTCCAGGATCACCGACTTTTTGAGGTATGCGGCTTAGAAAAACCGAAGAACAACTAGACGATTTTTGCAATTTCTCTTTGTTATTCAACATACTTTTGAAGTTCGCGGCAAATTGAGGCATCATGACTAAGGCGTCGGCAAAACTTATATTGAAATACAAGTCACGAAACATTTTCATAAAGAGTTCAAATTGATAATTATTTCGTTCTTGTGCCTTTTCCTTGTCTCGTCTTGAAGGGTAGGGTAAAGGTGGTGTGGGTTGGGGCAAAGTAGGCATAGGCATCGGCCTTGGAATCTCGGGTTCCATGATTGGTATTGGTTCAACCGTAGGTGTGGTTTGAGCGGTACTTCGTGGGCTTTGAATTTGCTCCTTTTCAACCACAACCTCGGGTTCTTTCTCTTTTTCCTTCTCCATAGAAGTACTTGGACGAGAAATGGGTTCTTTGAAAGTTTTACCACTACGAGTAGTAATAACCTTCAATTCTCCTTTCGGGTTCACGATGGTATCACTAGGAAGACCACCCGAAGAAGAGGGCTTACACATGATAGCTTCAAACATTTTAGCCATACGGTCTTCAAACTTAGATTGCCTAGCATCCGCTTTTAACAATTCTTGCTTAATCTCATGTTGACCTTGCTCCATTTTTTGTTGATTTTGTTGGAGTCGTGTGAAATTTCCTTCCATTTTATTAGCATGAGTTTTAAGTTCATTAGCAAGTTTGTTTTTAAGCTCGTTTTTCAAATCGGACCTTAAGCTAACCATTTCACGTTGCATATTGTCAAACTTAGCATCATTAGCCTTAGCATAATTCAAAAATTCTCCTTGAAGATTTTTGGTGTGATCATTTTGAAAACCTTGAGTAGAAGTTTGAAAATCACGGTTTTGGTTTTGGTTTAAAATTTGCCCATTTCCACTTTGATAATTACCCTTGTTGTAATTCCTTTGATTTCCTTGGTAATTTCCACCTTGGTTGTTGTTTCGATAATTATTAGCATTTTGATTTGGTGGAGCTTGATTTTGGCGGGAACCTTGACCGATTTGGTTATAAGTTCCCGTGGCTACATAAGCACTCGAAGTGTTACCATCCGCGGTAATGCACTCGGAAAGATCATGAGCTCCACCACACGACAAACAACTCTTAGAAACCGCTTTAACCGAAGCGGAATTCGAAGCTTCTTGAGCTTTCCAATGGGACATAAGGGTTGAAAACCTATCGAAAAACCGATTCTCCTCATTTGCTTCATCTTGCAAGGCATTGATACTACGAGACGATGATGAGCCCATTTTGGCAACACTTGGTGTGTTACGAGGGCTATAAACTTTAGACCTATTCTCAATTATGACCAAAGCTTCTTCAACCGTTTTACACAAAAAATTACCACCCGCGGCGGCATTTAAATAATCTCTTTCATGATCATTAAGTCCATTGTAAAACGTGTCTATTTGGTGCAAGTCGGAAAAACCGTGATGAGGACATCCATGTAACATCTCCTTAAACCTATTCCAAGCCGTAGAAAAACTTTCATTTGATTCTTGTGAAAATTTAGAAATCTCATTTTTCAAATGCGTAGTCTTAGAGGGCGGAAAAAATTGGTTCACAAATTTTGAAACGAGATCCTTCCACGTCAATATAGAATTGGGTGGCTCTTTCTCTAACCAAATTTTAGCGGGCCCCGCTAAGGAATACGGAAAAAGCATCATCTTAATCGAGCCATTCGAGACATCCTTGAATTTGCACGTGGCGGTAAGACGATTAAATTGGCGGATATGGTTGTGAGGATTGTCCTTCTCATCACCACGGAATTTGTTGTTTTGGATCATTGACAACAAACCCGTTTTCACCTCAAAGTTCTCCGCAAGGATTTCGGGAATCACAATAGCTTCTCCATAACCCTCGGTGGGTGCTTGAAGTAACTCCATCATAGTTCGATTCGCCATGGTTGGTGCTTCTCGTACAATGGGTTCGTCAATAGGAGACTCCTCACTAGAATGAGTTGGAGTGGGAGTTTTGTTCTTTCGTCTACGTGCACGTTTTGCTTGATTACGAGTGAGCATAAACGTCACGTACAACGAGGAGACGAACAAAGAAGATTCTTTTTGGTATTTTGTATTTTTCAATTTTTTTGTGGTTTTTGATGGTATTAACTTTTTTGGAAATTGGTGAAATGTATTAAGTAGACAAAAATCTACAAATCTCCTCCTTAATCAAATCTCTTGATTAAAGAAGCCTCAAGGAATGAAAACGATCACGTGAAGTGAACGCCTTCGATGACTTTAGAACGATGGTGGAACACCAAATCGTTCAAGAGGGTTTAATCAATAGAAACCAAGAAAATATATATGATATGTAATAATACTTTGGGCGGCGAAACCCTCGATTCACTCTCAAAATCAAATACGCACAAGCAAGCGGAGGAAACGAGGCGGCGCGAAGCACTTAAGAGCCTTTTTCCTTTAGGTCTTGAAATACAACCGCCTTATACCCACCTTATAGTTTGTATTATCAAGATTAAGCTTCACGAAAGTATTTATCTATTTTTGCCTTTTTTCTTTGGTTTGAGATTCGAATACAATGATTGGGTAATGACCTCCCAAGTCAAGGTTGTGATTTCTCACGTATTTGGAGTACTTGTGAATTTATTGTTCTACGTATACAATATATTAATAATATTCACACAAAAACCAAAAAACGATAATACGTATTAGTAGAGTGCTACTAATACAAATACTATTTATGACTATATAAAAAACAACAATTGTTCAATCAAAACACAACACGCCTCCCCGGCAGCGGCGCCAAAAATGATGGTGATTGTTTTTACCACCCTTTAGGAAAAGGAAGGCAAAAGCGGTAAGTATTAAGTGTACGTTTAGGAAAACGTAAACACTTATGACTCTTAAGTGGGGATCGTTCTCTCGAGGAGGCACGTGTGTTGTGTAATGAATTGATTTTGATTGATGATTTTATTAAGAAGAAAAGAAAAGAAATGAGAAAGAAAGAATTGACGGTTACGAAGACGGATTAAACTAAGACGAAAAAGCGTTCACGTAAAACCGTAAAACTACAAAAATTAAAATTTTAACCTAAAAATTCCTAAAAATTACTAAAAATTCACAATAAAATTCTAAGAGTTTACAAAAAATTCAAACTTGCTAAAACCTTTTAATTAATTAGATAATGACTTTTTAATGCTAATTAAAGCCCTAAAAATCACAATTAATTATTAAAAAGCCCTAAACAAGATTTGGAAAGTTACAAAACTCCTAATTTAATGTCTACAATCTAGGAAAAATGAAAAAAGTAGAAAAAACAAACTTTCTATTTTTAGTAATAAAATAATATTAAAATAATCAAAAAAATAAAAAGTTTATAAAATAATTCTAAAAAATTACCAAAAATCCTAAATAATGCAACTAAAACAAAAATGTGATTAAAAGTTCCTAAAACCTTTTATTTAATTTTATATTAAATTTTAAAGTTGCTAGAAAACCCTAAAATCAAATAAAATTAAAAATTATACTTTTTGAAAACTTTTTGTGATGTAAACCTCAAATTACTTAAATAAAACCTAAAAACTATTTTTCCAAAAATTAAAACCTATTTTAACTATTTTTAAACTAATTAATAAAAACCGGCTAATTAAAAAATAATAAAAAATAATTAAAGAAAGGGAAAAATTTCAAACTTAGCCAGAAAAATCCTAATCTATATTACTAACCTAGGAAAAATACAAACTTGGAAATAAGCTGAGCCAATAAGCCTGGAATGGCATATTTAGCTACGGCTTACTTTTAAAAAGCCAAAACAAAACTCACCTTAAGTACAATACGTTTGCACCCTTGGTCAGTAAAAGACCCAAGGGCGCAACGGTATTGTGTGTGTGTGGTGAGAGGAGTGGCGCAGGTTCGAGTCCTGGCCACGTCCTTTTTGTAACTTTTATATTTTTTTTTTCTTTTTAAGCTTTTTAACTCAAACCTGTTGATCCTTTACTCACAAAAACACAAACACAAATCAAATTTATCAAAGATTAATCCCAACAGTAACAAAATCCCTGCCCAGTTGATTTTTAAGAACACAAGCCAAAAATGATTTCTTCACTTGTGCAATGTAGATCAAGAGGAGCTTGATCCTTGAGGTTTGTGGCGTTTTTGTTGGACAAAATGGCACCCCTACACTCAGTTGGAGTGTAGGGAGTCAATGAAGCACAAATCAAACAAGCACTTAACACAATCACAAAGAGAAAAGCCAAAGAAGGTTGTTGATGTACTTATACAGGCCTGGGGGTGTATATCTGATGCAGTTAGCACACAAGTGAGATTCAATGCTCACAAACTTGCACACAATGACTCCAAATAGCATATAACCAACATACAATCCTGCTATGACCTATAATCTAACAACCTGTCAAATTTGATGCACAAGTTCCACAAAAACATGCAGAAAAATGACTTAACAGATTTTTGACCTATAAACCATATATTTTTTCATACAAACCTGTTTAAAATCAACACCAAACTGAAAACTTAGCTAACTTACAACCTATTGATACCCTATGAGTGATTCTAACCAAAATTTAAACCAAAAACTCAACACAAACGTCACTTAAAACACTAATCCAAACACTCCTTTATAAACTGGAAATTATATTTTTCAAACCAAAGCAACTTAAAACCTATCCAAACTAATTTAAAACTGATCTATCATGTATATGAACATCAATAGAGCATAATCCAACAACAAACATCACAGTTAAACAATTTTCATGCAAAATCACTTGAACACAAAATTTTTAACTAGAAAAATTAAAACAAGGATTTACCTTGTTGGACCTACATCCAGGTCCAACAGTGGCTAGGTAGCCACCTCCAATAGACTGGGGCCTATGCAGATCCTTGAACAATGATCCTTCAACAAATCTGCTAAGAGAAATTTGAAGAACACAAGCACAAATAATACACTATTCTGCTTTTACTTAAAACCTCTTAAACCTTTTCCACAAACCTTGAAACGTTTAACACGTTTCAAAAACAAGAACAATAGCAGGAAATCCAAAAATCCAATCCACTTTCACTTCACCCAAATTCTTGGATTTTCTGAAAATAGAGACACTTTTTCAAAAACCTTTTGAAAATTCAATAAACACAAAGTGTTATACAAATGATTTAAGGAACTCAGAATTATAGCTAAAACAGACACCAACTTTTAAGACTAACAAAAAGGAATTACTTTTTATACCCAAAAACACCAACTTTTATTGCATTAAAAAGGGATTACAAGGATTAGCTAAAAATTCTGGAACAAGAAAAATGAACATCCTACATTGCCTTATATACTGGCTACACAAATTTTCTAGAATGTGAAAACCCTAGCTATTGAAATGCCATAAAGGCCTTTGGAGTCTTCATCTTCAAAATCAGTCAAAAGGTACCCATGTGATGAGAGGGATGTGCAAGCTGGCTTGGAGTGATCCTGGACGTTCAAACGTGCTTGGGGACCAAGGAGTTCATGTGGGTCGTTGGTTTGGTCGGGTTTTGGGGTTTGGGTGAGAGTGACATGAGCAGGGGAGGGTCCCACAAGACACATGGGTGTGTCTTGTGGTGGTTTGAGATGTGGGTTAGGGTGAGGTTATGGGTAATCAAAGATCTGGACAATAAGGGGAAAAATCCCTTTGATTTGGGGCCAATTGGGTCTGGAATTAATTAGGGTTGATGTGGGTGATTAAGGGGTTTTAATCTGAAAAGGGAATTAAAAGATTTAAATTAGGTGTTAGGGAGGGAAATGGGAAGGGGTTGACTGGGATTTGCCCCTGGTTTAATAAACTTGGGCTTTGGGTAAATGGGTTGGACGGGTAGGGTCGGGTAAAGGGTTTGGGTGGGTTGTGTGACGTGTAAGTCACTGAGTGGTGGTGGGGGTTTGGTTGTTTGGCAATAATGGCCCCCAAGCTTTCCTTTTTACTTCACTTTGTATTCAAATCAGCAAACTTCCATATCCTTTGAAAATAACTTTCAGCTTTTGTCATTTTTGGCACATAAACTTTATAAACTTGAAACAAGGGCCATTAATGCACATTCTTCAAACTTCAAGGGCTGATCTTGTATAGTCTTCAAACTTTAGGGACCCTATTCATAATTATGAATATTTGAGGGGTATAAAATGTTAATCTTCAAAAGTTGAGGGACTAAAGTTGCCAATCTTCAATTATTCAAGGGCATTTTTGTAAAATCCAAAACTTGGGCCCGGTTCATTGTGCGGCTTCGTTTCCCGTGTTCGTTTTTGAATGATTCTTGTGATCTTTTGCCATTTCCTAAATATCCGTACCTAAAAATACACAAGCAACAAACACGAGCATGTATTTGGTATAATCAATGATATTTAATGCATTTTAAGCCCGTTTTGGACGATGAGACCATGTATAAAAGCAGTCTCATCATTTTAAGTAGCACGACGAAACAATTTTCATTAAGGGATGTGTTGGGCAAATCAACCAATTTTTCTTTGTTTGAGAGTAAATCCTTGAACATCTTAGCAAACTTTGGCATATAAGCAAGAGCTTCCGCAAAGGATATATTGATGTTGAGTTGCTTGAACATCCTTAAGAAATTTGAGACTTGGATGTCATCCTTGTTCTTTAACTTGTCCTTTTTCAACCTTGAAGGATATGGAAGAGTTGGTTTTGGTGTAGGTGGAATAGGTGTTGTAGTGGAAGATTTGTCTTTGGTAGCTTCTTCATTGGGAGGTGTGGAAGGTAAAGGAGAAGTAGGAATAGGTTGAGAAGGTGTGTTTGATTGAATGGGAGCATTTTGAAGTGGTGAAGTAGAGGTAGAAGGCTTATCACAAGTAGGAACAAAAGTGGGTGGAACAATAAGAGGCTTAGGAGGTGAAGGATCCTTTGTTGTCTTTCCACTTCTTGTTGAAATAGCATTGACATTTGCTCTTGGATTTGTTTGTGTGTTGGAAGGTAAAGCCCCTTGTGGTCTTTGATTATATGCCATTAAAAGCCTATTGGTTTGTTCCTCCAGTGTACGTTTCATTTGGTCATTCATTCTCTTCTCAATTTCACGCATTTTCTTGTCAACATACTCATGAGTCTCTTGCATCCCATATCCTTGATTTTGAAGTGGAGGGTAAGCTTGATTTGGTAATTGAGAATATCCTTGATTTGGGAAAGGTGGAAGTGGTTGATTAAATCCTTGATGTGGTGGATAAAAGGTATTTCCTTGATGTTGAACATTGTTGGGTGCCTTGTAGTTATTTCCTTGGTAAGGTGGTCTTTGCCATTGATTCCTTTGTAACAAATGAGGAGGATTTTGTTGAATTTGGGTGGGTGGTTGGGGTGGGAATCTCGGTGGAGTAAGGTAATTTTGGGATTTGTAAGAAAGGTTATTTGGATTGATATTTGGCTTGGTGTGTTCACGATGTTCCTCTTGGTAAGCATAACATTCCCCTTGATAACCTTGCACCTTATCACATTGTTCATAAGAATGGGGGCCTCCACAAGTTACACAAGAAAGAGTAATGGCATTCACATCATTTGAAGAATTGTTCAATGAAAGGCTCTTAATGGCTTTAATAAGCTCTTGTTGACTACTATCCGTTTTTTGAAGGATCTCTTGTTGAACTTGAGGAATTGGTTATCACAAGGTGTTTGAGAAGTGTTTTGGATAACATGAACCCTTTCTTCAAATTGAGTGTTTGTTTGAACCATTGCTTTAGTCTCAATGATGTCCACGGCCTCTTGAATGGATTTAAGAAGAATATTCCCTCCCGCGGAAGCATTGAGTGAATCTTGGTGATGAGGTTTAAGGCCATTATAGAAAGTATTGATTTGGTGAACTTCATCCAATCCATGTGATAACTAGGTTTTACTAGGTTCAATTATTGTTCTCGGTATCTTAACGAATTGATCTTAGCTTCTATGTGTGACTAAATTGATCTTTGGTGAAAAAGAATATTTTTGGTTGTTTTTAAATTTAAATGCAAAGACTTAAAAGTAAAAGTGCTCTAAAAGTAAATCTAAGTCTAATTAAAATAAAGTGCAATTATTAAAAGCGTGACTAAAATTAAAAGGCACTAAAGTAAAATGACGTAAACTTAAATCTATCTAGGGCAATCTTAAAGTGCGACTAAAACTAAGGCAAATAATCTAAAAGTGCAATTAAATGAAAAGGAAAGAAAAATAAAGCTTGAAAATAAAAATCAAAGACAAAAGCTAATAAGAACCTGAATACAGCTCATTTAGCATAAACCTTCGTTTGGAGTAATCACTCAACTTAAATGTCACCTTTGGTTGAATTGATTCTTCTTCACTTGGGATATTACCAAAGTCCTTGATCCGGAACAAACTTGCCTGAATATGTCACTTATCCAAAACAATCTTTCATTCGGAACTTGCTGATTCGGAATCTTGTAAAATCACCCTTGATTCGGAAGTTTTGGTCACCCCTTGATTCGGAACTTTTGAAGTTCCGAATGAAGGACCTTGGTTCGGAACTTTTGGAATTGGTTCGGAAGTTACTGATTCGGAAGATTCCGAATGAAGTCTTGGTTCGGAAGTTTTAGACTTCCGAATGAACAAGTTTGGTTCGGAACTGTTGAAGTTCCGAATGAACAACCTTGGTTCGGAAGTTTCAGACTTCCGAATGAAGCCTTGGTTCGGAAGTTTTGACTTCCGAATGAAACCTCAATCCTTCCCTTGGTTCGGAACTTTTTCTGGAAACACAGAAACCAAGCAAAACTCTTCCGAAGAACAAGGAAGATGAGTAGCAGATAATAACAATGAAAAGTAACCAAAATCAACACACGTATGAATATAAACAGAAACGATTCAATGAATAAGCATCAACAAACAATCAAAAACATAAAATTAAACAACTTTAACCATAATAATCAAAAACACTTTGGATCAAAATAAAAGCATGAACATGAACATAAACACCACAAATCAAAGAATAAGAAAGGTAGATAAGAGATTGACAAGATAAAGTAAAGATTAACAATAATTAAAAGGAAACTTACTTGAAATTAAATGAATTTAAGGTGCAAGACAAGGTAATTAAATTGACAATTAATGTAAATGACAAGTATTTAAAATGGTGGAAGAGCTAATTGTCACACTTAGCCAACAAGAGTAAAATGATAACTAATCTAATCTATTTATAGGGAAGACTAAAGCTTGCTTAGGAAGCTTCCTTAATTGCATACTTAGTCCCTCCTTCTTTAATCTTCTTCTTAATTGCGAGATTAGGTCCCTCTTCATTAAATGTAGACTCAAAGGACTTTTAGCTTCGGGATTTCTTTGAACTCGTCTTTAATTTCTTCAATAAAATAGACTTGAATTCTTCGGCTTTTGATAAACTTCCATCTTTCGACTTTTTCTTCGATAAATCTTCAGAATTGGTCGTGGACTTCCGTTCTTTTTGCACTCTTGACTTCTTGACTATGTCTTTTATCCTTTTCTTCAATAAAAGTCCATAAATGCCCGTGAATGTCCGTGTTTTATCCATTTTCACCTTTTCATCCTAAATCACAACAAAAACACAAACCACGCATAATTCCGACATAAAAGACATAAAATACACGTTGTGGTACGGTTATTATTGTAATTAAGTGGTAGAAAAGATGGGTGTTTACACACCTATCACCATGGTTAGGGCATCGCCTCAATAATCTCTAAACTCCTCCCAAGCATCACTAAAGGATTGACTAGGTTTTTGTTGAAAGCCTATAATTAAGTTCCTCAAAGCCGTGGTCTTAGATGGAGGAAAGAACTTGTTCAAAAACTTAGTGGTGAAACCATCCCATGTGGTGATACTATCGGGTGGTTGGGTGTCTAACCAATGCTTAGCGGGTCCCTTTAGTGAAAATGGCACTAATATCAACTTAATAGCATCATGTGGAACTCCATTGTACTTAAGGGTATTGCAAAGAGCAAGGAATCTCTTAAGGTGATCATGAGGATCATCATTCTTGTGACCATAGAAAGGTGTGTTTGAAACCAAGGTAATCATAGCCGTTTTTAGCTTAAATGAATTTGCGGGAATGTCAGGAATCCTAATAGCATTGGCATATCCATGAACATTGGATTGCAAACGTTCCATCAAAGAACGATTATCAACAGCCATGGCTTCTTGTTGTGGATGAATCAAAGCATGATTCTCGTGTTCGGCTTGATGGACGGTGGTGGTCTTACTCTTTCTCTTTTTCTTCCTTTTCGGAGGAAGAGGTTGTACACCAATCGGTATTTGTGCACGCCCGCGAGTGAGCATGCAACTCAATACGAGGAATGAGAGAGAAGATCTCGTGTGACTTTGAAGAGAAAAGGATTATCCTCTTCGAGTTTCAATATGAAATATCCACAAGAAAATAATAATATACGTATGTACTACTTGGGTGCAAGACCCCCAATGAAGCCTTCCTTCTTAGAATACTCACAAGTGAACGGGGGGTTAGGTGGCGCGAAGCACTTAAGTACCTATTGACCCTTAGACGGCATTTTATAGCACATCGCCTTTCTATTCACTTAATTGTTTGTATTCTTCGAATTGTTGCTTATTGAGAGTATTTATCTATTCTTGCTTTATTTTGTTTGATCGATACACGTGTCAAGGACCGGAACGCCCCTCAACACGGTGTATTGCCTTGGCAATACTTATGGAGAATATGTAGATTGGTTGTTCTTATACGTATACGTATTTACTTATAATAATATATGGAAAATATTTTTGTATTTATGAGTTTTTAAGAGAAAATACTATATGTACATAAAAACCGAGAGAATCCAATAATATATATTTTTGGGTGTAATCTCTTAGGAAAAAGATTGCTTTTTGGATTTTTTTAATTTGTTTGGTCAATTCTTTAGGAAAAGAATTGTTTTGTTAATTTTTTAGTTTTTATATATTTTTATATTTTTGATTTTTTTTATTTGTTTTTATTTATGATACGTAAAAAAATAACGTTCACTAGGTGAACGGATCCCAAAAGCCAAGGAAAACCGTCAATCGATAGTCTCTCGTAAAGTCAAAGAACCGGCAGCGGCGCCATTTGAAATGTGTATAGTTGAAGTTCGTTTTTCTCAGTTCTTAACAAATTGAAAGTCCTAACAATATCGGGTTTTTAATTGTTCTTGGTTGGTAATGTTTTTTGGATATTCTATTGCTAATTCAAACAAGCCTGCAAAAATGAAAAATATCGTCTACTTATATGTAAAACACAGTGTAAATACCAAATTTTATTCAATTAAAATGCCAAATTTAAATTCTACAAACTATAAGGACTAGAAATGTAAATTCTATGAAATTTAAATGCTAAAAATGTAAGGCTAACAAGTAAAAGAACTAGATGTGTAAAAACAGTAAACTATGAGGACTAGAAATGAAAATTATCCAAACTATATAACTAATTCTCAACAAAAATGAAACTGCCTAACTGAATTTGAACAAACTTGAAAGTATAAGGACTGGATTTTTGAAAACCCTAAAACCTTGAAAGATTAGCCATGATTAAGAACAGTTTAATACTTCAAGGACCTTAATGCAAATTTTAAAAACTTTTTACCAAAAACGGGTTACAACCTTCAATAAGCTCGTTTGAGCTTATTTCTCAACCAATTTTGACCAAACAAGTTGCAAACAACTTAAAATCAGATTTAAGCTAGACCTATCCAAGGAAATTGGCTGAAACTTACTAAAAAGCTAATAAGCTGAATTCAATAAGCACAAAATAAACTATAAGCTAAACCAGACTTGCACAACTAGATTTTAGTGAAGATTCTTGTTAATAAGCTCAAAATAAGGACGAGAAATTAAATCTCATGAAAATTCATCCAGTAATAAGCTCAGAAACTCAAAATAAGCAAAAAGAGTGCTTATGTTGACTTTCGTTGACCAGATTTTTCAATAAGCCCAAAATCTCAAAATTCAACCAGGAACACTAATGGAATGATATTGTAAAAGAAAATAGACTAGTAGTTGAAGTGGAAATGAAGATATGAAAAAGCAGTTCACTAAGTTACAGAAACTTGAGTTTGCTCATGAGCTTAAACTTTTGCTTATTTCTTGCTGAATTTTGAATACTGTACAGTTTCCTTATACAAGATGAAAGTTCATATATTGAGTGAGAATTGAGAACTGGTTTGGTGTAATTTCATCAACTAACAAAGTAATACCAGGTAAATCAAAATCATCACTTTCTGAAACAAAGCTTGAAGAAAACTGACCCAGACTTTTTAGATGGCCATTTACCTTTTTGACCAAATACTTGACTTGGAAATGACTGAAAACTACTTTTTATCACTTGTTAACTGAAAATGAACACAAGTTTGCCAAATTCTATCACTTAAAATCTGAATCAAACCTAATGCCAAACACCACTTTCTGATCTTTTTGGAATTTTTGTGAAGACTTTTTGAGTAAATGATTAAACTGAGTAAAAAGCTTTAGCAAACTAAGTTTAACAGTCAAAATGAAGTGTATGAGAACTAGAATCAAGCAGGACACTTAACTAGAACTCAAAATGGTTATAAAAGCTAAAGTTACTGATAAAAGCTGAAAACAGGTCAAGTTTTAAAGCTAATAAGCAGGATTAACCTACAATTAAGCTACCAAACCACTAGAATCAGATCAGAAACAGGCTAGAACAACTTTTATCATACAATCAAGCAAGATTAAGCTAGAATGAAGCAGGCATTCAACTGTTAAGTGGAATGAAAATCAGAAAATGTAAACCTTAAGCAAAGACCTCCTTTGGGGAGTAGAGGAGCGCTGAGCTCTCTATTCTAGTGCTAACCACCACCTTAGCACTAGAAAACACTAATCAACAACCAATCAATCAGCTACAACCATCAAATTCACCATAACTGGACTTGAATCATCAAAATCTGCTAGTACTTGAACTGAATGAACAAATCAGATGCAACAGCTTCAATCTTCAAACTTAGTCAGTTATGATCAAGTATTGATCATAACAAACTAACAACAGCAACAAAAGGATTCAATGAGGCAAGGATGAACAGTAAAGTAGTATGAGAACTTTTGGAGGGAAAACTGAAATTTGAATTTTATTGAATGAAAAGTAGTTACAAGGGTAGTTATCTGTTACAACTAACTATAACAGACTCAAGAGTGTGTCAAACTCTTGAGTTGTTAAGCTAAGACTAAGAAATGAGCTGAGAAAAAACTAAAGTGTGTGTGATTTCACACTTTCTACAACTACAAGAAATGAGAACTGAACATGGTATTTATAGACTTCAGGAGTAAAGCAGTTGGGGTTGGTGACGTGTTGGAACCAATCCCCAACTTCCACGTGTCAAGAATCTGCCAATTAGATTTTGCTGATGAAGAACAGATTTGGGGATTTTCTCTTGAGTTGATTTCAGCTTAATTGGTGGTGATCATTGGGTTTGTCTCTCAAAAACGAGCAAGTTTCATGTTTATAACTTCTCTTGAAATTGCTTCTAGCTCAAAAACGATTCTGGCAAACTTTGTTGATCAAGATGACACGTGGCAGAATTTAACTAGCTATGAGAAGTTCACACGGATCACTATCCACAATGGATAAAGTGAATATTGCATGGCGCAACGCCATTGGTGGAAAAGTGAAGTTAGTGCGTTTACTGTTATGATTCTAGCCAATTAAATGTTGGCGGCTGAGGTGCAATTAATGAAGTGAGTTGGCAATCCAGGGTATATATTTCTTGCATTCTCATTGGCTGGCCATATGTCACACGGATCAAGCTTGATTTAACTTTCCAAAAATGGTAGAATCAGCCCTTGAACTTGGCAGATTGTATTTCTTAGCTAGTAACTTCATTTCTTTGGCATAATTGGTCCTTCAAACTTCATTTTTGAACAAATTTGATCCTTTGACTGGGTTGACTCGAGAGTTGACCAGATTTGACTTTGATCTTGACTTTGTCATATTTACACTTTTGGTCCTTCATCTTTGGCAGATTGTCAAGATAGGTCCTTTGTCTTTAAAGTCTTGTCACTTTTGATCCTTCTTTGTCTTTTCATCAAATTAAGCTTGATTTTCCTTTGTTTGCTTGAAAATGTATCCTTCTTACCTATTTGAGCACAAACACAAAACATACCACATAATTCCGCTTTATAGCACAAAGTTTAGGTATTTTTATTGTGTTTTAGGGTGATTTGTTGATAAATTGATATGAGTTTTTGCTCATATCAAAGCCGCACATAGAAGAGTGTGTCCTCGCGGCTCGGTAGCTATGGTTGAGGAAGTCACTCTCTCAGGGTACTTTTTACCATTTGCACATAAAGATGCGTGCAAAAGAGTGGCGCGTTGTCAGAAATGCCAAGCGGACTCAAGACGTCGGACGAATTCTAACATGGTTACTGGACCACTCTCAACCAAAGGCGCAGTAGAAGGAGGACTATTCTCAAAGTTGGGACGTACTCTAGGTTCCCTAGCGGAGTCAATTGGAAATATGACGCGACACGCGGTAACGCTGTTCCCGACTAAAGGTAACCATCAACAACAGCGCAGGGGAGCAGTCGTCCCCGCAGCTAGGATAACTTGACATACCATGCGGCAGCGGGATCGTATGGGCGTACTACCAGCAGCACGAAGCGGTGCGGTAAGGCGAGCAAAGGATCCTCACAGACTAGGATGAGTGCGCATGGCTATGTGGAATCGCTATCTAGCCCTACAAGGAATGACTTAAGAGACGACCAGAGTTCTGGGAAATATTCTCCTTGAGATATGGGCAATATTCACCTTGAGATATCGCATAGTTGGCATGGACCATTCTCTTGGCTACTAATAGCCCCAATAAGGATCCATGTATTTTTTATTTTTAAATCGTTTTTAGGTTTTTGTTATTTGTTTCAAAACATTTGCAAAGGGTATGAATAAAACGTTGCGGTTCCTAGCTAGTTCCGCAGTCCAAATGATGTTTTTTCTTTCTTATCTTTAATGCATGCAAGTATTATTTCTTTTATATATATTTGGCCTTCAGATGTACATGTACAATAACGTTGCCAGGCGGAATAAGAGGAATAAGTTTACACTACTAATTAGACTTGTCGCTTAAGAGGGATGCACCCCAGCGGCGCCGGATCAGGTATCCTTTGTTAGGCAGCTTTTCACAAGACGTTGTGGTAAGTATAGCAGTCCTCATACTTTATGACAGATAAGCACAGTGTGCACGCCTAACGAACATGTCATTTTCAATGACATTGCTTATGGTAGTACTGGCAGGACCACACGTAATAACCTTTAGACTCACCCATAAGTTCAGAGTCGCACTCCAAAAGGCGTACTCATAAACAGGTGTTCTCCCTCACAACCTCAGGTGTGGGTGTAGGAACCTGGACGCATATATATGCAACTACACATGAACATAATGCACGACATTATGTACTTACAAACATATGGGTCGCTATTATCATTGTACAAATTATTAATTTACAAGATTAGTTTGCGTAAGATACAAAAATAGATATGATGAGGCAAGACACCTTCTATAGAAGGTCACTCGTTGACAGTGACCTCTTTAACCTGCGATGTCGTGGGTTCTGTGACACGTAATGTTGTACCCATGCCTCTTTCATATATCATAGCACGCGTGTATGGTATACATCAATGGATGGAAGACTCACGGGTACATCGTCGGACCGGCTAGGATGTGCTAGGCCTAGACCAATAACGGCGCCTTTGGTGGAGGTGTGATTCTTCTTAGCAACAGGACGCACGTGCTGATTTAATTTGTCTTCCAACGAAATCAGTATCGGTGCGCCAGAAATATATACACGGACTTGTAGTTGGGATAGGTTCGGCTCACCAGTGGTTTCAGGGTCTCCTTATGTCGGTTCTTCACTGTCATTAGGAAGCATAAGGCCTGTCATGGTCACACTAATTGGGAGGTCCTGATCTTTCTCGCTTAGGTCTATGATGGGCATCGGGAGGTTCTCTAATCTGTGGAAAGCGGCATCAAACATCTCCTGCGCATACTTGGAATAGATCTCATTTCCCTCCAAAGGACCCCTTAGTAAATTTTCTTTAAAAGCGCACTCCATGGCGAGGCTGGATCCAAGCAGTAGCGCGGCATCATATACGCCCTTGATCGATTTGTCAAAAGGGGGTAATTTCATAACGCCTTTGGCAGCAAGCGGAAGACCGTGTTTTATTAACCATCGATTCTCGGCGCGCACTACAGTGAGGTGCGGATATAGCTCTTCATCAAAATCCGTACTCATATACTTCAGAACTCCGACTTCTTAGCCATGTCTTTATGGCAGTTGGTGACAAAATTATCTCAATTCAGAGCAAGGACATTCATGCCTTCTTCTAGTTTAGCCATGACCCAGCGGTTTTCGTCCTCTTGCTTCACTCGCAGACGGCGCTCACGATCCAGAAGCTCAGAGAGCGAGGATTTTTCGTCCTCTAAATATTGGATGGATTCAGCATTTATACTAGATACAGCACGCAAGCGGGTTATTTCGATTTTCGCACTTACAAGTTTGAGGTCTTTTTGTTCTGTAACTTGGCGGACCTCTTTGTTTGCTTGTGCTCGGACAACTGGGATATCTTCTTTTTTAAGTAGGCAGCTAAAGTTACTTCTTGGGCGGCAATTATGTCCAACTCCTTCATTAGTAATTCGTCTAACATCTCGTGTAAATGTTGGGCGCGGCCAAGGGGAGTTATTTGTTGAAGGAAGTCCCCACAAGCGTCTGCGCCATCTAGAGCGCATGAGCGAGTACATTTCCAGGGAGGAGAGAATCTGATGGACTTCGCGGCGCTGGCATCCGCTTCGGTCGTGGAAGCAAGGGAGCTGCAAAGTTGATGTCTTACGATTATTAGAGGCGTGCGAATTGTTTATTTTTTACGAAATAATAACAAAGGACGTAGTGGTATACCTTGATAGTTGTATGTTTTCCCGTGACCTTGATAGTGCTCCCCATAATGTCGCATTATCACGTGGTCTTGTTTGCAATAATCTCCCCCTTCTGGGAATTTGCTGCGTAGGGAAGCATGGTAATTTTTTGTAACTCGGCACAGGTATGACTCCTGTGAATGGGCCTATGTGCTAATCCTCTGTGGTACCATGTTCTTCTTCATCTTCTTGGCTCATTTCTTCTGATGGAGACTCTACGGTGCATGGTACGCATCAGATTAAGGTAGCGTTTATGGCGGTTGTCCTCTCGGCATTCCCACTAGGTGTGGGAGAAGGAAACTTCAGGGCTACGGTATGTTGACCAATGCGCCATCCATTTGATAGCTCGACTGGCGTGAAGGGTCGAGCGCGCATGGTCACGGCGCACGGATTCTCGCGCTTTACGAGCTGCGTATAAGTTAATTCTGCAGTCATATGAAGGATGTGTGAGTGTATGTGCAGGAGTGGTTTGTTTTTTCAGTAAAAAAAACAACAACCAAATTAAGACGGGGAAGAAAACGAAATAAGGGTTTCATACCATGGTCAAAATCATCAAAGTATTGAGGAAGGTGGTTGGCAGGAAGAGTTGATGTGTGGCTCAGACCTAGGGCGTATAGCATCGTCTCTGGGTATTCTTGCATCGGTATCCGATCAGCGTTAATTAATTGTGCGTCTGCATCGTTATACGAACCGGCAATGGGGCGGTCATCTTTTATCATCGTCTCGGGGGTGATGAAATCATATTCGAATGGGAAAACAACTTTGTCTACCCAAAAGAATTTTTCGGTCCACTTCTTCAGGGAATCTATTTTTTCCGAGTAGCATTGTAGTTGACCAGGGCGTTTCGTGAAGGTTATCCATCCATTCATCCATGTGGGTCTATAGAAGGCGCGAAACAGGTTTATGGTTGGGTCAACGTTTTTGAGTAAGCAGTTTATCTCAAAATTTGAGATTTTGGCGGCACCTATACAATGTAGCTGGGAAAGGTGTATACTATAGTAGTTTAGTATGTCTATCAGAAAACGGCTTAGCGGTACGCGATTGTTGGAAAACTCAATGAACCTGGTGTATATACCAATTTTTTCGTCAGGATAACTTCCAATATGCGCTTGTGGATCTGGCACGGTTGGATGAAGATATGAAGGAATGTGGTACTTGGTGATGAAACGAGAGAGCTCTTGTCCGGATATACGGGACGTCACATCGAATAGTTGGGCTACCATTTTTTACTTTGTGGGTGTTTCAAGCACGGGCGAAGGTAGTATATTTTGTTACGAATAGTAGTTCTTACAGTTTTCAACAATGGTGGGAAGATTTTTTTGGAAAGGTGAAGAAAGTGACTGTTAGACTGTATTTATATACCCTATGGATATATGGGATCTTTTTAGCACGTTTCTATCACGTTTGGTTCATCCTATGGTGTCCGCTGATTGATTCTTCTGACATGGTTAATGCTTTTCACGGTTTTCAATAAAGGACTGTGATAGTGGAATCTGATTTGGATACTTATTTGAAGTCATGACTGTGCGGTTTTACTTTTTGATAGGCATTTATGCGAGCGGGCCTTGATGATTCATAGTCTAGTAGCCGCGGTTAGAACCTGCGACCACTAGACTGGGGGGCATGATGACGTATAGTACCTAGTCGGGCTAGATAGTCCGACTCACGGGTACTACCCGCATCCATCAGGAATGGATTGAGTACTTGTGCGATGTGCGCGCGCAGCCCAAAAAGCCCGGTAAGACGTTGTCCCACAAGAAGCTGATTACTTAGCCAAGTCTTCGTCGCAGCGCGACAAGATAAGACAGAATATAACTTATATTATAGTTATATTCGCCAAAGGAAAAGGGATATACACTTTATTTAGTTAGATAATGAAGATCAAGCTATTTCGAGTCGTTGTCTCTTTCTTAGGTCGCAAGAACAGGGAGCCTAGCCTGGACTCTCTCGAGTATAAAAGGAACCCCTTCGGTTCCACAAAGGTACGATATACACAATGCCCTAAACACTAATATACTCAAATCGATTACTTACTCTCACGCCGGAGTCTAATCGTGGGTCACTAACCCACGGTAAGCCTAACGGTGTCTGTTTAGTGCGCATGGTCCTAAAACAAGTTTCACTTGGTGCAAGAGCCGGAGTCCACAAGACCCCAAATCAAACCTTATTTGGGTCAAGCTCGGTCCATCCAACTTTTGTACCAACAGTAAATATTTCCAAGAGAAATGAAATGCCTCTCAACAACATCCAAGGCTATGAAGTATTTGACGTGTGGGTATCGACTTCATGGGATCATATCCCAAATCTTACAAATGTGAATACATTTTAGTCGCCGTCGACTATGTGTCAAAATGGGCCGAAGCTTAAGCCTTGCAAACCAATGATGCAAGAGTTGTTACATCATTCTTAAAGAAACTATTCTATCATTTTGTAATTCCAAAAGCTCTTATAAGCGACAAAGGAACTCATTTTGTAACAAGCTCATGGATAAAGTCATGAAAATATACGGATTTAACCATCAATTTTCCACATCTTATCATCCTCAAACGAGTGGCCAAGTTGAAAATACTAATAGAGCTCTTAAGCGAATCCTCGAAAAGACCGTAAAAAACAACCCTGCTTGTTGGTCTAATAAATTAGAAGATGCTTTATGGGCCTTTCGTACCGCATTCAAAACACCCACTAGAACCACTCCGTACAAGCTTTTGTATGGAAAGACATGTTGTCTATCGATTGAAATCGAATTGGGCACTAAGAAACTGTAACCCAAATCTTAACTCAGCTGGCGAAAAGAGAATATTCCAACTTCATGAGTTAGATGAATTCCGACATCAAGCTTATGAAAGTTCTCGTTTATACAAAGCACAAACCAAAGTCTGGCATGATTGTAAGTTAAGACTAAGAAAAGAATTCAAGAATGGAAATAAAGTACTCCTCTTTATCTCCAAGTACAAATTCAAACAGCCTAAGCTTACCTCGAGATGGACTGGACTTTATACACTAAAATACCAATATCCATCCGGATATGTTGAGTTATATGGTAGAGACAGAACCACTTTCATAGTCAATGGACATAGACTTAAGCTCTACAACGAGGAAAGAAACTGTAACGAATTTGATGGAGAGGATATACCATTCTTTGTGAAGGAAATCTGAGTAACCGAGTCAGGATGAAGACTCTAAACTTAGCTCTTCTCGGAAGGCAATCCGTGTTTTATCCCCTACTTTTCACCTTAAGTGTATAGGAGGACTTGTAAACATATAAAACCGTCCTTGTATGTATTTTTCATTTTTTTTTCTTTGTTATGTCATTCAGGAAAAATTAAATTGGAGCTCTAAGTCGGATTACTCTTTTGAAGTCCAACAATTTTCTATTAAGCCCCGGGAAGTTCTCGTTTCACTTAAATTTTCCCTATTTTTAGTTTTATCAGTTCTCACATCGAGGATGATGTTCACCTTAAGTGTGGTGGAGGAGTCAAATTGGAAAAAATAAAAGATCAATTTTCCTTACACAAAAAAAAATTTCAAAAATAAAAATAAAGATGTTATGTAAATAAATAAAATATTTTAGCAAATCAAAAAATCTCATTGATTGACACTATAGCTAAGCACAAATCATTCAACAAATATGTGAGAAAACCCGATCCTTAATATTTCTTTATTTTGTGTGAAAGCCTATAATTTAGTATGTTTCAGAACTTGTGCTTGATCATCGTTTACTAAACCGTAGTGAGGTTCATATATAGATATTTTTTAGAAGAGGCAAAATAAATCCGTCTTATATCATTTTAGTCGAGCTACACTGGCTTGCTAAAATATGTGGCACTCGTACCTATGTGTTATATTATCCTTTGTGCCGATATCCCTTATATTTATGTCTTTCGTTGCAAAGTCGTAATTGTATGATTTTCTTTAAAAACAAAAACCAAAAAAAACACAAAAAAAATAACAAAAGTGAAAAAAAAGAAGAAAATGTCAAAAAGAAATAAAATATTCTAGTATAGTTGTTCTGCGACTTTAGCATGGCATATTTGTGTTAATAAACCCTCATCTAGATCACGTTTTTCCTCTTTGAAAACATATCTGGTGCTCACGCCATAACGGTTATCTTTACGTGTCTCGTACAAGCATATGGTAGCTATCTATTTATGTCTGAGCTATTTGAGTGTTATCTTACATTTTCCTCTTATGAGTGACATTGTGTGAACTTAAAATCTAAACACTAATCCCAAGTGAGGTGCTGAAATTAGTGTGTCGTTTGCTTTTGCTATTTAGAAACCTAATCATTTTCCTATCATGCTTCATAATACTTATGCTTTAAAATTTAATCTTGTTTTCTCGCTTTGATTGCTTGAGGGCAAGCAATAGATAAGTGTGAAGGAATTTGATAACACCCAAATTATACATATTCAATCTGTTACTATTATTCCATTTTCCATGTTAAATAAGGACTTTCGATACTTAAGCATTGCTTTTTCTATGCAGGTTGAAAGATTGAAGTCCCAAAGTGAAAGAAAGCAAAATAATGTCCTTATATGCAATAAAAGAGAATAGGAGAGAATAACATTCTGGACGCACGAAACTGCGGCGCACATGTTCATAAGTGCGGCGCAAAAATGCCACCTCCAATGTGCGGCGCACATTTTGGATGGTGCGGCGCACATTGACCTCCAAACAGCACTATAAATTGAGGTCCTCGCCTCCCATTTTATGCATCCTACTCTCACTCATTTCTCTCTAGTCCGAGAATTTGAGCTCTCTTAGCAGCTTTTGGGTATATTTCCACTTTTGGGAAATATTTGTAATAAGAGTTTCTTGCTCTTTTGATTAGCGAAAAGTCGATATAGTCGTGACACTTGTATACTCGCCATTCCTTATAACCTAAGTATGATGTTCTTTTACTCTTTTCCATTTGATATTTTATATTTGATTGCTATGTTAGGCTAAACTATTTTTGACTGCATGGGTATGTAAATATAATTAGTTATGATCTTATGATATGATCTTTTACAAATTGATTTCAAGCTAATGTCGTAGAACCACGTTGCCACTTATTTCTATCACGTTGTTTTATCAACTAGACTTGTTACGATAACTTGGGGTCCGAAAGGGTCAAGTCGTTATAATAAGTTTTTAAAGAACCTTTCTATGGTTTTTGAATCTTGGTTGGAGAGATCCGCTGAGATAATTAGATTAAACATTGAACTTTTTTTGAAAGCGTGTGCAAGCTTAGTCACTTATAAGACATAAGTCTTGTATCAAACCAAGTGAATTATAAAACGCCATTTTGACGAAAATTTTGTTACTCTTTACCTACATTATCAAATCAAGATCATTATTATCATCATCACGAAGTTATATGAGCTATCCTATTTGTAGTCATATTAGTCATTATATTTCAATCTCAATTAAGTTTATCTTTGATTGTTATTTTTGGTTGTCAAAACGAAACTAAGTCCATGTGAACGATCCTGGCTTACCTCTACAAAACTAAACTACAAACGAAAGGGTATACTTGCCCGTGTTTGTGTTCTAGCCCCTCGTCTAGTTAATGCTTGTTATAAATTTAAGACTTGTTAACAATCATCAGGTATTATGAAGATTATATGTGTAAAGTAATTTACAAGAGGTGTAACCAGCACCAAGGTTTAACCTAGTCTTAACCAGTATTAAAGTAACCAGTACTAAGAATACCACTACCAGTATTAATAAAATTAATACTCTTAGTGTAATGTAAACCGGCACTAATTTTATTCCCAACAATCCTCCCTTAAACTTGTGATTTATCTTCATAAACAAAACAAGTTTCCGAAATAACAATTAGGATCTTCTTCAACTCATTTCTAAATCAGATATGAATAAACTTGAGAAAATCAATAGCAAATTGGTCTTCAGTATCTACCTTCAATTGATAGTTCACCATCTTCTTAAGAGTGTCTTGTGAAAATAGATACACTATATCACCAAGTAGAAATACAGACACATTATGAGTCATTGCCAGCTGATATACTTCAGATAGATTATATAGGTGTCAATGCTTCATGTATGTTGGATTAAGCCTTTTCCCTATGCTATTATGAACATCAGCCTCATACATCTTCCTCATAGTTTCCCATAGGTAGATCCATCATATCCTGAATATTTGAGGTTTTTACAGCTCCAAACTTCTTTTTCAAAATCTTCCACAAATCATTAACATCTTCTCTGTCCAAGACTTGAAACATATCTCCCAAAAATTAATATTTCTCTACTTCTCCAACTCTGAATATTTTCCACCATCTTGCATTATCACCATAGCAAATCTCATAATTTCTGCAACTACTCATTGTAAACACTTTTTAAGATTTGGACTAGAAGGACCATCTCCTTTTGATACGAATCTTCCCTTAGGAATCATCTTCTTTTGCCTTTTGGTAGATCCTTACTCGTCCAAGTCATTTGTAGTTGTTGAAGAAGTACCAATCTCTATAACTCTCTTCCTCTTTGCTCTCTATTTTTCAAGAAATTTTACTTGATCCTTATGATACCTTTTCTCCATTTCAGAACCAGGATCCAAGAAATTCTCTACAAACTTAATGACTGGAATTGCTCTCCTTTACAGTTCTTCAAAAGTTAAACCAACAAAGTTCTCCTTCTTGTAGCCTTTATGATTTCTTAACATAGCTTTGTAATACAGCCTTCTTCCAATAATAGATGACATATACTTTTCTTTCTTTTCATGATTTTCTTTAGTTCCAGTAATGGCATGCTGATACTTTAGAGTTATAGAAACTAGTTTATACCTGAATTGAATAGGTTCTTCATGCACCTATTCTCTATATTCTTTCAAGGACCATCAATAACTGGTATTCCCCAATCCAGTTGACTAAGCATCTCTTTAATCTCTTTTTCTACTTCTTGTTCTTCATCAGCTACTTCATCATTATCATTATCAGAAGAAGTCCAACTAATAATCAACTTTGACTCCACTTCTTTCTCTAGAAAACCAGTATGCCCACCAGCAATAAGATTTTCATTATCAGTATTGACACCAACATTAACTTTTTCACTGCCAGCATTAAGATTCTTACTACCAGTACTCGCCTCCCCTGAAACCATTATTATTCCTTGCTTCTTTATAGATACTACTTCAACAAAATCCACTTCCTCTTGAACCTCCTTATACGTTACCTCTACCCCTAATTCCATCCTTTGATTGATGAGGAGGTCATTAAAGGCTGTTTGAGGAGAGAACCCATCAAAAAATGTCATATGAACTTGATTTTTAGTCTGCTCTTCTTGGAGTTGATGAACAGTGCTCCTTAGAGTTTGTATTTCCTAAGCATGAACAACAAGAACATTAGCTTGATCATGCCTTCCTTTCTATATATTTTGTCTTATGTGTTCAAAGAGTTCTTACACTTGGTTTAAGGGTTTAGTTTAGGTAAACATGTTTAAAGAGTGAAAATACCTATTTTGACCTAATTTACAAGTCATGCATTGAAATCTTGTACATTGTGCATTAGGGTACTTGTACATTGTATTATCGTAATCTTATAATCTTAATTTTTCAATTTCTTGTTCTGTTATAATCATTCACTAATCACTTTCCTAAGTCCTTAATCACCAAAAACACAAACCATAAGTTACAAGCGCTAATTTTTCAACCCGGTTTTGTATTTTGCCTCCAAAACCCAGTTTCAAACAATTTCCCTCCATTAAAAATTCTAAAACCAGATATTTATAAGTCCTAAGATATTTTAGAAGCGTCTACAAGTAGGTGCATCACCTCCTTGCTTGCTACACATCACCATTCCTATCCTAATTTTGTCGTGACCTACTAGCCACAACTGAAGATTAGATCAAATTTAGGACCTATAAACTTGTTTAGAGATTCACTAGCGTACCTTAGTCACTCTCCTATCTATGTTACACGTACAAGACCAAAACTTGGAGCCTAAGTGTTGCCATGACTATAAATAGAGCCGTATAGTAACCTTGAAGACTTGCACCCCGTTTTCTTATTATCTCCTACACATTCTCCATATTCACCTCTATATACGTTCTAGGACATCCCCTAAGACCAGAAACCAGGTCTAGAAGGAAGCCATCAAATATTTTGAAGCTTTGACAGCAAGTAGTGTTCATAAGAAGTAATAGGAAGCCATTTTGGAGCTACCTAAGTAATTTCTATGTTAGCTATGCTTTGATCTTTTTATAATGAATTCTTAGACTTGTTATAATGCCAAAATTATGGTAGAAAGATAAAGAAACCAATTCATTTCATCAATTTAAATGAAAGTTATAAGTTAAAGATGTCTTAAAACCCTAATTTTGTAATTTACATAAAATAATAAGCGAAAACCCATTTCAAAAGATATAATTCTAAATAAATGTTGTTATTATGATTATAAACATGTTTTGAAACTTTGTTTTAAATTCTAGATCATTTTGTCTATTTTTGAGGTTGTTATGTGATTTTACAAGTATAGGGACTAAAACTGTAAGTTTTTGAAACTATTTAACATTTTGGGCCAAAAGTATCATTTTGTGAAAGTTAAAGCTATAGTAATAAATTTGGAAAGTTTAAGACCCTAAGATTAAATATTAAGGGTTGAAATTGTAAATAATAAAACTATACACTTAAGGATTTAAAAGTGTAAATATGCTAAACTTATGAAATTAAGTGTTAAAAAGGTAATAATTCTTACATTATAAACTTAAAGGATCATTTTGATGACTTATAAAAGTATATGAATGAAAACTATATGATAAAACACATTTTGTAAATTATTATAAAGTATAAGGACTATTTTTGCCAATTATGAAACTAAAAGATAAAAGAAATAAATATATACCAACTTTTATAGAAATTTATAAATAATATATTACTATGTATCATGTTAGTAGGAAACTTTGTACAAATATGTTCCATCTCGATATTACGTTCTGACTGAGTGGTTGGGTTTACGATTTAAAGTGCCCTCGCTCCTCAAACGTTTATAGAATGGCTTCTAAGTATAATGGCTCAAACAATGATGCAATATTATCATAATTATAACGAACACATAAATAAATAACAAGCATGTTGAACTCCAAAAATCAAAAACTTAATACTATACCAAAATGTTAAAACAAGTGGGTGTAAGATCAAGTTCTTTGTTTGTTAGCTCAAGTTATTCGGTGTGATATAAGCCTGGCAAGACTTACTGGACCTAAGGTGAGTTCATACCCTCACTAGTGCTGATTTTTAAATGATTTGAAAACCCGTGAGGGGTAATATATGCTAAAAATAGAATACAAGTGTTTTTAGTATGCTTCTCAGAAATAATTATTGACACTATGTTTACTGCTGCCTTGAAAGTCCCTTTTTAATTATGAACCGTTAATTATTTTTCTGGAAATGAGCGCTAATATTGTAAATAGTACTATTTGGGGACTGACATCCCCTGTCTGGGCAAGTCGCACTTTATAGCACCTTAGTGGTAAAACAAGCATACTTTATTTTCCTAATAAGGATAGTTTGGCAGACTTCTTATAAGGGCAATTGTGGGTTTTGATATGTCTAGTCGCAGTATCATAAGCTTAGTGCATTGATTTAATTGATTTTACGGGCGAATAATAATGTAGCTCAGGAAAAAGGATCTTGTATTCAAAATGATTTTTAAACCTATGAAATCACTCAACCTTTATGTTGACTTTAAGCATATATTTCAGGTTTTGATAAATTGATACCATGGAGCAGCATAATGATGACGTAGAGAGATATGGATTTACCTAAACCTTTAGTACTAGCCCTTTCTAATAATAATTACCCTAATCCTTTATCTCTCTGAAATAACCCTCAACCAAATAATATAACTATTCTGCAGTATCAAACTTCTTCATCCCAAGCATCCAATAATATCCCAAATACCCAAGATACATTTGTAGAACAAATGGAAAATATGATCAACTATTTTAGTGAAGTGCCTCCTAAACGTATTGAAGACCTGGAATATGAAATTGAAGGATTTAAGTATGGAAAGACAGTAATGCAAGAGGAAATGGAAACTATGGAAATGGATTTGATAAAAGTAATCAATGAGAATTTTGAGTTACGAGATAAGCAGAGATTGCATGATGAGGAAATTACATTAGCCCAAGTAAGAATGGCAACAATGGAGAAGCTTATTTAAGGTATTCAAGTACGACATCAAGACAGTATCAATGGAATCTTAGCCATAATCAAAGATCTCAAGAAAAAGGAGTAAACCAGCTCAAAAATATTTCAGCTTCCCTAAAAGTCTTGTAAATATTTTAGCTTTCGGTTTTTACTTTTATGTAACAAAGAAGCTTGCTTATCAGCAAAGTGAATTGTTAATAAATAAAAGTTTCTTTTTCTTTCTTTTATTTGCATATCATTCTATAAAAGAGAAATACTTGACAAAGTATAAGTCTTTAAAAGAATTATAGCAAAAGAAAGATATTATCTTAAACTAAAAAGGACTTCTCAAGTTTATTTGGTTAAAAGAAAGTATTAATCTAAATAAAGGATAAATAAACTTAGGAATCTTAAGACAATTTCATGGTTACGTAACCCTATAACCCTTTCTTCTAATCTTGTAGGAAGTATCTCTGAATTTTTGAAAAAATAAATATGCTCGTAAAGCGTTGTATGTATACACATATGGCAAAAGACAAGTATATCTAAACTTCAAAAAAAATTGTCTTCTAAATTCAGAATGACACATTTAAGGACATTGATATCTTCTACCTTAACTCCCGAAGGACTTCAACAAATAATTAATGATGGAATTGCTGCAGCTATGAAAATACCGACTTTTAAGATAGTAAAAGATACTACTGCAACAGAAAATTTTATAACTAGTCAGTTATATAAATTTCAAGGAACCGAAGATGTTATTAGTATAACTCATTGGATTGAAAGAACTGAGACAATTTTCTCCCAAAGTAGTTGTGTTGAAGATCGTAAAGTGAAGATTGTTGTTAGTAGCCTAACTACTGAAGCAATATCATGGTGGAATTACTATTCTCAACTCGTTGGAATAAACGAAGCTCAGAAGATGAAATGGTTAGATTTTAAGTGCCTTTTAATGACCCAATATTATCCCTCCATAGAAATCGAGAAAGTGAAAAAGGAATTTTGCTATCTAGTGACACAAGAAAATGATCTCAATGCCTATTTGATAAAACTTCAAGAGTTAGCAGAATTATATCCTATCACTAATTCCCAAAGAATGATGAAAGCTTTTATTAAAGGATTTCCTCAAGGATTTAAGAAAATGATTAATATCTCTAAACCCCAAAGTTTAGAAGAAGCCATCAATATTTCTTAGAAATTAATGGATCACGTAGTCAAGCACAATCATGGGCCAGAATCCAACACCCTTAAACGTAAACTTAGTGGAGAAGAAGAAGAAGAAGAATTTGTTGAAACGAAACCTAACCCCTTAAATTTCTCTTATGATCCTTATTTTACTTACTTATATTACCCAAATCCCAATTCCTTTAGAATTCCCAAAACATTAGGACACAAAAATTATGTTGGAAAGCTTCCTCTTTGTGTAAAGTGTCTACTACATCATAAAGGATCTTGCCTAACTAAATGTCAGAATTGCTTCAAGAAAGGTCATCAAACCCGATACTGTTAGAGCAAGGGTAATTTCTAATTATTATTTTTTTCGTATCTTGTAAATAAATAAATATAATGATTATATGTGAGTTTTATCAATAAAATCTATGTGTTTTAATTACATCTCTTGTAAGTATTATTATCTGGTAGTACAACTCATTTGTAATATATTATGTATTTGATCTTTATATTCTAACAAAACAGTAAAATCTAAACTTATGAATGTTCAAAACCTTGATTTCCCTTATAAAGAGAGGTAAGAACAAGTAATAAGATTTCTCAGTATTTCTTAAAGACATAATGCCATCCGGATTATTGTCAATTGTATTTTACTAACGATATAGAGACTTTAACAAGATTATACCCAAAATAATATGTTGACATAAAGTACCAATATCTATAGTTTTAGATACATTAAGAATACTATCCCTTGTATATGTATCTATGGTTAAAGTGAGAGAATTATCCAGACATTAGAAATTCATACTCCACGTATGCATTATATTACCTAGAATTACACTTATCATATAAAGATACTATTAGAAACTTTATAATATAGTAAGTAAAAACTAGTAACTATCTATAAAGTTTAAATGGCAAATTTTGAGAGAAAATTTATTAAAAATTATCTTCATAGTACTAACTTTAAGGACCTTTTACTTATAAACCTCGTTGATTTTTTAGAAAAAGGCAATAATTAATTCAAGATTTTAATGCCTTATTGATTTCCGTTTATATTTTTTATATTTATCTTAAATAATCTTTTTTTTATTACATAATATAAAATTAACACTTTATAAATGTTCATTTATAATAACTATAATAGAAGAAATTGGTTGTAAACTAAATGACAACATACAAATCATATTCATTAATATATATTAGAAGAAATTTAAGAATACAAGAACTATATCTGCCTTTAAGTACACTGCCTTAATGTTGTAATCTCGGGATGAGTTTTTTTAAGGGGAATAGGCTATGACAACCCATAAATTTCACAAGTATGTCATATAATATGTTTAGTGAAATGGAAAACCCAATAGAAATTTTTGCTTTTTATGCATTACTTGGTAAGACGAACTACTTTTCCCAACCTGAACTACCATATCAACATATTCCTATATGTTGTAAACATAACAAGTACAAGTAATTTAACAAGTATACTTAAATAAGAACATTCCAATAAATATAATGATACCCTAAATTCCATTAGAAACCCTAGAATCCTTATAATAAACTCAAGGATGATAAAAGTGTCAATAAGAAAAAGTAAACAATAAATAAGAAAAGGATTATACTATCATATGGAAAGTATAAAGTTACATAAAGAATAAGTAAGAACAAGCTATATAAAGCTAAAGTACAAATAAATGTACATAATAGTCTAGATCATCACCTAAAAACCTTTATAAACAATATTTAAGCAATATAATTATACAAGAACTATGAATCTATAATCAATACAATATACTAATTCTAATCTACTATACAAAAAGAAGTTAAGCAATCACAAGGTACTAATATTCACTAATCACAAGCTAATTACAAGAAAATGACCTAAACCTAAGATTCGCATATAAAATCCATTCTATAATAAATTAGACCCTAATATTTTGAAACTAATTATAGAACTCAATTAAGTATCATATTAAGGTAATACATTTACTTTAAACTAAGTTGCAAATTATTAAAACAAAAAGTACAACTTTTCAAAGCATAGGATCTTAAGCTCCCATAAATAACCCTAGAATATGATCAACCAATATAAACCCTTAAAACAAGAATGTAAAACCTATACAAGTCATTAAAATACTATATGAAACTTATAATAAGCTTAAATTAAGATACAAACCCTAATTACCCAAAATAGAAAGTCATTAGGCTTTATGATATAGAAACCCTTATATTAACAAATCTACATGGAATCATAACCTAGTCTTTTAGGACAAGTCTACAAACACTCATAGGACTTCATTAAGATTATAATATTATGATAATATAATGTAGAATTACCCTAATGCACAATTTACAAGATTTCAATGCATGACTTGTAAATTAGGTCAAAATAGGTATTTTCACTCTTTAGACATGTTTACCTAAACTAAACCCTTAAACCAAGTGTAAGAACTCTTTGGACACCTAAGACACAATATATAGAACCTTTATTAGTTTTACATCAGTAGCTAAGAGGAGTATAATCACATTTACTAAGATATAACCCTATATCATTAGAAAACCATAATCTACAAAAGTATACTTCCCATTTTCACATCAAACATTTGTTAAACTTCAAAACAAGGACCCAAATCTATTAAATATAATTTCTAAACCATAATTAAGCCTTAATTATTCACTAATCACTTTCCTAAGTCCTTAATCACCAAAAACACAAATCATAAGTTACAAGCCCTAATTTTTCAACCCGGTTTTGTATTTTGCCTCCAAAACCCATTTTCAAACCATTTCCCTCCATTAAAAATTCAAAAACCATATATTTATATTTATTAAGATATTTTAGAAGTGTCTATAAGTAGGTGAATCACTTCCTTGCTTGCTACATATCACCATTCCTATCCTAATGTTGTCGAGACCTTATACTAGCCACAAGTGAATATTAGATCAAAGCTAGGACCTATAAACTTGTGTATAGCTTCACTAGCATAACTTAGTTACTCTCCTATCTATTTTACACGTACAAGACCAAAAGTTGGAGCCTAAGTGTTGCCATGACTATAAATAGAGCCGTATAGTAACCGTGAAGACTTGCACCTCGTTTTCTTATTCTCTCCTACCCATTCTCCATAATAACCTGTATATACGTCCTTGGACATCCCTCAATACCATAAACCAGGTCTAGAAGTAAGCCATTGAAACTTTTGAAGCTTTGATAGCAAGTAGTGTTCATAAGAAGTCATAAGGAGCCATTTTGGAGTTGCCTAGGTAATTTATATGTTAGCTATGCTTTGATCTTGTTATAATGATTTCTTAGGCTTTTTATAATGCCAAAATTATGTTAGAAATATAATCTAAAAGAAACTAAGTCATTTCATCAATTTAAATGAAAGTTATATGTCAAAGATGTCTTAAAACCCTAATCTTGTAATTTACATAAAATAATTCAAAAAAACCCATTTCAAAATCTATAATTCTATATAAATGTTTTTATTATGACTATAAACATGTTTTGAAACCTTTTTAAAAAACTTTAGATCATTTGGTCCATTTTTGAGGTTGTTATGTGATTTTTACAAGTATAGGGACTAAAACTGTCATTTTTGAAACTATTTAACATTTTGGGCCAAAAGTGTCATTTTGTGAAATTTAAAGCTATAATAATAAATGGTGGAAAGTTTAAGACCCTAAGATTAAATATTGAGGATTGAAATTGTAAATAAGAAAACTATATACTTAAGGGGTTAAAAGTGTAAATATGTTAAACTTATGAAATTAAGTGTTAAAAAGGTAATTATTCTTACATTATAAACTTAAAGGATCATTTTTATAACTTATAAAAGTATATGAATGAAAACTATATGATAAAACATATTTTCTAAATTATTATAAAGTATAAGGACTATTTTTGCCAATTATGAAACTAAAAGATAAAAGATATAAATATATACCAACTTTTGAAGAAATTTCTAAATAATATATTACTATGTATTATGTTAGTAGATAAATTTATACAATTATGTTCCATCTCGATATTACGTCCTGATTAAGTGGTTGGGTTTACGATTTAAAGTGCCCTCGCTCCTAAAACGTTTATAGAATGCCTTCTAAGTATAATGGACCGAACAATGATGAAATATTGTCATAATTATAAAGAATACATAAATAAATAACATGCATGTTTAACTCCAAAAATAAAAAACTTAATACTATACCAAATATGTTAAAATAGGTGGGTGTAAGATCAAGTTCTTCATTTGTTAGCTCATGTTATTCTGTGTGATATAAGCCTAACAAGACTTACTAGACCTAAGGTGAGTTCATAGCCTCACTAGTGCTGATTTTTAAATGATTTGAAAACCCGTGAGGGGGAATATATGCTAAAAATAGAATACAAGTGTTTTTAGTATACTTCTCAGAAATAATTATTGACACTATGTTTACTGCTGCCTTGAAAGTCTCTTTTTAATTATGAACCGTTAATCATTTTCCCGGAAATGAGCGCTAAAAGTACTATTTGAGGACTGACATACCCTATATGGGCAAGTCGCACTTGCTAGCACCTCAGTGGTCAAACAAGCATACTTTATTTGGCTAATAAGGATAGTTTGGCAGACTTTCTCATAAGGGCAATTGTGGGTTTTGATATGTCTAGTCACGGTATCATAAGCTTAGTGCATTGATTTAATTGATTTTACGGGCGAATAATAACGTAGCTCTTGAAAAAGGATCTTGTATTCAAAATGATTTTTAAACCTATGAAATCACTCAACCTTTGTGTTGACTTTAAGCATATATTTCAGGTTTTGATAAATTGATACCATGGAGCAGCATAATGATGACGTAGAGAGATATGGACTTGAGAATTTTTGTCATTCAAACCTATTTTCTAGATCTCGGGAACCTGTGATTGTACAATGTATATACAAGTTTTTTTTATTAAAAATCTCTGATTTTGAATGATAAATTATAAAGGTTTAATAAAGATTATTTAAACACTCTTTTGAGTTGTTTTCATATTACTGTGCTATCATATCATGAAATAATACCCCAAAAATATTATTCCGATGTGCCAAGGTAGAAATGGGGGTGTTACAAAGAGTTATACTTCTTGAAGCACCAAAGTTATATTTGGGCTAGTTTTAGATGGTGCAAGATACCTATATGTCTTGGAAGACTTTTCTCCTTCTAAATCGTCAAATTCATAAGTTACAGTACCTTTTATCCATCCCAAGTTATGGATCCTTTTGTTTCTTGATAAGCTTTCATAACCCCCATTTTTTAAACATTCCAGTGACAAATTCATTCCTTCCTTCACCATCAACATCATCGCTAACTTTGAGTTATCCTTCTTTCTTAGAGCTAATAGGACTTCCTGCTAGCTGAACCTTTTTAGGTACCCACATCATGTTCTTAGGAGTTGGTCCACTATGAAACTTGTTAGCAGTTATCCTCACTCGTTCCAAATATTCAGCTTTTCCTTTGGTGATCACTAATTTTTCATCTTTTCCCTTTTGGAGTGGTGTTTTGGTAAAGGATTATGACACAAAGGGTTTTGGTTTATAAGGTCTTGTGTTAGCAGACCTTGGACTGTTGTTTCCAGAATTAAAAAATTTGTTCTTTCGATTTTTGAGGACAAAAAGTGTTTTATTTTTAGGAGGAACTTGTTGGGAATAAAATGACAGAGTCCCTAACCGCTGACAAGTGGAGTTCTAGACGCTGAAAAGAAATATTCTACCCGCTGTAAAACTTGGTGTAGCCGCTGACAAGATTCCAATGAATAGAAGACTCCCACCCACTGTGGGATTACATGGAATGCATGGATCAACTCGTTTTGATTATTAGGAAGATATGTACGAATAAGTTTATTTTCTATGTTTATCTTGTATAACTTCTTATAATAGTTGATCTTTAGCTTTTTGTACAAGGATCCTTAGCTTATAAAAGGAGACGTTAGGGTTCAATGTTTGATATGCTTTCATACACTGTTAACCATTCTGATTATTAATTGATTGAAAGTTTGATATACATGCTTTGTTACTTTGTTCTTTGTTTTAAATATTAGATTCTGCATAATACATAGATTGTTGAATACACAAAGTTTCTCTACGTATTATACTTGATTTATCTCGATGATACAAAGCTAATCGATCTAAATTTGGGATCAACAAGTGGTAACAGAGCTTGTTGAGGAACTTTGATCAAAAGAACAAAACCCTAAATCGTACTAAACCCTATATCGCAAAACTACAACCCTAAACCATGTCAAACCTAGCTGACAATTCATCAAACCCTACACATCCCACTAGCAACATCAAACTCCCGATTCTTGACCCTGATAACTATGAATTATGGGAATTCAGAATCAAGCAATATCTCCAAGTGGGTCACTATTTCCTCTGGGAGATCATTGAATTTAGAAACTCTTATGATCCTGATCAAAAGATTAAAGAGGCTCAAGCAAAGAGACTTAAAGAGAAAGTTGATGGTGCACTAGAAGATGAAGGTTCCAATGTATAAAATGGAAGAGCTACTTCTGCTGATAATATTACTGCTAGAAGGAATGACATGAAGGCACTCAGTTGTCTTCAATTTGCTCTTGGCGAAAAGGAGAAATTTAAGTTCATAAAGTATGAGACTGCTAAAGAGCTATGGGAAGCAATCAAGAACACCTTTGGTCGAAATGAAGATACTACCAAGGAAAGAAGAAAGAATCTGGTTAAGGAGTTCACTACCTTCAAAGCACTTCCTAATGAGAAGCTCATTGAAGTTAGAAGTCAGCTACGTGATCTTACAAGTAAGTTGGATTTTATGGGAATAGAGATTGATGATGAAGACATTAACTCTACGTTCCTAAGTGGTCTTAGTGAAGCTTGGTATGTACAAGCTAACGCGTTATTGTGCACTAAAAGTCACAAGAACATTACTCATTATGACATTTACAATCAGTTGAAGACTATTGATTTTGAGGTATTGAAAAGGAATGGAAGTTCATCTGTTTCAAGCTCTAGAAACATGGCGTTTGTCTCCAATAATTGATATAAATCCTCTGATAGTGGGTCCGTATCCCATGATAGTGGGTTGAACTCTGTATCCACTAACACATCCTTCTTGTCATCTCCAAGTGTCAAACCTGCTGGAATTGATTTGGACATTGTGTGTGCTTATATTGCTTCTTTTCCTTATGGTTCTCAAGTCATGTATGAGGACCTTGAGCAAATTAGTGATACCGATCTTGAAGATATGGACATCAAGTGGAATATGGCACTTAGTAGCATAAGAGCCAACAGATTCTACAAGAAATTTGGCAAGAAGCTTACATTCATACATTTAATAGAGGAGAGTCTACTGGTTTTGATAAGTACAAAGTTGAATACTTTAACTGTCATAGAATGGGTCACTTCAAAAGAGAATGCAGGTCACCACTCAGGAATGATGGAGGAAAAAGTGACTCCAAAGGAGTGTCACTTTCATGCAATGAAGAGGATCTTTAGGTACCTAAGGTGTTATCCTACTTTAGGATTATGGTACCCTAAAGACTCTCCTTTGGAGTTGGTTGGATATTCAGATAGTGACTGTGGTGGGGACAATGGTGATAGAAAATCAATCACAGGTGGATGAAAATTATTAGGGAGCAAATTGATATCTTGGCAGTGCAAGAAGCAAGCTATTGTGGCCAATTCTACAACCGAGGTTGAGTATGTGGTTGTTGTTGCATGTTGTGGTCAAGTGCTATGGATTTAAAATCAGTTGCTGGACATGGGCATAATTTTATGCATACTACTATATTTGTTGATAATAACAGTGCCTTGTGTATTATTAAAAATCCTTTACATCATTCTAAAACTAAACATATAGAAATTAAACACCAATTTATTAATAATTGCTTTGAAAATGTTTGGTTCAACTAGAGAAAATTGATACAGAAGTAATGTGTCAGATCTTCTAACAAAACCTTTTGATGGTGGGAGGTTCCAGTACTTGGTTTCAAGTATTGGAATGATTAATCCTTGAAAATGATTGTCTAAATCTTGTGAAAGTATATATAAGGGCATCACTATTATTATTCTATGCAAAGTTAGTCTTTTCCACTTTTCTTTTCTATCCACTAACAGGCTATTTCTACCCCCCTGACAAGGGATATGTAGCCTATGTTGGTGTATTTTTGTGGTTTTTGTCTAACTATGCATGATTTAGAGCAATGTGGATTGGTGGATGATCATTGTTGGGTATGTGAGTATCAAGTATTTATTTATGATGGTTGGAATATTTATATTCCTATCTTGAAATAAAAATTTGTTGCTTATACATGTGAAAGTTTGTAAGTATATTTTAAGGGGGGGTACTAGGATGCCTTTAGGTTTTTGGGTACTCTTAGAGTGTTCTTATCACAATTATAGATTGTGTCCACTAGTGAGTGAGGGCTAGGAGTAATGAAGAGATTACTTTGGGATATTTGGACTTTCTAGACCTTAAGGCACTGTAGCATGCACATCTTTCACAAGAGATGCCTGCTGCCAAGATATCTTTGACCTAGAATTGGGATTGGTCTGATGGGAGACTTGAGTTATACATTTTTGGGCTTACCTGGTAGTTACAGAGTTATTGTATGAGTTAACTTCATTCATAAGTTATTTGTGAGCAAGGGACACTAGAGGACAAGCATATCTATCTTTCTTATGCAAGTGTGTATGCTTGGAAAGTGCTTGCAAAACTTATACTTATTGGAGAAAAGTTGATTCCCATAGGATTAATTTCTCTGTTGAGGTCTTTGACTTATCTTTTCTACCCGCTGACAATGGCTTTTTAGCCGCTGTCATGTGTATTTTTTAAGATATTTTGGGCCGTAATTCTAGTAGAGTGGGTATTTTTTTAATTGTTAAGAGATATGTTTATTATTTAAAAGATTTACTTGAGTGTATTTCAAAGATTTTTATTTACTTGCCTCTTTTTCAACCAATAGTATACCTACTTGTCTGCTATATTACGTCCATTACGTCTCTAATAGTTCCACTTGCATGTTTTGATAAAATTCATCTCACATAACCAAAATCTTCATCTTTCTTTTACCTTACGCTTTCTTTTAAATCGTTATCAATGGCGCAACAATTCAAGACTGCTGATCTTGTACTATCATTCAAGCCTCAGCATAATATGATTTCTATTTAGGAGAAAGATGACAAGAATCCATAGTATGATGGAACGATAGATATCTTGTTGGCTTCCAACATAAGGTATTCCTTACTTCATAAACCTATGATTCCTAATTTACACATTAAACAGTTTTGGGACACTACTAGTTCCAGAATAAATAATGATGTGATTACAATTGAAGGCTCATTTCACAGGAAAACTAAGATTGTCACATAAGCTCTTATTCGACAAGCTTTACAGCTTAACGATTTGGGTAGAGTTGATATTCTTCCCATTGAGGAGCTACATGAGGGATTGACAGGCTTAGGATACAGTCTACCAAGAGTAGGTTATATTTCTAAATTTGATAAAAACTAGTTTCCCCCAGCCTGAAAATTTCTTATACATGTCCTTCTTCAATGTTCGAGTCCAAAATGCTCTGCTTTTAATGAGATCAAACATTCTATAGGTAGTGCTCTTATTTGCATGGCTTTTGGACAAAGATTTAATTCTTCTAAAATAATTTTTGAAGGCATGTAAATAATAAGGGTAGTAAAATGACTTTAGCTAACCTAGGTTTTTACAAATCGTTTTGGATCTTCAAAGGGGATGTACAATTAAGAATTCACATTTTTATGACATCCTTGTTCAAAAACAAAAATTATTTACAACCTTGAACACCCATGATAGACATTTGCCTTTAACACAACCCATGCTTGACCTCATTCAAGCTGCTGTTGTGGCCCCTGTGCTACAAAACCAACCCCTTCATCTCATCACGGGTAGCCATGGAGATTGATGACCCTATACCTGATCCCCAACCCACTGTCACTCAATCTCTAGCCCCTGACACCTAATCTGTAGCCCCTGACACTCAATATTTAGCCCCTGACACTCAAGTTGTAGCCCCTGAAGAACCAATTGTAGACTCAAACACCCCTTCATACTCTTCACCTTCACAATATAGGATCTCTAAACACCAAAGAGTCACTGGGGTGTATCTCCCTTTTGACTTTAGCCATGTAGCAGAGGAGACCACAACTACAGTGGCTAGTGATATGGAGATGGCTGGGACTATTAACACTAGCTTAGTAGCAGGTCAAGACAGTCCCATTGTAAGTAAGACCATTCCCATGCCCAATGAATCTACATTGAGGATTAATTTACCGAATGTGGCTGAGGGCAGTATGGAACCTTTGACACCCATGGAATTGATGAAATTCTATATTAGCTTGCAAAAGCAAAATACAGAACTTGTACAAACTGTCAAAGATCAAGGTCTTGAACTCACACAGTTGAGGGAGAGAATTGTTGTGTTGGAAGCTGCTGGTACGCCAAGGAGGAAATTTATGGTTCAGTCCTCTGATATTGATCTTTGAGAGGTGTCTTACAAAGGGGAGGAGCATCTGAATTTGAGTGATAAAAGTTCTAAAGAAGGCTCCAAAGACTCTATAGGTACATTGGAGGTGGTTGATGCTCTTACAGGTATGAAGGAGAACAAGGAGTTTGATTCCTCCATGATGACACCAATAAAACTCTCATTTGTTCAATTAATGGAGCAAGTAAGTGTTGGGAAGGTTTCAGCCGTTGACATTTCAGGTGTATCCACTGTCATGTCTTTTCTATCCACTGACACCTTGTTTGCAGCCCTTGAAAGCAGTCTAGTTGCTTTTGGTGTATCCCAACCACCATTGGTGATTAGAGATGTATCAACACATGTACCAACTATGTTACCTTACATTGATCCAACAGATAAAGGCAAAGGTATTCGGGTAGAAGAACCGGTTTCTTCTAAGCATAAAGCACAGACAAGATTTGATGAGAAATTGGCACATCAATTGCATGAGGAACAGTTGAAGGAGCAACAGAAGGGGTTGATTGAAGCTCAAATTGTTAGTTTAGAGTCTGGTAGCATAGAATCTGGTGATAGAGATGCTAGTATGGATAGTTATGATCTAGATGTGGATCAATAAGTAGAACCTGAATAGTTAAAATATGGTGAGGATGAAGCATCCAATGAGAATCTTAGAAGTTTAGCATTGATGATTGACTATGACATGCCACAGATAACAAACTTGTATCACAGGTATGAAGAATCTGCTACAGAGCAGAACATTTCTATTTCTTTGAGGATATGGGGATTGGAAAATTTGTTGAGAGTTTAAAGAG
This sequence comes from Glebionis coronaria, assembly GCA_025667525.1. Lineage (NCBI taxonomy): Eukaryota > Viridiplantae > Streptophyta > Magnoliopsida > Asterales > Asteraceae > Glebionis > Glebionis coronaria. The sequence goes on from CM046878.1 coordinate 145,470,728, forward strand.
ATTTGAAAGTGATAGAAGCTAATATGGCTGAGAATGTGTTGCTAAAACCCAAGTCACATAGGAGAGAGTTGTACAATATTTGCTAAGGAGTAATCAAGATGGATGGATATGGAGAAAGTTTCAAGGAATGACATATGAAGGATTAGAGTTCAAAGCATATCCTATCTAGTTTGATATGCAACCGTAATACTCATCTCAAGATTTCGACTAAAAGACATGAGGAATTGGAGGAGCAAATGAAGTTGAAGAAAGCAGAATAGGCACCTAGGTTCAAGAAGAAAGGTTTTAAGCTTAATTTTCTAGAATTTGATTTATTAAACTCAAATTTGCCTAGTGAAAGTTTATTGAAGGCAAATTTGGAACTTTCTTCTTTGGATATTTTTGTTATTGAGCATGTGGACCTTAGAAATCTCGTGATTAAGTATGAGAAAGATCAAGATACAGGTTTTGGAAGTTCACAAGGTATGGTGTCAAGGTGCAGGTATTTACTTCTCTTATCTAATTGTTTAGGAGTATGGATAGAGAAGATTTGGAGACCATTTGGGGTCTATTGAAAGAAAAGTATCTTGTTGTGGTTCCAACAAGTGTTGGACAAATAAAGATCTAGTCAACCTTTAGAAGGATGTTTGACCATGACCAGGATGATCCAGTAGCTGGATTTGGATGATTTAAGTGACTTAGAATGGAGATTGTATTCTGCAGCTGGTGTATTTCATTTATGTATTTCAAAGTTTTCAGAATATTTGATGGTGGATAAGATCTATCCACTAACACAAGATGTATTGCAGATGATGATTAAGACCAAGCTCAAGGTACACAAGTGATTTGAGTGTTGACTTTTTGAGATTCATTCATACTCAAATTCAGGGATAAGTATATTTGTAAGAATTCTCTCTATGTATTTTAATTTATTCATAAACTTGATAGTTAGAATAAATATAAAGTTTAGGGGAGGATTAATGGGAATAAAATGACCAAGTCCCTAGCCGCTGGCAAGTGGAATTCTAGATGCTGACAAGAAATATTCTAGCCGCTGTAAAGCTTGGTGTAGCCGCTGACAAGATTCCACTGAATAGAAGAGTCTCACCCATTGTGGGATTGCATGGTATGCATGGATCAACTCGTTTTATTTATTTAGGAAGATATGTATGAATAAGTTTATTTTCTATGTTTATCTTGTATAACTTCCTATAATAGTTGATCCTTAGCTTCTTGTACAAGGCTCCTTAGCTTATAAAAGGAGACCTTAGGGTTTAACGTTTGATACGCTTTCATACTTTGTTCACCGTTTTGATTATTAATCGATTGAAAGTTTGATATACATGTTTTGTTACTTTGTTCTAAGTACTAGATTCCGCATAATACTTACATTGTTAAATACACAAAGTTTCTCTACGTATTATAATTGATTTATCTCGATAATACAAAGTTAATCGATCTAAGTTTGGGATCAACGGAACTATGGGATATGATTGTGTAACATATGGTCTATGATTACAAAAGTATGCTCTTGAGTTGACAAAGTTTACAGACATTGGGCTATTGCTACCTGTATAAGATCTTGGGCTATCAGAATTAGAAGACCTACCAAAATTAAAATGACTAGTATTATTATTGGCTTAAGACAATCCTAAGGAGTACTGAACAAGGGATCATTATGGTATTAGGCTGATAATTCCAATTAGAAACCCTTGTTCTTCTTCTTATGATTGTTCCTTCCACATTGTGTTTACATATGGTCAAAACTACTACATATATAGAAAGCTCTATTCTCATCCTTATGAATCTGCTGGTTATTCTTGTTTCTTTGATTTCCCCTAGGTGTGTTTTTCATGTACATCTCAGCATACTGAACAAGTTTCTTAATAGGTTGATACTTAGGGGCATTTGGGTTTATGTCACTAGAACTAACATCAACTTTCTCTTCTAGTTTATCCTCAATCTGAGTCCTTGTGGTTTCTGAACTAGATGGTTCAAGAACTACTTCCTCAGTCTAAGTACTAGTACTAGTACTAGTAGCAGGATTCACCTGTGGAATGTCAACAGAGGCTTCACTAGAAGAGCTAGTTCCTTCTTTCTGAAACTTAACTGAAGCAAATTCTTTCTTTTAAAACTTATGCAAATCAGTATAAGTCCTATCAGGTATAGGAGGAAAATATACAAGAGGGGGCTCAACAACATGATAATCATTGTTGTATCTTGGTCCCCACTTGCGTTTGTCAGGGAGCTAACTCATTTTCTCTATTCTCTTAGTATCATGACTAAGACTCTTAAACTTAAGTTCATTTCAAGTTTAACAATTTCACATTTCTTAATCTTAGCATTGAGTTCAGTCATATCCCTACCATGTTTAGCTATTTCCCTCTTTAGAAGAATAATAGAGTATTTAAAGGCACTTTCTTGTTCCTTATAACACTCTATTTGTTCTTCTAAATCTTGAAACCCCTTTTGATAAGCAGTTAAATCACTGGTAGACCTATCATAATTTTGCTTAATACTATCAATATATGTGTCAAGTTCCTTATATGTTTTCAAACATTCAGCAGTACAATTTTTTTACGAATTACCTCACTTTCTGAAAGTGCCATAAGTGTCATGTTAGTGATGGGTTCCTCATCTTCCATAAAGCTCCAGTCTACTCCAAATCCATCAACAACTATCAATGCCTTGGTGGAAGGCTCTTCAATAGTTATCTGATTTCTATGACTTCTACACTCGCTAGCAAAATGTACCTTCTTGTGACAATTGTAGCACTCCACCTTTGACTTATCAAAATTGGTATTTTCACCAGCATTGAGAATGTTATTCTTTTGAGTTCTCTTTAAAACCCTTCTTGCTCTCATGGTGAGAAAAGCTAGTTGGTTTTTTATCTCTAGTTCTTCTAGATCATCATCACTTAACTGTTGTAAATCATCAGCAACAATCTCTTCTACATTTTCATAAGTGGGTAGGAAAGCATAGATAGTTCCATCACTTAATCCAGCAGCACTAGTAGTTGATTCATCATAATCCGATAATGTAGTACCAACATTAACTGATACACTACCAGCATTAAGAGAACCTTTTGAGTTTTCTTTATTGACCTGACTAGAACTTGATATGAATGCCAAGTTAGTATCATTGGAGACTGACCCGTCTTTTTCTTGAGTTTTTGCTCAAGCACTTTAAAGTGATTGTACAAATCATCAATATTGACCTGATCAATATCCTCATTATTTTTCCAAATAGACACCTCTGTAGCCATCTCAGCAGGCATACTCTTAGGAACTTAGCATTTATGTCCTCTTGTTCAGCGTCTCCTCCTTAAATAATGAGTTTTCTCACAATCCTTTAAAGTGTATTATAAATAGAGTCAAGAGATTCTGATCCTTTGGCATTGAATTTTTCAAACATTGATTTAAACAATGATTTCTTGGCCTTCTTTATAGAGTTATTCCAACCAAATCTTAGAACAAAGGCATCAAACATAGATTTAGCATCTTCATATTGCTGAAAAGCAAGAATATACTCATTTGGTATTGCCAGCATCACAATATTCCTAGCCTTCATATCATTAGACCTCTTCTTCTTTTCTGCAGGCAATATTTCAAGTGCTTTCCCATCAATGAAAACAGGTTTGGTGTGAGTATCTCCATGAACTATTACTTCTCATAGATCCTAATTGTACATCTGCACAAATTGAGTAAATCTGAATTTCTGTTCCTTAAAGTCTCCTTGTTTGAAGACTGGAACCTTATTCATGTTGTTAGTTAGTGCTATTTCTGACTCCATCTCTTTAGTAAAAGAGTTCGTGAATAACCTTTAAGATCAAAGCTTCTCAACAAGCTCTGATACCACTTGTTAATCCCTTAGATCTTGTTAGTCTTAACTTGAAGACTTGGTATACATAGGATAAATCCTATATAGACTTAGTAGAAACTTTAAATGATGTCAAACAGTATACCGAATCTACACTTTAGAATGATGAAGATTACATGTGTAAAGTAATTGACAAGAGATGTAAACTGAATACTTTAATATATTAATATTAATACTCTTAATACAGAGTATTATGGTAACAACCTTGAGCTAATGAATTCGTATATCTCAACCTAGACCTAGGACCTCCTTTTATAGTATAAGGAGTCCTTTACAAGACAAAGATATGAAAAAATAAGTTTAAACTATTAGAAGATATAAGTGAATATCTTCTATCTTTAAGGAACACGTCTTCTGTCTTTATCTCTAACTCGACACTAATATTCCTACCAGCACCAAGATTTAACCTAGTATGATCAGTATTAAAGTAACCAGTACTAAGAATACCACTACCAGTATTAATAAAATTAATATTATTAGTGTAATGTAAACTAGTAGTAATTTTATTCCCAACAAGAACCATTACTAGAACGTTTAGACATGTTTCTCTCAACATATATATCCACCTTTTCAAGCATATCCTTAAATTGACTATCAACTTTACACAAGCAATCACGGACTCTGGCATTAAATTTGTAACTTCTAATCCATATATTGCATAAATTTCCCACCAAAGTGTCGAAAGAAGAAATCTTAATAAAATGAACAAAACCGAAGTTTTTTCCTAATTTAGATTTATTGAGTTCAATGAAGACGTCTATCACTTTTCCATATCATGCACATAATTCCAACAATATGATTTGGTAAGTTCGTAATGAAGACAGATTGAGAAATATTACCCCTATCCACATCTCTTGAATGCTCATTGCTTTTGTAGCAAAGTCTCTCAAAACATATTTCTTTGCGAAGATTGCTTCCTTCAATGCACTTGTACCCAACCATCATCTGTTTTATGGCAATCAACCATTGCGCTAATTTTGGAAATTGATTTATGATAATCGATTAATTGAGTTAATTGATATCTTACATAATCGAATAGGTATTTTTCCAAGTAAAATTAACTTATTTCTAAAACGAAGGAGGATGCGAGACGTCAAGAATAGGGGTGATGGTCTCTGAGAGGATAGGGATGGTGGGGGTTACTAGATGGGGAGTAACAGGTTCATTCGTAAGGAGATAAAAGGAGGATTTCGCTAAGTAAGGTGAGGGAAATGGGGGCTCGTAACATTTTTATTGGGAGGGTAGAGGTCTTTGGTGGGAGAGTGTTGGGAGGGTAAAGATCGTCGATGGCGAAGTGTTGGGAGGCTGAAGATCTCCGGTGGGGGGTGTTGGGAGGGTGAAGATCGTCGGTAAGGGAGTGTTGGGAAGGTGAAGATTACCTTTAGGGTTTGTGTTAGGACGGGTGAAGATCGCTGGTGAGTTTGACGGTTTATAGAATTATCTATTTTTTCTCTTTTAGTTATTCATTGGATGGTTTCATATATTCTTCGCTATTTTTTCAAGTCAACGATTCTTACACTACACGATGTCACAATTGGTTAGATTATGTGTTCCTTAAGGTTCAAGTGGTGATGTTTCGTATGTGAGGTTGGCGTTATGTTCTAGTTTGGTTTGAAAATCGTGTTATTTATTAAGGTTCTAGTTTGGTTCAAGTGGTGATGTTATTTATTAAGTGTTTGTCTTGCGTGTTATTGTGCTTGGTAGGTTGTTGGATTGGAGTTGTTTCTTAGTATGTAAGATCTTCATTTCATGATATCCGAGTTTGGTCATATTATCATAATAGATGATAGGGTCGGCTCGATCATAAAAAAGATCTTCATTTCATGATATCCGAGTTTGGTCATATTTTCTTGACACACAATAAAATAGAAATCGTGGCATGTTATCTATTAAATATTTGCTTTTCCTGTTATTGTGTTTGGTAGGTTGTTGGATTGGAGTTGTATCTGAAGGAAGGTATATTTCATACGTTGCCCTAATGTACAATTAGATCATATATATGCATTACGTCATGGGCCTAACACAAATACTATAAACAATGGGCCTCATACAAAGAACCCGCTAACATTCCCCCCCCCCTGCAGTTTGAGCGGGAGAGGAACGAACACTCAAGCTGGAGTGAAACTCATCAAACAATGCAGTAGGGAGACCTTTGGTGAAAATATCCGCGTACTTATAACGCGACAGAACGTGAAGTACTCGGATATGACCAGTGGTAACTAAGTCTCTAACAAAGTGAATGTCAATCTCAATGTGTTTCGTGCGTTGATGTTGCACGGGATTAGAAGACAGGTAGACCGCACTCACATTGTCACAATAGACAAGTGTAGCTGTAGACAGTGGTGTGTGAAGCTCATGTAAAAGGTTGCGTAACCAGAAGGTCTCCGCTACAGCATTAGCAACACCCTGATACTCGGCTTCAGTACTAGAGCGAGAGAGTTTAATCTGTCGCTTCGAAGACCAAGATAATAGATTGTTACCCAGAAAGACGCAATACTCGGAAGTAGACCGCCGTGTAGTAGGGCATCTGGCCTAATCTGCCTCTGAATACGCTACCAAAGATGATGTCGTAAATGCATATAACGGTAAACTGTGAGTCAAAGTACCTCGCACATATCGCATGATCCTCTTGAGAGAAGCAAAATGAGGCTCCCAAGGATCACGCATAAATAAACAAACCTTTTGAATTGCATATAAAATATCTGTCCATGTAAAAGTCAAATATTGTAGTTCCCCCACAAGAGTGCGATATAATGTAGGATCAGCAACATAGTCACCATCAGCAGAAAGCTTGGAATCTGTGTCAATAGGAATACTACACGGATTACAAGTAAGCATACCAACGCGCTCAAGTACCTCAGAGGAATATTTATGTTGAGACAAGAACATCCCAGACCTGTTGCGAGTCACAGAAACTCCCAAAAATAGTTAAGAGGGCCCAAATCGGTCATAGAGAACTCTACATGTAGAGAAGCAATAACCCGTTGAAGTAAAGTTGTAGAAGAGGCAGTCAAGACAATATCATCCACATACAGAAGTAAATAAGCTATATCAATCCCATGTCTGTAGATAAATAGTGATGACTCACAACGACTATGATGAAAACCAACACGGGAAGCGTAAGCAGCAAATCTCTTAAACAAAGCCCGAGGAGCCTGTTTAAGCCCATAAAGTGATCTCTGCAAAAGACAAACATGATCGGGATGGTGCGCATCCCGAAACCAGGAGGTTGATGCATATAAATGGTCTTAGATAAATTACCATGTAAAAACACATTCTTGGCATCCAGCTGATGAACATGCCAATGTCTAGAAATAACCAAACTTAGTACTGTGCGAATAGTGGCTGGCTTAACCACTGGGATAAACGTCTCATCTACATCAATACTTGCAAGCTGGGTGCTTCCATTCGCAACAAGGCGAGCCTTGTAACGATTAAGGCTACCATCAGCATTGTACTTATGATGAAAGAGCCACAAGGAACGAACAATGTTCGCGTCCGGTGGCCTAGGTACTAGAACCCAATTATTATTTTTAATTAAAGCATTATAATCATCAAGCATAGCACGATACCAATGAGGGTCATTGAAGGCTTTTTTATAAGTTTTTGTAATGGGGAAATGGTGGACACATTTAAAGTATATCGTTGAGTAGCTTTGTTAGTACCGATATGGAAGCGTGTGATCATGGATTGAGTTGAGGCTGGATTTGGGTGGGCAGTAGGTGTAATGGTTGTGGAGGCAGGTTGTGATTCGGTTGAAGTAGGCTGCTGAGCCGAGTTAGTGACGATGGGTTGTTGGTGTGGAATAAGGGGCTCAGTTTGTATGAGTCTAGTGGTGGTGGTGTGCGAAGGGTGAGGGGAGTCTCTATGATGTGGTTCAGGTACATGAGGTGGAGTGGGAGATATTGTGGATTTGGTTAGTAAATTTTGTTGAATAAGATTGGGCGAGTTGTCTAAAAAGGTATACGAAGGTGATGTACGAGGTGTCATTGATCCATAAGGAAAAATGGTCTCGTCAAAAGTTACATGTCGGGAGAGGATAGCTTTATTCGTATTTAAGTCAAAACATCGATACCCACGGTGATTGGTCGGGTAGCCGAGAAAAATGGAGGGAGTTGCGCTTGGTTCAAGTTTATGGTTGGTGTGGAGATGTGGGTAACAAAGGCAACCAAACACACGTAGGTCCGTGTAATTTGGAGTAGTTTTAAAAAGACGAGTGTGAGGTATTTCGTTTTGTATTGCGGTGGATGGTAATATATTTAACAAGTAGGCAGCCATGTGTAGTGCTTCAACCGAAAAGGTAGGTGGCAAGTGTGCTTGAAACAAGAGGGTTCTAATAAGGTTGTTGATGGTGCGTATCATAAGTTTAGATTTACCATTTGTTGTGATGTTTTAGGACACGAGAACCGAATGGTAATACCATTAGAGGCAAATAATTGGTGTAGGGCATTGTTGTCAAACTCGTCGCCATGGTCACATTGCAATGATTTAACGCCACACTGAAAATGATTTTTAACATACGTGCGAAAATGAAGGAATTTAGATAGTGCCTCGGACTGATTTTTTAACGGATAGACCCAAAAGTAATGTGAAAAATGATCAAGGAACAAAACATAATATTTAATACCCGAGATGCTCGGAAGTGGTGATGTCTACAAATCCGAATGAATAATGTCAAAAGGAGATTTAACAATTGTCTCAGAAACAGAAAAGGGAAGTCGCACGTGCTTGCTAAGCTGACAGACATGAAAAAGCACCGGAGACTTGGTCTTTTTACATGAAATGAAATTATTAGAAACTAAATTACGTAGCACTTCACTTCCAGGATGACCAAGATGTTGATGCCACGTATGTTGACTGACTAGTAAGGCTTGAGGGTACGATGGAGATGTGACAAGATAGAGATCACATGTGGTGTCACATCGGAGTAGAATTTGACGGGTCCGAAAGTCCTTCACAGAAAAATCAAACTCATCAAATTCAATAGTACATTTATTACGGACAAACTGACGGACCGAATGTAAATTTTTAACGATATTAGGTGTGATAAGTACATTGTTTAAGTGAATGGGTCTATAAGGAGTGGCTAAAGTGCAATGGCCCGTGTTGGTAACCGGAATGGAATTCCCGTCACCAAAAAGAACAGACGGATACCTGCAAAAATTAAGAATAGTACTAAGATTACTAGTAGAAGAGTTGGTCTATTTATGCTAATGCGGACAAAAAGCAGAGGACGCACTGGTATCCATGTTTCAATTTGTATTGCTAGGGTCCTAAAGATTCATGGTATTAAATGCGTTGGGGAGTAGAGTTTCTTGACCAGAAGCCACATTCGAGCCTTGCACTGTGTTGGTAAATAAAGCATGTTGTTGTGGAGTAAATGGATAATGAGCTGCTTGTTACGGTGTGGACTGAAGACCAGTGGGTATGGTGAGCCTAGGGCCCATAAGAGAATTATATCCTGACTTTCTTGAGCCTGCTAAGTTGGAAATACCATATTGGGCCAGTAATGAGTTTTGGGCTTGAATCAAATTTAGTAGTTGTTGGTGACCTGCTTGTTCCATTCCTGTTTGACTAAGTCCACTATGCATGGAGTTATTAACAATAGAGTTACACATGCTATTCGACTAACATGTGTTTCAAGACCCGGTGTTGCGACTTGGACCATGAATAAATTTTCAGCTCGCTCCCCAACGACAGAGCCCACGTTCAAAGTTACGACAAACCTCGGTGGTGCGGTTATTAATGCGAAAGCTTGAGTCACGTTTACGTGTATTGCGACCTGTATTGTCACGATCTGTATTAGCCTCAGCAAAAAGGACTTGTGGTGCATTCGAGATGTTGTTGGAAGGCAGATTGGAAGGCTTTGAGCGAAGCCTCATCTCCTCCGTTGTGACCATGGAATGGACGGTAGCGAGATTCGGAAAGGGATCTTTATGAGCGATAATCTGCGCGAGGCTCCCATATTTGTCGCTTAAGCCATTAATGGCATAAGTGACAACGTCGTCTTCGCTTATATCCGATCCGAGATCATTAAGCAATGTGATAATGGAATCAATTTTGGAGAAGTATTCCTCGACAATGCGTACTTCCATTTGTATCATTCGGAATTCGCCTTTTAAAGCAACCGTTCGGGTACGTTTGTTATCTTTGAAGATTGTTTCAATGGTGTCCCAGGCGGCTTTAGCCGTTTTCGGGTTTGCTTTGATCATTCTCTTTTGGAGCGTAGATGAAAGAGTGAGAAACATCCTAACTTGACGATCGAATCAGCCGTGAGCCATTCATCTGTTGGTGGAGTTGATAATGAAGCATCATCATCGTTGGATCCTTCGATGTGCGTTAGGACACCGAAGTTGGTGCAATGACCTTTGAAAAAATAACACCACGATGAATAATTGGACTCAGCAAGATCTAGTTTTTCGAGAATGAGATTGTTAATGTTGTGGACTGCATATAGTCTTTCGACCAAGGTGAGGGTAGAAGGTGTTGGAGGTGGATTGGAGTTTGTCATGATGATTGTAGTAGTACTGTGGGGAGAAAGTCGACTGTTAAATCGAAGGCAATTTAGGGTTTAAGATCGGTTAGGTGGCTGTGATACCATGAAGGAAGGTATATTTCACATGTTGCCCTAATGTACAATTAGATCATATATATGCATTACATCATGGGCCTAACACAAATACTACAATAATATAAACAATAGGTCTCATACAAAGAACCCGCTAACAGTATCTTAGTATGTCAGATCTTCATTTCATGATATATGAATTTACTATTTTATGATAATATATGTTGTGTTTCAAGATAAAAAAAACTAATCGTATGTGATTTTTCATCCAAGTTTCAACAACGAAAAAAAAAAGAAAACGTGAAAAAAACGAACAAAATTATTGTCAAAAGTATATCAAAGTATATTCCTGTAGAAAGAGAATTAAATACTCGTCGTGATCGCATATTTTTCTCGTTTAACGTTTATTGATTAAGATATTTATATTATAAAAAAATGTAAAATAATAAAAACTTTATATCTTATCATTGAATCAAGATGATGAAATGAGTTATCTATAAAAAAAAATACTGTAGGTGATATGTAAAATAACTCTCGAATTTAGTCTAATAACATGACCAGTACAAAATAAAGTCCTATCTATTGAAGTTTTGCAAAATTTTGTTCCACCAAATTCCACACACGACAAATGAAAGACACGCAAATAAGAGAAGTTGTTTTCACGCAATCTTGATTTTGAGCACGAAAGAAAGTAAGCGCTCGAAACTCCTCTTCCCGATGAGTTAAGATTAATACCTCATTGGACCAGATTATAGCCTTAAAACATTGTTCTAGTTATAGTGAACTAATTCTCAAAATATTGGTTGGGTATTAGTTTTGGTCTGATCGGTTCTAACAGTATTTAATAAAGTTAGTAGCAAACTAAATTTGTCAAGTAAACAAAAGTTCGTATTAGGCTACCCATAACGTTAACGTTATTAGGTAACGATCTAGTTTTTTTTTCAGTTTTCTCTTCTGCGACCTAGTGCGACCTATTTGATCAAACAAGGTAACCTAGTGCGACCTATTTCAACTTTTTATAAATATTTTTTTAAATAGTTATTTAAATAAAAAAAACATTACAATAGTATTTATTTTTAAATACCGTTAAAGAAATGATTAAAAAAATATCTAATTAGAAGTAAAGAAGGTAAAATGCATTAGCTAAAACTAACTCCAAAAATTGTCAAATAAATATAGGGTAAATGACACAAAAATGTATCTAACTTAAAGGTTATCTCCAATTAAGGTATCACACTTTTTTTTTACATAAAAAGGTGTTCAACTTATTTTTTTTTTATCAATTTATGTATTTTCGTTAAATGTTTAACAACCATCCGTTAAGTTTTACAGTTCAATTCCGATACCGTTACCACCACCATCAATAATTGTCGTCACCATCAATCTTTTTAAGGCTGAACAACGTCATCATCAGTATAGTTGTGTTTTATCTTAAGATTGATAACATACTGTCCTAAAACGAATATTTTTGTAATGACTACAATATTTTCTAGCAATAATTAGCACATCTTTCATACAACACGCCTTCACCTTTGTAACTACTGTGTAAGGTTTAAATTTAAGAACTTTTTTGCAATCTAATCTTAAGCATATAGATTTGTATAGCCTTTTGCTAATAACTAAGATAATAATTACCTTGAATATATACTATGTAAATTAAGATAATATAATACTAGTAGATTTGGCACTGTGTTATTGTTGTAGCAGGCATGCATGGAAAGAAATTGATTATCAATGAAAAGAAATGTAAGTATAAAGTGTGTAACGTGTTGTTCTCAACACAACCAACAACGATACGATGTGTTGTTCAGCCTTTAAAGGGTGGCGATGATGTTTGACGGTGATGATAGCGGTGACGGACTTGAAATGTAAAATTTAACGAATGATCATTAAATATTTAACGAAAAAACCTAAATTGGCCAAAAACATAAGTTGGATACCTTTTTTATGTAAGAAAAAAATATGATACCTTAATTGGAGATAACCTTTAGGTTTAATACCTTTTTTGCTCAATATATTAAACTTTATAATTTTTTTATAAAGTTTATTTAATTAAAACACAATTAAAACGAGTTAAATTAAAAAAAATGTTTTTTTTATACCAAGACACAAACAACACAACCCAGTTCAATCAAATAGGTCGTATGTAGGATCGAATAGGTGTGACTGATTGGGTCCGACCGAATCGCCGCAACAGTACGACTTGATCGCAACCGGGTGACGATCAATCGATTTAGCAACCGTGAGTAGCCTTACTAACTTCAGTAGTATTGTATTACTGTACTATGGTGTTAGGTACTATTGCATGCACAAGACTGAATAGACACAAATTTTTAGATAATATAGTTAAAGAAGTATACCTGTTGAGTTGGACCTAGCTAGTTTGAAATGCGTCACTCTTGCGTGTAAAAATATTCAAAAAAGCAAGCGAAGGTGAGTAAAAGAAGTAAAGGGTAATATAGGAAAAGGCAATCACGTCACAATCGCAGTCATTTCAAAACGTCCCTCAATTTGACCATGACTCAAATGCCTCAACTTCTATAACCGTACACTTTTAATACTACCTCCCCCAGCTACTCCTTTGACTTTGACTCCCTAGAAATCTTTTCAAGTAATATATGGCTCACCATAAAATAAGACAAAATCTTGGCCCATAATCCTCAAATCAACCACAATTTTTTTTCGAATAAATGCAAAAATTCTTGTAGTTTATCAAAAATTTGAATTACACTCTTTATCAATATTTTACATAATATAAATTTTTATGATTGTAAAATAGTATACAATACATTCCTAAAGAAGTGAAGAACTCAAGACGCCTTTCATGATACTCTGAATTACTCTGAAGAAAATATGATAGTTTCAAGTTTCAACAAATGACCTCTACGCGATTTAAAAAGTAGTATCGACAAGTATCATTTTCTTGTTATTGTGGCAATATCACGTACAATTTATCATAATATATAGAACTCAAATTCCATGTATTTATGACCAACTGTATTTATGACCGAATAGTAGTCATTATATAAGTTGATAGATTTGACAAGTAAAAGGAACACGTTGAATATGAAGAAAGAAGAGAGAAAATTAGGTCCATACTCACGTGATGCCCACGTGGGGAGCATAACCTGCTACTTGCGGCGGTTGGGAACCGTTGCTAAATTATTGTACTCTACAGTGTACACCAGAGTCCTCAAGAAGAATAAAAGTGTTTATTATCTGTTTCAGAATTTAAATATACGCTAACGCTAGTATCAACCAAATCCTCAATTATTACTATAGGGACCAAATTGCTCTCCATTTTGCTATGTAAATTTTCTAGTATTAATTTACTTAAATTTATAAAATTTTAACAGTAAAAACTAAGTGCTAATTAACAAGGTTAGACGAGGTAAGTACACACCTAGTTTGTTGAAGCTCAAGCGAGACTTAAAGGGTATGGTTGGCACGGGGTTTACGGAGGCTCGTAAGGATCCGAGCTTTTAAAATAATTTAACTTATACTTCCTCCGAACACGCAGTTTAATAAAAACATCATTTTTTCATTTTTCTCTCTCTTACTTTTTACACAAAAACAATTTTACCCTTATTAATTTACAACTTCTTAATTGTTTATAAGAGTAAAAGGTGTCACGGCGGAGGGGGCTCGTCGCTCCGACGTGGCACCCTCGCCGGTGCTCGCCGTGACACCACCCCCACCCTCGCCGCTCCCCCTTCGTCAATCTTCAACGAGAGGAAAAGAGAAAAAAACGGGTCCCACATGGTTTTTTGTGAGGGGGTGTTTAGTTTGTGGGACCCAAGTGAAGAGGAGAGATACTAGTTGTGAGTGAGAGGGTGTTTAGTTGGTTTTTTTGTTTTGGTTAGTTGAGATGATGTGGCGCTGAGGTGACACAAGTGAAGAGGGGGTTGCTTGTCGTGACACCTTTTGCTCTAATAATACCTTATGATATACTCGTAGTAAACTTAATCTACATTTCTAATCTATTTTTGAATTAGACTATTAATATAGGACGTCAAAAAAAATTATTAATATAGAACGGAGAGAGTAACATATTTAAGACTTATTTTTTCAAAGCCCATAAAAATGATTTTTGAAGGCTTATAACTAGTCAAATTATATAAATATTTTAAAATATAATAATCATTACGCAATAGCTTGCAAATATATTTGAATTTAATCCAATATTCTTTCATATGATTTACGTTAATAAACTTTATGTCTAACTAATTCGTCAAATAACATTATAAAAATATATATTTCAGCTTTCGACTTATAATATAAACTCTGACCTCATTATCAATGTTTTCAGACCCGGGTCGATTTGGCCGGTCAACCGGTTGAACCGGTTCCGGTCAAAAAAACGGATCATATTGACCTGGGTTTTATATTTTCGAAACCCGGCTTGACCCGGCGGGTTTGGGGTGACCCGGGTCAACCCGGTTCTCAAGACCCGGCCGGGTTTCGAATTTTTCGGGGTTTTTTTGAATTTTTTTTTTTTATTTTACGTATTTGCGACGAAATTTTATTTTTACATATTATATTGATTGGTAAACAATTTATATTTTCAATATACGTAAGTTTTTATGGTTTTTATAAGTATAATTTTGTTAATTATTAAAAATATAAAAAAAATATATTTTTTTTAGAAAACCGGGTTAACCCGGACCCGGCAACTCGACCGGGTCGATTTAAGACCCGGGTTTTAAAACATTGCTCATTATGGTTATGTATTTTGCAAGCTCACGTTATGGTTAGATTAATTATTCATTTACTTATTATTTTTTTTGAACGATAACTTTTTTTATATATAAAAAAGAACAAAATTATTCAAGAAGCTAAAAAATACAACACACTAAAAAAACATCCAGTAATACTAAACGTGAAAAGCAAAATACCCTAAGAACAACCCAAGCTTCGATAATGACACCAAAATAATCCTAGAAACCCATATTTAAGCAACGACACTTATAAAATACATTAATAAACCCAAAACACAATTTCTAAAAGCTAAAATTGAGAACTTAAGTGTCTTTGTGATCGAGAATTTTTATCAAAATCATAATCCTCTTCGCTATCATCATCCTCTTTAGAAGACTCTGAATCCTCCTTTATAAATTCATAAAATGCAGTTTGACGACACCATTTCAAATTAAAACGAGAAGGGTTGTCTTTCAAATTCTTTCTTTGAATATGTTTCAAGAATTTGAATTTATTTATCATACACTTGACATATTTTACAAGCTCACGTCATGGTGCTTAGATTAATATACATTCACCCTCTAGGATATACGTAATTTATCTATCATTACTATATGTGTGGACATGGTCAAGTCGAGAAATTTTTATCGAGTTTCAGATTCCAACGAAGTCTCAATTTATGGCTATGAACGAATCAGGGGAATACGAACGGATATATGTTTATTTTCGTTTATTTAGTTTTAATCGAACAAATAAACGAACGTGAACGTATAATCAGACCAAAATTTTGAAGGTTTATAAAGCTCATAACAATTACGCAAAACCCTAAATACGATCAAAGCACACATAGCGGAAGTGATTTAACAAAATCATAATTAACAACACATTCATAATTTATCGAGTTAGGGTTACATACCTTTATCCTAGCGAAGATCCACAAGATCACCAACGAATCAACAATTAGGGTTTATGAAGAACAATACCAAGATATAGTTTAAAATAAAACTATATTCTGCTCTTTTACACACGTAATGCAACGGGTTAATCGTGAGTCTAGCACTTGCAAACCGGAGCTTCAACACTTGTGGAATATCTACCCAACAACCCTAGAGAGGAGTTAGGACGATAATTAGCTAAATCGAAAAACAAAGAAAACCCTAGAAGGGGTGTTTGTTGCGATCGGCTATAGAGAAGAAAAGAGAAGGGATTGAAAATTATGAAAGCTATGGGATTGTTTATATAGGCTTAGCAAATCTTATTCTCCAAGTAATAAACCAATTAGGAAAGAAAATCCTTCTCCTACCCCTTTTGCCCTTGTAGCCGTCGGCCTAAGCCCACCCAAAGGGGGCTTCCGGAACTTTCCGTTTTCTTCTTTTCTTCTATTTAATTCCATAACGTTCGTTTAACTTAACTCTTAATTTATTTAACGATCGTTAGTTAAGCTCGGCTTAATTTAATAAATATATTAAATATATTTATTAAATAAAATTAACCCTTTATGTATTGTGTGCAATCCGGTAACCCCGAGTTCGATCCTATCACACGACTATTAATTTTATGTCCATAAACTTTCAGCTCCCACTTGGACAAAATTTGAATATCGTGATTACATTGACTAGCGTCTAGTTACACTAGCAATGTCACTAGTACAACTCGAGTAAGGTCTCCTGGAAAAACATTTTAACGATTCATCATCATTATTATTATCCTTTTATTTCAAATACAACGTTAATAGGATATGGATCTCAGTCATTCCTTTAATTAACCATTCTATTTCTCGTTTACGAATATAGCAAGATTACCAAAACAAATTTGGGTGTGGCCACACAAACATCTTACTACTTCCCCGAGGGGCCCAACTGTATTATACTTCAAAATAATTTGAAGGAAACAAATCCCATTTTGACTACAAGCGAAACTTACGAACTTTGCAACACTTATGAAAATAACCCTTATAGCTACCAGTTACGTTTAACGTTAGGTTACGTTACATAAATGCACTACATTCAATGCAGTTTCCTTGTATCTCAGGTCTAAGAATAACTATTTATGTTTTACTTAATGACAAATATCCATAAAGTAAAATCATATAGTTGGGATAAGTCCAATATTTGATTCATCAAATATCATCCAAAATTGACCAATATATTTTCAAGTACACTCTGTCACTATTTTGAATTGTCTTAGTTTGATAATATTCCCATATTATTAATCGACAACAGACATTTAGAACATAATAATTATTCATGGATTAAAACATGTAAAATAGGATACAAAATCAAATAACAAAAAATAAACGAAACTCAATCTTTATTTCATCAATTCAATGATGTCTTAACATCCTTTATCCAAATACTAATCACAGATTTATTGCATGAATTCGCTAGCTAGTTGAAGCCCAATAGCCTTGGCATGCTTAATTACATTTGGTCTAGGCAAAGCCTTAGTAAAAGGATCAGCTACGTTATCGTCTGTGTGAACTTTTATTAATTTTATTTCACGAGCTTCAACTCGTTCTCGAACGTAGTGATATCTACGTTTAAAGTGTCTGGCGCCTTTCATGACTCCAGAATCATCGGCGAATATTATTGCAGCAGAATTGTCACAATATATATCAATAGGTTCTTTAATTGAAGACATCACTCTAAGATCTCTAATAAACTTCCTAATCCAAACAGTTTCCATTGAAGCTTCTGAAGCGGCCATGTACTCCGATTGAGTCGCATGCATAGCAATGGTTGTCTACTTCTTGCTCTTCTAGTCAACTGCTCCTCCATTGATAACAAACACATAACCCGTCTGAGACTTCATATCGTCTTTATCACATTTCCAAGATGCATCACAGAAACCTGTAACATTCAGTTATGTGTCTTGTTTACCCCCAAATACCAAAAACATATATTTCGTACTCCTTAAATACTTTAGTATATGTTTAACAGCAGTCCAGTGAAGCTTCCCTGGATTCTGTTGGTAACGACTGACCATGTTCTGAGCAAACGCCACATCATGCCTTGTGCATCTTACAGCATACATAATAGATCCTACAGCCGAAGCATAAGGCACCTTTTGCAAGTAAACTACCTCTTCGGGTGTTGATGCATCTAACTCATGACTTAATTCATGCTTAACCTCCATAGGTTGAAAACCTTTCTTAGAGTTATGCATGCTATACTTCTTCATCATCTTATCAATATAAGCATCTTGACTGAGACCAATTAACCGTCTTTTCTTATCTCGATAGATTTTAATTCCCATAATATATGCAGCATCACCCAAATCCTTCATAGAAAAACATTTACTTGTCCTTAACCTCCTTAAGTCTTGAAATGTTGCTTCCCATGATTAATATGTCATCGACATATAAAATTAGGAATAATACATTACTCCCACTAGCTTTGCGATATACACATGGCTCATCACGATTTTGAATAAATCCAAAATTTTTGATTTTTTTCATCAAATCATTTATTCCATTGACGTGATGCTTGCTTCAAACCATAAATAGATCTTTGAAGTTTGCATACGCGTTTTAGATATTTAGGATCAACTTACCCTTTCGGTTGTTGCATATAGATGTCTTCATCTAAGCGACCGTTCAAGAAGGTAGTTTTAACATTCATTTGCCATATCTCATAGTCATATTATGCTGCTATAGCTATGAGAATCCTAATAGCTCGTAAGTCTGCTACAGGAGAAAATGTCTCCTCGTATTCTACGCCAAAAGTTTGAGTAAACCTTTAGCTACTAGACGTGCTTTATAGGATTGTACTTCACCATCCATGTCGGTTTTCTTCTTGAAAATCCACCTATTTTTCACTACTTTAGCATTTTTAGGCGCATCTACAAGAATCCAGACATCATTGATTTCATTTCCTCATTCATCGCTACTATCCATTTTGACTTTTCTGGATCAAGCATTGTGGATCGATAGTTAGCAGTTTAACCAAGAACCCCTACTTCCTCCTCATCATCCTCTATGTTAAGACATAGTTTGCTTGGCGCATGTATAGTCCTTCCAGACCTACGTGGAGAAATTAATTCCGGTGGAGCTCCTAGACTTTCTGGCTCTATTGGAATTTCTTCGCTAGTTTTTCAGAAGGCAATGTATCTTCTAGAATTTCTTCAAGATCATAATTTCTCCAACTGAATTCTTGATTTACAAGATCATTTTCAACGAAGTCTCCATACCTAGCAACAATAACTTTGTTCTCAGGTGGATAATAAAAGTAGTAACCCATAGTTTCCTTAAGGTAACCTACAAAGAGACATTTTACTGAGCGTTGTTGGAGTTTATCTCTAGAGTCACGTTTCACATATGCCTCACAACCCCAAATTTTTAAATAAGACAAATATGGCTTTTTGCCATGCCATGATTCATATGGTGTCTTATCAACCTTCTTTGTGGGAACCATATTCAGAATACGAACAGCAGATTCTAGAGTATA
The DNA here is from genome assembly GCA_025667525.1 of Glebionis coronaria. Taxonomy (NCBI): domain Eukaryota; kingdom Viridiplantae; phylum Streptophyta; class Magnoliopsida; order Asterales; family Asteraceae; genus Glebionis; species Glebionis coronaria. The sequence continues at coordinate 145,490,297 of CM046878.1, forward strand.
ATCCCTAAAAGATAAATGTAAAGTTGTAAGATTAAACATAGATCGCACCATATCTAATTATGTACGATTTCTCCTTTCGGATACATCATTTTGTTGCGGAGTATATGGAAAAGTAATTTTCTGAACAATTCCGTTCTCACTTAAATAATCTTTAAACTCTTGACTTAAATATTCACCACCTCGATCAGAACGAAGATCTTTAATCTTCTTTCCTAGTTGCAATTCTACTTCCGTTTTAAACATCTTAAATGTTTCAAATACCTCATGTTTATGCTTAAGTAAATAAACATAACCATAACGGCTATAATCATCCGTAAATGTTAAGAAGTAGCTAGAACCTTTCCTTGACACATGTCTAAGTGGTCCACACACATCAGTGTGTATCAAACCAAGTAGTTCAGTAGCCCTTTCAATATTGCTATTAAAAGGTTTCTTGGTCATCTTTCCAGAGATACAAGACTCACATTTATCAAATGAGTCATCATTGATATTTTCCAAAAGACCATCACGTTGAATCTTTTGTATGCGAGTCTTACCAATATGGGTAAGTCTACAATGCCAAAGATAAGAAGAGTTCTTGTCTAACTTTCTCTTCTTATTCATGCTAAAAACAGAATTATTTTTTCCCTTGGAATTATTACCATGCATGTTAATTTCAAAAACACCATTCACAAAAATTGCATCAAAATAGAATAAACCATCTTTGAAAACAGAAATTCTATTACTATCAATAGTGTGAATAAATCCAAGATCCAACATACAAGAAAAGGAAATAACACCCCTAACAATTGTAGGTGCATAATGGAAATTATTTAAACTCAGTACTAAACCCGAAGGTAAAACTAGATTAAATGTTCCTATAGCTTCAACCGCTGCTTGTGCGCCATTGCCCACTTGCATAAATTATTCCCCATAGGTAAGCTTCCTCTCCAACTCAAATCCCTGCAGGGTATTACAAATGTTAATACCACATCCCGTATCATATACCCAGAAATTTGATTTGTACGTAAGATTAAATAACTCTATCATAAATAAGTTATCTGAAGGTGCTGCAGCGCCTAGCTCAACCTTCTTCTTTATTTCTCGCAACTCATCGAAATAAAGAGGGCAATTCCTCTTCCAGTGACCACTTGCTTTGTAATGGTGACAAGTCTCATCCTTCTGAGATTGATTCTTCTTGACAAAGTTTTGCTTAGGTTTAGAATAAGTCGCAACTTGTTTTCCCTTATCACCCTTACCTTTGCCTTTCTTCTTGTTCGCTTGCAATTTTGGCTTATTCACTCTATCCTTTTGTACATAAAGTACAAGAGGAGTAGAAGTAGATTCCTTGTCCTTTAACCCCTTTTCATAGTCAATGAGCATTGCATGCAAATCATTAACTGTCTTCCCCGTGCAATGCATATTATAGTTTTGAGCAAAATCATTGAAGTCCTTGTTAAGGGACCTATTGATCAAGTTGATAGCCATATTATGATCATAGGGTTGTCCTAGTGCAATGAACTGTTCCATATAACCCCTCATCTCCATATAATGGGCACTTACAGACTTTCCAGGAGCTTGCTTGCAACTATGCAAAGCATCTACCAAATCGTAGATCTCCACAGCTTGAGGATTTTCGAACATAGCCTTGAGCTCATCAAGCATTCGCTTAGGTGAAAATAAATCATACTTCTGTTGAAGTGGATGAGCCATTTTTCCTAACATTAAGGCAGCCACCTCAGAGTGCTTATTAACATTAGCAGTGTGTTCAAGCCTTTGCGCATCAGATGCTCCTTCAGCAAGATCCTCCGGATAAGGAGTAGTCAAGATATCGTTAGTACCTGCTACTCTCAAGATAATTCTTAGTGAGCGATACCAATCATTGAAGTTTGGGCCAGTAAGTTCAGGACGATCAAAGAAAGCTTTGAACGCAGAACTTATAGTCATATTGTTTTTGGGTTGAGCCATTTCTACATAAATAAGTTCAAATATTAGTATTTTTGATAATACCATTCAACAAAATAAAATTACCCCGGTAAAAAGAACCATAGTATTCTCCTTCAAACTATAATCCATATTGACATAAACTTATCACATCAGTTGATCTGCTAGTGACAAATGTATTCAACATGGTAACTTGTTGAACAATAATTGACAAACAAATTTGCAATTTCTAGATATTTTTAGGGATTTACGTTGCCAAAAGTCATTTTGCATCGTAAACATGTTTCATCCCTTCTTTACGCCTTAAGTTTCCAGATCTCACTGAGTAACTTAATTAAGTCGACTAATCTAAAGAACGTAAAACATTCATGCGAATTCTCATTCTATGAACGTTTTCTTTCCATCACAACATCGTCCAAAATCTCATATGACGACAATTGTAACCTCAAGTGTTCGTCAATTAGATGGCATAAGACTTAAATTTAAGGGTATAGATTTTGGTGTCAAAATCATGTATGGAGAAGCATGCATACATCTCCATATCATAAGTTTAATAAAATATTTTTAGTAAACCTTTTAGTGAGTCAAAAATTTCGCCATAAATCACAAGTTGAGATATTGGTGAAACCAATTAAAGACCTTACCCACAACTATTCACAACGTACTTTTTCTAGAACTCGGCTAAAGCACAAAGCAATAACCTTATTCATTGTGTTTCAGATGTGAATTTGCGGTAAATCAACCTTAAGATATAATGCAAAAGATAATCGTAGGTAATTTCAATTTGACGCACAGGCAAGCCGGGAATTCGGTCAGCGACTAATGGCATAGCACCTCCTTCCTTAACCGGGTACATGACCAGCGGTGCGTTAAACCCACTTTATAGTTTGTCAAAAGGAGTAGGCCGTTAAGTTATCATTGCAACTTATCAATCAACACAATTCTATGTAATTTAGATCTCAAAACAATTCATTAATTTGATTATGATTTAGTCTATATTATTTTCCTTGGAAAAAATTACCCTTGTTTACAACATACAAAAAAAAACACATGAAAAGAAGTAGGTACATAAAAAAACTAAATCAAATAGCCACATGCATAACAATTTATTCAAAGAACATCAAATCTAGGGTTTTATAAACATAAAAGTCTTCCCTAATTTTAAAAACTTTGAATCAATAAAGCAAATAGCATATAAAATCACATGATCCATGAAAAACATGCATGTTCATCACGGATCTCCCTCATACTCTTAACAATTAAAATACTACGGATCGTAACCATAAATGACATATTCACATAACAATTACTTCATGCAAACATCTAAAGATAATCATCATGTAATTTTTAGGGTTTCAAAAAAGAAAAAAATTTTAATTTTTTTTTCGGCTAGGCCGATTTAAATAAAAAACAAAACCCTAATTTTTTTGTGAAAACCTAAAAAACAACATATGATTTTTAACCCAAATCAATATTAGTTAAAAAAAACTTTATATCTCGATAATTATAACATGTTAAAACGGCTCTCGATGCCACTGAAGGTTTATAAAGCTCATAACAATTACGCAAAACCCTAAATAAGATCAAAGCACACATAGCGGAAGCGACTTAACAAGATCATAATTAATAACACATTCATAATTAATCGAGTTAGGGTTACATACCTTTATCCTATCGAAGATCCACAAGATTACCAATGAATCAACAATTAGGGTTTATGAAGAACAATAAAAAGATATAGTTTAAAGTAAAACTATATTACGCTCTTGTACACACGTAATGCAACGGGCTAATCGTGAGTCTAGCACTTGCAAATTGGAGCTTCAACACTTGTGAAATATCTACCCAACAACCCTAGAGAGGGGCTATGTAACGCCCCATTTTGATAAATGGAATGTCACGCGTGATTATGGCGTGTCATCAAAGCATACAAGGATAATATCTAAACATTACATGACCATAAAGGAAATACCGGAATCAAACATCGGTAGTCCAAAAGTAGAACTCATCACACACAAACATAAGTACTGTAAATGAAAGGACTAAACAATGTCCATGGAAATGAGTATCAAAGTATAGATAAATGCATAAAGTAAAGAAGGCTAGAAAGCTTCCAGTCCATATGCACGTACGCTTAAAGTTTACGAGCATCCCTGAGTACCTGCCGTTTTGGGAACATGAAAAGGAAAACGGCTGAGCAATACGCTCAGTGCACGGATGTACAAATAAAGCATGAATAATATAAGCATATAAGCATGAACCAGCGGAACAACTAAGTCCTGGATAACCCGATTATATCTTAGTAAAACTGGTTTTATAGTTTGAAAAGCCTTATGTTTATCTTGTAAAAACTGTTTAACATATTTTACCGTTAGCCAATATAGGTCATAAAATATCAACGTGCATGAATACTTGGAGGGGTGACCTCGTCATGCAAATAGAGGGACTGCCTCTAATTTAATATACTGGTTTTTTTGGGTAGGAGGGATCAGCTCCTTGTGAAGGATGCAAGGCACACACCACATTCACACTGAGTAATCTGCTGAAAACATGTAACTAGGATGCACCCATACACCCCACATGATAAATATAATAATATGGCCAAAAGCTGAAGGGACGCTACGAGCAATCACTCCGCCGTGAGGAAGTCATAACACCAGTGCCTCTAGTGTTATGGTTATGGTACCTCCATAACTAGGTGAAACTGGTCATGCATGTATATGGCTTTAGGTATTCTAATTAAACATAAGCAATCAAAACATATAAAACATATACTAGGGAAAACAGTTGGCTGCATACGGGGAATCCTAATAAGGAAAGAATGTCCATACTGAAAGGACGGAGAATCCGTACCTTATGTCTAGTGAACGAAGAAGACGAACAGAAGAAGGTCCTACTTCGGTATCACTAATGCTACATAAACACATACGTGTATAAGTATCTGGTTACTGAATACGTAACTGATTTTATATCATGTCTTAGCTTGTTTTATATGTTCATGTCATGTTTTACTGTTTTAAGCTTTATACCGTGTTAATTATATATTCTGTCTATTCTGATTAAGTATTACTGGTATTTCATGTATTATTATGCTTGTTGTGTAATAAAAAGTGACTTTCTAAAAATAGCAGGTTTCCTAAAAAAGAAAGTTTCCAAAAATAGAAAGTTACCAAAAATAGAAAGTTTACAAAAATAGAAAGTTTCCAAAAATAGAAAGTTTCCAAAATAAGAAAGTTTCCAAAAATAGAAAGTTTCTAAAAATAGAATTACTACTTAAAATAGATAAGTTTTTAAAAATAGAAAGTTTCCATAAATAGATTATCTGCCTTAATTAAATAAGTTTCTAAAAATATAAAGTTTCCATAATTAGATATAAGCTGGATAATTAAGCTAATTATATAAGCTTAAGTGTTTTTCTGATTATTATTATAAGTCATGTGATTATATAGTATAGTTTATTAATTATTTCATGTGAATTAAATAAACTATAGGTTAAAGTATTTAATTAAATATAACATGATTTTAATTAAATAAAGGTAAAATACTTAGGTTAAAACATGTATTATTATCTATTAATAATATAACCTAAGTCATGTAAATTAATTAATTCTAAGTCATGATTTTAAATAATTAATTAATTACATAGTCTAATTAAAGATAAATACTTAGGTTAAAATTCATGAAATAATAATTAAATTAATAACCTAAGTCATGTAAATGAAATTAATCATGTTCATGTTTTTAATTAATTTAATTTAAGTCTTTAAGAAATATAATATGACATAACTTGTAAAAATCATAAACCTTGAAAAAAATGATTCATGAACCGGACCCGTGATTAAAACCCATGAACCGGACCCGTCACCATCACCATACCCCGACCTAATTCGGGTTTCCCCTTGGTTTTGCTGCTGTCGTGGGACCACCACCACCATACCGAGACCATATGGTCTCGGTGGTGTGTAATAAGCCAAGCCGAGACCCCTATGGGGCTCGGTTAGGCGTCGGCTAGACCACAAACACCCCTAAACCCTTGATTTGATTTAACCCCATGATTAGAACATGTTTAAAATACTAGTTCTTAATTAGTTTAATTAAAAACATCATGATTTTATGTGATTATATAAATCAAACATAAAAAGAAAAGGTTAAAGGTTATACCGAATACTGAACCAAATGATGACGAACACACACGAATCCTTGCAAAATTTCCAAGATGAAAATCAACTCGAACACCCCTTTTTGGTGATCAAATCCGGCGGCCAAAGGAGCAAGGAAAAAGAAAACTAGGGTTTTCTTCCTTTTCTAATTTTTGTGATAAGTGAACATGTTTTTCCCTTAATTCTTGTTTAGTAAAAATTACATGGGCCAAGCCCATGTTTCCTTGTGTATGCCGCGGGTAGGGGACCCCACTTGGGGTAACCCGTACTTTTCTCGTGTCTAAAAATAATAGTGTGTTCTCGTGTTCGTAATTTACGTGTTCTAATTAGTTATCGATCGTGACTTAATATATTTATTCATGTTCGTAAAAAATATATATACATACGTAATATTAGTTCGTGATTAATTTACGTTCATGATTTCATGTTCGTATGTTCGTGATTATAATTATTATTGGAAAAATTATCGTGTGTTCATACGTAATAAATACTTATCATGTTATAACACGTACGTAATACTTTTAAATTCTTGTTCGTGAACGTAAACGTGCTATAAAAGGAAAGTTCTAATCATGTACGTACGATCTTAAGGGTACTATTCATGGTAAAAGCTTATAGATAAAGTAATCTGGAAAAGAAGAACATACCCGAATTCAAAATATGAAATGAGGGTAAGAAGCCCGGATAGACTCCTCTGTTTCCCAAGTGGCTTCTCGCTCGGTATGATCCCTCCAAAGGATTTTGACGAACGGAATCGTCTTCCTTCTCATGACTCGTTCTTGTCTGTCAAGAACTCGTTCGGGTTCTTCTATAAAAGTGAGATCTTCACGTATCTGTTCTAGTGGATACTGAACCATGTGAAGGGGATGATACTGGTACCCTCTGAGTGAGGACACATGAAACACATTGTGCACATGCGAAAGCTGCGGAGGTAACGCTAAACGGTAAGATACTTCACCGACTCGTTCAATGATATCAAACGGTCCGATGAACCGAGGACTGAGCTTCCCTTTAATTCCAAAACGTCTAACACCATGTGCCGGCGAAACCTTAAGGAAAACGTGATCTCCTATGTTAAAATGTATGTCCCTACGATGCTTGTCGGCGTAACTCTTCTGGCGTGACCGTGCTTCTTGAAGTTTCTGCTTAGCTACTGCGACCCTCTCATTAGTCAACTCTATGATCTCTGGTCCTTCAAGTGTTCGTTCACCAACCTGATCCCAGCAGATTGGGGCGCGACACTTCCTGCCATACAACATCTCGAAAGGAGCACACTTGATACTTACGTGCCAACTGTTGTTGTATGCAAACTCCACCAAACAAATATAATCGTCCCAATCACCCGTCCATTCCAACGCACATGACCTCAACATGTCTTCCAATGTCTGAATCGTTCGCTCCGACTGCCTGTCTGTTTGAGGATGAAAATCCGTGCTAAGCTTAAGTTGTGTACCCCAAGCTTTCTGCAGACTCTTCCAAAATCGCGAAGTGAATCGAGGATCTCTGTCTGAGACGATGCTGGATGGAGCACCGTGAAGTCTCATGATATCCCTTCTATACGTATCGACGAGTTTACTGACCAAATCTTCTTTGCGGATCGGTAAGAAATGAGCTGATTTGGTAAGTCGATCTACGATAACCCAAATTGCGTCGTGCTTCCTCTTGGTTGGCGGAAGACCATTAACAAAATCCATGGTGATTTTGTCCCACTTCCACTCTGGAATATCTAACGGTTGAAGGAGACCGCCAGATCGCATATGCTCGATCTTAACCTGCTGGCAGGTAAGACATTTGGAGACGTAAGTGGCAACATCCTGTTTCATACCACTCCATCAAAAGTATTGCTTGATGTCATGGTACATCTTGGTCGAACCAGGATGTATAGAGAATGGGGAGCTATGAGCTTCAGCTAACAAGGCTTCTCGGAGTTCTTGATCATCAGGAACACAAAGTCTCGTGCCCTGCCATAAGATACCATCTGCATCTACTCTGAATTTTGTCTGCTTCTCCAAATTCTGAATTATCGCCCAGATTTCTCCATCATCTTTCTGAGCTTCCTTGATCTTAGAGAGTAACTCGGGTTCTACTCTAAGATTAGCCCAGTAACCGTGTTGTCCACGTACCATGATCTCTATGTCTAGTCGCTCCAAGTCTCTTATGATTTCCTCCTCAATCTTAATGCCGTTGATCATTCCGGACTTTCTGCTAAGTGCATCTGCTACTACATTTTCCTTGCCGGGATGATACTGCAGATTAATGTCATAATCCTTCAACAGCTCTAACCATCTCCTCTGCCTCATGTTCAATTCACGCTGAGTGCAGATATACTTCAAGCTCTTGTGGTCCGTGAAAATATCACATGATTCTCCATACAAATAGTGCCTCCATATCTTCAATGCAAACACGACTGCACCAAGTTCCAAGTCATGCGTAGAGTAATTTTCCTCATAAGGCTTAAGCTGCCGTGAAGCGCACGCGATCACTTTCCCATGTTGCATGAGAACACAACCAAGTCCCTTCCCCGATGCATCACTGCAGATTTGAAATCCACCTGTACCAGATGGGAGAGTAAGAATAGGTGCAGATACTAACTTCTGCTTCAGGTCTTCAAAGCTCTTCTCTCGTTCTTCAGTCCAGACGAATTTCTCCCCTCTCAGCATCAGTTTGGTCAAAGGTAGTGCTAGGCGGGAAAAGTTCTCCACGAACCTACGGTAATAGCCACCTAAGCCTAGAAAACTGCGGACTTCAGTCGCTGATGTCGGCCTTGGCCACTTAGTAATAGCCTCAACCTTCGCTGGATCCATAGTGATTCCTTCTTCTTATACAATGTGACCTAAGAATGCCACCTTGTCAAACCAGAACTCACACTTGGAGAATTTAGCATACAACTGCTTCTGGCGAAGAATCTGTAATACTGTACGAAGATGGTCTTCGTGTTCCTCCTTGGACTTTGAGAAAATCAGGATGTCATCGATGAAGACAATGACGAACTTGTCCATAAATTCATGGAAGATTCTGTTCATCAAATCCATGAACACTGCTGGAGCATTGGTCAGGCCGAATGGCATGACTACAAATTCGTAGTGGCCATGGCGTGTACAGAAAGAAGTCTTGGCGATGTCCTGCTCCTTTACCCGTAGCTGATGGTAGCCGGACCTTAGATCAATCTTGGAGAAATGTTTGGCCCCTTGGAGTTGGTCAAACAGATCGTCTATACGTGGGAGTGGATACCTATTCCTGATAGTAATCTTGTTGAGCTCGCGATAGTCAATGCAAAGACGCATACTGCCGTCCTTCTTCTTAACAAATAAGACCGGTGCGCCCCATGGAGATGCGCTCGGTCGAATGAAACCTCGTTCCAGAAGTTCTAGCAGTTGATCCTTCAGCTCCTTTAACTCTATGGGAGCCATGCGATAAGGAGCCTTGGAAATCGGCTCAGCTCTTGGGATGAGCTCGATATTAAATTCCACTTCACATGCAGGTGGTATGCCCGGAAGTTCTTCTGGAAATACATCTTGAAATTCTGACACTATCGGCTGATCCTGAATTGATGAGGATTCAACATCCATGTCATGAACAGTAGCTAGATAACCCTCGCACACATGTGACAGTAGTGCACGTGCTTGCAGGGTTGATATGATTTGTACAGATCTGCCGGGTACGAACCCGTTATGAATGTACTCTGGTGCATTAACATCACCGAAGATCACTCGATATGAATGGCAGTATATGGTAGCATGATGCTTGGATAGCCAATCCATGCCCAAAATCATGTCAAAATCATTCATGTCCAGCGGAAGTGCGTCAACAGGACGAACCTTGTCGTCAAACTCTAGGGGAAGACTCTTGTACACATGGGTGATAAGTACATAGTCTCTCAAAGGCGTGGAAATACTGAGTCTATTCTCTAGTGGCATGGGGAGTATCCTAACATTCTTGGCATAAGTAGTAGAAATGACCGAGTGAGTAGCACCCGTATCAAACAGAACACATGCAGCTTGACCATACATATACAAGATTCTAGTGATGGTACCTGTAGACTTGTTGGCCTGATCGCGAGACGTCGTGTAAACGCGTCCAGTATTAGGAGGCGGCTTGGTATCAGCATGTCCCGATGTGCCCTCCATCTCGCCCTTGCGGCAGTCCTTCATGCGATGGTCATGAAGACCACACTTAAAGCATGCGTCAGTGTCGCGGCGACATGGCCTTGGGTGCCTACGGTGGCAAGTAGAGCAAAGAGGATGAGTATATCCTCCAGCAGGTGTCCTGACTGGCTGAGAACCTGATAAGACATTATACATGAGACATGATAATAGGGTACAAAGGACGATGCGGATAATCGTAAGATTGAATACCAGTGATAGCTGGACGGCTAGGCTGTGAACCTCTCTGGTTCTGGTCCCTACCGTTTCCATGGTTCCTGGTAGAAGATTTGCTAATGTGTCAGAATTATGAGTTATAACATGAAATCATAATAAAATGCGTAAGTATAAGGACCTGCTGCTGTTGGAGTGTCCAGCGTTGTTACGGTAATTATCATTACCGCCACGCTTATTCGTAGCAGAACAGTCGTTAGTCTGACCGTTTCCCTTGGGCTGATTAGGCTGCTGCTGAGTAGCCAGCTGAGACCGGTCACAAGTCTTCTGCCTGGAAGATACAATTTAAAGAGATGAAATATTGATATATACTGAAAGAATACGGATTGGTCACCGCTTGAATACGAATGTTTACCTCTTCTTGGGTCTCTCTGCTTCCCCGAACTCATCCTTCTCCTGCAGCATCTCCAGCTTACGTGCTGCATCAGCCACTTGTGCTACCGTGTTGAACGTAGCACACACCAAGTTGTTTGCGACCGATGTGCGAAGAGCCCACTTGAAGTGGTGTGCTTGCTCTTCAGGAGTACCTGCTGCAGCACCAAGGCAACCAGCTAAGCGAAGAAAGCGCTGCATGAACTCGTTGCTATTCTCCCCAGCTCTCTGTCGGATCCCATGGTACTCCCTCTTCAACTTGTCTTGCTCAGACTTGGGAAAGAACTGCTCCATCACCCTATCTCTGAACTGAGCCCATGTCAAACCAGCCACCCAATTATCACCTCCCCCAGACTGCTTCAGTGCTAACCACTAATTTAACACATCACCTTCGAATCGGTAGCATGCCAACCTCGACTTGAAGACGGGGTCACAGCCCATAGCATCGAATATCTTCTCAATGTGAGCCAACCATATTTCAACTTCACTGGGGCTGTCTGTTCTCTCGAAAGCTCGAGGACGGAGCTTGTTCAATCTCTCCAGCCATGTTGCCAATGTCACTGGAGGAGGAGGAGGAGGTACTGGGTGATGCTGCTGATTGTTGGAAGCCTGGACCTCAACCCTGATGTCGTTCCTCAGTTGAGGAAGCAAAGCTTGCATTGCAGCTTGGATTGTTGCGTTGAGTTGTTCCTGCTCGCGTGTGAGAACCATCTGACAGTATAACATAAAATACATGATTAAACTGATCGAAACATAAAATATATACATGAAGAAAAAATTATACCAATAAATCATGAGAAAAATTTTATGCAGGAAAACGAGTATATGAATGCATGATGCAGTTTTATGAAAACTTTTGTATGCTCGAGAGTGAACGCCTATGGTCAGTTCACCCAAAATAAAAGACATGGCGAGGGGACGCCTATGGGCCGGTCCCAAATTTAAAAGTTTCGATAAAACACATGCGACTAAATAGGGCCAGTCCTGTACCAACCATTACTTAGTCATAAACCTGCGAAAATGACATATATATGTATGCATGAAAATGATGAATGCATGAAAACCGACTGTCAGTTCTAGGAAGACCATATTGACTACCTACTAATTACAGGTCATGTTTTGAGAGCCTACAGGTCGAAGCCTTGGCTCTGATACCATATTTGTAACACCCCATTTTGATAAATGGAATGTCACGCGTGATTATGGCGTGTCATCAAAGCATACAAGGATAATGTCTAAACATTACATGACCAAAAAGGAAATACCGGAATCAAACATCAGTAGTCCAAAAGTAGAACTCATCACACACAAACATAAGTACTATAAATGAAAGGACTACACAATGTCCATGGAAATGAGTATCAAAGTATATATAAATGCATAAAGTAAAGAAGGCTAGAAAGCTTCCAGTCCATATGCACGTATGCTTAAAGTCTATGAGCGTCCCTGAGTACCTGCCGTTTTGGGAACATGAAAAGGAAAACGGCTAAGCAATACGCTCAGTGCACGGATGTACAAGTAAAGCATGAATAATATAAGCATATAAGCATGAAATAGCGGAAGAACTAAGTCCTGGATAACCCGGTTATATCTTAGTAAAACTGGTTTTATAGTTTAAAAAGCCTTATGTTTATCTTGTAAAAACTGTTTAACATATTTTACCGTTAGCCAATATAGGTCATGAAATATTAACGTGCATGAATACTTGGAGGGGTGACCTCGTCATGCAAATTAGAGGGACTGCCTCTAATTTAATATATTGTTTTTTTTGTAGGAGGGATCAGCTCCTTGTGAAGGATGCAAGGCACACACCACATTCACACTAAGTAATCTGCTGAAAACATGTAATTAGGATGCACCCATACGCCCCACATGATAATATAATAATATGGCCAAAAGCTGAAGGGACGCCACGAGCAATCACTCCGCCGTGGGGAAGTCATAACACCAGTGCCTTTAGTGTTATGGTTATGGTACCTCCATAACTAGGTGAAACTGGTCATGCATGTATATGGCTTCAGGTATTCTAATTAAACATAAGCAATCAAAACATATAAAACATATACTAGGGAACACAGTTGGCTGCATACGGGGAATCCTAATAAGGAAAGAATGTCCATACTGAAAGGACGAAGAATCCGTACTTTATGTCCAGTGAACGAAGAAGACGAACGGAAGAAGGTCCTACTTCGGTATCACTAATGCTACATAAATACATACGTGTATAAGTATCTGATTATTGAATACGTAACTGATTTTATATCATTTCTTAGCTTGTTTTATATGTTCATGTCATGTTTTACTGTTTTAAGCTTTATACCGTGTTAATTGTATATTCTGTCTATTATGATTAAATATTACTGGTATTTCATGTATTATTATACTTGTTGTGTAATAATAAGTGACTTTCTAAAAATAGCAGATTTCATAAAATAGAAAGTTACCAAAAATATAAAGTTTCCAAAAATAGAAAGTTTCCACAAATAGAAAGTTTCCAAAAATAGAAAGTTTCCAAAAATAGAATTACTGCTTAAAATAGATAAGTTTCTAAAAATAGAAAGTTTCCATTAATAGATTAGCTGCCTTAATTAAACAAGTTTCTAAAAATAGAAAGTTTCCATAATTAGATATAAGCTGGATAATTAAGCTAATTATATAAGCTTAAGTGTTTTTCTGATTATTATTCTAAGTCATGTGATTATATAGTATAGTTTATTAATTATTTCATGTGAATTAAATAAACTATAGGTTAAAGTATTTAATTAAATATAACATGATTTTAATTAAATAAAGGTAAAATACTTAGGTTAAAACATATATTATTATCTATTAATAATATAACCTAAGTCATGTAAATTAATTAATTATAAGTCATGGTTTTAAATAATTAATTAATTAAATAGTCTAATTAAAGATAAATACTTAGGTTAAAATTCATGAATTAATAATTAAATTAATTACCTAAGTCATGTAAATTAAATTAATCATGTTCATGCTTTTAATTAATTTAATTTAAATCTTAAAGAAAAATAATATGACATAACTTGTAAAAATCATAAACCTTGAAAAAAATGATTCATGAACCGGACCCGTGATTAAAACCCATGAGCCGGACCCGTAACCATCACCATACCCCGACCTAAGTCCGGTCCCCTTGGTTTTGCTGCTGCCGTGGGACCACCACCACCATACCGAGACCATATGGTCTCGGTGGTGTGTAATAAGCCAAGCCGAGACCCCTATGGGGCTCGGTTAGGCGTCGGCTAGACCACAAACACCCCTAAACCCTTGATTTGATTTAACCCCATGATTAGAACATTTTTAAAATACTTGTTCTTAATTAGTTTAATTAAAAACATCATGATTTTATGTGATTATATAAATCAAACATAAAAAGAAAAGGTTAAAGGTTATACCGAATACGTGAATCAAATGATGACGAACACACACGAATCCTTGCAAAATTTCCAAGATCAAAATCAAACCGAACACCCCTCTTTGGTTATCAAATCTGGCGGCCAAAGGAGCAAGGAAAAATAAAACTAGGGTTTTCTTCCGTTTTTAATTTTTGTATTAAATGAACATGTTTTTCCCTTAATTCTTGTTTAGTAAATATTACATGGGCCAAGCCCATGTTTCCTTGTGTATGCCGCGGGTAGGGGGGCCCACTTGGGGTAACCCGTACTTTTCTCGTGTCTAAAAATAATAGTGTGTTCTCGTGTTTTATCGTGTTCGTAATTTACGTGTTCTACTTAGTTATCGATCGTGACTTAATATATTTATTCATGTTCGTAATAAATATATATACATACGTAATATTAGTTCGTGATTAATTTACGTTCATGATTTCATGTTCGTATGTTCGTGATTATAATTATTATTGGAAAAATTATCGTGTGTTCATACGTAATAAATACTTATCGTGTTATAACACGTACGTAATACTTGTAAATTCTTGTTCGTGAACGTAAACGTGCTATAAAAGGAAAGTTCTAATCATGTACGTACGATCTTAAGAGTACTATTCATGGTAAAAGCATGCGGGTTTTACAGGCTAAGACTAAATAATTAGCTAAATCGAAAAACAAAGAAAACCCTAGAAGGGGTGTTTGTTGCGATCGGCTATAGAGAAGAAAAGAGAAGGGATTGAAAATTATGAAGGCTATGGGATTGTTTATATAGGCTTAGCAAATCTTATTCTCCAAGTAATAAACCAATTAGGAAAGAAAATCCTTCTCCTTCCCCTTTTGCCCTTGTAGCCGTCGGCCTAAGCCCACCCAAGGGGGGCTTCCGGAACTTTCCGTTTTCTTCTTTTCTTCTATTTAATTCCATAACATTCGTTTAACTTAACTCTTAATTTATTTAACGAGCGTTAGTTAAGCTCGGTTTAATTTAATAAATACATTAAATACATTTATTAAATAAAATTAACCATTTACGTATTGTGTGCAATCCCGTAACCCCGAGTTCAATCCTATCACACGACTATTAATTTTATGTCCATAAACTTTCAAATTTTTGTTCATCTTCGTTTATTTAGATTTGAACTTGTTCATGTTCGTTTATAATAATTAAAACGAACGTAAACTAACATAAACGATCATATATATACGTAAACGAACATAAACGAGCATGGAACTAAATTTTTTACTATAAAAGGTATTTGAAATACATAATATATAATTTATATTATTGTTAGAGATCTTTGAAATACTAAATATATTATTTATTAACTTCTTTTTAATCTTTGAGATGTTAATTGAGCGAAAATAATCGAGCATAAACGAACGCATTAATTGAACTTAATCGGACGAACATAATCGATGAACGCAAATAAACGAACAGAGAAGTTGTTCATGTTCGTTCATTTAACTAAACGGATCAAAATCTTGTTTGTGTTTGTTCATTTATTAAATAAACAAACATAAGCGAGTTTTTTGCCGAACGATCGGCGAACGGTTCGTTGAACGTTCAGTTCTTTTACAACCCTAAGTCTCATCAATCTCTAGTAAAGTTGCTATTTCGACTTTGGGTTTTTTATGACGAGTTAAACTCGAATTTGAAGCTTAAAGCTCTATGAAGTTTGAGCTGATTTGCGAGCCCCAGGTTTAGTAGTCTAGGTCAAAATGTGTTATCCGCGTATCCAAATTAATATCTCTAATCCTTGTAACATCATGGATGACAAAGATGTATACTTTATTTGGGAAAGAAAATCCTTAGAGCATCACGCGTGGCGTATATGCCTAGAAAATAGTTGGGTAAGCAACCATGAAGAACTAGCAATGTAATGAAGATGTAATCCCTTGTAAAATGATATAGACGATGTAATCGAAATAATATTATTAACATAAAATAAAAATACGTAACGTCATATACCTGTCTAAAAGTAAACAAGGATGAGTCACATCTTCTACAATAAAATCCCACACGAGTAGCATAAGTCGCAAACCGCTAAAACCATGCTCTTAGGACATGCTTAAGGTCATATAATGATCTAATGACCTAGGAGGTTAAAGCATATACGCAGATAGTGAGATAAACCATCCATGCAAAAACATATTCTTAGAGGTGGGTACGGTGAGCCATGGCTCAGCTGGTCACTATGGCGCGCGTCCATGGCTTGAGCCAACTGTACCGTGTGTTGAGTTATGGGGTTTTGGCTGGCTATCACCAGCCAGCGTTATGGCCCATAACGCGAGCTCATGGCTCAACCAACTGTACCGTGGCTCGTGTTATAGGCTCAAGCCATGTGTTTTTATTTTTTTATTAGTTTTTATTCAAAGTGACGCCATTATAACACTAGAATTTTGGTGTTAACCAAAGAGGGGATTGTGGGGTTATAGGGAGTTTTGGTGTTATGAGAGGAAAAGCTGACGTGACAGCACTTTTTGCCCACGGCTCGAGCTCCACGACTCGACTGTACCTAGAGCTCTTAATATGAACCTAATAAGAATACCAATGTCGAAACACAAAATACCAAGAACATTGCGGATAGTAGCCGACTTAACAATCGGACGAAAAGTCTCATCACAATCGACCCCCACCGACTGGCTACGCCTATTAAAAACAAGGCACAATGCTAGGGGATCTATCTACAAAATACGTTTGCTTAAACAACCAATGGGACGAACGATTGTCACGTCAAGCTGTCGTCGCACATAGCACTTCTGACCGAAAATATACGGAGATCAATAATTTTATATAAGTCGCGAAACGCAGGCCTTTAAACCTCGTTACTGTGTAGTGTGTATCCATCATTTCTTTTTCACATTTCACTAAAAATTCCGGTAGTAAATGATTTTTCTTAAGCAAATCGAATTAATAATTGAGAATTACACATGTAGCAGAGTGAAAATCTCAGTGACACTATGAAGGCTACCGTTGATTAACCAACTCACAAATCTTACTTACATAACTCAGTTTGTCTTGTATGCTTTTTGACCCCTGGCAGTTCTTTACTAAAACCTAAAAGCCTATAAAATTACATTTGTACCCTCAACATTGCACTATTAATGTGAGCTTGCTAGCTTCACTCTCATTCAGATCACACCACCAATAGTTTCACAAAGACAAAGTAACAAAGTTCTTTTCAAACCAACCCATCTCAAAAAAACACACAAAAAAACAAAAATGAGTGACAATGTTGGTAGCCCATGTGGGGCATGTAGGTTTTTGAGGAGGAAATGTGTAAAAGGTTGTGTGTTTGCACCATATTTTGAACCGGATGACCGTGGTACGGCTGACTTTGAGGCGGTTCATAGGGTTTTTGGAGCCAAGAATGCTGCTAAGCTTTTACTTAGGACACCAGGAAATAAGCGACTAGATGCCGTTGTTTCGATGTGTTATGAGGCTCTTTCTAGGGTTAGAGACCCTGTGTATGGCTGTGTAGCTCATGTTTTCACTCTACAGCAACAGGTATATCTTCTAATTTATCTAATACAAATTCATCAAAATAAGTATTTTTTTAAACAGAAACATATGATGCATTTTGTCGTTCTAACGTTAAGAAATACGAGAGAGCATGCACCTTAGATTTTGGTAAGCTTTTGTAAAAAAGGTATGGTTCAGATGAGTAATGATAATAGAACAAACTCAAGAAAATTTGATGTAAACTATCTATATATTGATCAAAAGTCATGTTATTTGACACATATACTGTAGCCAACTACAATAATGCTCTATGATAAATTGCCTGTATATGTTCACATTCAGATCGATAATTTGCAAGCCGAATTAGCATATGTTCAAGCACGTCTGTCGATCCTGAAACACGGTTCAAATTTCCAGTTGCCAATGGATCTTCAACCGATGTCATCTAATTCGGTTTCTGGTTCTAGCCTCACATCATTACACTTTGGACAAACTTCAGTAGACTCATCATGTCTTTCTAGCAATGATAATACCTCATTAGGCGAGGAACTGTTTGAAGAAGATGATCTCGAGATTTTCGCACGAGAGCTCGTGACCAAGTACCTACCTGTTCCCAAGATTTAACCCTCGTGCTCTCCATTTAGAAAATGACCAGTATTTTGTGTAACTAAGCTTAGGCAGGTTGGTGGAACGAAGAAATGGAACTTTGTTCAACAAGTAATTTGGGTTACCTTGTTTTATGTAGAACGAATCTTAATCTATAACTAATGTACTCGTATTGCTTTTGTGTGTTTTTCTGACATGTGCCGTCAAGCACACATGTTAAGCGTAATTTAAACACGCAAAGTTTCCTTATTATAAAGTGCCTTTAAATTTCATTCACGGTACTACTGTTGGTACCCCTTCTGACCCAAGGTACCAAATATTACCATTTACTTGTACTTGTCCTTTGTTTATGGGATGTGATTTGCACACTCCATAAAATGATTGGCGCACTCAAAATGTGTGTTTTTGCCATTTATACCCTTCAATTAAATAATGTGGGCAACTTTTAACACAAGTATTAAGGATACAAATGGCAAAACACACACATGTTGAGTGTGCCAATCATTTTGTGGAGTGTGCTAATCACTTCCCTTTGTTTATTGTCTAGTGCAGTTTTTTTAATCGTATTTTTGTCAGTTTAATATTTTTGACAAATTAAACTTTATAAAATTATAAAAAAAAAAAAAAAACTTTATAATATTTGTATTCTGCATTTTCAGTTTTTCAGTCTTTTAACGTAAATAAAATTATAAAAATAAAAAAAATAAAAAAATAAAAAAAATAAGAGGGATATAAATGGTTTTTTTAGAGGGGTCTTAATAACATCAACACTTTCATTAAATATACTCATATTTTAAAAGAACTCAATTTATTTAGTAACAGCAAGACCGTTTCGAACGAGAACTTAAATTCATGCATCAATTTTTTTTCAACAAGTTTATCCATATTGTCTTTTCATGAACCTCAAGTTTCCTATTTACAATTTCTTTACAATAGTATACTTGTCATCATTCACTAATATAGTAGCTACAAAAATGATTATAAGTGTCCGTTTGGTTATTAGGATTTGATTTTTGATTTAGTTTAGGGTTTAAATTTTTCGTGATATTAAAGCTTAAATGTTATGTACGAAACTCCAAAGACGAAGCCAGGACCGTATATGGACGAGCG
Organism: Glebionis coronaria; assembly: GCA_025667525.1. Classification (NCBI taxonomy): domain Eukaryota; kingdom Viridiplantae; phylum Streptophyta; class Magnoliopsida; order Asterales; family Asteraceae; genus Glebionis; species Glebionis coronaria. The sequence goes on from CM046878.1 coordinate 145,509,714, forward strand.
CATATACGGTAATAAATAAGAGTTAAGATTTGTTTTTTTATTTGTAAGTATATTAACTAAATAAAATTAAAAACACATTTTTATCGATCGGTTGCATTTAAGATGCAACTGAAAGAAATCAATGTTTTTTTCGAAATCAAAACTACATCAAAAGAATCTATAGGTGTCACATGGCTCCGTCTCTGCGAAACTCCCATTGAGTTGACCAATGTGTTTTTTTAACGGCAATTGTGCTACATGGCTCTTAGCCCAGAAGGCGTAGCGAGCCTACATAATCAGGTCGGGTCCAGCCCAGAAGGCAATGACACCCTTCCCTTTACACACGCAGAAGGAAACCCCTATCGTCCTAAGCAAGACTTGAACTTGAGACTTTGCCTAGGAGAGTAAAACCTGAAGGTTTATGAAGTTCATAACAATTATATAATCGTAACAAAGATCATAGCACGTAATAGTGGAAGCGATTTAACAAGATCATAATAACACAATTATAATTAATCGATTAGGGTTACATACCTTTATCCTAGCGTAAATCCACAAGATCACCAACGAATCAACAATTAGGGTTTGTGAAGAACAATATCAAGATATAGTTTAAAGCAAAACTATATTATGCTCTTGTAAACACGTAATGCAACGGGCTAACCGTGAGTCTAGCACTTGCAAACCAGAGCTTCAACACTTGTGGAATTTAAGCAAAATCGAAAACCAAAGAACCCTAAATGGGTGTTTGTCGCCGATCACACAAAGAGAGAGAAAAGGGATGGGAAAAATTATGAGGCTTTGGGGTGTTTATATAGGACTTGGCAAAACTTGGTTTCCATGTAATAAACGAATTAGGAAACAAATCCTTTTCCTTCCCCTTTTTCTTCTTGTAGCCGCTGACCCAAAGCCCACCAAGGGTGGCTTCCGGAACTTTCCGTTTACTTCTTTTCTTCTATTTAATTCCATAATTTTCGTTTAACTTAACTCTTAATTTTATTTAACGATCGTTAGTTAACCTCGGTTTGATTTAATAAATACATAAAATTTATTTAATAAATAAAATTAACCCTCTACGTATTGTGTGCAATCCCGTAATTCCGAATTCGATCCTATCACACAACTATTAATTTTATGTCCATAAACTTTCAGCTCTCACTTGGACAAAATTCAAATATCGTGATTACATTGACTATCGTCTAGTTACACTAGCAATGTCACTAGTACAACTCGAGTAAGGTCTTCTGAAAAAACCTTTTAAATGATTCATCATTTATTATTATCCTTTCACTTCAAATAGAACGTTAATGGGATATGGATCTCAGTCATTCTTTCATTAATTAATCTGTTTCTCGTTTACGGATATAGCAAGATTACAAAAACAAATTCGGGTGCGCCGCACAAACATCTTACTACTCCCCCGAGGGGCCCAGCTGTATTATACTTCAAAATAATTTGAAGGAAACAAATCCCATTTTGACTACAAGTGAAACTTACGAACTTTGCAACACTTCTGAAAATAACCCTTATAGCTACCATTTACGTTTAGCGTTAGGTTACCTTACAGAAATGCACTACATTCAATGCAGTTTCCTGGTATCTCGGGTCTAAGAATAACTATTTATGATTAACTTAATAACAAAGATCCATAAAGTAAAATCATATAGTTGGGATAAGTCCAATATTTGATTCATCAAATATCATCCAAAATTGACCAATATACTTTCAAGTATACTCTGTCACTATTTTGAATTGTCTTAGTTTAATAATACTCCCAATTATTAATCGACAACGGATATTTAGAACATAACAATTATTCATGGATCAAAACATGTAAAATATGAATATATGATACAAAATCAAATAATAGAAAATAAACGAAACTCAATCTTTATTTCATCAATTCAATAATGTCTTAACATCCTTTATCCAAATACTAATCACAGATTTATTGCATGAATTCACTAGCCAGTTGCAGCCCAATAGGCCTTGGGATGCTTAACTACCTTTGGTCTAGGCAAAGCCTTTGTAAAAGGATCAGCTACATTATCGTCTGTGTGAACTTTTATTAATTTTATTTCACGAGCTTCAACTTGTTCTCGAACATAGTGATATCTACGTTTAAAGTGTCTGGCGCCTTTCATGACTCCAGGATCATTGGTGAATATTATTGCAACATAATTGTAATAATATATATCAATAGGTTCTTTAATTGAAGGCATCACTCCAAGACCTCCAATAAACTTCTTAATCCAAACAACTTCCATTGCAGCTTCTGAAGCAGCCATGTACTCAGATTGAGTCACATGCATAGCAATGATTGTTTGCTTCTTGCTCTTCCAGTCAACTGCTCCTCCATTGATGACAAACACGTAACCCGTCTGAGACTTCGTATCGTCTTTATCACATTTCCAGGACGCATCACAGAAACCTGTAACATTCAGTTTTGTGTCTGGTTTACCCGCAAATACCAAAAACATATCTTTTGTATTACTCAAATACTTTAGTATATGTTTAACAGCAGTCCAGTGAGGCTTCCCTGGATTTTGTTGGTATCTACTGACCAAGTTCAGAGCAAACGCCACATCAGGCCTTGTGCATCTTACAGCATACATAATAGATCCTACAGCCGAAGCATAAGGCACCTTCTGTATATAAGCCACCTCTTCGGGTGTTGATGCATCTAACTCATGACTTAATTCATGCTCAACCTCCATAGGTTGAAAACCTTTCTTGGAGTTATGCATGTTATACTTCTTCAATATCTTATCAATATAGGCATCTTGACTAAGACCAATTAACCGTCTTTTCCTTTCTCGATAGATTTTAATTCCCAGAATATATGCAGCATCTCCCAAATCCTTCATAGAAAAACATTTACCAAGATAATCCTTAACTTCCCTAAGTCTTGGAATGTTACTTCCCATGATTAATATGTCATCGACATATAAAATTAGGAACACTACATCACTCCCACTAGCTTTGCGATATACGCATGGCTCATCTCGATTTTGAATAAATCCGAACTTTTTGATTTCTTCATCAAATCGTTTATTCCATTGACGTGATGCTTGTTTCAAACCATAAATAGATCTTTGAAGTTTGCACACGCGTTTTGGATATTTAGGATCAACGTACCCTTCCGGTTGTTGAATATAGATTTCTTCATTTAAGCGACCGTTCAAGAAGGCAGTTTTAACATCCATTTGCCATATCTCATAGTTATAGTATGCTGCCATAGATATGAGAATCCTAATAGCTCATAAGTTTGCTACAGAAGAAAATGTCTACTTGTAGTCTACGCCAAAAGTTTGAGTAAAACCTTTAGCTACTAAACGTGCTTTATAGGATTGTACTTCACCATCCATGTCGATTTTCTTCTTGAAAATCCACCTATTTTTCACTACTTTAGCATTTTTAGGCGTATCAACAAGAATCCAAACATCGTTGATTTTCATAGATTTCATTTCCTCATTCATCGCAAATATCCATTTTAACTTTTCTGGATCAAGCATTGCGGATCGATAGTTAGCAGGTTCACCAAGATCCCCTACTTCCTCCTCATCATCATCTATGTTAAGACATAGTTTGCTAGGCGTACGTACGACTCTTTTAGACCTACGTGGAGGAATTAATTCCGGTGGAGCTCCTAGACTTTCTGGCTCTATTGGAATTTCTTCGCTAGTATTTTCAGAAGGCAATGTATCTTCTTGAATTTCTTCAAGATCATAATTTCTCCCACTGAATTCTTGATTTACAAGATCATTTTCACAGAAGTCTCCATACCTAGCAACAACAATAACTTTGTTCTCAGGCGGATAATAAAAAGTACTAACCCATAGTTTCCTTAGGGTAACCTACAAAGATACATTTTACTGAGCGTTGTTGGAGTTTATCTCCAGAGTCACGTTTCACATACGCCTCACAACCCTAAATCTTTAAATAAGACAAATATGGCCTTTTGCCATGCCATAGTTCATATGGTGTCTTATGAACCTTCTTTGTGGGAACCATATTCTGAATACGAACAACAGATTCTAGAGCATAATCCCAAAAGGATAAAGGTAAAGTTCTAAGATTAAACATAGATCGTACCATATCCAATAATGTACGATTTCTCCTTTCGAATACACCATTTTGTTGTGGAGTATATGGAGAAGTAACTTTCTTAACAATTCCATTCTCAGTTAAATAATCTTTAAACTCTTGACCTTAATATTCACCACCTCAATCAGAACGAATAGCTTTAATCTTCTTTCCTAGTTGCAAATCTACTTCCGCTTTAAACACTTTGAATGTTTCGAATAACTCATGTTTATGCTAAGTAAATAAACATAACCATAACGGCTATAATCATCCGTAAATGTTAAGAAGTAGCTATCACCTTTCCTTAACATATGTCTAAGTGGTCCACACACATCAGTGTGTATCAAACCGAGTAGTTCAGTAACCCTTTCAATATTGATATTAAAAGGTTTCTTGGTCATCTTTCCAGAGATATAAGACTCACATTTATCAAATAATTCATCATTGATACTTTCTAAAAGATCATCACGTTGAAGCTTTTGTATGCGAGTCTTCCCAATATGGGCAAGTCTACAATGCCAAAGATAAGAAGAGTTCTTGTCTAACTTTCTCTTCTTATTCATGCTAAAAACAGAATTATTTTTTCTCTTGGAATTATTATCATGCATGTTAATTTCAAAAACACCATTCATAGAAATTTCATCAAAATAGAATAAAGCATCTTTGAAAACAAAAATTCTATTATTATCAATACAGTGAATAAATCCAAGATCCAACATACATGAAAAGGAAATAACTCCCCTAACAATTGTAGGTGCATAATCACAATTATTTAAACTAAGTACTAAACCCGAAGGTAAAACTAGTCTAAATGTTCCTATAACTTCAACCGCTGCTTGTGCGCCATTACCCACTTGCAAAAATTGTTCCCCATAAGTAAGCTTCCTCTCCAACTCAAATCCCTGCAGGGTATTACAAATGTTAATACCACATCCCGTATCATATACCCAGGAATTTGTTTTGTATGTAAGATTAAATAACTATATCATAAATAAGTTACCTGAAGACGCTGCAACACTAAGCTCAACCTTCTTCTTTATTTCTCGCAACTCTTCGAGTTTAGAATAAGCCGCAACTTGTTTGCCCTTATCACCCTTGCCTTTGCCTTTGCCTTTCTTGTTGTTCTTGTGCGGTTTTGGCTTACTCACTCCACCCTTTTGTACATAAAGCACATGAGGAGTAGAAGTAGATGCCTTGTCCTTTAACCCCTTTTCAAAGTAAATGAGCATTGCATGCAAATCATTAACTGTCTTCCCCGTGCAATGCATATTATAGTTTCGAACAAAATCATTGAAGTCCTTGTTAAGGGGCCTATTGATCAAGTTGATAGCCATATTATGATCATAGGGTTGTCCTAGTGCAATGAGATGTTCCGTATAATCTCTCATCTCCATATAATGGGCACTTACAGACTTTCCAGGAGCTTGCTTGCAACTATGCCGAGCATCTACCAAGTCATAGATCTCCACAGCTTGCGGCTTTTCGAACATAGCCTTGAGCTCATCAAGCATTCGCTTAGGTGAAAATAGCTCATACTTTTGTTGAAGTGGAGGAGCTATTTTCCCTAACATTAAAGTAGCCACCTCAGAGTGCTTCTTAACATTAGCAGCGTGCTCAAGTCTTTGCGCATCAGATGCTCCTTCAGCAAGATCCTCCGAATAAGGAGTAGTCAAGATATCGATAGTACCCGCTACTCTCGAAACTATTCTTAGTGAGCGATACCAATCATCGAAGTTAGGGCCAGTAAGTTCAGGACGATCAAAGAAACCTTTGAACGCGGAACTTATAGTCATACTGTTTTCGGTTTGAGCCATTTCTACAGAAATAAGTTCAAACATTAGTATTTTCGATAATACCATTCAAGAAAATAAAATTATCCCAGTAATAAAACCATAGTATTTTCCTTGAAACTAGAATCCATATTGACATAAACTTATCACATCAGTTGATCTACTAGTGACAAATATACTCAACATGATAACTTGTCGAACAATAATTGACAAACAAATTTGCAATTTCTAGATATTTTAGGGATTTACATTGCCAAAAGTCATTTTGCATTGTAAACATGTTTTATCCCTACTTTACGCCTTAAGTTTCCAGATCTCACTGAGTAACTCAATTAAGTCGACTAATCTAAAGAACGTAAAACCTTCATGTGCAATCTTATTCAGTCATGAAGTTTTCTCTCCATTACAACATCGTCCAAAATCTCATATGACGACAATTGTAACTTCAAGTGTTCGTCAATTAGATGACATAAGACTTAAATTAAAGGGTATTGATTTTGGTGTCAAAATCATGTATGGAGAAGCATGCATACATCTCCATAGCATTGGTTTATGAAACCTTTTAGTAAACCTTTTGGTGAGATTAAAAAATTGCGCAACATATTTGCAAGTTGAGGTATTGGTTAAACCAATTAAATACTTTTACCCACAACTAAATTCACAACGTACTTTTGTTAGAACTTAGCTAAAGCACAAAGCAATAACCTTATTCATTGTGTTTCAGATGTGAATTTGCGGTTAAATCAACCTTAAGGAATTATGTAAATAATAACCGTAGGTAATTCCAACTTTGACGCATAGGCAAGCCGGGAATTTGGTCAAGGCTGAAGCATAACACCTCCTACCTTAACCGGGTACATGACCAGCGGTGCGTTATACCCACTTTATAGTTTGTCAAAAATGAGTAGGCCGTTAAGTTATTATTGCAATTCCAATCAACGCAAATCATATGTAATTTAAATCTCAAAACAATTCATTAATTTTTATATGATTTAGTCCATATTAATTTTTCTTGGAAAAAATTACCCTTGTTTACAACATACAATTAATATAAAACGTATGAAAACAAGTAGGTACAAAAAAAACTAAATCAAATAGCCACATGCATAACAATTTATTCAAAGAACATAAAATCTAGGGTTTTTATAAACATAAAAAGTCTTCCCTAATTTTAAAACTTTGAATCAAATAAAGCAAATAGCATATAAAATCATATGATCCGTGAAAAACATGCATGTTCATCACGGATCTCCCACATACTCTTAACAATTAAAATACTACGGATCGTAACCATACATGACATATCAATTAATTCATGGCAAACATCTAAAGATTATACCATGTAATTTTAGGGTTAACAAAAAAAATATTTTTTTTAAAATTAAATTCGGCTAGGCCGATTTAAAAAAAAAAACCCTAATTTTTGTTAAAACCTAAAAAACAACATGTAATTTTAACTCAAATCACCATTAGTTAAAAAAAACTTTAGATCTCGATAATTATAACATGTTAAAACGGCTCTCGATGCCACTGAGGTTTATGAAGTTCATAACAATTATATAATCATAACACAGATCAAAGCACGTAATAGCGGAAGCGATTTAACAAGATCATAATAACATAATTATAATTAATCTAGGGTTAAATACCTTTATCCTAGCGTAGATCCACAAGATCACCAACGAATCAACAATTAGGGTTTGTGAAGAACAATACCAAGATATAGTTTAAAGCAAAACTATATTACGCTCTTGTACACACGTAATGCAGCGGGCTAACTGTGAGTCTAGTACTTACAAACCGGAGCTTCAACACTTGTGAAATTTTAGCAAAATCGAAAACCAAAGAACCCTAAATGGGTGTTTGTCGCCGATCCCACAAAGGGAGAGAGAGAAAAGGGATAGGAAAAATTGTGAGGCTATGGGGTGTTTATATAGGACTTGGCAAAACTTGGTTTCCAAGTAATAAACGAATTAGGAAACAAATCCTTTTCCTTCCCCTTTTTCTTCTTGTAGCCGTCGACCCAAAGCCCACCAAGGGTGGCTTCCGGAACTTTCCGTTTACTTCTTTTCTTCTATTTAATTCCATAATGTTCGTTTAACTTAAATCTTAATTTTATTTAACGATCGTTAGTTAAGCTCGGTTTGATTTAATAAATATATAAAATATATTTAATAAATAAAATTAACCCTTTACGTATTGTGTGCAATCCCGTAATCCCGAGTTCGATCCTATCACACGACTATTAATTTTATGTCCATAAACTTTCAAAACCTTCATACCGTTAGACCAGAAGGCCTTTGGTGAGTTGACCAATGTGTGATGGAGGTAGCTATTAAGGTGTGTTCGCTAAAATGCATCCTTCGTGAACATGTAGTAGCTATTAAATTACAACCTGTCCCGAATGATTTAAAGGAGTTTTTAACCAACTTATTGTGTTTTTAAAAAGTATTTACCAAACATAGTGTTGCTAAAAATATTTCCCAAATTACGATAAATTTTAAATAATTCATGACATTTATCATTAGATTATCAGTATTAGTAAAGCACGATTGATATGCTTTAAAAGATTTTTTTTGGTGAGCATGGTGTAATCAAAAATTTTATATAAATAAACATGCATTCTAAAAAATAATAAGCATAGTATGTGGGAGTTTATTGGATGACCGGTACTATTATTTTCTTTTAACAAAGTTATGAAACTACACAAATAATAAATTATTTTGTAGTCGATCAAACTTGGTATCCAACAACTATCCATGATTGTCAATAATGTTTTATCAACTTTTTATGAGATCTTTGAAAAATAATTTTTCGGTGTAAAATTAGTAATATAACAATAACATCGGCCATCATCTCCACTTAGCTTCCTACATTTTCTTTATTGTCGACTCTTTTACATGTGACATTATAGTGCACGACATGATTTTGATTTCATTATTCAACAAGTTATTATCAGCTTTGATGCCCGAGTCATATCATACATCATCATCAACGCGCATGAAAGATTCGACAATATCCAGGACATAGATGAAGATGGCTTTTTCATAAGCTTTTCAAAGATAAGAAAACGACTAAATATTATGCTAAATATTTTTAAGGGTATATGTTATGTTAGATAGGTTACCAAGATTCTTTATAAAATTATAGAATTAGACGTACTTTATTAATAGTGATAGACCAATATATTTAACATAGACCAAATTAAACAATCCCCACCGTCTATCCATTTTTGATCACACGGTTATGATCAATATCTACATCATGGGAAAAATAAGGAAGTATAAAAGCCCAATTTTAACAAAGAACACATACACATAGGTCTGATTCTATCATCTCTTCCCGACCACCCACCGACCCACACCACCAACGCCGATGACGACGGTTAAAAACAACCGCCATCAACCACCACGATCAACATAAAAACCTCGATTAACATATATATCGAAGATTAAAATCATCCAATAAACAAATGGATTTGAAATCATGGATGATACATATTTAGATGAAGCTAATTTGGTAGCTATTCCAGCAGTTGAAGATGTAAAACTTATGATTGAGTAACAAATTGAAGACGTCGATCTAGATACGGAAGCACATCTCATTCAAGTTATATTACTATGAATATTGTGTGGGTGTTGTTGATGAAAGTATGTAAGAGGTAGTTGATATGAAGGAGGTGATGAAAGGTAGGGATGACAATTGTTAATGGTAGAGTAGGGTCTGATGAAAGGATGAAGGATTGGATGGTAAAGGCTTGGATGAAAACATTGATGACACAAAACAAGCTACTGTTATCGTTATTGAATAAGAAGCGGACAAAGTTACTTCATGGAACATACTACGGCTTCTTGAACTGTTTTACATTTTGTAATTCGATAGTTTTGTTTTCCAAATCATAATTTTTTTAGATTTATTTTTTTCTTTATTATTGTTGAATTGTTATGAAGATCTCAATAGGATTACTATTTACTTAATGTTTTAAATTGAATTAATTTTCAATGTTTCAAATTGGATTACTCAATGATTGGTATATTGGAATGTGTAAGAATCATAGATGATTTTGAAGAATCATATATGATTTTGAAAGAATCATATATGATTCATCAAAAATCATTTATCATCCACGAGTCACACTTGAGATAATTCTTATTCTGAATCATGTATGATTCATGATGAATCATGTATGATTCATGAAAAATCATATATGATTCATGCCGAATCATGTGTGATTCATGTCGAATCATGTATGATTCATGCCGAATCATGTATGATTCATGCTGAATCATGTATGATTCATGCTGAATCATGTATGATTCATGCCGAATCATGTATGATTCATGCCGAATCATGTATGATTCGTGATGAATCATGCATGATTCATGCCGAATCATGTATGATTCATGCCGAATCATGTATGATTCATGCCGAATCATGTATGATTCATATAGGAAAAAATATAAGTAGCAAGAAAAATAGTAGGTAAAACACATTTCATACTTCTAAAATGAGATATAAACGTAAGTTTAACACTATTCCCAATCAATACTTGTTGATAAATTGCGTAAGTAGTACTACATTAACACAACCCCAAATTAGTTTGACACACTAGCATTAGTTTAACATCAGCTAACAACATAACAAATCAATAAGGATGCTATGAAAAAGACTACACATTAACACTAAGATCTATGAACATCCCTTTTTCTTCACCTTTTCAACATTCTTCTTAACAACATTAACCGTTGCGGAAGCATGCTCTATGATGCATTCTGAACCACATGTGCATTGTCATCAGCTTGTGCATTCTCACCCACCTCAAGATCCTCAAATTGTTTTTTTGGTGGATAACGCTTGGCCTGTTCTTGATTGCCTCCTTTCTGATAATGTCATCGATCCGAAGTATTGTTATAGCAGCTGTGGTCGCAAAACTGTGACAAAAATATAAATGGGCCAATTCTTGTTTTTTATGTCTAACTAACAAGTCATAAGGTAAATTGAAATAAAGTAATTTATAGAGAGATGGTCAAAAGTATTAAATTTCCAAATTTTTTATTATGAAAAGTTAAATGATTATTGAAGTAGCTTGATTCTTGAAATTTATATTGAATGAAACTTTATTCATGAAACATCGACAAAAAGTGTTTTGTGCTAACCATACAAGGAAAGAAATTTTCAACCTGTGTGAGAAGTACCATTATTCCTCTTTTATCTACCCATTTTATGAAACATAGTCTGCCTTTATTCTGTGTTATCTAATCAAACCCAAAGGCTGCAATAAAATTCATAAAAGTTGATGGTGTAGTGGAGGCTATACTAAGACACAAGTAAAATCGTAAGCTCTTGTAACACCATCATGACAGAATGATTCTTGCTGAAGTACATTTTATTTGAATCACATATTTCTTTTATATTATGTGGTTAGTGAAACGATTCTAAATACACTTCTTGAAATGGTTTGTTATTTTGTATCTTTGATGAATAATGAAGACGAATTAGACACTGAAATAGGATTGTACCTATTGGCTCTTTCAGTTGTTGCTACTAGTGTGCTGGTTTGGTTAAAACTGATATTCCTACACTTACTAGTCTAAAGATTGGTCTCATCATATACTTTGCATTTGCTTATTCCAATAAAAAAATCTGTTAACTAATTTGTTCTGCTCATATGTTTTCTGGTCTTATTTCTCTTCTCATACAAATTCAGTTTGAACACGCATAAGACCATTTTATATAAATTAAATTTAGAATTTTTATATATGAATGCATAGGACTGCTTATTCCATATCTTAACAAAAGGCCAATTTTGGAAGAACCATAACAGGGCCTGTTATGATGTTAGCCTATCAATTTTGTATAAGTGTAAGACACTGACTTTAACAAACAAACCAAATAGCCGGCAATTAATCAACAAAACAAGTTAAACTTAAACAATAAAAGAGATGAAAAGCTCTATAGTTAGGTTAACACTAATTAAATAAACCTACAATCAGTGATTTCAAACAAAAAGGAATTAAATTCAAACCTTTATTGTTGAGATCTCCGGCAGATGTGCTCCGATTGAAGATTGCCATCGTCGGTAGATGATCGTTGTTTCTAGTGGAAGATCTTCATCTCCGGTGAAGATCGCCGACACTTTGGTTGTATGTGTTTGAGTTACTGTTAGTTGAGAAGAAAATGGAGGCGAAAAGACCACGTGGCCCTTGATGTGTTATTAATTAACTCGTATTTTCAGTTTAAATTAAATAAAGAAAATAAATTAGAGCCATTGATATATATAAAAATTAAAGGCAGAGATGTGTTTAGTTGGTCTATGATAAAAGATGGGTCTATGTTGAACTTTTTCCTGGGTCCATAAGTGTTATTGGCTGGATATGGGAAAAGGCTTATGGCACGTTTGGTAAAAAAAAATTGAAAGACTAGAAATATATTAAGATTTAAGTATCTTTAGATATCAAACTTTATTTGAATAGATGAAACTCGAAACTCATTTTTTTCCATTTTTTTAAACATTAATATTTTTTAAACCATTAATCTTTATGCGAAAATAAATATACCGTTACGACGGATTTTTAATTATCTTTCTACATATATGCTATATGATATACTTTCGACAAAAAAATCGTTTTTTACGTTTTTTTTCGTTGTCGAAAATTATCATATATGATAGTAACACTTGTATCATATATGATAACTTATCATATATGATATAAACCAATATCATATATGATTCAATAATAGTTTGTAACTTAACACTAATATCATATATGATGAGACACTATTATCATATATGAGCAAATTTCAAAAACGAAAAAAATTACGATTTTTTTTCAAAAGTATATCATTGTACATATCTGTAGAAAGCTAATTAAATGCTCGCCGCGATGGTATATTTTTTTTTGGTTAACACTTAACGGTTCAAAAGATATTTAAATTATAAAAATAAGTGAAATAATTAATATTTTTAATTTTATCCTATTAGATGGGTAGTGATAAATAATGGGAATGACTCCTTTGTATGCAAAATAAATATGATATCCAAAATAACTCTCTTATAAAATTTAGGCGGTGTTTGTTTCACTAAGATGTTTTAGGTCTGAATCTGACTGGTAAGAGGCGGTAATAAAGTCTGAATCTGAATAAAATAACATTGTTTGTTTTTTATAATTGTCTGATTGATTTTAATTAATTAATTTTTAAATATATATTGGTGTAAATGATTGCAATACAATAAATAAGTCGCGTAGATGTATTATCGAAGGTGGATTTTTGAAAATGAGTTCAGTTTTAAGTCAAGCAAAATACGATTTCAATTCACACTTATGAACAAGTATTATATAGTTGTCATTCAATTCGTCGATATAAAAAACCTAGCTGGACACATAAGAAAGTATAATTAACAACACACAAAATTAAACAGTTTGGTTGTGAATTACATTTTCTATTGGCCCAACAATTATAAATATCAACATAAACATTAGCCCACCTAATACTAGAAACCAGCCAAACCAAACTACCTAACCCTAACCCTAACTATATACTGTAAATATAATATCTTAATTTTTGTCTTCATCAACACAAAGCCGCCCAAAACCAAATAGAGATGCCAATCATATTTTTTATCTTTTATTACGGTATTTATTTTTATAAATCCCAAACTAAAAAAGATACGATATAATATTTTGCATCAAATGGTTGTTGTTAGCCTCAAAATATTGAGTCAAACAAGAATGTTCGGTCATAGGTTTATACTGTAATATTTATTAGAACATTGTAATAGTTAGATAAAATAGCCGTGACATTACGGGCTTGATGGCTAGCTTAAAAGGCATCTTTTAAGGTACTAAGCATTTTATTCAAGCCCGACCCATTAAACAATATAGTCCATTAAGGCTACATGTATGAGCCCGACTATATATACCTCTCCTAGCATGTTAGGAGAGGTTGGATCTTTCATTTATCTTAATCTAATTTCATATAGTTAATCATCTCTCTCTACTTTCTTCTTTCATAATTAATTAATCAAATCAACCATGGTGAAGTGAATAAATATGGGAACAACATTTGGTATCAGAGCTCTGATACCAATTGTTAACATATAAGATTCAAAGCTAAAAGAGGGTGATCCGGAGGTCGGGGAGGATAAAATAAATGGTTAAACATTTTTAGAGAGATAAAGTAACAAAGAAGAAGGTAGTGTGTGTATTTTAGAAAGAGAATGAAAATACAACAAATGATAAGCCTCACCCCTCTATGGAAGTATGGAGGGGTATATATAGGCTCGACAAGGAGTGACTTTGACAACTTAGCAATAGTAGTCCATCCGTGTTTTGCCTATCTGAATCTAATGCAATTCCGTAAATGGCGCTGACATTTTAGGGCTAACAATCTTCCCCCAATGTGGAGACATACGAAATTACTTACAATGTTCCTAACAAGTAAAAATACAACAAAAAATAAAGCCTTCCAAGGCGCTTCCAATGATGAGGATGTCTTCTTGTCTTCATAACTTGTACCTCATCTTGAATCCTCTTTGTCTTTGCTTGTTGTGGAACAATTGTAATATTCATGATTTGGATTAACTTCCCCCCAATTCATGCAGCATGTATTAGAAAACTTTTTTCATAGACTTCTTTTTGACGAAGTTTCTAAATTAGCTTCCCCCCAAACCAATATCTATATCTTGAGCAGATTTTGACACTTTGATGTAGTTTGAACAATCTTCTAGCTCATCGGTTTAAGTGCACAATTTCTAGGTCAAGATAAGCTCGTGGGATGGTCTTCTAAGAAGCAGGATTGCACGTCACTGTCATCAGCCAAAGCGGAGTATGTGTCTCTATCTACTTGATGTGCTCAAGTTCTTTGGATGCAAACACAACTCACAGATTATGGCTTCCACTTTGATAAAGTACCTATGTACTGTGACTCAAAGTCCGCCATAGCCATCTCCTGCAATCCGGTATAGCATTCCCGCACGAAGCAAATTGTGTCAGATATAACTTCATTAAGGAACAAGTTGAAAGGGGTATCGTTGAACTATACTTTGTTGGATCTGATTATCAATTACCTGACTTTTTTACAAAAGCTCTTTCGAAATAGAGGTTTGCGTATCTTGTTAGGCAAATTGGTATGAGATGTTTGACTCCAAGCAGAACTGGAGATTCTGGCAAAGAAGCATGCTTGATTCATCTATCAAACATCCACTTCTAAATATCATTGAAAAAGCAAAATACAAAAATATAAAACATATAAATGCAAAACAAAAAATTAAAAAACTTCGAAAATCCAAAAATATTCTTCTCGACATGTCTTTCAGTATTGATAATATGGACGTGCCTAGAAATGTCGCTCAATAACGACACGTGTGTGTACATAAGCTCGAATGAAACGGGTAGAGCAATCTATCTCGACATGTCTTTCTATTTTTAATAACGGAAAATGTCTACTTTGGACAATTTTTCCTACAACGGGTAGAGCAATCTATCTTGGGTTGAGCTTGTCACAAAACATTTAATGTTTTGAGCTCAACACTATGGCTTGTAATCACTTTCAGATTGCAACCCGGATCTATATTCACGGGAGAGTGTACGATTTAGTGCCCTTACCCTCAGCAAAAGAATAGAAATCTTCTTACAGTTGAGTGGATTCGTCAAGACATTCAAAGTCTATGAACACAAGTTTATGCTTTAGAAAAACCACTTCGCCAAAAAGAATGGATTTTTCAAAAAGCGTTGAACACAATTTTTTCAAGAATTTTTCAATGATATTCAAAATCTTTTAAAAATTGTGTGTTCAACAACTCCTATCATCAAAAGTATAATGTGGATAATATCCTCGTAATGACAATTCAATTGGATCAATTTTTGAGGGGGAGCTTTCCTAAGTCATGCTAAGTTTGACACATTTTTCTCTTGAAAGTTTTCAAGACTATGTTTCAGAATATATTTTAATCAAATTTGGTATCTCTAATATCAAACGATTTTATATAGAGGGGAGAAAATATGATTAAAATGTGATCTAAAGACTCAAGCACTTATTGTTACGATCAAATACCCACAACATCTTTAATCCACGACGTTATTGGTGTAAAAAGGGTGGTTAGGTTTAAGTCCTATGATCCAACCAGAACCGGAGGGATCTTTCCAGGGACAATCCAAAAGATTATTAGAAGTCCTTAGGAAAGATGGAGTAGAATGTGAACGTAGTTGAATGCCGACTAAGTACTGATGCTAGCACTGGAACAATCACAACAGAGTGCTAGTAATGATGTCTTGGTAAGCATTGAAGGGGTTGAAGAATGAAAAATAAATGTAAGGATAAAGGGTGAAAAGAAATAGCCCTCTATACAACTTAGGCAGAAACCGGGTCAACACATCATGAAGACACACATCATAGACCCAGTGATGTAATGCACAACCCTTCCCGAGCTGACTCAGGCTTCTCTCAAAAGAAGTTTGTTTTATCGTCACGGAGATCAACACGACTTCTATTGACTTTCTCACTTCGAGATAGTTGATATTGAATAGGTGGCATCTGCTCCAGCCTCCAACCACTAAAAGTGCACTAATCGAGTCTAGAGCCAAGAGATCAATCAAATCTCGTTAGGACACACGGAATGACGATAAAGAGAGTTCTGTGCCATATCCTTGCGATATTGCTAGAACACTCAGAGTGATACTACCAAGTATTCAAAATGATGAGTGGAAATCCTTCCAGTGTTAACATCCAACAGCACTGCGGTAGGTCGTGTGTAAGATTCTTTATGAATTGAACATGTGTAAACTGAAAAGCAACAGTTGTTTGTTTCTTTATCGATTCAAACTCGTTTCAGGTTTCTACGCAATATCTTTATGGTCTTGCTAGAACATTCAGAGTGATATTAATTAATATTCATAGTGACGAATGGAAATCCTTCTAGCGTCAACATCAAACAGCGCTACGGTAGGTAACTTGCGAGATTCTTTATGAATCAAGCTTGTGTCAACTGGAAAGTAACAATGGTAAGATTCTTTAAGAATCAAACTTGTTCCAGGAATTTGAATTGATGACTTTAATCAAGCGGATATTTATCCAATTGATTCACTCTTTATGTTCGCAGTCTTGCTTTGAGACGGTCGAGTAAAGAGAACGGCTAGTACTGCCGTGAAACCATGTCAAGGAGATTCTTGATTGAATCTACCTATCACAGGTACGATATGTAATATCGTCTAACGGTCTTCACCGACCGGAGGTAAAACGCTACCGATTTAGGACGAATGTCAAAGCCATTCAGTCCGTGTCTATGTTTTGTCTCAAGAAGGTGGTGTTACGGTGTACTCAGGAAAGTCAAAAGTTCAAACCACATACTCATGCCCAAAGACATATTCAAAAATCAAGAAAGCTAAAGATTTCCGCAACTCTGATGATCAAAATCTTCCTTATCAATTAATGTAGAGGAATGACCTCTCTTCAAAGGAGATTGTTAGCAAGCTTTCAAGATGGTGCAAAGTATGAGCATGTGAATGAAGACACAAGATCGCAAATTGGCAAAGACAAGTCAAGGATAACTTGAAGATCTCAAGTTTTAAATTCAAAGTCGAAAGACAACGACAAAGGCTCAAAGATCACAACATGAAGGAACAAGACTACTATTACACGTTCAAGACTCATTTATGACGAGATTCATAATCTCCATTGATCTCCAAATATCGAAGAGGAATGAACTCACATTGGGGGAGATTGTTAGCCTCAAAATATTGAGTCAAACAAGAATGTTCGGTCATAGGTTTATATTGTAACATTTAATAGAACGTTGTAATAGTTAGTTAAAATAGTCGTGACATTACGGGCTTGATGGCTAGCTTAAAAGGAATCTTTTAAGGTACTAAGCATTTTATTCAAGCACGGCCCATTAAACAATATAGTTCATTAAGGCTGCATGTATGAGCCCGACTATATATACTAGGGCTGAGCGGCAGACCCAGACCGGACCGGACCGACCAAAACCGGACCGGACCGAGGACCGAATTGGTCCAAAATCCCGGACCGAGACCGGACCGAAATGGTCCGGTCCGGTCCGGGTCGGTCCGGTCTTGTCCGGTCTTCGGTCCGGTCCGGTCCAAATTAGGCAAAATAAAAGAACTTTTGGTAAGACCGAACCGGACCGGACCGGACCGATCGGACCGAGGACCGAAATGTCCCAAAATCACGGACCGAGGACCGGACCGAATTTGCTCGGTCCGGTCCGGGTCGGTCCGGTCCGGTTCGGTTTTCCGGTCCGGTCCGGTCTAACGGTCCAAATGCTCAGCCTTAATATATACCTCTCCTAGAATGTTAGGAGAGGTTGGATCTTTCATTTTTTTAATCTAATTTCACATAGTTAATCATCTCTCTCTATTTTCTCTCTCTATAAATCATCTTCTTTCTTTCTTCTTTCATAATTAATTAATCAAATCAACCATGGTGAAGTGAATAAATATGGGAACAACAGTTGTTTTAACCCTTCAATATTTCGTGACCAAATATATGTTTTTGTTCTTCAATTTTGATTTTTCAAAGATGGATGATAGGTTTCTTTCAAAGATCTTTTATTTATCTTTTTTTATCTGCTTTTTGTTTGATATTGTGAAGTGGATACATGAGTTAGAAATAGTCAGATATGATTTTCACATCTGATCTAATCAGACATACAGCCTTTGCCCGCCTCTGATTCTTCCAAAAAAAAACAACGATCACATCTGACCGCGTCTGACTAGTAAGATGTCAGAGGCAATCAGATCTTTTTTTTTTGAAAACCAAACACACCCTTAGAGAAATGAAACTAAACGGAGAATTTAATAAACTCCACTATTTGGTAGTAGTGTAGTACTAGATAATTAAAATAAAAATTATTCACGAAATATTCTTCTTTTCCTTTGATAATCAAACATTTTTTTCTCCAAAATGTTTAGATTTGCATGGAAGGTTTTGAAACCCGGTTTTTAAATTGATTTGGTCAAGTCATCGGGTCCAAATCAACCCAGGTCGAACCAGATCAATCCAGGTTAACCGATTTTCTAAATAACTTATTTTTTTTTATTTTTTTAATAATGAACAAAAATTACATATAAAAATCATAAAAACTTTCGTGTACTGAAGATATAAATTGTTTACCAACCGGTATAATATGCATAAAGTTTCATTACAAATACATAAAATTTACATATTATTTTTGAAAAAGCCCCAAAAATCGAAACCCAATCAGGTAGAATCGGGTCACCCCAAACCCAAAGGGTCTAGCCGAGTTTTGAAAATGTGAAACCCGGGTCAATATGACCCGTGTTTTCGGTCAGAAACGGTCAACCGATTGACTCCGTCGGGTCAACCCGGGTCTAAAAATTAGTTTCATGTTAAAGTATCTAAGAGTTGTTGTTTAATATTATGTAATCTTAATCATGAAGGATACTTAACTAGCAAGTACCTACTAAGTATTCTTACCTCATAAGAATGCTTAGATATTTACTAGTCATAGTTATAAAGAAATTTGCTTACTAAGAATACTTAGAAGCAAAGTAAAGCCTATGTACTAAGTTTTGTATGCCTATAAATACAAGCAAATGTAACGCTAGAAACATGTCACTTCAGCTTTTCCAATTAAGTTTCACTTATCAGTTCTATTTTCAATATGAACTTGTGTTGTTTGTAAATATATATCAACAAAAGTTTATTGCTGCTTTATAATTATAAAATGCAGATTAGGTAAATTCATTTACAGTGGTATCCGAGCTCTTTTCTTAAGGGGATGTTATATTACTTGAGTGAAACACCTTTGATATTCCATAATAAATCAGCCTAGACATGGCATCTAGTGCAGCTACTATTCTCGTGATTCTAATATTTTCTGGAATGTAATATCATATTTGGGCAGTAAAGACGAAGACATATTTGAAATATCAAGGTTTATGGAAGGTTGTAGAGACTGATGAAATTCCTCCGGTGCTTGGAGAAAACCCGACGGTTGCTCAGTTAAGAACTTACGAGGCTGAGTCGCTAAAGAAGGACAAGGCACTAACCTGTTTAGATTCAGGTATTGCCGATCAAATTTTCACCTCTATAATATACTTGGACATACAAAAATCTGTGTGATATAAACTTCAAGAAACCTTTGAAGGTATTGATAGAGTAAAAGGTGTCAGATTATTAACTCTTAAAAGAGAGTTTGAATTTTTAAGAATGAACAATGACGAGCTGGTGAAAGATTACTCGACAAGGATGATGGACGTGGTTAATCAAATGAGGCTTCATGGAGAAGTTGTGAAAGAACAAAAAGTAATGGAGAAGATGATGATTAGCATTCCTCCCAAGTTTGAAGCAAAAACTTCTGCCATAGAAGAGTCATGTGACCTTAATATGCTTACAGTTTCAGAACTAACTAGCAAACTACAAGCACGGGAACAAAGAGTTTCTATGAGATTGGAGGAGAAAGTCGAATGTGCTTTTCGAGTATCTTCTACAATTAACAAAAGTTCTACCTCTCAAAAATCTTCTTCAACGTCAAAGAAAGCTACTTTTTCCTCCATGTAATATCTGTCAAAACATAAATCTTCAAGAAGCAGATGGTTGGTTCAAAGATAAACCAAATTTCAAGTGAAACTTTTGCAACAAGTTCTGACACCTCGAAAAGTATTGTAGAGCAAAGAAAGCTCATAATAACACACAAGCAATTCAGCAAGCAAATTTTTCTTAGGAGACTCAGGTTGATGATAAGTATTTGTTCATGGCGTTACATCTTGATAAGCATCCAAATACCATAACATCGCTAATGGATAGTGGATGCAAAAGTCATATGACTCCGGAAAGATTCTTCTTTATTAGTCTCGACACCTAAGACAACCCAAGAGTGAAGCTAGGAGATGGACGTTATACTCGAGCAAAAGGAAGAGGTACTATAGCTATCGACACAAAGAAAAGAACCAAATACATTTCTTAAGTCTTATATGTGCCTGCACTTGATGGAAGTATGTTAAGCGTGCCACAAACGATAAAGAATGGCTATGGTGTTAATATTACGAAGGACTCGCGATGTGTTATCATTGATTCTTGCGATTCTGAAATAGCTACACTTGATATGGTAAATGGTAGCCATCACTAGCATCTTGATGTTGCAAAAGCTAGTGCCTTTCGTGTTACTAAAGATGATAGTATGAAATGCCACAAGGAATCTTGTCATTTCGATTATAGAGTACTTAAGCATATGAATACCACTAAATCAGTGAGAGATTTGCCTCCTGTTAGTGAAGTTGATATTTCAGAATTTGATAATGAAGATACTAAAAACACTTATGTATTAAGAACAAGACCGATTGTTGATGTTTATGAGTCTTGTAATTCTGTTATGGAACCTGAAAGCTATATGGATACCTCCAAACGTACTACATCGATTGATGCAATGAAATCTGAACTTGAGGAGGATATTTATATAAGACAAACTAAAGGCTTCGGAGTAGCTCGCCAGGAAGAAAAAGTTTATCCACTCTATAATGGTTGTCATAGTCTGAAGAAAGCACCAAGGACTTGTTATGTTAAGAGCAACGCTCATTTGCGGAACCAAAACTTCAGGAGAAGTTCAATACAAAATCCCGTGCAACATGGAAGAAAAATGCACATCAATGTCAAATATCATGCCATTCGAGAGGCTGAGAAGAATGAAGAAGTCAAGCTCAAACATTCTGCTTATAAAGTTAATTACCAGAAAGAAGCTAGATTACTTCAAGGCTCAACTTATGGAATCCAACAACAATCTTAAGGAGGAGTGTTAATGTATCTAAGAGTTGTTTGATATTATGTAATCATAATCATGAAGGATACTTAACTAGCAATCATCCTTAGTTACTAAGAAACCTTAGACATTAAGTATTCTTACCACATAAGAATGCTTAGATATTTACTAGTCTTAGTTATAAAGAAATTTGCTTACTAAGAATACTTAGAAGCATAGTAAAGCGTTTGTGCTAAGCTTTGTATGCCTATAAATACAAGCCAACGTAATGCTAGAAACATATCACTCCAGCTTTTCCAATTAAGTTTTCATTTATCAATTCTATTTTTAATATGAACTTGTGTTGTCTGTAAATTTACATAAGCAAAAGTTTGTTGTTGCTTCATAATTATAAAGTGCAGGATCTGTAAAAACATTTACATTGCACACATAATTTGGTTACATAAAATATTATTAGCAAAGTACATTCTTTGCATTATTTATAACGATTATGAGAGAAAGGTATAGAAACTACAAAAAACACTCATTTCTCAAAATTCTCCCCAAAATGATGAAAATTGGGCTAAAGAATTTACACTACTCTTTCTTTCTATTTTTTCACGAATTTCTCTTTAGATTTTTACTTTTTATTTCTCTCTACTATATAATAAGCAATGAAATTTATCCAATTTCATTTCTCTTACAATTTCAAGATTAAGTGTTTAAATGGTAAGATAATGGGGAAGAAGCCTCAAATTTCTTTATTACTCGATCAGTCCACCTTACCATCACACACAAGTGGGTAAACTGAAGAAGGACTATAAGAAGAATAAGTCTGTAACATGTTTGAAGTGAGGTAACCTTGGTCATGACAAAAGATCATGTACACGACAAATAAGGGATGGAACTGGCAAAGTTTGTCAAAGAGTAAGAAAAGGATCTCTACTACTCATGGAAGTGAACATAAACAAAGTTGATAGTTCTTCTGATTTTGTTGGTGGTGTAAGTTCATCACAAAGGAGTGTTGTAGATGAAACTGGTATAAAAATGGATGGAACCGGCACAAAAGAATAATAACAAAAGGATGGGTTGTCTTAGTTAGATAATTAGATGAGAGACTGAAGGCCTACGTATTCTAAGGATTTGGTAATGGATGGATTAGATCTATGGATTTGGTGGAAGAGATGGGGAAGATGGAGGATTAGGTGTAGAGAGAGAAAGGAGAGGGAAGGAAAGTAGAGAGAGAAAGTAATTAGATAAATGATTAAGTGTAATGAATGAATGACCAACCCCCTCCTAACATGCTAGGAGGGGTATATATATAGCCCACCCTACATGTGGGCTATATGGACTATATACTTACAAAGTGGATCACGAGCCCATTACATAATTATCGTTGGAGCGACCGATCCTTCATAAATACGTAAAACGTATTTCCAACAATCTCCCCCTAAGGGAGGTCGCTCCAAGTTACAAAGTTCTAAATATTCTATAGCTCGTGATCTATGCTAATAATGATGTGACCGAGACTTTCTTTGGGAAAACACATTTCCAACAATCTCCCCCTAAGGGAGGTCACACCATTTTACAAAATCTTAAACCTAGCATACTATGCTTGAGTCTTCGATCTTGTTCTTGTGAATATGCTTGATGTGATCTTTGACTTTAGTCTTGAGCATGTTTCCTTGCCTTGACCTTGTGCATTCATCACTTGTGAAATTTGCCTCTTTGTGACTTCATGTTCCACATACTTATATCTTTAAATTCTTGAAAGCTTCAGAGTTTGATACAGCGGAAGACTTGACCTTCAGACTTTCTTGAATTTGTTGAAGTACTAAATGTATGTAGTATAAGCATGTGGTGACGACTTCTTCTGGATTATACACCGCAATGCCACCTTCTTGTTACGCTGCATAAGACAGTTAGCAACAAACCATATACACGGATGAAATGGCCTTGAACATTTCATTCTAATTCGGTAGCATTTTACCTCCGGTCGGTGAAGACCGTTGGACGATATTAAATATCGTACTTGTGGCAGGTAGTTTCAATAAAGAACCTCCTTGACAAGATTTCGCGGGTAAACCCGTTCTCTTTACTCGACCGTCCAAAGCTGACTGCGAACGTAAAGAGTGAATCATTTGGATAATACTATCCGCATGATTTGAAGCCGTCAATTCATGTTCCTGGAACAAGTGAAGTTCAATTAAGAACCGCACCATCGTTGCTTTCCAGTTGTCACTAGCTTGATTCATAAAGAATCTTGCAAGTTACCTACCAAGTGCTGTTTGATGTTAACACTAGAAGGATTTCCACTCGTCACTGTGATCAATAAAGAGTCACTCTGAGTGTTCTGGCAAGATCATATGATAATGCGTAGAGGCCTGGAACGTGTTTAAATTCATTTAAGAATTAAACCACTGTTGCTTTCCAGTTATCACAAGTTTGATTCATAAAGAATCGCACAAGTCACCTACCATGAGCTTTTTGATATTCGCTCAAGAAGGATTTCCATCTTCATTGTAAATACTTTCGTATTACTCGGATGTTCAGGCAAGATCATGAAGATTTTGCGTAGGACTCTTAAGACTTTCTTACTTTTCACAGTGTGTGAAGAAGCAAGTAAATATGAAAGTGTGTCCTAATGAGATATTTGATGATCTCAAATGGCTCTAGACTCGATCGTGCATTTTGGATTTTCAGTGATCGGAGGCTGGAGAGGAGTGCCACCTTTTCAATACCAATTTATTCGGAGTGAATAAACCAGTAGATAATGTGTTGATCTCCGTGTGATTAAAACAAATACCTTTTGAGAGATATTTGAGTTAGCTGGGAAGGGTTGTGCATTGCATCACTGGGTCCATGATGTCTTTCTTCAATACCGAGAATCATTAGCAAAAATGACCTCAATAGCATATGTATTGACCCGGTTTCTGCCTAAAGTTGTAAGGAGGGCTTCTTTCTTTACACCCTTTATCTTTACAATTCTTTTTCATTCTTCAACCCCTTCAATGCTTACCAATACGTCATCACTAGCACCTTGTTGTGATTGTTCCAGTGCTAGCTTAAGTACTTGGTCGGCATTCAGCTACGTTCACATTCTTTCTCCATCTTTCCTAGGACTTCTAATTCTATCTAAGGAATTGTCCTTGGGAAGATTCCTCCGGTTCTAGAGAAATCATTGGACTTTAACCTATCCTACCATCCTTATGTCACCACAATCTTCATCGTCGTGAAATAATTGGGTTGCGGGTAAGTATAAATCACCATGAAATCCATTTTGAAGTGCAAATCCATTTTGCTCCCCCTTAACATATGCTACGATATTCGAAAACATTTCGCACATGTCGGGATGAGCTAACACGTTAAGTCAAACCATTTATGATTGATCATATCCCATATTAAATCACATTTTCTCCCCCATATTAAAAATATTAACCCAATCGATGTTTTTAATATCAATTGATTTAATAGCATTTTAAGAAAATTTGGGAAGAAAAATGCAAATCCAATTATCTTCATGATTTTAACAAGCTCCCCCTCAAATTAATGAGGGTATACTTGAAACGTAAATTAAATACCTTTTAAACACAAGTGTAAGGTATTTAACACGTGCAAAGATCAATATATGATGAGGAATTCACAATATTAGCAATGTACGAGGTTGGACCTGAATAATGGAGAACAGCATATGAAAGAAGCACATGGTTCTTGTTCACGAATGTTGGTCACCTCGTCACGTCCCCGAGAAAATTAATTCCCGTTGTTGAGTCAAAGCTTTCCGGTGAAATGCTTGACTTGAGTATGAAAAGCGGGTTGCTATCTGAAATAATAGCAAACCATTTTGAGCATGTTTTAAAAGTTTGAACTTCTGCTCGAACTTTATTTACAACCCCGTGTCATTATTGAATGACATTTCTAGGTTCGTAAATATTATCGATTCCAGAAGACATGCTCGTTTTATCAAAACATTTTTGAACACACAATTTTGAAAGATTTAGAAAAACCTTTTGAGAAATTCTCGAAAAATTGTGTTCAAAGTTTTGAAAAAAACAATTACTTGAGCTTAAGATGTTGAATATCTTATAAAAACGAGCTCAAGTCCGAGAAGTTGTAAACTTCCCGTTGTTAAGGATAAGTTTATCATCGGCGATAAACTTTCCTTTTATCTGAAGAACGAGTCCTAAGCTGACATTTACTTAGAAGTCGTGTACACGAGCTTAAAACCTTTGAATGGTTTTAAATGTAAGCTCGTGTCCGAGAAAATTTACTTTCTCGTTGTAAGGATAAGTTTATCATCGGCGATAAACTTTCCTTTATTTGAAGCACGGGTTACCATCTGATATTTAATGATAAACCATAATGCATGAGCTTAAAAACTTGGAATGTTTTTGATATAAGCTCATGCCCGAGAAAAATGAATTTCTCGTTTTTAGGATAAGTCATCATCGGGATGAACTTTCCTTTCTTTGAGGATCGAGTTACAGTCTGTTATGTGACTGTAAGTCCTTGTGCAGCTTAACCATGAATCCCCTGAGACAGTTGTTTCTCTGATATCTGCTTCTTCAGCAACCAAACTCTAAGAGTGTCCTTAGTTGAACGGTACACAACGATTGGACCGCTTCGTTCTTTTGGAACATCAACTTTGGTACCTGCATTCTCATTAGGAGTTTGTATACTTTTGCATGGGTTAGAGATATCTATTTTTGAAGCACGTGGGGGTTCACAGTTGGCTTTACTTGTGTCAGAGGTGGCCTGAGGGGATGATTCACTTGTCTTAGTTGGCAAACGTTTCCTTTTATAGAAAATCTTAAGTTCAGGCTTAAGTGATGTATCATCCTTTGCAATTTCCTCCCTAGTAGTCTTCGTAGAATCAGAGACTATCCTAGTTAAAGGGCACTCGTTTCCTACAATAGTGAAAGTTCTACCAGTGGGGCGCCAAACTTTACCAAAGGGTTTGATTTTAGCTATCCACTGGGACTTAATTCTAGCACGGGAGTTCACCTCATCAAGTAATTTCTTGACACAAGCATCATGATTTGCCGTAAAGACACATTTTCTACATGTTTTACACGTAGCATATTTCATGTCTGAATAATTCCTAGATGATTGATCGATGCTCCTAGAAGATGGCAAGCTACGGTTAGCAGTGTTGGGTAATCTAGAAGGCATCTGACTAGGTTGAACATTGCTATCTCTTACATGTGTCTTTTGAATAGCTTCCCTTTGACCAGATTTATGGCAAACGTCATTTGAACTAGTTCTTGACGTGGTCTTGGTATTTTTAGGGAAACTAGAGGCAATCATATGATTTGGTCTTGCTAAAGCTGGAGTGATCACCTTGGGCCTAGTTGCTGGAGTGACAGTTCTAGAAATATGACCCAAATCAACTTGGGAGGCAAACCGCGGTCTCGAGGATTGTGATCGCTCGGATCCAAATGCAGTAGGTTGTCTGACAGTCGGTTGTCTGACGAACTGATTTGTAGGCGGTTTCCCCAAGATTGATGGTTTCTCAAGCTTAGTGTCCACACTAGGTCCGTTACTTTTCCTTAACTCGTTTTTCAACGCAGCTATAGCAAAGACCTTTTCCTGTACTTGGGCTTTTAAATTCTCATTCTCTTTGAGCACGTTATCTTGGGATGCCAACTTAGATTCAAGCAGTTGAATTTGTTTCAAAAGATTATCCTTTTCAGCTTTAGAGTCTAAAACAGTTTGATCCAATTTTCTTTCAAGAACAACGTTTGATTTTTCAAGTTTTTCAAAGTATGTTTCAAATTTGACCGTTTTCTTAGAAAATTCAAGTTTGGCATCCTCAAAATCTTTTGATTGCCGAGCTACGATCATTTCGAGCTCTTTAATCTTGGAATCAGAAGCAGACAATGAAGCAGTTATAATACAATTTTCATGATGTACTATAGCATTCTGAACAATCTCTCCCCCATTATGACTTACATCGGATGAATCAGAAGTGGTATTTCTATCACTCTTTTCCATCCCATGTTTGTCATAATTAGGTTCAGAATGCTCAATATGCGGCATGTTATCAGCATATACATCATAATTAACATCACATTGTACCATGTTTGCAGGCTCTTCGTCATAAATGGGTAAGGTGTCATCAAGAGAAATCTCGTGAACATTCCCCGACGTGCCACTGATATCATGTTGTCCTTCTGAATCCGTGCTCTTGCCATCGTTAGGCTCCAAGTTGTCAACCGTATGACCATTCTCCTCTTGCAGCTGCGGCATTGATTCTTGCACTCCATTATCATACGTTTGCTGAAGTTGTGATCTTTGATATATCGAAGACGAGACCGATGACATGAGTTTCAAAATCGTATCACGAAAAACTCGAAGCTCGGTATGTGTATCTCGAAGAAACGATTGGCAAATCATTGAACTTTCAGGCTTGATAATATTAAATTGGAGGAAAGGCGTGAGGTGTGTCACAAGAGCCTTATATGCAAGTACCGATGCAGAGTGATTAAAGTTTCCATGGTTGAGTTGCTCGGCGAGTTGGGTCAAAGCGGTGAACATTGAGTCGATGAATATATGACGATCTTGTCCAAAGATTGTCACAAATTCACTCCCTCCTTGAATCCGTGAAAGATTAACTAGATGATACTGAAGCATTCGAAATGAGGTTATACCACTTTCCCTAGCGTTGGCTTGCACTTGATGCGATTCTCCCTCTTTAAGTGTCGATTTTAACGATTCCATTGGTAATCGAGGAAAAATAATGTGGCTGTTGTTGTTGTCAGGTTTGAACAATACGACTCGGCTCAAAAAGTTATGAATAAAACCCGATCAAAAATCCGTAATTGCTAAAAAATATATCCCGTCACTTTCACTCGTAAATTTGACTTCAAATCCGGCCAGAAAAAACGTCTAACCCGTCAATTATTTTACCACTTTGACTTTCAAAATAACCGCCTTAACAATCCGTCGGCTAAATAATTCTTGTCACTATATCACGTCACTTTGTCCCGGCTATAACGGAATATCATAAAATATTTCAAAATAAAAATTTAAATAAAAATAAAAATATGAATTGATAATAAAAATTAAAAAATATAATATCCAAAATAGAAATTAATAATCAAAAATATTCAAAATAAAAAAATAAAAATATTCAAAATAAAAAAGGAAAAGAAATAAAATTTAAAAGATAATAATAAAAGGATAAAACTAAAAAAAAAAAAAAAAAAAAAAAAAACTGATTTGATTTTGAAAAAATTATAAATCGGATATATTTTTAGAA
Organism: Glebionis coronaria; assembly: GCA_025667525.1. NCBI lineage: Eukaryota > Viridiplantae > Streptophyta > Magnoliopsida > Asterales > Asteraceae > Glebionis > Glebionis coronaria. The sequence goes on from CM046878.1 coordinate 145,538,545, forward strand.
AAGTAATTTTAAAGTTTAGACAAAATCTAATTTTGCGTTAATTAAAAAAATTTTACTTAAATTAAAACTAAACGTTTCTTGATATATCCGTCTAACAAACCAAAACACGTGGCCCAGTACGTGTTTACCCACCGCCCCACTCAACTTCGCTTTGTTTTCTCCGCCTAATTTATATCTGAACCTAAATCTTCTCTCTTCCTCACACAGATAACGAATACACTCTCTCTCTCAAAAACTTATCTCAAAAACCTAATCTCACTAAATTAGCCGTCCTTTGATTCGTGAAACAAGAACCCACAAAATCAATTAATACAAACCCTTTACTTATGGAATCGTCTTCTAGATCTCACAATGAGGTCTCGGGTAGGTTTTCTTTTGATTGCATGTTGTTTAATTAAGTCCCTCTCTTCATCTGTGTGTCTTTCTTTTTAAAGGTATTCTTGGTTTGGTCTGAAATCGAGTGAAAAAGATTGAATCTTGATAAAAAAAGGAGTCTGTTTTGTTGGGTTGTTTCGAGGGCGAGGGTGAGTGGGACGAGGGTGAGGGTAAGGATGATGTGAGGGTGAGTCGAGGGTGAGAGGTCGAGAGTTGTGAGGGAGTGAGTCTGAGAGAGTTGTGAGGGTGAGGGGTATTGAGAGAGTGAGAGTGAGTCCGTTTTGGGTAAGAGTCGGTTTGGGTGTCTGGTTGAGTCAGAAAAAGAGTCTGTTGATTTGATGGGTTTTGTGTGAGTGTTTTTAGTCGAGGGAGAGGGTGTCTTTGGAGTCGTCGGTTTGCGTTTGGAGAGGGTTTGGAGTTGGGTGAGTGTAAGTCTGAGTCTACAGTAAGGGTGAGAGATTCGAGAGGTGTGAGAGAGTCGAGGGGGGTTGTGAGGGGGGTTGTGTGTTGTTTGCTAAATGAGTTTGTTTTCAAAAACGAGAGTGAGAGTCTGGTCGAGTGTGAGTCGAGGTGAGAGATTGAGATAGGAGGGTTTTGAGTCGTAACGAGAGGGTTGAGAGTCGTGGGTGTGGTTTTGGTTTTAGTCGAGAGGTGTTTGTTTTTGTCTATGCGGAACTTTTTTCCCTAGTCGGAACTTTTGACCATTCGGAAAACTTTGTCCATTCGGAAAGTTTTGACCATTCGGAAAGTTTTGACCATTCGGAAAGTTTGGTCTATTCGGAAGTTTTTCCTATTCGGAAGATTTGGTCTATTCGGAATTTTTAGTCTATTCGGAACTTTTTTTTGTCTATTCGGAAAAATTTTCAGAAAGTCTATTCGGAAAACTGTTAACTGGATCTACAGGACAGATGCCACTTTTTGGACTGAAAACGGGATAGAACAGGACTGAATTGGACAAAAAATTATACAGATTGGATTGATGGATAAATATGGACTGAGTTAACAGATTGGACTTTGTGACTGATGAACCGTTAAGAAGAAAAAAGAAATGAAGAAGAAAACTGAAAACATACTGATTAAAAAATTATTAGAAAAAAAATGACTGATTATTGAAAAAGACTGATTAAAAAAAAAAAAAAAATTTGATTAAAAAATATTAAAAAGTGACTGATAAGAAAATAAAAAACTGATATGAGTTACAGATTCATAAACAAAAAACAAAACTGATTGATACGAAAATTTTTTAAAAAAAACTGATTATTTAAAAAATTGATTATAAAAAAACAATAAAAAAATCAACACACGTAAAAATAAAACTAATAAAAAAAATAAAAATAGATAAAATTGATAAGATTTATAAAAATTGATAAAAAAATTGATCAAATGATGAAAAGATGGATAGAAAATTAGAAAAGAAAGGATTTTTACCACCAAATCAAAAGATAAAAAAATGTAAATCCTAAGATTCAACCATGGCTCTTGATACCAATTGAAGGCCTACGTATTCTAAGGATTTGGTAATGGATGGATTAGATCTATGGATTTGGTGGAAGAGATGGGGAAGATGGAGGATTAGGTGTAGAGAGAGAAAGGAGAGGGAAGGAAAGTAGAGAGAGAAAGTAATTAGATAAATGATTAAGTGTAATGAATGAATGACCAACCCCCTCCTAACATGCTAGGAGGGGTATATATATAGCCCACCCTACATGTGGGCTATATAGACTATATACTTACAAAGTGGATCACGAGCCCATTACATAATTATCGTTGGAGCGACCGATCCTTCATAAATACGTAAAACGTATTTCCAACAGAGACTCCGTTCTTGTCATCACGAAAAGCGTCGTTGTGATTAAACTGACTAAATTTTATGACTCAAAAAGTTTTTGAACCGTTGTTTTTGTAACGTTTGTGTCTGAATTTTGTCAAACATTTTTGTGAATCCAGTTTTTATGTACTATGATCAAGTAAAGCAATATTAGTAATAAGATTTGGGAAAATACACTATCTATGATCAGCTTATTATACTTTCACTATGTTCTTGGTGAATCCAAAATGTGTGCTTCATAATTTGTATGATTATTTAGATTCAGCAACATCAAGGATTCACACAATCTAGGTAGTAACTGAATAATTAAGATATTCGTAATACATACATTACCAGAAAGCAAAATACCTTATACTTTACAAGAATATATATTTATAAAACAACATTATAAAACACCTTACAAGGATTGGAGCCGTGGCGTTTTTGTCTAGCGTCGAGCCTTGGCGCGAAAAACACTTACGGCACAAGACGTCGTCATCTCGCACGGAAGCTCTGGGGCCATCCACACCAGCCCACGCGGTTCAAAAATTATTTTTTTTTCGGAAAATAACGGATATATTACCGTTGGGGGAGCGCATTTAAAAAAAACTCCCTAAAACCTATTTTTACACTTCTAAAAATCCTATAAATTAGGGGTGTCCTTCGGTTCGGTTCTCGAGTTGTTCGGTTTATTCGGTTCGGGTTATTCGGTTAAACTTTTTTCTGGGTCAACCCGAAAACCGAACCGAATCGAACTAGATTTCAACCGAACCAAACCGAAAACCGAATTTGAATTCGGTTCGGTTCTCGGGTTGACCCGAATAACCCGAATTATTTGAATTTTCTAATAAAATACATAATTATTTAATTATTTAACAAAAAAAAATATTTCAAGTATAAAAACTGTACTTTTATATTAAGATTTAATTTTAGTAATTATTTAATATATAAAAATATATATAAAAACATATATATTTGTACAATTTCGGTTATCGGTTCGGTTTTCGGGTCCGATTGCCAAACCTATACCCAACCCAAAAACCAAATTAGTAGTTCGGTTCGGTTCGGTTATGACCCATAACCCGAATTCTATTTTCGGTTCGGTTGTAATTCGGGTTCGGTTTGGTTCGGTTTTTGATTTTCGTGGGTCAAATCCAAAGAATGAACACCCCTACTATAAATACCCCCTAAATATTTCATACTTCTAACACACTTTCTATATAATTCATCTTCTCTATTTCTTCCATCCAAAAAAATGAATACCAACAGCAACCCAAATTGAATTTTCGGTATGCTTTCCGATCCAACCAACCAAATTCCAGGGTCGTCTGCAAATTCGAACGCCTAAATGAATTACTATCCTAGTTTCGCCCCAAAATTTAATAGCCAAGAGGAATTGTTGATGTTTCAACAATTTAAAATGGAACAAATGCAACAATTTCAACAACAGTCACAACAACAATCACAACAACAACCGTATCCATTTCAAACTTCCCAACCACACTCCGAGCATGAAGCACACCATTTTGATGAAGTTCAAGATTCCGAATATGAAGACACGCCGGTTCTGATTCCGACGTCGAAGCCTAAACGTAAGAAGTCGGCGTTGCAGAAAAACAAAGAGAAAGAAGACGTTCCACAAGAAAAAAGACGTCGTAGTGTGTGGACCCAAGAAGAGGAGGAGCTTTTGGTAAAATGTTTTATTCAAGTGTTCGAGGATCCGGAAACCGGAACCAATAAAAAAACTAAAAAAGGTCTACAAGGCTGATTAATCGCTGATTAATCACTACATGAAGGTTTATATAGTTCATAATAATTACACAAAACCCTAAACGAGATCAAAGCACACATAGCGGAAGCGATTTAACAAGATCATAATAATAACACAATTATAATTAATCGAATTAGGGTTACATACCTTTACGCTAAAGCAAATCCACAAGATGAAGAACGAATCACCAATTATATATAACCAAGATATAGTCTAAAGCAAGACTATATTACGTTCTTGTACACACGTAATACAACGAGCTAACCATGATTCTAGCACGTGTAAACCGAGCTTCTACGCTAGTGGAAAAATCTACCCAACAACCCTAGAGAGGGGCTAGGACTAGATTATAAGTAAAACCAAAAGAACACAAAAACCAACCGAAACCCTTTTGTGGGTTGTGTGTTGCGATCGCAAGAAAGAGAGGAGAGGGAGAGATTAGTGTTGTGAATTATAAGGTGGGGTGTTGTTTATATAGACCTAATTCTAGTAGTCTAAAACAAATAAAAGAAAAGTTTTTCCCCCTTCCCTTGCCTCCATAACCGACGGCCCAAAACACCCCTTAGGAGTGTTCCGGAATCTTCCATCCTTCTTTCTATTTATGCTACTTACTATTTATTCCTTAACGCTCGTTAATACTTAACTCTTAATTATTTAACGATCGTTAAAGTTATAGCTTGATTTAATTTAATTAATATAATAAATATATATTTATTAAATAAATTAATAAATATAAATATATTTATTAAATAAATTAACTCTTTACGTATTGTGTGCAATCCTGTAATCTCGAGTTAGATCCTATCACACGACTATTAAATATAAGTCCATAAACTTTCACTACAAGGCCTTCAACCTTTTCGATTAATGAAAAATCGATTAATGACGGTCAATTATGGTCAACGATGGTCAAGGGAGGTCAAACTTGTAAAAAACATGCAAATTTTGGCGAAAATACCAAAAACTCAGTGTAAAGTTGTGTTTATCACTTATAGTAACTATTTATATGTGATAAGTAGTATTTTAAGAATAGTATTGCCAAAAATACCTCAAAATCATTAGAAATACCCAAAACTTGACGAAAATATCAAAAAATTTGCTAAAAATGCCAATCCGATTAATCCCGCCTAGACCGATTACAAGCTACAACGTGGTTGACCAGCCGACTAACGATTCACGATTTTCACAACATTGAAAAAAAGAATACTTTTTTGTACAAAATTCAAAATGCCTACAATGAAAAAGCCATGAATGAAGGTTACGTGTGCGTACCAAGAACATGTTGACGGACAAGTGGACTCCAATGAATTTCGCGGTTAAAAAGTTTAATAACTTGGTGAATGAAACCGCGGTTCATAGTGGGGAGAACGATAATGATAGGATGGTGAAAGTGTACAAGTTGTACGAAATGGTCGTTGGAGGTGAGTTTAAGCACCAAAGTGCTTGGAATTTTTTGAAAGACAAGTACAAGTGGAAAAATCCTGAGTCTACTCAAGCAAGAAGATGGCGTCTTTTGGGCACCAGCGACGAACTAGAACACTTTAGGCCTGATACGTTGCCTCGACCACCCTGTCTATTCCGACTTAATAAAAGTCAACACACCAACTCTAACTCGACCGCTAGCTTCGGTTCTAACCTGGCCATGTACCAAGACTTCATGGCGGAACAATACAAGTTAGACCGAGAAGCCAATTTACCCGTGCTTGATAGAGAGAGCGAAGACCGAAGGCGGTTTATCCAATCTCAAAGGATTTCGGAGGACATGTGTGTGCTCTAAATTGACACGAGTCGTATGATTGCGGCCGACGCCGCTATTGTCGAGGCCCAAAAAGCACGAGTCCGAGCAATATATGAACCTCGAGAGTCGACGCCACCAAATCTATGGTTTTTTTTATTTTATGTCTTTTAATTTTATGTTTTTTATGTCTTATTTTTAATTTTTATGTAATGTTTTTTAGTTTAAATGAAATTTTGTTTAAGTTTAAATGTTTTTGTTTAAAAAAATAAAAATTTTATGGCACTAGAAAAGCTATGGCACACCACTCCCCCTGAAATCTGGTGCCATAGCCCACTTTGCTGACGTGGCACCACTTTTTGGCTATGGCACCATAAGAACGACTCTACCGCTCCTTATGCTCTTATACATTAGCTTGAAAAAATATAAAATTATTTCATAATATTCAACCAACTACACCGGCACACGAAGTTGTAATTTCTTACCTTTACCTTTTGTTAAAGCATAGTTTTGCTAAACCAGTCTTGACGACTCTCCTAGGCCGTTCATCGTCTTCCAGAGTCTTGAGTGATGCTGCAAACAAAGGAAAACCGGTTAGGAGTGGACACGAGGCCGGAGCCCGGGGTCCATCTCCAGCGGTCAAGTTAGTATCGGAACGATATATAGTAGAAGTGGTGTAAGTATGAGAGATAACCGTGGAGTAGGATGCCCCTACCCCTGTTTATATAGGGCTTAGGGTTTCTTGTAGGATAAGTAAGGTGTGGGCCCGGTCCTGTCGCGCCGGGCCCTTTACCGACTATTAATAAGTGTGAAAACACTTATCCTTTTACCACTTATTTCCAATAATAACAAAGACCAAAACATGTATTTTATGTCCTAAAAGTCGGAATTATGCGTGGTTTATGTTTTTATTGTGTTTCAGGATAAAAATATGAAAAAGGAAGAAATCATGGGTTATCACGGGCTTTTATCAAAGAAAACGAGAAAAGACGAAGTCAAAAGATCAAGAGTGCAAAAAGAACAGAAGTCCAAGGTCTATTCTGAAGATTTATCGAAGAAAAAGTCTAAATACGGAAGTTTAATGAAGTCGAAGAACCAAGTCTAATTATAGAAGAAAATTATAAGGCGCGTTCAATTTATATCGACAAATCCAGAGACGACGTCAAGAAAGACAAAGAATTTAAATCGAGTCGAGACGAGAAGAAAGAAAAAGGAAGCAACACATGCACCTCCCCACCTCCTATATATACCCTCCTAATGACACATTAGGAGTGGGGTGTTAGTTAGCTAGTTCATTTTCTTTTTGTAGTTTTAATTTTTAGAGAGAGAAAGTGTTTAACTTTCTCTCACTAGAACTTCATCTTTTATCTTCCTTTCTTTTTTTAATCTAATCTTTACTTTTAAAATCTTAATCTTGTTTAAATCTTAATCTTCTTCTACCTTTCTTTATTTTGTTTATCTTTGATTCGTGATAATCTTTGATTTTGCTTCATCTTGATGTTTATGTGATTAAAAAGTTATCTTTTTATTCTTATCGAAGTTTTTATACAACTTGAGCTTTGAGCTTATCATGCTTATTGGCTTATTTTGTATTTAGATTATTTTCTTTAAATTTTTCTTAAAGTTTTTGTCTTTTTAAAGTTTGATTTAAAAAGTTGCTTATTTAGTGTTTTGAAAAAGTTTTTATTCGTGCTTATTATATCTTTTCCTTATAAATTTAGTTAAGTTTCGGATTGTGCTTTTTAAAAACGGAGCTTATTGATTTAGCTTATTACGGATTCCATTCCATCGGAAAGGTAAACCCTTTTTCCGACGGGTTATTCCGATACCTTCATCGGATTAGGGTTTGATATTCCAACGCAAGTATTCCGATACTTTGTATCGGATTAGGGTTTTGGGATTACGATCGTCTTTCCGATCGTGATTCCGACGATAGTGTTCATTCCCATATTCCGATAGAACTTGGTTTCAATTATTCCGATTGTTTTCTTTTTGATATATTCCGATAGGTTGTTTTCCGACAGATGTGATTCCGATAGCTTTTCTGTGCATTATTCCGATCCTTAATTAGATATTCCGACAGATTTCAGTAGTTACATTCCGACGGAGTATTCCGACGGGTTTATTCCGACAGTAGCATTCCGAAGGGCTTAATTTTTTAAGTTTTTATTTTTTTTACAAAGTTTTAAATTTCAAATTTTACTTTCAAGTTTTTAATCATTTATTTTTAGCTCGTAATTTTTAGTTTAACTTTTAAAGCTTTTTACTCAACGACATTTTCATATTTGCTTTTAGTTAAGATAGATAATCAAAACCATTTTATTTTCCACCAAGAACGACTGAGTCACACTCATAACTAGTAATCAATTCTTAAAGACTGGAATAACAAACTTTCATACGAGATAAAACCTTGTATTAAATGGCGCCGCTGCCGGCTCTTTTCGTTAAGATTAATGGTTTTTAGTGAGAGATGCGTTGGATTTTGGGATCCGTTCACTTTTGAAAGTTATTTTTCGTGTCAAAAATTTTCAAATATCCAGAACAATTAAAAATTTTCAAAAATTCAAAATAAAATAAAATAGAAAAACATAAAAAACCAAAAATATTTCTTGTCTATCTTTTTTTTTATTTTTGTAGGTGTGTATGTGTACCCGTGCTCGTAAGAAGAAAGCAATTCAAGACGAAGTCGAAACTCCACCTATTGTCACCATGGACAATCGACCAATGATCGAGCTTTTGCAATCGCAAGTAGAGGGCAACACCGATGCTATTGTCATACCCGAGATTGGAGCCAACAACTTTGAGCTCAAATCCGGCTTCATTCAAATGGTCTCTTCTCAACCATTCTTGAGGCGTACACTTGATGATCCTCATGCCCATATCAAAAGGTTCCTTCAACTCACTAATACGGTCAAGTATAATGGGGTTTCACAAGAGGTGATTCGCTTGCAACTTTTTCCTTTCTCCTTAGAGGGACAAGCCCGACATTGACTTGACAAGGAACCGCCACAAAGTATTCTTACGTGGTCGGATTTAGAGACCAAATTTATCAACAATTTTTCCCACCCTCACGTACTACCACTTTGCAGAATGAAATCATTAACTTTGAACAAAAGTACGGTGAGACATTTAGTGAATCTTGGGACCGTTTTAAGGAACTTTTAAGAAAGTGTCTACAACATGGTTTTACAAAAGTACATCAAATTAATACTTTTTACAATGGTTTAAGCATGAATGACCAAGATTTACTAAATAGTGCTTCGGGGGGGGGGGGGGGGGGGGTAACATTTTGGTTAAGTCTTCTAATGCCGCATGGGATATTATTGAGAATAAGTCTAGAGTACAAACTAAAAGTGTTTGGGCTAATGTGGCTAGTGCTAGTACTAGTGACGCCGACAAGAGAATTGATAAGATTACTTCGATTGTTGAAACACTTGCTCTACAAACCGCTAACAATACCAAAAACATCAATGCGCAAGTTAATGCTTTGAGTCAGTCATGTGAAATATGCGGGGGTTCTCATTCATACACTGATTGTCCTTCGACTCATGACAATCCTGAAAATGTGTATGCCGCTAACAGTAACTTTTCTATGGGAGGCTATCAAGCACGTCCACAAGGTGACCGCAATTTGCTCAGTTATCGTTCAAACAACTTCCTTTCACCACCCGGTTTTCCCCCACAAAACCCAAACAACCTCAATCGTAACAATCAAAACCAAACTCGAGCTCCAAATCAATATCAAACCCAAAGAAACCCATATCCACCTCAAGGAAACAACCAAGTTTACCAACAACCCGTTTATCAACCACCTGCTTACCATGCTCTTCCTCCAACCCAACCCACCGCATTTAATCACGAGGTTGAAACTTACATGAGGACTAATGATGCGCTGGTGCAGAATCTTCAGCGGCAAATCATCAACTTGAAAGGAGATATGGCGAAACAAAGGAATGATCTTCGAGCCGATATGCGAAACTCTTTGAGCAGTCAAACGAATGACTTAAGGGATATGATGGCTAGTTTCTTCCAAAGTAATCAAGCCTCTGGTTCGGGTTCTCTTCCGAGTAACACCGTTGCTAATCCAAGAGGGGAGATGAAAGCAATCACCACTCGAAGTGGAAAAGGTTTAAAAGAACCCGAGCTTCCTACACATACACCAGTGATTGTGACAAAGGAAAACGAACACCCTTCTCCAATTCCTCCACCTTCTACTTCCACCCCTCCACCACCCAAGGATGTGAGTGAGAATTCCATTCCAAAGCCTTCATCTCAACCCAATATATCTTATCCCTCAAGGTTGAGGAAAGAGAAGTTGAAGAAAAAGGATGATATTCAGGTTTCTAACTTTCTTAAAATGTTTAAACAACTGAATTTCAACATCTCCTTTGCCGAGGCTCTCGCTCACATGCTGAAATATGCTAAAATGTTTAAAGATCTTCTCAGTGATAAGGAGAAACTTCTTGATATCACTCAGGCCCAACTTAACGAGAATTGATCCGCAGTGCTCTTAAGGAAATTACCCACCAAACTTGGTGATCCGGGTCGCTTTCTCATTCCTTGCAACTTCCCCGGGGTAGAGAATTGTATGGCTCTAGCCGATCTAGGTGCTAGTATCAAATTAATGCCTTTAAGCGTTTGGAAACAATTGTCTCTACTCGAGCTAGTCCCCATACGAATGACTTTGGAATGAGCTAACCGTACGGTTGCTTATCCAATGGGGATAGCCGAAGATGTCTTCGTCGGTGTCGACAAATTCACCTTTCCAGCAGATTTTGTTGTCGTTGACTACGAGATGGACCCCCTTGTTCCATTAATCATTGGGCGTCCATTCTTGAGGACCGGTCGCACTCTCATTGATGTATCCGCGGGCGAATTAATCATGAGAGTTGGTGACGATAAAATCGTCTTCAACATGGGTAAACTTTCTAAGCAGCCTTATGGAAACGAGAGCGTTAATTTCATTGACGTTCTTGGCGAGGCTTGTGAAGAGCATTTCAAAGACGCTTGTAAAAGTGGTTCTTCTTCTCTACCCATTGTTGAGACTGTTGCCTCTATTGCTCCCTCACTGACTCCATTTGGAGAAAGTGATTTCTTTTTGAAAGAATTTGAAGCAACTTTGAGGAATGTGGACTTACAATATGACGACTCTCCCTCCAATTGGGATGAAGACATTCATACCATTGAGAAACTTCTCAATGAGGACCATATTTCTCCACCATCTCCTAAGGAAATATCTATCGATGATCTGCATTTGACTACGCCTTCCATCGAAAATCCTCCAGATTTAGAGCTTAAGGATCTACCGTCTCATCTCGAATACGTTTTCCTTGAAGACAATAACAAGTTACCCGTCATCATCGCAAAGGACTTGAAAGAAGAAGAAAAATCTCGACTTATCGATGTGCTGAAGAATCATAAGAAAGCAATTGCTTGGAAAATTTCCAATATCCGCGGAATTGATCCGAACTTTTGTACTCATAAAATTCTCATGGAAGATGACTTTAAACCCGCAATCCAAAGCCAAAGAAGGGTTAATTCTAAAATCCATGACGTCATCAAGAAAGAGGTTATCAAACTTCTAGATGTTGGAATTATTTACCCTATTTCGGATTCGCCATGGGTTAGTACCGTCCATTGTGTGCCTAAGAAAGGCGGAATAACCGTTTTTCATAATGAAAACAACGAGTTGATTCCTACTCGACTTGTCACGGGTTGGCGAGTTTGCACAGACTATCGCAAGCTCAATGATGCCACTCGCAAGGATCATTTTCCTCTCCCTTTCATGGATCAAATGCTCGAGCGTTTAGCGGGTAATGACTATTATTGCTTCTTAGACGGTTTCTACGGGTATTTTCAAATTCCCATCGATCCTAAAGACCAAGAGAAAACCACATTCACTTGTCCTTATGGAACATTTGCTTACAAACGAATGCCTTTTGGCTTATGAAATGCTCCTGGGACTTTCCAAAGGTGTATGATGGCTATCTTCCATGACATGGTTGAAGAAACTACGGAAGTCTTTATGGATGATTTCTCAGTCTATGGTGATTCTTTCTCTACTTGCCTTGCCAATTTAGAACGTATGCTCAAACGGTGTGAAGACACTCTTCTCGTTCTTAATTGGGGAAAATGCCATTTCATGGTAAAAGAAGGCATTGTTTTTGGACATAAAATCTCCAAAGCCGGTCTTGAAGTCGACCGTGCTAAAGTCGATGTTATTGCTAAATTGCCTCCACCTTCAATCGTGAAGGGTGTGAGAAGTTTCCTTGGTCATGCGGGCTTCTATCGTCGATTCATTCAAGATTTTTCTAAGATCGCTCGCCCGATGACCCACCTCTTGGAAAAAGATACTCCTTTTATCTTTTCTAAAGAGTGTCTCGAATCTTTCAATCTTCTTAAGGATAATTAACTAAGGCACCGGTCTTGGTTACCCCTAAGTGGGAGTTACCTTTTGATTTGACGTGTGATGCTAGCGACTTGATATTAGAGCGGTTTTGGGCCAAAGAGTGAACAAAGACTTCCAACCAATCCATTATGCTAGCAAGACAGACGGGGGCTCAATTGCATTATACCACTACCAAAAAAGAGCTTTTAGCTGTATGCTTTTGAAAAATTTCGCCCCTATCTTGTCCTTTCCACCACCATCGTATACACCGACCATTCCGCGTTGAAGTACTTGTTAACCAAACAAGATTCCAAGCCAAGACTTCTTCGTTGGGTTTTACTCCTTCAAGAATTTAAAATCGAAATTCGTGATAAAAAGGGAGCAAAAAACCTAGCCGCGGATCATCTTAGTAGACTCGAGGATCCTTATCAAGGGGAGATCCCAAATCAAGAGATTAATGACTATTTTCCCCTTGAGGCCTTGATGTCTATTTGCTCTAATCTTGATGAAACCCCATGGTTTGCGGACATTGTGAACTATTTAGCGGGTGGAATTCTCAAGGAAGGGTTAACGTCCCAACAAAAGAAAAAGTTTTTTAAAGACATTAAACACTATTTTTGGGACGACCCTTACCTTTTCAAACAATGTGCGGATATTTTCATTCGTCAGTGTGTTGATGGGCCGACAGCTTTATTAATCCTTGAAGCTTGCCATAAAGGACCCACCGGTGGTCACTTTGGTCCCAATTACACCGCGAAGAAAGTGTTCGACTCTGGATTCTGTTGGCCCTCCATTTATCATGACGCTCATGAAATGGTTAAACATTGTGATGCTTGTCAACGCCAAGGCAAGATCACACATAAAGATGAGATGCCTCAAAATTTCATACAAGAATGTGAAATCTTTGACGTATGGGGTATCGACTTTATGGGGCCATTTCCATCACCCAAAGGGAACAAGTACATCCTCGTAGCCGTTGACTACGTATCTAAATGGGTTGAAGCAAAGGCACTCCCTACGAACGATGGGAGGATGGTTGTGAACTTTTTGAATCAGCTTTTTGCTCGATTCGGTGTTCCTCGTGCTATCATCACTGACCGCGGGACTCATTTTTGCAATGATCAATTTGCCCGAGTCATGGCTAAGTACGGTGTCAATCACCGTCTTTCCACCGCTTATCATCCCCAAACAAATGGTCAAGCCGAGATATCTAACCGTGGATTGAAGAGAATATTAGAGCGAACTGTGGGAGAGCATCGTGCCTCGTGGGCCGATAAGTTAGATGATGCTTTGTGGGCTTTCCGTACCGCATATAAGACACCTATTGGTTGCACTCCATATCGTCTTGTGTACGGGAAGGCATGCCACCTCCCTATTGAGCTGGAACATAAGGCGTACTGGGCCTTGAAGTGGGCCAATTTTGACATCAACAAAGCCGGTGATCTTCGGAAGATTCAACTCAACGAGCTAAATGAACTGAGGAATGAAGCTTACGAGAATTCATTGATCTAAAAGGAGAAGACCAAGATCATTCATGATTCAAGGATTAAGAACTGAGAGTTTCACGTTGGTGATCAAGTTTTAATCTTTAACTATCGGTTGAATATCTTCTCGGGCAAGCTGAAGAGCCGTTAGTCTGGTCTATTCACCGTCACCAAAGTCTTCCCTTACGGCACCATTGAACTTTCTCAACCAAATGGGCCGAATTTTAAAGTGAATGGCCAGCGTGTGAAGTTGTACTTTGGCGAGGACATCTCTCATGAGATGATTCCATCCCTCACCACGTTTCCCTTGAATTAGTTATGGGTCGAGTCAGGCTCGTGACTTGGTTAACAAAAACAAGCGCTTCTCGGGAGGCAACCCATTGATCTATCCTTTACCATTTTCATAATAAGTGTAGCGGGAGCCCCGTAGGTGTTTGTTCTCTTGTTTTTTATGATGTGCAGGGATTAAAGCTTCAATGATCCATTCTCGATGACTTTTGACGAACCGTGATCCCGTGTACCCGTCTTCCCGGTTCTATCCTAAACTGTCGTGATTCAATATTTCATATCTTATATGTTCACATTGAAATCTCTATAGTTGTCCTTTCCTTAGCAAGACTTAAACAACGTGCACAATGTCCTAAGTGTAGGGGAGTTTACTCCCACATGCTTAAACATTGAGGACGATGTTTATATCAAGTGTAGGGGGACTTCTATCGGAGTAAGTGGGCTTTTCCATTAATTTGTCCTCATTTTATCCGGAAAATTTGATTTTTCGACATTTTTCAAAATTTTTAATCTATTTTAGCCTATTAGTCTAATAGTATTTTCCTTTGTATCGTTATTTACTTTCCTTGCTAGAATAAAACTTTTAATAAAGTGGTTTTAATTTTTCAACGTCATGAATCTTTTGACTCAACCCGAGTTTACTTATCTAAGTTTACTCTAGCTAGTATCCTTAACGTGTTTAAGTCAAGTTTTTCTAGGCTTTTATATAGGGAACTTTAAAAAGCGAAAGTTTTAACTCTTACGGGTTAAGAACAAGAACTTTTCACAAGTTCCTATAATTGATCCTAGAAAGTCGTTTATCAAGGGAACTTTAAAATGCGAATTCTAAACTTGAAAATGTCTAAGAAGTTGTAAGATCCTAAAGATGACTTGAAAACCCAAAACTTTGATTTAATTGGCTAAGCATCCACGAGTCTCATTCCTTGAGATTTTAAATTGTGGAGAACGAGAGATGATAGAGTCAATTATAAGTTTGGTATTCTTTCATGAATTTATGTGAGTTGATTATAAGCTTTTTCTCCCATCGCTTGTTAATAAATATATTTTCAATAAATAAGGTTGTACGATTTGAAAAGTTACTTAGCTTCTAGCCCAAGATCGTTTAAAAGTTGCTCGGTATTAATTAGAGTTCATAGCCAAGGCTTAACTTATTGAAGCGGGATGCAAAGATTGGCGAGTCCGAAAAGGCCCTAACAAGGCATGAGGGCTACATTTTGTTGTTAAAGATCCAAAAGTGATGTGAAGAATCATTTATCAAAAATCAATATGAAGGATCGAGACACACGACGAAAAGCAAATACTCCCCTAAAGATCATGGAGAAGTCTATCCAAAAGGCCCTAACAAGGTATGAGGATAGATATATCCAAGTCCTAAAAGGAGGCGGATCGTTGTATATCAAAATCCAAAATAAAGATTGGAGAAAAATGAAGAAGTCGTGGTCCAAGTATGAAGAATCTCTCAAAAACTTCAAGTGAAGAAATTCCTATTATGAAGAGAAGACCATAATTTCAAGAACATCTCTCAAGATTCGAAGTATGAAGTCGCTGCCAAATATCGGTCCGAGAAAGGTCTCAAATCGTGATGCGCGTTATGCCAATATATGAACTTTATGAGGTCCCGAGAAGCAGTTTTAAAAGATTTTGTCATTTAGCTAACTATTGATTAAATCGTCCCACTTTATTTTCGGCCTAAATAAACTATCGAAATAAGTCAAACAATACATCCTCGTGATCATTCAAGACAATCATAAAATATAAGAGATACACCTAGGAATAAGGGAGTCTAAGTAAATAATTGGGCCACATGAATTTGTGTTAGTTCGCTAACTTATAATAACAATGATCTTGTTTTTAAGCTTGGTATGGGGAACATGAAACTTGAGGATGATAAACATTCACGACAGCCAAAACCCCAATGTAAGTCTTTGATTTCTTAACTGGTTTTGTATATATTTCTATCTTTTTAGTTTCCTTAAAGTTTAGTATTTAATAAAGGCCAAGGTGGGTTATTTATGATGAAAAATGTAAACCGTGCTTTGAAGTTAATGCATTGCATGAGGGCATAGCAATGGTCAAGTGTAGGGGATTTAATAAGTGTGAAAACACTTATCCTTCTACCACTTATTTCCAATAATAACAAAGACCAAAACGCGTATTTTATGTCCTAAATGTCAGAATTATTCGTGGTTTATGTTTTTATTGTGTTTCAGGATAAAAATATGAAAAAGGAAGAAAACATGGGCTATCACGGTCTTTTATCAAAGAAAACAAGAAAAGACGAAGTCAAAAGATCAAGAGTGCAAAAAGAACGGAAGTCCCAGGCCTATTCTGAAGATTTATCGAAGAAAAAGTCTAAAGACGGAAGTTTAATGAAGTCGAAGAACCAAGTCTAATTATAGAAGAAAATTATAAGACGCGTTCAATTTATATCGACAAATCCCGAGACGACGTCGAGAAAGACAAAGAATTTAAATCGAGTCGAGACGAGAAGAAAGAAAAAGGAAGCAACACATGCACCTCCCAACCTCCTATATATACCCTCTTAATGACACATTAGGATGGGGGTGTTAGTTAGCTAGTTCATTTTCTTTTTGTAGTTTTAATTTTTAGAGAGAGAAAGTGTTTAACTTTCTCTCAACTAGAACTTCATCTTTTATCTTCCTTTCTTGTTTTAATTTAATCTTTACTTTTAAAAGCTTAATCTTGTTTAAATCTTAATCTTCTTCTACCTTTCTTTATTTTGTTTATCTTTGATTCGTGATAATCTTTGATTTTGCTTCATCTTGATGTTTATGTGATTAAAAAGTTATCTTTTTATTCTTATCGAAGTTTTTATACAACTTGAGCTTTGAGCTTATCATGCTTATTGGCTTATTTTATATTTAGCTTATTTGCTTTAAAGTTTTCTTAAAGTTTTTGTCTTTTTAAAGTTTGATTTAAAAAGTTGCTTATTTAGTGTTTTGAAAAAGTTTTTATTCGTGCTTATTATTTTTTTAATTATAAATTTAGTTAAGTTTCGGATTGTGCTTTTTAAAAACGGAGCTTATTGATTTAGCTTATTACGGATTCCATTCCATCGAAAAG
This sequence comes from Glebionis coronaria, assembly GCA_025667525.1. Taxonomy (NCBI): domain Eukaryota; kingdom Viridiplantae; phylum Streptophyta; class Magnoliopsida; order Asterales; family Asteraceae; genus Glebionis; species Glebionis coronaria. The sequence continues at coordinate 145,555,477 of CM046878.1, forward strand.
GTAAACCCTTTTCCGACGTGTTATTCCGATACCTTCATCGGATTAGGGTTTGATATTCCGACGCAAGTATTCCAATACTTTGTATCGGATTAGGGTTTTGGGATTCCGATCGTCTTTCCGATCGTGATTCCGACGGTAGTGTTCATTCTCATATTCCGATAGAACTTGGTTTCAATTATTCTGATTGTTTTCTTTTTGATATATCCGATAGGTTGTTTTCCGACAGATGTGATTCTGATAGCTTTTCTGTGCATTATTCCGATCCTTAATTAGATATTCCGACAGATTTCAGTAGTTACATTCCGACGGAGTATTCCGACGGGTTTATTCCGACAGTAGAATTCCGAAGGGTTTAAGTTTGTAAGTTTTTATTTTTTTACAAAGTGTTAAGTTTCAAATTTTACTTTCAAGTTTTTAATCATTTATTTTTAGTTTAACTTTTAAAGCTTTTTATTCAACGACATTTTCTTATTTGCTTTTAGTTAAGATAGATAATCAAACCATTTTATTTTCCACCAAGAACGACTGAGTCGCACTCTTAACTAATAATCAATTCGAAAAGACTGGAATAACGAACTTTCATACGAGGTAAAACCTTGTATTAACTATACGTCGACATGTCCCCCAGTCTAGTATGATATGGTTCCTGATCATGTTATGCTAGAATCATTCATGTATCACGCTCCATTAACAACCGCATACGGCCTGCTCCTAAGACATCCTCGTGGGTTGTCCGTAACATATGGATCCACTCGTAATGGGCTACCTTTAGCAAAAAGATGATGGGTTTGGGTTGCAAATAGTGAGCGTAGCCACTATACGTCGTCATGTCCCCCCAATCTAGTATGCGAGTTTGTCACCAAGGTTACTAGACTTTACATCATATCCACTACCTGTAAGCGTATCCACGTCAAAAGAAATGGGGCACCCGTATATGTAAGACGCGTGATTGTGTTAGAATACTTGGTTTCCCGGTACGTGACGATAAAGACCCAGTAAAAAAAATGTTTTCTACAGTCGGGGTAACACTAGCATTGGAAAGGTATTATTCTTGTTCATCTCTAACGTGAGGATGATAAGAAGGTTTGGTGAAGGCGAAGGTGGAACCTGTATGATGCATCATGAACACATTGAAGGCGTGCTTCTTGTACCCATTGATGATACAGGATAGTGCGAATATTGCATTCGTCTTAAGGCAAACAGAAGACGTACGTCTATGGCAAGGTGATGCAGATATTACACCCGTCTTATGGCCACGACATTTGATAACGATCTCCAAAAATTTGTTACGGTTTTTCCAGAACTAAACGCAGTTGGTCAGGCCCCGTCTAATTAAGGTCAAACAATGTAAATTTTGGAAAAATCACTATGTGGTCGGGCAAAGTTATTTGCCGCGAAAGACATACTTCCGAAACAAAGATATGAGCCAACGTAAGATGTGGTTTCGCAGAAAATAGAATAAGCCAGTGGAAGGAGTACTTCCACGGTGAAAACAATGAGTCGGTAGAAGGAGTACTTCCACGGAGAAAGCAATGAGCCATCAGAAGGCGTACTTCCACGGCGAAGGAATGGGCCAACGAGAGATATACTTTTGTGGCAAAGAGGATGAGCCAATGGAAGGAGTACTTCCACGAAAGAGATAACAAGCCAGCGGAAGGAGTACTTCTATGGCGAAGATAATGAGTCAGCGGAAGTAGTACTTCCACGACGAAGATAATGAGCCAGCGGAAGGAGTACTTTCGTGATGAAGATAATGAGCCAGCAAAAGGAGTATTTCCGCGGCGAAGATAATAAGCCAGCAGAAGAAGTACTTCCGCGGCGAAGATAATGAGCCAGTGGAAGGAGTACTTCCGCGGCGAAGACAATGAACCAGTTTAAGGAGTACTTCCACGGCGAACACAATGGGCCAGTAGAAGGAGTACTTCCACGGCAAAGACAATGAGCCAGTGGAAGGAGTACTTCCACGGCGAAAATAATGAGCCAGTGGATGGAGTACTTCAACGGAGAAGACAATGAGCCATCGGATTACGTACTTCTGTAGAGAAGGAATGAGCCAACGGGAGATATACTTCTGTGTCAAAGAGAATGAGCCAATGAAAAAGTACTTCCAAAACGAAGATAATGAGCCAGCGGAAGGAGTACTTCCACAGTGAAGATAATGAGCCAGCGGAAGGAGTACTTCCGCAGTGAAGATAATGAGCCAGCAGAAGGAGTACTTCCGCGGCGAAGATAATGAGCCAGCGGAAGGAGTACTTCCGCGGCGAAGAGAAAGAGCCAGTGGAAGGAGTACTTCCACGGTGAAGACAATAAGCCAGTGGAAGGAGTACTTCCACGACGAAGACAATGGGCCAGTAGAAGGAGTACTTCCATGGCGAAGACAATGAGACAAAGGAAGGAGTACTTCCACGACAAAGAAATAAGCCAACGGAAGAGCTACTTCCGTGGCGAGGGAATAAGCCAATGGAGAGATACTTCCATGGCAAGGTAATCAGCCAATAAAAGAGATACTTTCGTGACAAAGGAACAAACTCGTAGAAGGCATACTTCTGCGGCAAAGGAATAAGCCAACGGAAGAGATACTTCCGTGGCTAAGGAATAAGCGCGCGAAAGGCGTCCTTCCACTGCAAGGTTAATATATCCGAAGATATTTGCGTGTCATGCACTGAAATAGTGGTATTATTATACCCTGGTAGCCCCCCAAGTTTATTGGTGCTATACTCGATTAGCAGTATTACTTAATCAAGTATTCAAAAAATTAAGGTCACGTAGACCATCGCGAATGGACGTTCCATAATCGCGTACAAAAGATAGAAATTGGGTCCGAACGTGCGGACTAACCCGAAAGGGCGAGCCGTAACCGCTAATTCGTCACATACTACAAGACGTATCTTAACTAACTTATTGGATGAGTTATGCCATTACGCGCGGCGTACCGCTACTACCATAAACACGGTCAAGGACTTTGACCAGTTGTTAGGTGCGCACAGTGTGTCTTTCGCGAGCCCATCATGGAATGTGTGGGCTGTATAACTCGCTACAACGTCTTGATTAGCAAGGTGCCTAACAAGGATACCTGATCCGTGGTCGATGGGGTTGCATCCCTCTAACACGACAAGTTGAATTAGTAGTTTCACTCAATCTTGTTATTTCTCATGGATATGATGTGTACATGTACGCCCGTAGGCTAAAGATATACGAACGTGCAGACAAATGCGGATGGACGTACCATAACCGCGAAAGATAAATAAAATAAAGTTGAATGTGCAGACGAGCGTGGACGGATAAGCCATGACCGCGTATAGAAAGGGAGGGTCACAACACGATTATTAGTAGGCCGCGTCGCGACACATACGAAAAATATATAAACGAAATCAAAAGATATATGTAATATCTCTTTATCAATTTAAAAGATATACGTTATATCTTTTATTAATATAAAAAATATCTATAATATTTTTGAATATAAAAGATATAATTAATATCTTCTGTAAGTTTTAAAAGATATGTGCAATATTTTAAAATACCATAATATGTCTAGCAAATTTAAAAGATAAATAATATATTTTATTAATATATTCAATATGGTCGAATAGGCGGACCAACGCGAAAGAACGCAGCTCACAACCGTAGTTAAAATAAAAAATAATCTGAAACGTACGAACGAGTGCGGCTGAACCTGCCATGACCGCGGATAAATATAAAATAACTCCCAAACGTACGGGTGAGTTCGGATGGACGAGCCATGGCCGCGAATCATGATATTACTATGTCGGGTCGCGACATATACGAAAAATATATTAATCAAATCAAAAGATATATGTAATATCTTCTTACCCATTTAAAATATATACGTAAGATCTTTTATTAATATACAAAAAATATTGATAGTATATTTTTAGAAGACATTAGTAATATCTTTTATTAATTAAAAATATAGGTAATATCTTGTTCCCTAATTAAAAAAGATACGGATAATATTTTCTATAAATTCAAAAAATATCGAAATATATGATTACCAAATTTAAAAGATAGATAATATCTTTTTAATAATTGAAAAGATATACGGAACATCTTTATTAATATAAATAATATGTCCGAACATATGGATTAACATGAAAGCATGCGGCTCATGACCACAGTTAAAAAATAAAATATGCGCAAACGAGCGGACGAGTGCGGCTAGACATGCCATGACCGCGGATCAAAAATAAATAAAATATGTCCCGATCGTGTGAAGTAGCGAAGAAGGGTGCGGCTCATCACCGCGTATAAAATAAGTCCGATCGTCATAAATCAAATCACGGTATGAATATAATGTGCACGGACGTCAAAGATCGAATACTAATGTGAAGTACTCGGTATCGTTTAAACAAAATACTATATTTGTCATTGCCAAAAGGGACTATTATTGCTAGCTGCATATGGAATGAGGCTGCATACTATATATTCCTCATGATCTATGTCAACAACATAAATAATGGCAAGCTTTAATTTAATAACGATGAAATTATTATTCACATACTGAGCTACTCACGACATATATATGCCAACAACGAAAAACGCTTGTTTGGTTAGCGGGATGTCACAAGAGTGTGTAGAACCCAGATGGTGTACCACGATGGTAATACTACCTTCACTCGGTAATTGTTGCCCGAATGTCGGAGCGGTAAAGACGGGCCATAATTAAAAAAATCTATACTAATGTTTTATACTAGATCTCATCTCATCGGCATATTATTGTAATGCGAGAAAAGAAAACGATCAGCTTTTTCTAATGTAACATATTAGATAAGATATGTGGGCAATATCTTCTTTCCAATTTAAAAAATATTTACATGATATTATTTTACGGGTGAAAATATCATGAGAACAAGTTATAGAATACTTGATTTTTGATAATTACAAAGATCAAAAAACCATGTATATCATACAATAGAAAAAGGTTTAGGGTTACCAGATTTTTGCATTGATCTTTGCTTTTTGATAGTATGAGACCACGAAACATGTTTTAGTCAGGGTCCATGGATGGCGCCAACTTGTTGAAGTATAGTTTGCCTAGGCCAGTTTTGACGACTCTCCTGGGTCCTTCGTCGTCTTCCCGAGTCTTGAATGATGTTGAACAAAAAGGAAAGCCGGTTAGGAGTGGACCCGAGGCCGAAGCCCGGGGTCCACCTCCGACAGTCAAGTTAGTAGCGGGACGATATATAGTAAAAGTGGTGTAAGTATAAGAGATAACATGTGGCGTATGAGTCCCCTACATCTGTTTATATAATGCTTAGGATTTCTTGTAGGATAAGTAAGGTGTGAGTCGCGAGCCTGTCATGCCAAGCCCTTTACCGACTATACGTCGACACCTTTCATTGACAAACATATATTTCATACTTACATTGGACAGTACATAAATATAGAATACGTAGTCACAATTTATTTGAGCAAGCACAAGAACAAACTCAAGTAAAAATAGCAATTTTAAGCATATATGTTACTCTAGGCCCACTTATATGTGAATGGGCCATTGTGGTCCAACAGAGCAAAAAAAGAAAACTAGGCGCGAGCTGAATTGGTCACACAGGTCTAAAATTAAATTTGTAAAATTCAAATATATAAGCATATAATCGTAAGCGCACATGGAGTGATAACATCTAAAAATTGACGTTATAACAAAAAAGTGCTGACATGTAGATTATTGCACCAGAATAGTTATGACATCACGTTTTCAGTGTTTTTGTGATAAGTTACGGAAAAGTTGTGTCATATGTCCACATATACCCTATTTTATAAAAATTTACAATGTCAACTTATTTAGACAGGCAACCATAGTGCGAGAAGCCATGACACCAAAACTGGAGTGGTGCGCCAACAATATTACTGGCTAAAAGGGTATGACGCAGGCAATAACAAAGCTGATATGTTTGCTCTAAAGGCATCGATAATGGGTCTAGGTGACAAAGTATAATATCTTTTATTATGTGTATAATGCATTGTGAAAGTGCTATATCACAAGTTGGTGCAAATGAAATTTGTCTAAACAAACATTTATTACATGATGGTATTTGGATCATTTCATGTATATTAGTCTACTATCTTCATATTTCACAATTATTTTTTTTCTTTCTTTTTATCATAAAAGAACTAGTAACAAATTCAATGGTTGTGAATGTTATTTATACAAGAGTTCAATAATGATGTGGCAATGTCTTACTCCCTCAAATGTTTAATACACTAGAAATGCTCTGAGTATGATCATTATTACTAATTGTCGTTTGCATGTAATATTTTTATAAGTGGAAAAAAGTGTCCAGATTGACCATTAAACCATCCTCGCAACAACTCTATCTTGGTGGTATATATGATAGCGATGCAATAAATAAGTATATAAATGTAATATGTATCAAGTGAAGAGAGGAAAGATCAAACTATCTCACGTAATGATGTAACTTTTCCCATTTCATTAACTATTAGAAGACTAACCATATGCCCATCTATTACAAATCTCGTGAGATCAATGATCGTTACTTCACTAAAGCTAATTTCCCTAACAATATTCCCTTTAGGAGATTTGATAAAGGAAGTGGAGTTGAGGCTTTTAGATTAAAGAAAGTAATTATGAAAGAATGACCATACTCAGTGCGTGAACCAGAAATTTTGATCACATGGGGCATCATAGAATAATATTTTATAATGTAACTTGAAATATGATGGCTCGGCTCGGATCAAGCCGTGTGTGATCAAAGACAACGAAGTTCATTTACTTTTATGATTGAAGAAAAAAAAAATACTTTTTTGATGGTGCATTATCTTTTTTTGTAACAATATGTTACATTATCGAATGAACCTTTAATTTTGATACACTAGTTTGTGTAAAAATGTAAAATGTAAATAAACACAATTAATTTATTAAATTAAAATGTAAACATACACCTAGTCGGCAAGTAGCTTATCATTAAATATTCTTTAAAGTACTGGAATCTCCATACTCCACTTACTTTCCCACTTCCCACTTTCCAACTTATCTTCATCTTCATTTCTATAGCTTCTATTTATTCCAACGAGAAAAAGTAAACCATATCACTACAACTTTACTTTGATTTTTGATAATCTTTAACAACATAGAGGGCTCTTGTACGATTTGGGGGGGGGGGGGACAAGACATTTTTCTATATATATTTTGTGTTCCCATAAATTTGATGGGGGCAGCCCCCCATATGATACAAATAGACCTGCCCATGCCTAGGTGGGCTTTAAACATTTTGTATCCGTGCATAACCATTTTGAACAGATTCCATGTGGTTTATATTGAACGAAACTTCTTTTAGAGGGTTTTCTTAGGTTTGGATGTTTTCGGTCGGTTTCAACATTTTTGGTTGTTTTTTTGCCAGTTTTGATTAGTTTTTGACCGGGTTTAGTCGCTTTTGACCAAGGTTTGACTAGATAAAATGTAATCCTTGTTTCAAAATTTCATATGCTTATTCGTGGTCTTGAAACGGAGTCATGTAGCACGTGTTATGGCCTTATTATTGTAGCCCATGTTTCAGATAAATTAAATCTAAATCTGTATTTGTATGTTAGCGATTATATTTGGCACTCTATTCCGTGGGATAATAGAAATAGTAAAACTACCTCCCTTTTGTATTTTTTTTATATGTATGTTGTTTATATGTATGTTGTTTATATGTATGTTTATTATGTGAAGTCGAAGCAGAATAGTTCGTAAGTAACTCTACAAATATATACACACAAAAAACGAGTTTAATTTGAAGCCAAGAACAAATATCCATAAACTAAACTTCAATCTTACCGGTATGGACGAGGTGTAACTAAATAATAGATTTAATAAATAGCTCGTAAATCAAATAGAATAAAATATCGAATCAAATATTTCCAATTCATATAATACTTAAGCATGAGTTTCTTACATGAAATGTGTAGAAAACTATAAGGGAGGTTGAATAGTTTTTACCGATTAGTTTTAATTACTTTGAAACTTTTTCGCGATTATTATGGATATAAATCAAGCATGATTGACAATGTAATAGAGATGAGACAAGTAAGAAACAAATCAAAATGCAAAATAATTTATGGTGGTTCGCCCTAGCAAGATCTCACTTATCTTTCCGCTACTTCTATCACTCGAGTATCCACTCACGAGTTCTACTTCACTAGTAAACGAATCTCCTTTACACCAGTGGAGAAACCTTCACACTTTAGCTTACAATCTTTATCGACACCTAAGCTAGGATGTCGTGTTCTTTACACGGGTACAACAATTCCCTTTAAACTATTTAATTTGTGGTTTACAACACAAACCACACTATTACACAAGTATGTAGAAGAATTAACACAAAAATGGGGATTGTGTAGGTAACACTTAACACACTCACACAAAGTAAAGCTTTAAAGGATCAAAGCTTAAAGTAGAGAATTCTCGTAATAAATCTTCAAATTCACAAAGACCTAAATAACAAGATTCTAGAAGTAAGATAAGAAAGGGGTTTGAGAGTTAGATATATCTAGAGATATTAGAGATATAGGTTAAAAGAAGGGTGAGTTCTAAGCTTGGACAAAACATGGTATTTATAGGCAAAGTACCAGACACTCACGGAACCCGTCAGCCCCTTTACCCAAGGGTCCGCCTGGGTCAGACTTTTGTTGCCTCATAAATGTTTGTCCAAGATCACACACAATCATTAAATTTAGTCATGGTTGACTTTTATATATCTTATATATAGAGAGAGAGATAAGGATACATTTATGTCCATGTTATTTTTCACTTAAAGATTTAAAGTGTACAAAACATTTTTATAAAAAGTTTAGAAGATAAGTTTATAGATTAAAATACTTAGATGTTGATTAAAACACAAACATAAAAATATGTTTGATGTTTTGTCATTAACAAAACATTAAGAGTGATTAAAACATGAATATCATTTAGTGCTATATTTGTATTTACAATCTCCCCCTTTTGTTGAAGACAAACATAAACTTATTTTTATTTGGTAGTAGCATCAACATATAAGTTTTAGAAATATGAGATTATTTCTCTTCTCCCCTTTTTGTCGAAAGAAAAAGAGAAGAATAAGTGGAAAAATATTTTGATAGATATATTTTGATAGTTTTAAGAGAGAAATGTAGATATCAAAAGATTTTTTCATTGTCTCACCATCGGTCCAAACTCCCCCTAATTTGGAGAACCGGGAGACACGGATTATGAAAATCCTACAAGAAAGAGTTAGAAAGAAGATGATAGAGATACATGTACATGAGAAGACTCGACATATGGTCTTATGAATTGCACATTTTTACAAGAAGATATAAAGAGATGCATAATATTTGAATGAAACAAATGTTGCATGTTATTAAGGACCCCCCCTTGATTCATGCCTAAATATCAAGTGAAAATGAACTTAATTCTTGCAAAATAAAGTTAGCTATAGAAGAAGATAGTAGAGATTATAGCATAGCCACAACATTCAAACAACACATTAGCATACATGTACAAGTGATGATTAGAAAAGAAAAGGGTTCATTCATCTCGCCCCAAGTAAAATTATAGCTCAAAGCATGTGAAACATTGGTACAAGAGGATGAATTACATTGCATAAAAGTAAAAAGTAAAAAGAAAAAGAACGGAGACAGAGGCTCACAGACCCTATAAGGATTATCGACCCTTATGTTGTGAGGGCCGACGGGGTCCGGAAAACTCTGTAAAAGAAGAAAAAAATAGAAATTTAGACCACGAGATCTTGAAAGGATGATGCTACTGAGATGGAGGGTGTAGAAGAGCATTAACTTCTTGAACAATGTTGTTTAGAATAAACCTCGTTTCATTACAAAGGTTTGTAACTAGATTTTGTGTATAACGACAATGGCCGCACACATGAGGTAAAGTTAGTGGTTGGGATATCATGGTGAGTCATTTGGGAAATAGGATTTGTGAAGGTACTGAGACGTTCCGCCTCATGAAGGTGCATATTGATCATGTTGTTAAAGGCATAGAGGTGATTGAGCTCATCTAGGCGAGCTTGCGTTTGTTGAGCGGGTGTAAGAATGCTTCTTGGTGAACAGGGTGAGTGAGTGTACGGAAATGAGGGTTCCATATGTGATAATACATACCAAGGAGGGTTACTTATCCCTATAAAGGAATGGATGTAAGCAGAGTCCCCTGATGGTAAAGAGAGACCATCTATTGGTTAAAGGTCTGGCAAAAGGGGTGTTTGGGATAAGTGAACAAAGGTGGTTGATGATGGATGAGAAAATATAGGTGTTGGGGATCACGGTGGAGCCTCCTCGTTTTCTTCCAAAAATGGATTTGGAGATGTTGGAGGTGTTGCAAACAAATCTATTGGTTGAAGTGTGGTGGTTCTAGGAGTTGTGGAAATAATTATTGGTGGATGAGTTGGTGCGAGAGGTGGAGTGGTTGCTATGGGAGTCTTGGTGAGAGGTGGTGTAATAGGAGACCTTGGTTGTTGTAGTGATGTGCTGAATTTTTATAGAATCTCGTCTCGGTGAGGTGAGGTGATGTTAGAGAAGGGATTTGGTGAAAATGGTGAAGTGGTTTGGGGGGGTGATAGAACATGGTTTCACCCAAAGACGACGGGTGGTCTTATATTTTGGGATGTTTGAGGAGTTTGTAGTTTTAGTCATGGTGGTGAGTAAGGATTCATGTGATTGTTTGTTGTGTAAGAATGGGAGTGATAGGTTGTGAGAAAGTAGTGAGGAAGAAGATGAGGGTAGATGCATTTAAATGGAAGGGTTGGATAATGCATGAATTAATGAGGATGGTGTTAGATTTGAAGGAAGAAAAAGATGATTATGAATTTTAATGTGTAGGCATTAGGTTTTGAGGGTCAACCAAATGAGATAGGGAGGAGTGTTTAGGGAAGTGGAAAATTTAAAAGAGGCAATGATGAAGATTTGCATGTATGATGCAGACCCGCATAACCGGACGGTCCCTTTGGGGAGGGGTCCGGTCCGAGTTAGAACACGTTTTATTTTTCAAATTTTCTTTATGGAGGGAAAACAACGAAACCTGATGGCCCCTTCCTTGAATGGTCCGACAGGGTCCGCCAGTGTCTGTAACAGTATGTTTTGAAAAGGAGAAAACAAGATATTTTTTTACCCAAAATGAGTGTATTCTGAAATGAGATTAAGTAGAGAAATTTTTCACATGTTTGCGTTGTAATAGAACCTGTAGAGAACAAGATAATGTACATTTTTGTTATCCAAGCCATAACTAGCCATGTATGAGCGACTAGCGCATCTGTCACATGAAAGGCATACAAATTCTAGCATCGATAAAGAATAACCGTTAAAGTGCAAGGAAAATGTAAAGACAAACATAAATGTTAAGTTTTTAAAACCACCATTATTTAAAACATGGAACAACTCCCATTGGTACCCATTCAAACTACCGTTCTTTCCTTGACCTTTTTTCTTGTCCATCTTGGCAAGGAACCTTCCGAGACACTTAAACATACCCTTCGTTTACTTGAATTCAGGAGAGGCATTTGAGATTTTAGGTAGGTGGCTAAGGTATTCAAAAGGTGGTAGCCTAGAATCTGGAAGACCATCATCATCACTAGTCGATGATGATGAGCGAGAGGGATGTTGAGGTCTTTTGCCTTTACCTCTAGGATGGTTTGCTAAAAGTCTTGTCACCATAAGATCACTAATATCGGTCATGACACGATCAACAAGATGATATATGCCTTCTCTAATACTAGGACTTAATGAGATGGGTGTTATGTGGTGATAGAGACGGGTGAGCAACATATCATAAGGAAGCACCTCCAAGACAAGATTTCGGATATGAGACATCCGATTTGCTATATAGTAGGCAAGACTGAACGATTTACCGGTTTCTAAACTATAAGGTATGTAACTTAGGCATGCGTTAATATCATCCTTGTTACCTACCAAGCACATAGCGTTGCACCTTAGAATTCTTCCAACTTTACATACTTTTCTTTTAGTTCGCTAGCTTCCATTCCATAGGAATATTTGTGGATGACCCTGTTTGTGTTTGAGATCCTAGTAAATTTGGCTCTAGGTTTGAATAGGGTTGTCCGAATGATGTACTTGTCATCGAGTCTAGTATTATACCTATCTTGAGTATTTCTAGGTATATTAGTTTTCTCAAGGGCTGTGAGAGAGTGAAGGTCCGAATATAAGCAAGTACCTTTGTTAGGTATTATAAGGATGTGAGCAAAATGGTCTAAAGAGTAGAGTAGCTATTACGATTTGCTACAAAGTTTATGAGATGGGTGCGGTCTTCGTCAAAGGTTACATTGACGGTCATGTAGAACTCAAGAACAAATTCGGGACAATTTTGCTCATCCATATCCAAAAAGGTAAACGAAGTTTATCCTAGAGAACACTTCACGGATTATGGTGTTATGCGTGAAGGATTGGTGGACTACATGACCTTCATGAAAGTTGCGGTTTTAAAATACGGAAAATATCGGCTTAACATACGGAAAATATCATTAAAACCATGCAAAAACCCTTTGTTTTATCAATTATGTGATTGTAGGTACGAATGAAATATCGTGAAATTTCCAAAATATCACAAGAATCAAGCAAAAAAGAACACGGGAAATGAAGCCGCACAAATGAACCAGACTCGAATATTAATTTTCCAAAAAGACCCTCAAGAATTAAAGATGTACAAGTTTGGTCCCTCAACTCTAAAGACTTGTCACCAATGGTCCTTGAAGAATCATTTTGTACAAGATAATTCCCTAACGTATCAAGACTTATCAAGAATGCCCCTTGAAAATTCAAGAATTTTTCAAAAGTAGTTCTTCATCAAGTTTGAAACATCAAAAAGACCAAAATTGCCAAAGCGTGAAAGTTTTTTATTAAAGGAATCTGCCAAATAAGTTATAAACTACAGAGGGGGTGTTTTGTAAAATTTCTAGAAGTAGAGGGGGTCAAAACAGTCAACACAATATCCATTTATCACCAAAACGTGACCAACCCAACAAAATTGCCCACCACGCCGAAAACCTAAACTATGCCCATCACCAAAACTCGACAAACCCAAGCCCAAGTTTTTAAACAAAATAATTAAAAAATAAAACGCGATTAACAAGTGGTTTTTCCCTAAAAAGGATCTAATCCTACTGTTTACTTCATTCCCCACCCATAAACCCCAATGTCACTTTCCCCTTATATCAAAGGGTAAATGGAAGATTTTATCCATATTTACAATTAACCGAAATCCGAATCACCCCACATGGATAGTTTTGCCAGCTCATCACTCCAAGTTCTTACCCGCAACTCTCCTGCTATACTCCAATACGAGAGTCCAAAATTGGCCAAAGAATCAACGACTTGGATACATTAATTTCTTGCCCACATCAATCTAATGGACAAGATTAACTCACCAGATGTTGTATCACATGGGATTGGCGGATTAAGCACATGGTATTCAAAATTCAAATTAGACCAAATGAAATTAATGAAGCATCTTCAAGATACCCCAAGGGCAGCACTGGAAATCCACTTAGCTATGGTTTCTCTTCACTTGTAGTTCTAGAAAGTTCATAGCTTTAGTATAAATAGGACTAGCAATGTAATTTTCTTTCTTGTTCCATATTTTTTGATAACTTTTAATTTTCTAATTTAATGTAGTGAGAATTTTTAAGTCAATGCAATTATATCTGAGTTTTCATTTTCATTTATGTTCATTTTAATTCATGTTTTAAATTTGTGCACTTTAATTTTCAAGTTTCATTCAAGCAGTTTTTCAAAATTACTTTTGGCTAAGTGTTTGGAGATCCAAGGGCTCATAAGTTGATTACATGTATTTGGCTTGACAAACTAAGTACAAGTAAAACTTATGATGTCTTGTTAAATTTTGTTGGTTACTTTTATATGTTGCAAAATTTATGGTACCAAAAGCTTTTACAAAAAGTAAAATCATTTGGTTTGTCTATAGCTAATATCTCACTGCCCTTAAGCTGACCAGTAAGCCCATTGATACTGAGCTTATTGCCTGGCCTTTGGTGTTTGAATTCTTTGTTTTTATCGTGTTCCAAAAAAGGCTAACCAAAAGAGTTTTTTGTAGACTATCCTTTGTATTGTTGTAGTCCAAAGGTTCTTGATCTCATAGCATAACAGCTTCACAAAAGCCCAAAGTTCATATATAGCTTATTATGGTGATGGCATCAGCAACTATTCCTTGGTTTAGATGTAAACCAAGGAAAGTATTAGCTTGAACCCAGTTTTAAATGTTTTTGAAAAAATCATGTGTTGTTGATGAATCTGTTGTGATTTACTTATTCTTGTTATTCTAGTGTTAGATTAATTATTCATTGATGTTTGATTTGTTATGGTGCAATATTAGTGTAAATGTTCATTTCTTTGCTTTAGTCTGCAAACTGTGGCAAAAAAAGGTGTTTGGTATTGTATATTCAGGGCTTAGGTGACACAAAATTTGGGTGTACTTTGCATACACAGCTTTACGTTGCTGAGGTTTGTCTGATTGAGGATTTTGTTGCAATGATTTTTAGTTAAAACTCACTTTCCATGTTATTTTTCATAATCTGTCAAAGTTAGAGTGGTCAAATTTCCATTTTTTTGTCTGATATAATCTGCCATGTGTGAGTGTTATATGATGCATTGTGGAAATCAGATAAGCTTATGATAGTGTTATTTTCTTGATTGTGCCTGTTGTGAACTTGGTTTGTGCAAAATTTGTATTGAAACTAGGTCAATTACATCAGAGTACAAATCTGTTGGTTTTTGATTTTCTGCTTGTCAAACTTAGGGTTAGGTTAGGTAACATTATTATCTAGGGTTGTTCCTAATAGGTTTTAAGTTTGGAAGTTTTTTGTAGCTTATAGCTCAATTTGAAGTTCATTTTTGTGTAATTTATATTAGCTAAGTGTTTATGTGTAATTTGCACAAGCAATGGTAATTATATTACCACAGTTAGCTTTAGTTGTTTCCCACTGTTAGTTATTATTTACCTGCCTGTTTTTAGCTTAAATTTTTGGCTTATTTGAACTTGTTTGTGCTTATCCTGCGTTGTTCTTAGCTTATAATCATCCTACAAGCCACTGCTTGTGGAAATTGTATTTTTCCAAAAAGGAAAATATAAAAAAATAGTTTAGTAAAAAAGCTTTGGCCTAGATTCGACCCCTTGACCTGTCGAACTAGGGGTTCAAGGCCTTACAAGTGTACCAAGCTTGTTTCTTGGTTACACTTTACTTTTTTCTTTTATTTAACTGCTTTTTCATTTCCCCTAGTAAAAATAAGTCGTAGCTTGATTAGCTATTGTTGGCTTATTGTGATAAGTTAGCACGTTCTCTTTATTTTTCCTAGATAGTAAATAACTTTTAGGATTTTTCTTGTAAATTTCAGATTTTTCCGAATTGTAAACCAAGTTCACAATATGTTGTTCATATAAGGTCTAAAGAGAACCAACTACTCCACGTTTAGCATTTTCATTTGCACAATTCCTAAAACCTTAGTCTAAAAGTTAAGGGAGCAGCCAGATCAACACACTGGCAGAGTCAGGATCTCCTTTGTTTTAGCCTACGGGACAAGTCAATAACGCACGGTCAAAAATGTTTTAGTATTATTTTTTTAATAAAATAAAAAAAACACACATATGATCAAAATAGGATTTAAGAGGGCAAACAAGTAGGCATGAATATGATCATATTGATATAAACCCCCTACACTTAGAGCCGAACATTGGCCTCAATGTTTAAAAGTGATAAGGTGTCACCCCTACACTTAAGAACATAAAAGGCTAATGCTAGAATTCCAAGTGTAAGAAGGAGAACAACATCGTATATGTATAGATAATAATAAGAACTGAGTACTCCCCTGATATAAACATGAAGATCGATCAGAGACTGAATGAAGAAGATGATGGAAAACAACAACATCAACCCTCTGAAAGTCTTCTCGATCAAAGGTAACCCTGCACACAAAAATAAATACCACCAAGCACACTTGGAGAGAAGCACGCCCCTACACTTATGTTAGAAATCAGATAAAGAAGGATAGATCCTCGGGTTGCCTCCCGAGAAGCGCTTGTTTTTGTTAACCGAGTCACGAGCTTGAATCAACCCCGAATTAAATGGTCCATGGGGGAGCAAGAGAATCACCACTGGCTCAAAACAGATATGCAAGGGTCAAAAATCGTATCCTCATTACCGGATGAGAATAAAGAAGAAGAATCCACAATATAAGTCAAGAAAAGCAGAAGGGTTCTTATAACATATGAGAAATGTTGAGAATAAAATGAAGCCAAGACACTTAGACGCTGACAAGAGGAAATTGGACGCTGATAGGAAGAAATCAAGCGTTGTCAGATCAAGCGTTGACAAGAAGAAGTCAAGCGTTGATAAGAAGAAGTTAAGCACTGATAGGATACTTAGTCTACACATTTTATGTTTCTAGTAAGGATATGTTCAACAATGTATTTTCTATGTATATCTTTACCTAAAATAGCTGATACGTAGACTCTTGTACAAGGTTCCTTAATCTATAAAAGGAGGCCTTTAGGTTTTAGTTCAATATATGTTTTACACTTTCATTGTACGCAAGTTCGATTAATCAATCAATGTGAAAGTTTGGTTTATCCTGTTTGTGTGTTCTTGTTCTAAATATTAATTCCGCATCATACTTAGATTGTTTCATATACAACAAAGTTTCTCTAAGTGTTTAACTTGATTTAATCTCGTTTACACAAAGCAAATCAATCTAGTTTTGGGATCAACAAGTGGTATTAGAGCTTGTTGAGGAATTTTGATCTAAAGAACACAAAACCATAAAAACCCTAAATCATTATAAACCCTAATTTTTCAAGAAATCTAAAAACCAGACATAATGTCTACACCAGAGATGACCTCCTCTAGTCATAATCTAATCTAATCTTCAAAAAAAATAAAACGAAGGTAAAGAAAGAAAAATTGAGATGCTGCTCCTCTTCTCCTTAAAATAAAACGCATGGAATAAGAAAAGTAAAGTGAGGATGAGAGACACCCTCCAGCAAGGGCGCGTGTAATATATATGCTATCTACCTACCAATAGAAAAATGAAGACGCAGGGAAAGTAATATATTAAGTGAGGATTGAACAATTAAAAAAGGAATGTTGAAATATCTATATCTAATCTAAAATAAAAAACGCAGGAGAAACAAAATTAATTAAAGAAAGAGATTAGAAAGGAAATAAGATCTACCCATATTCTAAGAAAAACAGGGAAAAGTGAGATGCTGCGTATATGAAATAAAAATGGAACAAAGAACAAAAGATGTCCCCATTTTCTATAAATAAAGTGTTGCGTGTATTGTGTAAAGAAAAAATACGAAAAAGAAAAAAAAGAAGAGAAAGGCAATAAATCGTCTAGATATGATCTATATCTCATTTGTATATTGTGATGAGCTTTTGCTGCGTCACTTTCTTTTGTGTGGGGCTTGTAATTCGGGCCTTGTGGTCTTGTTTAAGAGCTTGGGCCAACAGCTTGTTAGTTATATAATAATGGGTCGGTTCGACCCATTTAAATGGTGTCGGGCTGGCCCAATAAAATATAGTACTCGATTTTCCATGCTCTTTCCATTTCTCGTGCTTGTTTTTGGCTCGTTGGCTTCGTTTTTGCTCATTTTTTTGATATTCGTACCTACAATAATAAATAACACATAATAACGATATATGCACTAAAAAAATACATTTTTGCTATTTATTATGCTATAAATGAAGGGATATTAGCACTAAAAACATGCATAATTACGTGTTCAACAAGAGGCATCTATTTTCAAGAAAGATAACGTCACTATTTCTGATAATTTCATTGCTATATATGGTACATGGCTTCTGAATAATGCTAAGATCCTTTTTGTCGTGGTGTATGGCCCTCAAATTGCTTCACACAAGAGGATGCATCAGGAGTATATTTCATATATCATCATTCGGTGGAATGGGGAGTGTATTATTATGGGAGATTTCAATGAAGTACGCTCGAGTGACGAACGTAGAGGGTCTTGTTTTAATTCCTCTCAAGCTAGACATTTTAATCGTTTCATTACTACTACAGGCCTCACAAATATTACAATTGAGGGCTATAAGTATACTTGGTCGCACCCATCAGCCTAAAAAATGAGTAAGCTTGATAGGTTTCTCATTTAGGATGGTATTTTTGTGCTTTTACCTTCCATTACCGGTATTTGTCTTGATTGCCATCTCTCAGAACATCGACCGATTTTGCTTCGTGAATTGCGTGTGGACTTTGGTTCGACTCCGTTTAGATTTTATCATTCTTAGTTTGATTTCATTGGGTTTGAGGATATTATTACATAGTCCTGGTCTTCATTTTCTCATTCTGATATCAATCCAATGATCCGGTTTAAGAAGAAGTTGCAAGATTTAAAAGTTATTATTCGGCAGTGGGTTAAACCTAAGCGATTGGATCTGGTTGATTCCAAAAACAAGATTATAGATGAGTTGAGGTTGTTGGACCAAGCAATTGACAGAGGTGACATTGAAGATGGCTTATGTAACCGTCAAATGGAACTGAAAAAAAATCTTATTAAAGTAAATGTTATGGAGTCCAAAGTGTTGTTTCAGAAGTCTAAAATCAAGTGGGCGGTCGAAGGAGACGAAAACTCTAAATTCTTTCATGGGATCATCAATAAAAAAGGATCACAACTAGCAATTCGAGGTATATTTGTAGATGGTACTTGGCATACTGATTCGGGTATTATCAAAAATTCTTTTCCTAATCACTTTGCTAACCGATTTGATAAACCTCCTGTGCATCGTCTCAAACTCAATTGCCAATTCGATAGAAAACTGGTACCTTCTCAAGCAGAATTTCTGGATCGTGATGTTTCTCGTGATGAGATTCGTAGGGTTGTATGGGATTGGGGAGATAATAAATCTCCAGGACTGGATGGGTACACATTTGAATTCTTCAAGAAATTCTGGGATCTCTTTGGTTCCGATTTTTGGGAAGCGTTGGAATATTTCTTTTTACATGGCAGATTTTCCACAGGTTGTAACTCATCTTTTATTGCTCTTATCCCTAAGGTTATTGATGCTAAATTCATGAATGATTTCCGGCGTATTAGTTTAATTGGGAGCATGTACAAGGTTATCACAAAGCTTCTTGCTAATAGGTTAGCAACAATTATTACGGATATTGTTCTAGACACTCAAACAGCTTTTGTAGCAGGTAGACAAATTCTAGACGGTCCTTTTATTCTTGATGAAGTTCTTAATTGGTTTAGAAGAAGCAGACAATGTTCTTCAAAGTAGATTTTGCTAAAGCCTATGACTCAGTGCGCTGGCATTTTCTACTTGATGTTCTTCATGCTTTTGGTTTTGGTCAGACATGGGGTAAATGGATTAGTAGAACTCTCCATTCTGCTAAGGCATCTGTTTTAGTTAATGGGAGCCCTTCTAAAGAGTTTACTAGTTGGCGTGGTCTTAAGCAGGTGGATCCCTTAACCCCATACCTTTTTATTCTTGTGATGGAAGCTCTTCACATCTCTGTCACAAAGGCGACCGTAGCAGGGATATATAAAGGTATTAGGTTATCAGATTCGGTTTCTTTATCTCATCTTTTTATACAGATGATGTTATGTTTATAGGGGAATGGTTTGATGATAGTATCAAAGGTATTCTTAATATCTTGAAGTGTTTCTTCCTTGCTTTTGGTCTCCGTATCAATATTTCTAAAAGTCAAGTATTGGGAGGGGGAATCGGTTGAACAAGTGGCTTCGAATATAGGTTGTTCAGCTATGGACAACCGGTTTCGGTATCTAGGTGTGATAGTTGGTCAACATTCATCTCGTATAAATGCTTGGGAGGATATTCTGTCTAAACTCAAAGCTCGTCGTTCAAAATAGAAGGTGTATACTCTATCTATAGGGGATCGCCTTACACTTTTGAAATCGATCCTTGGAGCATCTCCCATATATAATATGTCGATATTTAAGGTTCCGCGTGTCGTTTTGAGTGTAATGGAAGGTATTCGGAGTAGGTTTCTCAATGGATCGAATAAAAACGAAAGAAGTATCACTTGGGTGGTGTAGGATAAAGTACTTGCGTCTAAGAAATGAGGAGGATTAAGCGTATCTAGCTATTTTTCTCTTAACTGAGACCTTCTTATGAAATGGATATGGCGGTTTATTGCTAACGATGGGTCTTTATGGTGTCAAGTTATTCAAGCTTTGTATGGGTATCAGATTGATACTCCGCCGACTAAAATATCTTCTAATTGGTGCTCATTTTTGCGCGAATATTAAAGTTTGAAATTGTTTGGTTTCGACTTTTGGTCTTATTGTAAGATGGGAATTGGTAACGTTGTTAATACAAGATTTTGGATGGATCGTTGGATTGGAGACAAACCTCTCCATATCGTCTACCTGCGCCTCTTCATGCTGGAAGTAGATAAAGACATTTTAGTCGCAGTCAAATTGAACGACTCGACTGCGAATTCGTTTAGAAGACCGGTTCGAGGAGGTTCTGAAGCTCAACAACTGGCTGCCTTTAATGTTTCCCTGAATTCGACCTTGCTTTCTGTTTCAAATGACCATTGGGTGTGTGATTTGTCAGGGGATGGTTATTTTTGGGTCAAAGACGTTCGTAATTGTTTAGACGACTTGTTGCTGCCTTGTGAGACCAGCTCTACTCGATGGGTAAAGTTGATTCCTATCAAGGTAAATATTTTTATGTGGCGTGCGAGACGTGATTGTTTACCATCTATATATAACTTGGTTCATAGAGGAATCCTGGTTGACTCTACTATCTGCCCGGTTTGTTCCACAATGAGGAAACCGTGAGCCACATATTGTTTTGTTATGATCTTACGTAACAGGTCCTTCATAGGATTTGTAGATGGCGGAACCTAGATACGCTGGAATGGGTCTCATTCTAGGAGTGACAGGACTGGCTTCTCTCGTTGCGTGTGCCTTTGAAAAATAAGGTTCTATTGGAAGGGGTTTTTTCGGCTGCTTCGTGGTATATTTCGAGATTCCGTAATCGTCTTATCTTCGATTATTCTCCCCTAAACGTTCCGAGGTGCTTGATGATATCGTTCTTTGTTCTTTTAATCTGTATTCTAATCGTTGTCGCGGTAGTTTTTCTTGGATAGGTTGGCTTAAAAGTCCTTATTGTATTTCTTTGTAATTTTCTAGCATCTTGCTAGTTTTATATAATTTGTTGTTCAAAAAAATAGCTTTTACCCAAAATGGGTAAAAGTTATAAAATACCATCGTACTTATTAAAATGTGTCGACTTTAAACAATTACTAATTAATCTCGGGACTTTACCAGTGTACTTTCAAATTTGTTCCGACTATACCAATATAAGCCTGAAATGACTATATTATCCTTAAAAATGACTAATGTACCCTTTGAAGAATCGTATTTTTCAAAGGGTATATTAGTCATTTTAAGGGTAATATAGTCATTTCAGGCTTACATTGGTATAGTCAGAACAAATTTGAAAGTACAATGGTAAAGTCTCGAGATTTAATAGTAAGTGTTTAAAGTCGGCATATTTTAATAAGTACGATGGTATTTTATAGATTTTTAAATTATAAAATACCATCGTACTTATTAAAATGTGTCGACTTTAAAAAATTACTAATTAATCTCAGGACTTTACCATTATACTTTCAAATTTGTTCCGACTATACCAATATAAGACTGAAATGACTATATTACCCTTAAAATGACTAATGTACCCTTTGAGGAATCGTATTTTTCAAAGGGTATATTAGTCATTTTTAAGGGTAATATAGTCATTTCAGGCTTACATTGGTATAGTCGGAACAAATTTGAAAGTACAATGGCAAAGTCCTGAGATTAAATAGTAAGTGTTTAAAGTCGGCATATTTTAATAAGTACGATGGTATTTTATAGCTTTTGCCCTTTTTTTCAAGCCTTTGAACGTTAAAAATTGTTTTGTTATGCAAAAATAAATTCTTATGCAATTTTGATATAGAGACCTAGTTCAACTTTTTATTTAAATTTGATTGAAAGCATACTTTCTTAAAAATGAAATAATGTTGCGTGAATAAATATGTTGCAAAAAAGAAAAAAAATGAAGAAAAAAAGAGAAAAAAAAGAGAGAAAAAGAATATCGAAAAAAACTTGGAAAAAAAGAGAAAAAAAATGTTTAATGGAGCTAGAGTCGAATAAATGAATAAGTGCTTTTGTTGATTTTAATTATAATTGTGAGAAACTTGCTTTTTCTTAAATTGAAATCCGAAGTTGAACTAGAATTCGTCAATTTTTGTAAGAGTTTAGACGGTATTAGAGAGTGTAGAAGTCAAAGGTCCCGTGAGCTCCGATACTATTCTCGAGGGTGTAAAAACCTAGCCCCCTAAGCTATGCTAAAAGGACAAGCTGACAAGAAAGTCGCTACATGGAGTGATCTCCCCTTTGAATCTTCAATCTTTAAATTACCGTCGTGTTTTTCATCTAAGTGTCTTGTATTAGCTTAGCGATGATTTCAAGATCTTTGATTTCAAAATCCCGCCAATCCCGGTACTATTCTCCGTGGGGTGTCAAAAGCCCGGGCACTTAACCGATGAGGTTGGGACGTTCCGAGAAGAAAGCCGCTACACGGGAAAGGCCATTTTTGAATCTTAAATCTCGTGATTTTCGGTGAGTCTAATATTCCACTAGATGATTAGCAACCATAATAAATATCGATTTGAACGATCAAAACTTTGAAAATAAACACACTTGCCTAGTCTTTTATAATTGTGGGAGTGAAAAGTTATATTTACACAGATTGTTAGTATAAGTAGTGTTAGCATTTTGCCATAACACTTGCCTAGTCTTTTATAATTGTGGGAGTGAAAAGTTATATTTACACAGATTGTTAGTATAAGTAGTGTTAGCATTTTGCCATAACGTTTGCACAAGGAGTCTTAGCTTAGTGTTAGCATTTTGCCATAACTTTTGTTCTCTGTTCCATTTTTCTTTCATATACGCACCAGCTCACTTTTCCCTGTTTTTCTTAGAATATGGGTAGATCTTATTTCCTTTATAACCTCTTTCTTTAATTACTTTTGTTTCCCCTGCGTTTTTTATTTTAGATTAGATACAGATATTTCAACATTCCTTTTTTAATTGTTCAAACCTCACTTAATATACTACTTTCTATGGGTCTTCATTTTTCTATTGGTAGATAGATAGCATATATATTACACGCAGCCTTCCTGGAGGGTGTCTCTCATCCTCACTTTACTTTTCTTATTCCCTGCGTTTTATTTGAGGAGAAGAGGGGCATCATCTTAATCTTTCTTTACCTTCGTTTTATTTTTATTTGAAGCTCAGATTAGATTGCATTTTATTTTCCTTCTAATCATCAAAGCAGCTTTCCATATATTAATTTCGGTATGTCTTATTTTTATATAGGTAGCGTAGATCTTACTTTGGGCACATCTTATTCTCGGCGTTTTATAGAATTAATATAGATTATTTTGGTGATATGTTAATATAGATTAATGTAGATTAGTGATATGTTATTTCAAAAATATTTTTATAAGATTGTTTGCAATAAGTTTAAATATATATTTTTTTAGTTTTATAAATTTAGAATTAATATATAAATAGTATTATAAAATTTAAAATGTCTTTTAGCTTAATTGTTTTTAATCGTTTGTTGACTTGTGATTTCGGCGTATTCGGTTCATCTTTTGGTGAGAAGTTTTATGGGTCTTTTAGCTAAATTAAGATTTAAACTTTAAAGCTCTATTTGTTTTTATCTTTTTAGTTAGTTGATAAAATTGACAACTTTATCCGCTAATTAGTTTGATAAAAATTTTGAAAGTTTAAACTTTAAATTTAATTTAGTTATTTGATCGGGGTGATTAATTTTTCGTCTCTGGTTCGTCAATACGGTTTCTATTTTCTTATCTCTTTCCTTGTTTTTATTTCTTTAGCTTCAATATAATTGTTATTATTGCCTTGTTAATGTTTAACTTTAAGGTCGTGATTTGAGTAGTTTTGATTATAGTTGTTTAGTAGCATCTTTATTGTCATTATTATTATTTTAGATATCTCTCGCTTTATAATTGTAGTTTAATTTTCATTCTTATCACTTTTATATATTTTAATATTTAGTCGTTAAAATTAGTAGATTTAAATATTAAAATCAAAACCTTTTTATTCGAGCATCAAACTTTAGACATAAACGCGGATTTCCATTCACACTTCTCCGGAACTACGATAACCTTTCGGGTGTACGAAAATGAAAGTATCACCTCCCAAATACACAAAATGCCTCCCGAGTTCCCAAGGGAGTCACTGCACACAAAATCATAATTAGAGTTAACCCATAAAAATTTGACATCCATCTGAGAGATTTTATCCATCTTAGTTTCTTGAATGCCTACAAAATTCGGTTTGTTGGTAGCAATGAACGCCTTTACCCACTCCTTCTTAGTCTTGGTACCAAGACCTTGAACGTTAAAAGAAAGAGCATTCATTAAAAAATATTGCCCTCTCCTTGTTGACTGGTGATACGTTCCAAGTCCGATGTACAACCTTCCATAGAGAAACCCAATGCCTGCCCAATTTGAATGACATCCTCAATAACCCTTAACATCAAACCACCATTATGAGTAGTATGCTGTCTCGTAGCAACACTCGCAGAATCGGCTAGAATATCTTGTGACGAGCTTATAACCTTAGCATTATTCTCCATTTGAGCTACAATGTGAGACCCCCGAAATCAGGCATGGGACAACTAGGCAACAAGGGGGTAACACGTCATTGTACAAGAAATAATGAATTACTGTTGACATAAAGTTGACGTAATAAAACATATACATTACATCATAAACATCAGAGTTTTTAAACGAAAGGTCCCAAAGTTTTATAAGTGGAAAAATCTATTATTTAATTATGGTTTTGTAACTTATAGTTACCAAATTACATGATAAACTTTTGACAGTTTTTAGATAAAACCAAAGTTTAAATACACACAGAAATCTCCAAGCTGCGATAATATCTTGCGGGCTCCCATCCAAGCAAAGCTTAGTATTAATACCTGAGATTAAACATGTAAAATCGTCAACATAAAGTTGAGTGATATTCATAGGTTTAGCAGTAAAGGTGTGGAACACAAGCATTCATTTATAAAACAAGAAAATAGGAAAAATGGTTATGATCATTAACCATAGTCCGAAACCATTATTATTGCTATTTACTTCATGAACCGAATCTTAACAATCATTGTAAGTTCCTCTAGGGAGTATTCAGCCCTAATACTCAAATAACAAATCAAATGTTAAGTGCGCCAATGGTTAAATAGCCGCAATATGGGACGGGGATAGTCAATCCTGATGGATCCACCCACAACATTCACGCTTAGCAACACAAAGAAATTAACGGTTCATGATCAAGAAAAGAAACTTAAGGGCTATAGACTAAAAGCAATAATATCAATGAAAACTATTGGAAAACATACAAGTTCTGGATAGCATACAAGTTCTGGATAGCATACAGTTTTTTTTAAATGGATGTGTTCCACCATGAAAAATCTCACCCCGTGTTTTGAAACAATGTACAAGTAGTAAAAGGGGCTATGAACTCACCTTAGCCATGAGATAAGTGAATCATTGAACTCAGAAGCTGACTAAAACAAGTAGCGGTAAGATGATCGTCGACGATATGGATGCCCGGTAAAACATGGAAGCCGCAACCTATCAAATAAGGTGTGCACTTTATTAATAATTGACTCATGTATAAATCATACTCAATAACATAAACTCAAAATTACAAGACCACAACAAACTCGAAAGAACAAAAATGCAAGTGGTACTACAATACCCTTATATATGTTCACTTTATTAAACTATTTCCTCGATAAAAATCTGCCGGTACATACCAAATGTACAAGCTCATTTCCCTTACTTAGACAACTCGGATTTTTATAAAACTTGGTGAAAAACTCAATCATAACCTGAATAAAACTCAGTTTAAATTTCATTCAATGATTTACATTTTAAAACCACCTGCTCGACACATTTCTAAACTTGAAAAACCGGACATATTTGAATACTTGACTCGTGAAGCCAATTTGACCATCCTAACCTTTATCATTAGCAAAACTGACCATTTACTTTGAAAATAGACTCAAAATGCTATGTTTAAGGCCAGAGAACAGCACTTGACCAGTTTTAAAACTCATTCTATAGTCCCCGAGATTCGATCCAAATAACGACAACAAATTCGGATTGTGTCGATTCTCGTCTCCCAGTACACGAATAATCAAACTAGCGTAACTTCTTCCTCGTTTTGAGTTAGAAGTTCTAATTTATACCAAATCGAAGCTAAAGAAAATATCTACAATATGATCTCATCACCTCAACCTATCTTCAGACTTAAACATCCAAAAATGGCCTCAAACCTACTGCCTAAAATCACCTCTTTAAAAATCATACTAAATAACTTTTTCAACACAATCTAACCATTTGTTTATCAATTTTAACACCCTAATATTACCCACTTTCAATCCTAACACTTGCATGTATATCAAAACAAAAATCAAAATCAAAACTTCAAACTTTTTGATAACGCCTCATTTATACATGTTTGTAATGATGCATTTGTCCTTGTTTGCTATGTAAATAAGTAAGTTATGTGTTGAAATGTTACTAATAATGTGTATTGTTTGATTGTAGTGAAGGAATAAACATATGAAGCAAAGATGTAAAGAAATAAGAAGAAAATGACTACAAAATAAATTGTGCTGAAAAAGAGCCAAAGTGCGACGCACAAAAGGAAAAGTGCGACGCACATTCAATAAACTTCGATTTTGGAGAACTACCCAAAGTGCGACGCACAACATGAAAAGTGCGGCGCACATTTACAAAAAGGAAGTGCGACGCCCAATTGACAAAGTGTGGCACACATTTTGCTGTAGTTACATGTATTTAGTGCCATTATGCATGGCAATTATTGAGACAACTCTTGGCTTGCTCCAGGTTTTACTAGTTATGAATATTGGGTTATATAATCAACCCTAAGGCAGGCTAAGGAGATAGATTCTATACTCCATTGTCATTTGTTACAAGGTTTTGATATAAATCAAGGATTCTTTCAATCCTTGATCATTGTTATTAGAACAAGGGTGAACCTTAGTTGGTTCATGTCATTGTTGCTGTAACAAAAGACTAGGAACTTGCTGTTGATTGTGATAAGTTAGAATAAAAGCTTATAAACATTTTGGAACAAGTATCGATTTGACACTTTTGTTGGTATAATTCTCATTTCCATTATGTTATTCATTTCTTTTGATTTCCATATTTTTGAAATGATTATTTTTACTGTTATGATGAAGTAGTGTGTTGTGCAAATGGTTAAGGACTAACATCCTTATGATTAGATAGATTTATATGCTTTACAAGGGAAAAGTGCGGCGCACAATTAGTTTTGTGCGACGTACTTTCCTCCTTGGTTCGTGAAAATGAGTATGATTTAGATGTTTTTATACTATATGTTATTAATGTAAGATCATTGTTATATGTTGGATTTATTCATGATCATGACTAGTACTCATGTGAAAGGATGAATTTCATGTCATCTAGGAAATGAATTTTGTTATTCAATTTTGTCGCGATTAGTGGAATAAAACATATAACAACTCTTGCTTAATCTCATATGCTATTTTAGTTATCGAAATCAAGCATAAACCATACTTAATGCTTTTGATATGACATAATCTTTAGTCGGATTTTTGTTATGTTAATTAGATGTTGCGTGCACGACTAGTAATCAGCATGTTGTCTTACATTGTTTATGTTCTCATATTCAACATTGCTATCTATCTTTCATATGTTTGTGACCTTAACCAAACGCACCTTTAAAACCATTTGATAAGTATATCTTTAAAACTTGTGACATTCTAGAGGTAATTGTTTTATATTCTTTAGCATCAATCCCGTGGAACGAACTGGACTTTACCATTAAACTATGCTATACATGATAGGGTATACTTGCCTGTGTTTGCATTTCAAGTCATTTATGCGTGGTAATATCCTGAAAAAAATTTAAGACTTGCGAAACGAAAATCAAGTTTTTGGCGCCGCTGCTGGGGATTGATTTGTTATTGGTTTAAAACATTCTAAAATACTTGGTATACTAAAATTTCTAAACACGCCGTACAGATATCTAGCAATTTGAAAAAGTTTTAAACGAAACAGAACAAAAGTGCGCCGCACATTTAGTGACGAATTTGAAAAATGTTTGAAGAACCAATCCCAAAACATCACCAAAACCTTTTACTCTCAACACTTACTGCTGAAAACATGAGAATTGCTTTGTGTGTACTTATGCTTTTTGAGCTTTTGTGTTTGTTAATATTGCATTTTAAGAAAAACAAAAAATATTTGCTTTCAAAATTTTATTTTCTATTTTATTTGCTCTTTGTTAGAATAATTTGCTTTGGTATAACTTGTTTAGTATTTATCATGATTTGTGGTAATTTTTCTGAATTTTTAAACACAACAAAAATACAAAAAAATGAGAAAATAAGCGAAAACGAAAAAATAGTCATATTACTAAAAACACTTGTGGAAAACGTACCAAATTTGGTAATGATATATTTGTTTGATCACTTAATTAGAAAATGGTATATTATATGCTTGAAAACTTAGATCGATTGGTTTGCAAGTAGAAACATGGAAAAACACTATTCTGTTTACAGAAAGTGCGCCGCACATTTAGAATGTGCGCCGGCTTTTCTCTGTCGCGCAAAAGTGCGCCGCACTTTTCAAAATTGCGTCACAAAATTGGAGAAACATGAGAAAAAAATTGCTAGTAAAATGCTCAAATGGAAATATTTATTGAAAATAATGAGTTGCCTGAGAACTTTAGGGTATGAAATATCATTTGGATTTTATGGCACTAACATACTAATGTTTCTTTTGATGTGTTATTGTTTTAAGATTGAGATGGATCCAAACACTAGCTTGGGTAGACTATGCTTAGGAGTGGATGAGCATATTAGTCTCAATGACAAAATAGAATCGGAAGGAGAATGGACAGGATCTGGATGTAAGGACTCAGTCGATAGCGGGGTTAAAAGGTCTTAACTTTTTATTGTATGGAGGACTTGACACCTATTGAGAAATACTTAAGCCTTGCCATGTGGAAGGAAAATTTGCTTGTGATGGGCAAGTGGATTTTGAGTTGGAAAGGAGCTTAATTAGTAATGAATTTGTAGTTGAGCTTGGTTTAACCTACAACAGTCATCATAATAGAGACAAGGAGATAGACAAAAAAACTCATTGTTATGATCAAAGATGAATTGTTTTTCGTTGACTTCTTTGTCAATCCGGAGGAAGACGATTGTGAACCTTGTGTAATCTTTGGGAGGTCTTTCCTAAATCAAGCTAATGCAAAACTTGATATCACTTGTGGCATACTTACTTTATGGCCAAAAGTGCATGAAAGCTTAGTTTGGAGAGATTGATGAAATACTTGATAATCTCAACTTTGATGATTTGGAACCTATTGAAACCGAGGAGAATGATGCTCCTAGATTTTTTTGTAGCATGGAGAAAAAAAAAAGAAACAAAGGCAAGAAACCCGCCCACGCTTACAAGTTGAGCTATAATGGTGAAGGACCTTTGCTCACCATTAACAAACCGTTGACTAGAGAAGAACTATCAATGGAGGAATTACAAGAAGATATTGAAGAACGAGTCATGTTGTTGAACATGAATCGACCAATCATTGAAACTTTAAAATATAGTGATAAATATAAAATGATTGTTGATTGGGTTTTGCTCGAAAAATTGAAAGTGGAAGATGGACTCACACCGGATTATGAAGATGTGGCTATCCAAATGCTTCGTGAGAACAAGGTATTGCTTGAAAAAGAAGATCCGGTGTACTTTTTCCTACCAATAAGGTTGGAGGGTAAGACTACTTATAATGCTTTGGTTGACACGGGCTCAAATGTTAATGTTATGCCTTATGGAATCTTCAAAATGCTAGATGTTGGTAGAGTCAAACCAAGGTTTGATCGTATCAAAATGATTGATCACTCCTATGCGGAGGGATTTGGACGTTTACTTGGAGTTCTTTTCCACGTGGGGACAACCACACTACTAGCCGATTTCATGCTTCTCGACATTCCTATTGATCGAGATATTTTACTAGTGGTTGGAAGAAAATTTTTGCACACCATTGGTGCAAACATAGATGTTGGAAAAGCTATTATGACTAGATTTGATGGGTTTGTTCATCAAAACTATAATGTGCTAAAAGCAAAGAAACAGGATGATAATGATGATGAAGATGATAAGCACTACACCGTGAAAAGAGATGAGAACGGTATGCCAATTTATGGTCCGCATTTGCAACCATGGACGGAACCGGAAGAACTTTTGGACGCATCACTAAGTGAAAGGAGCTACCATAACCCTTTCTTTGACATATGTGTATACAAGAAGATTGTGGGAATGCTTGGAGAACTTCCCGTTTCATTGAAATACAAAGATTGGCAATCGGGGAACAAACGAGAATTTAAAAACATTGCTAAAGATGGAGATAGTAAGTGGCATGTTGCCATGGTCATTATTAATCCATGTGAAAAGAGGTACGAAAAAGTGTACGAGACAAAAGACACCAATAGAGAGGTCTCGGGACGTTACACGGAGAGTGATATCAAGTCACCTCTAAACTTCTGGTGTAACTAAAGAAATGGAGGAATTAAGGAGTGCACCATTGGCTCCTAGTCGCTTTATGCATTTTTACTTTTTGTATGTGGATAAAATAATAAAACAAAGTGAAATCTAAGAGTCCTAGAAGTTTTAGGATGGTCTTAGATGAAGGAAATGTTTTCCTATTAGGACTTCTTATTTTTCTTTTAATGAAATCGATTGAATTGGAGGTTTTCTTTGAAAAATTGTGTCTAGTGAGTAAAAAACAGTAACTTGGTCTGTGAGCACAGAATGTGCGCCGCACTTCCAAAGTTGTGTGCCGCACTTCTGGGCGGATTTTTGTATATACTTCATTTTACCTCATCTGAAACAAAAAATACAACAAAACGTACCTAACGATTTCCGAATCATCACCAAAAATATTTTTGATTCTTACTCCAATTCACACTCGAAATCATGTCTAGGGTAAGTTTTTATCTTTAATACATATACATTTTATTTTATTTAGGGTTTAATTTTTGATTAATTTTTCAATCATGGTTCTTAGTGATTGATAATCAAAATTACATTTCGATTTGTAATTGGAAATGGGGATATTGATTAGGATAGGGTTAGATTGTTAGATGAAATTGAAAAACAAAAAAATAAAAATGAGGGTGTTGATACAAAAGTTGGGTGATCCTCGCTAGACCCGAATTAGGCTTAATTCTGGTTGGTTGGACTCCGGCTCCTGCACCAAGTGAATTGTATAGTTGGGATCCTGCACACTAAACAACACGCGTTAGGCTTACCGTGGGAATGTTTCCCACGATTAGACTCCGGCGTGAGAGTAAGTAATCGGTAAGGGTTAATAGGAATCGGATGAGTTGAGAGTGTATAGAACGTAATACCTTTGTGGAACCCTTGGGGGTTCCTTATATAGGCAGTGAAACCCTAATGGGCTGTCGCTGATGCTTTGGCCCCAAGGAAAGGATAAGTACCATAATTAGATTGATTGTTATCTTAAATTATGGAGAGTGAATATCCTCTTCTTTGGGGTAAATCTTATTCATAGACAGAATATGATTCTGTCTAACCTGTACCGATCATGCCGGGCCATGGGCCGCACACGTGTGTTCGGTTACTGTTCACCTAAGCCCATAAGCTTAAATAACATTACTCCAACCCATTCGTGATGGGCCGGATACAGGTAGTACCCGTGGGCCGGGCTCATGACCCGGCTGGGGACTATACATCATCATGTCCCCCCCAGTCTAGTTGTTACAGCCGTAGGCGTAAGCTCTAGACTATCAAGATGCTCTCCGGACATACCAAGAAAGATCTAGGGAATGATAAACATTTAAGATTTTGTTTTGGCCGCACGTGGCTGCCTGTCTTAGGAATTTATTCCAATGGTACCTCAGCCGCACGTGATGACCTAGACAAAATAAATGCAACATTGAATATGGTCTTACGTATGACCGCATAATCCGACACAAAGAATGAATGCATTAATGGTAGTCAACCAATCAGTCGCACACCTGCAAAAAGTGCACCATTAATACCCATCATTGAGGTGTCAGAAATACCACCCGTTGGATGGACGTAGTGTTTTACACGTGGCAAACATCCACGTTACCTCGGAAATCGAGGCAACCCTATATAAGAGTTGGTGTGTGAAACTGTTACACACACAGTTTCATAGTCATTCCGCCATTGTTATTCTCAAGCTTCGTCCTCCCATCTTTCGCCTTTTATTCCACGGATTTCCATCACTGCAGGTTAGATCATCACGCCTTTTAAACCCTTTTTATAAAACATGGTAAAGGACAATCCCAATATTACGGATGTCCTGAATGTGATGCCTGCGAAGAAATACATAGACTTTTTGTCTAAGTATTACATCCCCGAAAGCGTACACCCAACCTATCCAGGTGACGGTGAAGCAATTACGGATGCACTGAGGGGAAAAATAGGCGTATATACGCGCCTATTCAATTCGGCCAACTACCGTATCCCCTTATCTAAGTTCTTGGTAGATCTGCTTTTATACTATGATTTCCACATAACCCAGCTTCACTGCATAGGGGCGTGTAAAATCAATCAATTTGAGATTACATGCCATACATGCGGTGTAACTCCGACCGTGAACCTATTTAGAGCCTTTTACTCCCCCCAACTATTGAATGGGTGGCTATCGTTTAAAAAACGATCCGGGAACGTCCTCATGACGTATAGGAAGCCTTTAGACTCCCTTAAGAACTGGTTCGACCATTACTTTTTTGTTGATGAGAAAGTATTTTCCACTCCTTTCGTCCTTAAAACCAGAGTACCCAAAGATTCTCCGCCCAAATCCAAAGACTATAGAAGCAAAGACTTGAAAATACTAGATACCCACCGCACAGAATTCCATAGGTGGTTGCCAGAACATTTTCTGTGCTTAGTAGGATTAAGCCGTCGTTACTATGGGAGGGAGAACTTATATCCGTGCTTTCTGACGGAACGTGGACAGGGTAGGTTTACTTATACTTTGTAGATGTGATAAATGTCATTTGCATGTTAGGACCTTACTAAACCTTGTAATTGCAAATGTCCGCAGAGATGAACCTACATGGACTATTGCGTCAGGGCGACTCAATGAAAGTGCCTGAAGGATTCCACCCGCTAAAAGAGAATGAACTCCCCCTTCTTGAAGCAACCGCAGACCGAACCATTCCTCTTGAAGAAACTTCCGAGCACAGATCAGATGAAGAGGAGCCTATTATCAAGAAATCCCCTCTGGATTTCCATAATGAAGATGGTGGAGAGTTGCTGTTGGAGGGCGCCGTGCCGCACCAGGAAGATGCAGAAGAAGAAGATTTCCTTAACCTTACTGGCGAGGATGAAGAAGTCACCCAAGCCACCGGGTCCCCCAAGCCCGTATCCATAAAGAGGAAGACCACCAGGAGGGTGGAAAAGACACTAGGGGGCGGGGCGGGGGCCTCAAACGCTCCCCCAAAGAAGCTAAGAAAAGACCATCCCCAGTACCAAGACAGAAGCGGCACTGCGACGGCTCAGGTCCACCCTTCACCGCAAGTAGAAGAACAAGTCTGGATGGCCACCCCCGTGAGTACCGTAGCTTCTACCGTCCCAGAACCTACAACTGGTACCACGTAAGCACCTTCTCACCCCTTATCCTTGATCTCTTCTCATTTTTTTTCAAGGATAGAATGCCTAAACAAATTGGAACTTGTCAATAACAGGGCGGATCCGTCGACCGTAGCCCAAGAGGGAGAGGTTGAAAGGGACCCTTTCCCCACGACATCAATCAGACCTCCATCCCCTCCTGTGACACATGCCGAGGAGCCACTTCCTGAAGGATCGGAGAACAGCCTGCACCTAGCATGGAATCTCTCCAGTTTAACAAGGTTAGAGGCGGAGTCTGAGTGTACAGAAATTATCGAGCATATCACTCCTCCGGCCCTTGCTCAAGACTTGGACGAGCTAGACCATGAGTCCTTGCTGGAGCAGTTTGATGTGTCATCCGCACATCAAGTGATAGTGGGTGCCGCCTTAAGACGCCGTCTGATCAAGGCCTTGGCGAATGTGAAGCGTGCGGACAAAAGGATAGCTCGTCGTGAAGCACTAGTTGTGAAGCACTAGAAGACCATCGCGACCTTACAAACAGCGTTGGTGACAGCAGAGTCCACCGTGAAGGAGCAGGCCCATCATGCCAACACTCGAGAAAAATGCATCGCCAAGCTTGAGGCCCTTGTAGCCGCATCTAACGAGAAGGTATGCTTTCAACATGAATGTTTTTTTTGCGCACAAGAAAGAAAACACATTATCCTTGTGATAACTCTAAGTGCCATATGCAGGTGTCCGCAACCGAAGCCTCCACCAAAGCTGTAACCGTACAAGCATTCAACATCGCACAGGAGCGCGACGCGCTTAAGGATGAGCTAACACAAGCGCGGATTAATTTGGATGATCAAGCTACGACAGCTGAGGAGGAGCTAAGCAAGATGGCCACGGATTGTGCTGAAAGGATATGTCCCCCTTTGCTATCAGCCATAGCTGGGCGCAGGTGGATGATTGGTCAAGGAATGCGCCTTGCCGTAAGCAAGGTTATGGAAGCTCCGTACCTGCTACAAGCATTCACAGGGGTCGTTTCGGATGGGATTGACCGTGGTAGGCACGAGGGCTTGGTCCAAGCTGTGGAATTGATAGGTAAGAATGAAGATATTACCTAGCACGCCTACCATAACCCTTCAGCTGCGGACAAGATGACCGCGTCAATGGATGCACTTGCTGAAATCCAACATCCTCTTTTAGACGAGTTGGAGGCACTGAAGGATGCTCCTAACGAGGTAGTAATGTCCATGCTTACTACGGATCCCATCCAACTGACCTTGCCTACCTATACTCCGTGTCGAAGGTAATGAAAGGTGAAAAACTGCTTGCTAAGGCATTGGATGCGAATGCGATCAAGGCACAGGATGGGAAGAATGCTCGCGGGGAGGCACTCCGCGCCATGATCGAAGAAGGGAAGAAGGATATAGGGGAGTTCCTACCTCCGTTGTAATTTACCTTGTAAATATTTGTATCTTTTATTCGTCTGTGCATGTACACGGCTAAGACTGATGTGTGAAATAACTGTCATATGTATGTAAGTAAGTCCGTGATAACCACGGCCATTTTGTTATGATTTTGAAACTTGTGTATATTTTTTTTGTTGGATATCGTATACCTACACTGCATGACATGTTACGTCTTACTCAAAAATAAAATAATACAATCAAGTATATAATTTACTAGACATGCGACGTGCGTCTTTACTATGCAAAGCACTGCGTGAGTACATCGTACGGAAACTTACCACAACGTCTTGTGAGTAAGGTGTCTAGTAAGGATACATGATCCACGTCGCTGGGGTGGCATCCCTCTTATGCGACAAGTTGAATTAGTAGGTTCACTTAATCCTCTTACCCCACCTGGAGGCGTATAGTACATGTACGGTGATTTGAATGAATGCATATGAATGAGACATGGCATATTATAATAATAACTAAATCCATATGACTATAATAGAATCTAAAGAACAACCAAACAATTTGCACGGAAAACTAGCCGTGGAGCTAGCTAGGCACCACGGCATTTTATTAGAACGTTTACATTTTTTGCTTTGACAAGAATGGGAAACCCTAAAAAACAAAAAGATCCTATAAAATCATAAGAAACAAAACAAAGAGAACACATGGATCTTCATTAAAGCCAAATATAGCGAAGTGTCCATGCGGAAGCCGTAGCTTTTAAAGATAACACCTTTTGAGATTGGAGATATTCCATGTGCGTTCCAGATCGCGGCCATCCATGTTACGTAACTTGTACGCGCCCCGTCCTAAGGCCTCCGTGACCTCGTATGGTCCTTCCCACTTAGGGCCCAGCTTTCCTGTATTCTCCGCTCGACTTGCTTCGTTAGCGCGATAGACATAATCTCCCGGTCA
This sequence comes from Glebionis coronaria, assembly GCA_025667525.1. Taxonomy (NCBI): domain Eukaryota; kingdom Viridiplantae; phylum Streptophyta; class Magnoliopsida; order Asterales; family Asteraceae; genus Glebionis; species Glebionis coronaria. Next base: position 145,591,593 of record CM046878.1, read on the forward strand.
AAAAGAAACACCTTTAACCTTGGCGTCATAATAAGCCTTCATTATAGCCTTGGACTTGGCCTCATTGATAGACGCTATCTCCCTTTTTCCTCCAACAAATCCAGTTGATCCGGAGTTGCTCGTCGTTCGTGACGACATTAACCTCCGCCGTACGGATGGTAGGCATTCCTATTTCTGCTGGTATAACAACTTCAGTGCCGTAGGCCAATGCGAATGGAGTGTCCCCGTTGGCAGTTGGATCATAGTCCTATGTGCCCATAAAACATGTGGTAGTTCGTCCACCCATTTGGCACTTCGCTCCTCCAAGCGTTCCTTGATGCCGTTTCCCAAGCTTCTATTTGCTCGTTCCACAAGGCCATTTGTCTACGGGTGCTTAACAGACGCGAAGCGCCGTTTAATATTCAATGCTGCGCACCAGTCCTTGAATGGATTATCCGCGAACTGTTTCCCGTTGTCCGAGATGATTTCTCCTGGTAAGCCAAAACGGTACACGATGTTCTCCCAAACAAACTTTTTAACTTGTTTGCCTGTGATGGATTTGACTGCCTTGGCCTCTATCCAACGTGTAAAGTAGTCCATTGGGACAATCAAGAACTTAACTCCCCCCGCAGCTACAGGAAATGGTCCTGCGATGTCGATCCCCCACTTATAGAATGTCCATGGGGATGTAATAGGTGTAAGTTCCTGCTGCGGATGTCGCGGCACTGGTCTATGCACTTGGCAATCACTGCACTTGCGAATCATGTCACGTGCGTCCCTATGCATGGTAGGCCAATAATATCCTGTGCGTAGGGCTCGAGCTACCACAGATCGTGGACCTGCGTGCATGCCGCATAACCCTTCATGTATCTCACTGATCACATAAGTGGGCTGTCGTGGTCCAACACACCGCAACCACGGCTGCAAGAAAGAGCGCTTATAGAGGATACCTTCTCGAAGCTCGAAGTGCTGCGACTTCCTTCTTATGCGCCGTGCCGCTTTTCATCGTCCGGAAGAGTTTCATTAGTCAAATAGTTGACGATCGGGGTCATCCATGTAGGTCCATCCTCCTCAACTATAGTAGCGACCTCCCCTTCTGTTATAGACTTTTCCTTGAGTATTTCCACCAAGACTTGCTTGGATAAGTGGGCGAAACTTGTAGACGCGATCTTGCTAAGAGCGTCCGCCTTCTTGTTCTCACCTCTTGGTACCTGCTTGATAGAAAACTTGCTCAAAGCCGCGATGAGTGACTTGACTTTCTCCAAGTATCGGACCATGTTATCCTCCTTAGCTACATATCCACCTAGAATGTGGTTCGCGACAAGTCGCGAGTCCACGTAGGCCTCAAGGTTATGGACTCCCATTCTAGCGGCGATTTTTAAACCCGCAATTAATGCTTCATATTCCGCCTCATTGTTGGTGGCTGTGAACTCAAAGCAAAGGGCGTACGTAAACTCCATTGCTTCCGGATTCGTAAGGATGAGACCAGCTCCTGACCTATCCGTACACGAAGATCCGTCCGTGAATAACACCCATGGTTCTGCTGGAGTTTCGTCTTGTTTTACGATTGGTCCTTCTTCATCCGGCTTCTCTACCAAGAAATCCGCCAAGATTTGGCCTTTAACAGCCGTCCTTGGCCTATAAGATATGTTGTGTTCTCCCAATAGAATGCTCCACTTTTGTAGCCTACCTACCACATCCGGTCTAGAGATGACTTGTTTTATTGGTTGGTCAGTAATGACTACAATTGGGTGCGCCTGAAAGTATCAGCGCAACCGTTTTGTAGCAAACACTAGTGCCAAAACCAATTTTTCCATAGAGGAGTAATTCAACTCCGGCCCGTGTAATGTTCTACTTATGAAGTAGACCGGAGTTTGTACCGTGTCCCTATCCGTCATGAGTACCGCACTTATTGCTCCATGTGTGGCTGATAGATACAAAATGAGCTCCTCCTTTGGCCGGGGAGCTACTAGCATGGGGAGAGATGCGAGGTGTTGTTTGAGTTGACCAAAGGCTTCCTCAGCTTCCTTTGTCCATCAGAAGTCTCTCTTCTTAATGCACTTCTTGAGTGTTTTGAATAGGGGGAGTGACTTCTCTGTAGACTTTGATAAGAACCTATTTAGCCCGGCCAGCTTCCCATTTAAGGACTGCACCTCTTTCCGTGTCTGAGGGGATGGTAGCTGTATTACTGCGTCCGTTTTTTCTGGGCAAGGTTTGATGCCATTTGGATCAATCATATATCCAAGGAACATTCCCTCCGTTTCCCCAAACGTGCATTTCTTTGGATTTAGCTTCATATTAATCCTCCTCAATGTGTCAAACGTCTCTTGGACATCCCGGAGAAGTGCATCCTTCGTATGACTTTTTATGACTAAGTCATCCACATAGACCTCCAGGTTGCGGCCTATCTGTGAGTCAAAGGCTTTGTCCACAAGCCGCTGGTATGTAGCCCCGACGTTCTTTAGTCCAAACGGCATTTTTGTATAACAGTATATGCCTTGACTAGTATGGAACGCCGTCTTCTCTGCGTCCTCTTCCGCCATCTAGATCTGGTGGTATCCTTTATATGCGTCTAAGAAGCACTTAAAGGGATATCCACATAGAGATTCCACCTTCCAGTCAATCTCCGGTAACGGGTAACAATCCTGTGGACAGGCTTTGTTCAGATCCGTGAAATCCACACACATGCGCCAGCTTCCGTCATGCTTTTTGACCATGACTGGATTGGATAACCACTCGTGGTAGTATACCTCGCGCATGATACCTGCGTCCACTAGTTTCCGTACCTCATCCAGTATTACTCGGCTGTGTTTAGGTGCCTAACCGTGCTTAGTTTGCTTGACGGGTTGGTACCCCTGGTGGATCTGGAGCTTATGTTCTGCTATCGCGCGTGGTACGCCCATCATATGCTTGGGCTCCCATGCGAATGTATCTAAATTTTCCTTCAAGAGAGAGCACATGGCCCTCTTTCCGTTATCCGAGAGCGTTCCCCCTATGGACACCTCTTGTTACGGATAATCAGGATGGATTGCCACCCTCCAATTGGGAGGTGGTGATCCATCCTTGGGTGGAACAGGTGGAACCGGTGTTGTCACGGCATGACACTCGGATGCTGGTACGATTGTGTTGTAAATGGTGACAATTCCTCCTTCCACAGGGAATTTGATCATTCCGTGTGCCGTGGAAGGTACCGCCCGTATGGCCAGAATACCTGGTCTGCCTATGATCCCATTGTATGGAGAGTGTGAACGTATCACCATAAAGTTCATCCACGCAGTGGTGGAGTGCTCTTCATTCCCAATGGTTACAAGCAGACGCAGTTGCCTATTGGCCAGATGGTGTCTCCACTAAAACCTATGAGCGGCGCTGTGGCCGGTACTAATTGGCTTCTTATTTCTGGTCGTAACTGTACAAAACAGTGTTCGTACAGTACTTCTGCTGATGACCCCCATCCACATACATGCGACGAACGTTGTGTGTTCCAATGCTTATCTCAATAGTGAGAGGCGCATCAATCACATCGCTTGCTGTGATGGGAGGGAATGAGATTTCCCTGCTGTGTGAAATTTTTTGACTAATTTTCTGCCTCGTGCGGCGCTGTCTGGATTGGATCATGTATATATTTGAAGGTTTTTCCTTTTGGGGATCCTTCTTGTCATACTTCTTGTTGTCTTTCCCATCTTCTAGTCCTTAACCAAATGCTTGAGTTTACCTGACTTGATCAGCGACTCAATGTGCTTCTTGAGCTGGATACACTCCTCCGTACCATGTCCCTTGTCGTTATGGAATTCGCAGAAACGATTTCCTTGGCGACGGTCCAGCGGAGTCGTCATTGGGGGAGGCCTCGGAAAATTAGCCCCTTCCGTCAGCAAGATCTCCCGGTAGGACATCTTTAAAGGGGTAAACTTATCGTCCGACCGTCCTCCCTTGTTTTGGCTCTTGTAATCTGAGCCCCTACCATTGTTTTGGTTGCTTTGACCGCCCGACTGTCTCCTGGACTGGTCGTTCGACCGGTAGCTGTTTCCTTTCAAAGGATAGGCCGCGGAGACCGTGGTTTCTCCCTCTATGAAGTTTCTGACTCTTTCCATGAGGTCGTCATACCTCTCCAGACGCTTGTCATTGAGACGTCTGATTAATTCCCTGTCTGTTATGGCATGCATATAGTCGGAAATTTTCAGGAGTTCCGGCATTGTCTTTGTACGTGTGCACTCGTCATTGAAGCGTTCAGTGAAGGCTTCCGTAGACTCGCCCGGTCGTTGCTTTACGGTTGCCAATGAGACCGGGTCCCTATTATTCTTCTTCCGCTGAGTATAATTATTCTTGAACGCAGTGCGTAATTCAGTGAAGCTATCAATGCTTCGCGGAAGAAGTCCTTCAAACCAGTCACGAGCATTGCCGATCAAGGTTGAATTGAACATTTGGCACCATATAGGCATGGGCCATCGCTCAATTTTCGCCTGCGTGTCAAATATCTTGAGGTGGTCATCCGGATCACCAGTTCCATCATAAGTCTTGACACATGCTGGCATGCGACGTTTTGTGTCCTCGGAGTAATTCCATATACGGAGAGTAAAAGGATCTTCCCTGGGGTCTGCCCATGGACGGGTGAGACTAGGGTCGCACCACGATTGGGAAAGATCTTCTGCTTCTGTCTCTCGATAGTAAGGACCGCCATAGTACTCCTTATTGTCTGGTGGTGGTGGAGGAGTACGCCTAGGTCGGCGACGCTTGGGCGGATGGTCATCCGAGTCCTCTCCTGATGGACCGGGAGAAGGAGGTGGTGCCCCATCTCTTGGGTGAGGACCGATCTTTTGAGCAGAGCTAGGAGCCTTCTTCCCGATATTCATCCTATCCCACACACTCGTGCGGCGGTTGGCTCTGGCCAGTTCCAAATCTGGTCGTTCGAGTGAACCGTCGGACCTCTCTCCTTCTTCTCGAGACTGCATTAGTTCCTGCATGAGGCGATCCCCTATGCGTTCAAACACATTCCTGGGTTGGGGAGTTTCCTCAAAGAGATTCCGCTCCTGGGGTCGTGCCCTTCTTTTCCTCTGATTTTGAGAAGAAGTACCTGGTCCGGTGTTGCCAAAGTTGAGCCTAGATTGAAGGTCCCTCCCTAGATTAAACCTTGACGCGATTCCTGGGACGATCCTCTCAAAGTTTTACGTGAGAACTCGAGTGAGATCTTCCTCGGTGAGTGGTTCCCATGGAATGAAAGCCACTCCAGTTGTTTGGTCCCCCCGCTTGATGGCTAGGGGATCGAGTGGGAATGAGTATACCTTCCCCTTGGGACTTCCGATTTCCAGGATTTGTGTTCCTGGGGTTGCCTTGCGGATGCCCCTTCGTCATTGAGAATTTCAAGATGAGATTTCGCTCTAGCTTAGTGTAATGGTCCCATGGATGGCGCCAACTTGTTGATACAAAAGTTGGGTGATCCTCGCTAGACCCGAATTAGGCTTAATTCAGTTTGGCTGGACTCCGGCTCCTGCACCAAGTGAATTGTATAGTTGGGATCCTGCACATTAAACAACACGCGTTAGGCTTACCGTGGGAATGTTTCCCACTATTAGACTCCGACGTGAGAGTAAGTAATCGGTTAGGGTTAATAGGAATCGGATGAGTTGAGAGTGTATAGAACGTAATACCTTTGTGGAACCCTTGGGGGTTCCTTATATAGGCAGTGAAACCCTAATGGGCTGTCACTGATGCTTCGGCCCCGAGGAAAGGATAAGTACCAGAATTAGATTGATTGTTATCTTCTAATTATGGAGAGTGAATATCCTCTTCTTTGGGGTAAATCCTATTCATAGACAAAATATGATTCTGTCTAACCCTGTATCGGTCATGCCGGGCCGTGGGCCGCACCCGTGTGTGCGGTTACTGTTCACCTAAGCCCATAAGCTTAAATAACATTACGCCAACCCATTCATGATGAGCCGGATACGGGTAGTACCTGTGGGCCGGGCTCATGACCCGGCTGGGGACTATACGTCATCGGAGGGTTTTGAAATCAAACCCTAAGATTCAGCAAAGTCGTGGATTGGAATGAATTGGGAATGGTCTAGTGTTTGATTCTAGCCATTGTTATTTATTTGGAACCATTAGTTCGCGGATTTGGTTAAAAATATTTGTGACAATCCGTCAATTTATGGCTGATATTTTATTCTCAAGTATTATTTAAAACCATTATTTTTATGTTATATTATGAGCTCACTCATTTTTGGGAAGAAATTTGGATTTACGTCTTGATGTAGCATCGACTACGTCTAAACCAGAGAATTCTACGTTACGTGCTTACGTTTACATACACCGTTTTTGGTGACAGTCCGACGTTTCAGGAAATAAATTTATCCTTGAATATTATTTTGGAATTTTAAATTTGTGTTGGTTCATAAACTCACAAATTTACGAGAAGAGATTAGGACTTACGTGCATAATTTAACTTCCTTTACGACTAAAATGGAAACCCTAGGTTTACGTATTTACGTTTTTGAACTCCGTTTTTGACGAGACAATTTTTTATTAGATTCGTTTGTGCCGTTGATTCATAATTTATAAAAACGTTTTTCGTAAAACGACCCGGGGGCACACAAATCGAGGAAACTAGAATCGATGAGTACCCGTAAATTAGTGGAGATGAGACAAGTGGGACACTTGTCCCACCCCCACTATAACCGGCCATGCTTCTCCAACACACCATTTAGGTGTCAACTTAATATAACACTAAGGACACATGTCCTTAGTGTATAATCAAAACCACCTTAAACATAAAAACTAGCAACACACAAACCATTTTCTCCATTTACAACATGCAAACCACTCTCAAAACTCTCTCTTGGCTCTCCTATGGCCGTCCCTTTCACCACCACAAAACACCATCATTTGATTAAATTTCTACCACAAATCTTGTGTTTAAACTTGATCAAGATGAAAACTCTTTGAAGACTTGTAGATTGGAGGTGATCTTAACAACTAGCAAGGAGATTTTATGAAGATCAAGGGCTGATTTTTCAAGAAGTCTACAAATACTTGGTGATCCTAGAAGTGGTGTTGATATCTCATAAGATTGGTTACCCAAAACCAAGTCTTATTCATCCAAAAACTCATCATTTCATCACTTTGGTGGTATAGAGATTATTTCTTCCTATAATCTTGTTATTTAGAATATGTAATATTTTATTTTCTTTATTTATGTATATTTATATGATGATGAATGATGATCAAAATATTATGTGAGGATTTGGTGTTGATAAATTTGGTTAAAATGATTAAAAGCTACATGAAAAGATGTTAAAATCATGTCTAAAATTGTAGGCTGTGTAAAACAGTAAAGAACCATATGATAACTTGTTAAAATGACTTGGATAATTTAATATACATTAAGGTATGTGACTTATACATATGTGAGAGTTGGCCACTCAATGGAATCCATAAAATGAGTGAGATATGATCAAAATATTATTGAAGTTCAAATCAGTATAGTCTGTTTTGGACGAACTGTTAGAGACATTTAGAGAATGATTGAGCAGTATCTAAAAGAAAGTTAATTGTAGCACATATTATGTAGTTTGTGCTGTCCAAAAATGAGCTTCTATATCCTTGTAGAACTCAAGATATGCTAAATATGGTGGAAGTGAGTGTCATAATCAGAATTTTAAAATAAAAGTGTATATTATAAAATTAGCACTCAAGTAAAACTAATATAAAATATATACCTAAAACCCACTAACTTATATAATACTTATAAATAAGTATATACTTTGATAAGTAAATGTGACATTACATAAAAATTACAAATTGATATGTAAATTGATATGTTTTATAAGTTATAAAACTATATACATAAGTTTTACGTCTTTTCGGCTAAAACCGAAAGATTAACATTTTCGTCAATTAAAACTTAGACGGTCGGACCCGTCTAATGTAAACTTTTTATAACTTATCTACTGATGTATAAGTACATTTGACAAGTAAAAACCGATAAAACCCGAGTTTTATAACTTATGGACATTAACGGGCTAAGGTAGCCTTATTGGACTATTGACCCAACTAGATTGGCTAAACACTAATGGACTTACTCATTGGGCTTAACCCACTTGGCCCAACATATAAGTAAAGGCATGATATTAAAAGTATAAATGGATTAATATAAAGAGTTGAACTCTTAATGGGCTTTTAATGGGCTTATTGGGCCTTAATATGGAATTGGATTGAAACTAGTGTAACTAGTCAAAAATTTGACTAACACATAACACTCTAATGTGTATGAAGAGATAAATTCCACTAGATCATCATCATACTTATAATGTCATCATATATACATAGCCATTGTTTTTATGAAGTCATTGGACAAGAGTCTAAGACGAGTATTATTTGTCTAGGTTTCCGTGATTGAAGCACGTACCGTACATCCAATTCGCCGATAACCCGCCTTTCCCAATCAATGTGAGTTCATAGCCTCACACTCTTTTAAATGTTTTATGAAGTGTTCTACAAACCCGCGAGGAAGATAACATGTTAGTTTTAATAAAATAGGACACCAGTTGTCCCGATTGTTTGCTTATTGATATGGACCCGAATGATTAACTGACCCTATGAATGATTATATGACCGGATGTATGAAATGAAATGGATTATTATTTGTTAGGTTTTGTCACTAAAAGTCCCATTAGCATGAATTGTGAACTACCGGGATTTGGTAGACGCTTATGCATATAATAGTACTATTTGGGGAAGATCACCCCAGTTCGCGCCTTGACGGTTGATTCCCGTCGTGCCACATTGATTGGTAAGCGAATTTATGTATGAGAAGATTTATATAAGCGTGATTATTGTGACGACACGCTGTTTTAGATGGGCAAATGAATTTTGGGTTAGCTACCTGTTGTTTGTTATAGTAAGGTAGCAATGTCATGCGGCTTATAATAATCCAATAACGAAAATACTGCTATACGCATTGAATTCCAATATATTACCTGACTAGCAATACGGGGTCTTATTATTGATATTATGTTCGTGTTTTGGTTTTACATAACCATATTCATATAACGGTTTTTATTTAACTCTATACAACGTTATAAAACGTATTGTATGATGTTTTTACGACATTGGTTCGTATAATGGTTTTGAAGGCAAAAGCCTATAGTATGATTTACAACAAAGATTTGTATAAAAATGTTTTTGGCTTATTTTATGGCCTATGACAAAGAATTGTACAAAATGATCTTTGGTAATAATTTTATACCGATGATATATTAATGGATTTCATTAAACTCTATGAATTCACTCGGCGTTTTTGTTGACCTTTTCTTTTAACAGTTTTTATCTCAGGTACTTGAAGGTAATTCTCGGGAAGACAACAAGACTTTATGGCCCGCACTTAAGTAACAATTTCCATTCAAATGTTTGTAATATTGTATGAAATACTATGACTTGGGACCTATGTAATTTGATATGTATGAATGGAAAATGCTTTATTACTAAACGACGCAATTTTTAAGCGTTGTCTATGATTTGAGTAATGTGCTATCCCGTAACACCAACGACTCTTCCGCTGAACTAAAGTATGAATATTTTGGGGTGTTAAACTTTGGTATCAAAGCTATCGTTATAGAGAACGAAAGATTTTTAAAACCAAGGTTTTGAGTAAAACATTTCAAAATATATTAACTATAAACATTTTTCTCAAAATGTCTAAAAATCTTTTGACTATAACGGTGTCGAAGAATTCCCGAGTTACCGACAAGGCCAGACTGAGAAGTGTTATATATATATATATATATATATATATATATATATATATATATATATATATATATATATATATATATATATAACTTGGATTATATATATATATATATATATATATATATATATATATATATATATATATATATATATATATATATATATATATATATATATATATATATATATATATATATATATATATATATATATATATATATATATGATGTAATTTAATTACATGATTGTTTGATGATTATTTTAATATTTATACGAGGTATTTATACGACGTAGATTGTCACAAGAAACCCTAACATCCCTAGCAAATCAATCGAAGCTATTCCCGTAGGAATTCTAGCTATTCCAGATCTAAACCAAGTTGTGGATATTTATGATCCCAACAAAATGATTGATATTCGTAGAAATGTTGATATTAGTTGATTGTGATATTAAAGAAGAATTGGCGAGATTAAATCTGATATCGATGTCATGACGATCTTTCCTTATAGAGTGGAGTTTGACAAAACCTTACCACCTGGAAAGGTGTCATCTGATTCGGTGTCACCCAATTCTTAAATATGAAATCGAAAAGGTGAATGTTGCACTTGAGGCTGTCATTGGAACCATTACCCAAAAGCCTCATGCCACTAGTACCTTTCCGAGAAGTCTAATTGAATGTGTGAGTCATTTCATACTAGTGACTCATTTGATAACTATTGATGAAGGAGTTATATGATTGGAAATTAAGTGTTGTTCACATCGATCTTTTATTTCCCTTTTAAGGTTTAAGAATAAGGTTGAAAGTATTGGAGAATGAGGTAGGATATCACATTGGGTATGATTTGGTTGAAACTTGAATGAAGTAAAAATTCAACTCGTATGGAATATGAGATTGTTAAGAGGAAGTCGTTAAGTTCTGTGATTAAATTATAAGGTTTTAAATGATTGTTGATTCGTGTTAAGGGTTGTTCCTGGGCCATTGTCCACTAACGAGGATGCCCAGTGTCCAAGGAATAAATTGAAGAAATCTTCCTCTGAATTGGGACCGATGGATCTTCCGGGACAGGTGGAACACCTAATGAATCTTGTAGATTAGTATTCATTGTGGTATCTTTTAAAATCCCTGACTTAACTGAGACATCAGTTGGTAGGATGAGTTTTTGGAATTGTATGACATGGAAACACGTAATGTGTTACGGTACAATTTTGACTTGTTTGTAACTAATGAAAAGACTACCTTTGATTGCTAAATTCTACATTTATTGATGTTATCTATATGTTCTTGCTTCTTCCTAATGTTTGCATTAGTGATGCAACCATTGAACAAGTACTCATCCCGATTTGAGTTACGTTGTGGATTATTCTTTTTGAGTGCCATCGAGGTCATGAACCTCATGATTAATTGGCTAAGCCCATTTCCCATTATATTGTAGTTAGTTCTTGGTGAACAACTTTTCATCACTCTTTTGCAGATCACTCATTGTTTTTATAAGTTAAAATAATATTCCTTGAGAAAAATTGAATTTTCATCACCATATGGATTATTTAAAGTGAGACTTATAAATAATCATTATCGAAATAATGTAGTTTATAAAACACCTTGGAAAACTTAATTGTTTCCATAACAAAGAACATATCTGTAAATTCATTTTGATTCTTATTCCAAATTAAAAATGAAATTATTTTTTATTTTAAACATAATGACAAAGTTTTGACGAACTGAGTATTGCATCCTTAATCCTAAAATTGTATATAGTTGCACGCCTACAGACAATTTGGAAGGGACCATGCAAGGCTGATTCGTAGTCACCATAAATGTGTTACTAAACATTACATTCTTTTTGTAATTGTGAAAGATTGAATTTTTATGAGATCTGCGAGAAGTGCAAAATAGGGGCATATTGTTAGGAACACCTACATATGTGTCCGTACCATTTATTTTCTGAATCGAATTTAATCATCTGTGGAAATTGTCTTAATTGACAATTGATATCCCCTCCTTGTCCAATTCTCCCGTGGTGAGATTCTTTGGAAAAGTATCTGATTATCGAGTGTTGATACCCGACTGGATGTATCGACGTTCCTATCTTTTTTTTTGATTAGATGTCATTGAATGACCTGGGTAACGATCCGAGGAGCTTTCGAATGCGTACTCAAATTATGAAAACATGGGATATATTCATATTCGTTAAATGTTTCCGTCTTTATCTGATTTGAAATTCTCTCACGTAGATTATGCGTTAACCTTACTCTTTTGATGTTAGTTATGTCTCCAGATATCCTTGAACTATGAAGGATTACGAGTTATTATTAGTCTTTTGAGAAGTTTACATCTTATCAACGGTAATGAAACTGGAAAGTTGATAGTGCCAGTAGAATGGATTGATTGACTATGACATAATGTCATTGTCTTAATTGATGGGAACTCGAGTAGAAATCCCCTAAAAGATGAGATGTTGATTATCAAAAGTGATCTAAATAATTCTTAATGGATGACCATATCCTGCATTTAGACTTGAAATTATACCATGAATGGTTATGAACCAGTCATAGATCTTGTAATCTAGAAAGAACCTAATGTGGATTTATTAAAATATGTTTCTGTTATTTGAAACTTTAGGAGGTATTTGATGGTGAATTGCCTAGACTTTTGCCATTAAGGCAAGTTGAATTTGGTATTGATTATATTCCCGGTGATGCACCTATGGCGTGTGCACCCTATGTCAGCACCATCTGAATTAAAAGAATTAACCGAACAACTAAGAGAGTTGTCGAAAAAAGCTTTTATTCTACCAAGCTCGTAATTATGAAGAGCTATGGTGTTATTATTCCTTATGTTTATTGATTACCGTGAACTAAGTAAATTAACGATCGAAATCGATATCCATTACCCAGGATGAAAGATTTGTTCGATCATTTACAAGGTTCTAGCGTATATTCAAGAAATTTGATCCACGACATGGTTATCATCAACTTCGCGTCCGCGAAAAAGATTATCTATTCCAATCACTACATTTAGAACTCGTAATGAACATTATGAGTTTCATGTTATGTTGTTTGGATTGACCAGTGCACATGTAGCATCCATAAATTTGGTGAATCACGTGTGTAGGCTGTAATTTGATAAATTCATGCTTGTGATCATTAAGGACCATCTGTTTGTTTATAAGAATAGGAAGGAGTTAATAATCATTTATAGATTGCCCTGAATTGGCCGAGCAATGAAAACCTGTACCTTGAGTATTTAACATGGGATTTAAGGCTTAATCCTTAACAATATTTGACCGTGCGATTAATAGATAAGGGAATCTATATTGACTCTTCAAAGATTAGAGCCATTAAGGCTTTGGGTTATACCAAAAAGAAAGTGCAAATATGTTTTGACAAATGTTTTATCAAAGGAATTTTTAAGGGATTATTCCCTCATACCCAAATCATTTAACTAAACTCCTTTAGGGGTAAATGTTTGTGTATACCTCAAGACAACCTAATGGGGATTGAGGAAACCGTTTAAACCAAGACTTGGAATTTGAAACGACAACTTTTGCTTTTCAACTAAGAAAATTTTGACCAAAGTATAACCAAAGATTTTTCGAACATTTACGAATCTTATTAATTATTTTCGATAAATCAACAAAAATCGTGTTAATTAAATTCAAATTTTATTTTGAACATTTTTATATAATTGGTCGAACTAAGAAATTTAAAAATTTTACGTTTACGTTTCATAAGAATTGAATATTTATTATTTAATTACTTGTAATATTCATCTACGCTTTAAACGTCGGATTGAGCAAAACTGATAAAAATAATAGTTGAGACGAAACTAAAACTTAGAAAATATGAAGAAAGAATTTCTGAGTGATTTGTGGTCATGATAATTACTTCATCATGAAAGGTGAATGTAGATACTGACACATTATGTAGAAAGGATAAAGAATCAATTAGGATGTGTTCCTTAATAATGATTGTGCAAAATAAATTGCCGAGCAATTTAAAATATAGTCGATGCTTGTAAAAAGGATAATGTAGATAATAAAAGGGGTTTGCGGCTAATGTGAACCATTAGAATTGAGAAGCCGATGGCGTTAAATGTTTTAAAGGCCACTTGTGGTTGCTTAAATATGGAGATTTTGAGATTTAGTCATGTTGAAATCTCATAAGATTAAGTATTCTATTCATGCCATTTCTGATTTAATGTATCTTTATCTGAAGAAGTTGTACTGATGGCAAATTATGAAGGCGGACATCGCCTCATACATTTGTAAACGTCTAACTATTGCAAAGGTCATCATCTGAATTTGATTCGATTTGGGTCATCGTCGATAGACTGACCAAATCTACTAATATCATTCCTGTTAATGATAGATTATCGATGAAGAAATTGACTCTTTTGTATTTAAAGGAGTTATGTAAGCATGGTGTGCCTGCATCGATCATCTCTATCAAGATCCTCGCTTCGCATTGAATATCTAGAGATTTGCTCAGAAGTCATTGGGAACGAACCTTGATGAGAGTACTGTTTACCACCCCAATCGAAGGGACGAGGTAAAGTAACGATACAAAACACTAGAAGTGTTGTTTTATTCTTGAATAATTGACCTTTGGTAATAAACCGTATAATCGTTTTCCTTTGGAGAGATTATCATTGATAATTATCGTATTAGGATTGAGATTGAATCTTGTGAGGATCTATATGAAGAGCATATATATGTAGAAGTTGGGATGAAGACACCCGACATACACCTATTGTGAGTTGGACATGTCTTTTAGGTTTAAGGTTGCCTATGATGACAAACCTAACCTTACAAAATACCCGAACCGCGAGACCTGAAATGATTATTGAAATTAGGATCTGATTATTGACTGCCAGTAGTGAGCAGGAGGTTATGTGAATATGAAATGTAGATCTTGAAGTGCAGGATGGTTAGCAAAGTTATGCCAAAAAATTTCACCATGGAAAGATGAATTGATGATCTGGAAGATCATGGGAAATAAGTCCCCGTTGTATGGGACCATTGAAATGATGTAAAAAGTTGGTTTGAAAGGCATATAAGCTGGATCTACCCTAGGACTTCAAGGGCTACGTGAATTATGTTTCGTATATCGAACTTGATGAAATATCTATCAAGTGAAAATCTGATTGTTTCTTCGTAAAGTTTGGATCAGCAAAAGTTGCATTCATCAAAAACCCGTGAACATCATGGATAGAGAAAGTAAGTCAACTTAAGCCTAATCGTATTCTCGTAGTTATGTTTGATGAAACTCGCGTATTGTAATGAAGTACACTTGAGAGAAAAGACTGAATGTGGTAGAAATACCGATATGGCTCTAACTCTATAAGAAGCGAGTAGTAAGATAAATTGACCTTTGAGGACAAAGATCATGTTTAGGGGTAAATGCTGAGACAATCCGTCAATTTATGGTCGATATTTTATTCTCAAGTATTATTTAAAACCATTATTTTAATGTTATATTATGAACTCACTTATTTTTGGGAAGAAATTTGGATTTACGTCTTGAAGTAGCATCGACTACGTCTAAACCGGAGAATTCTACGTTACATGCTTACGTTTACATACACCGATTTTGGTGACAGATCGACATTTCAGGAAATAAATTTATCCTCGAATATTATTTTGGAATTTTAAATCTGTGTTGGTTCATAAACTCACAAATTTACAAGAAGAGATTAGGACTTACGTGCATAATTTAACGTCCTTTACGACTAAACCAGAAACCCTAGGTTTACGTATTTACGTTTTTGAACTCCGTTTCTAATGAGACAATTTTTATTAGATTCTTTTGTGCCGTTGATTCAAAATTTATAAAAACGTTCGTAAAACGACCCGAGGGCACGCAAATCGAGGAAACTATAATCGAGGAGTACCCGTAAATTAGTGGAGATGAGACAAGTGGGACACTTGTCCCACCCCCACTATAACCGGCCATGCTTCTCCAACACACCATTTAGGTGTCAACTTAATATAACACTAAGGACACATGTCCTTAGTGTATAATCAAAACCACCTTAAACATAAAAACTAGCAACACACAAACCATTTTTTCCATTTACAACATGCAAATCACTCTCAAAACTCTCTCTTGGCTCTCCTTTGGCCGTCCCTTTCACCACCACAAAACACCATTATTTGATTAAGTTTCTACCACAAATCTTGTGTTTAAACTTGATCAAGATGAAAACCCTTTGAAGACTTGTAGATTGGAGGCGATCTTAACAACTAGCAAGGAGATTTCATGAAGATCAAGGGCTGATTATTCAAGGAGTCTACAAATACTTGGTGATCCTAGAAGCGGTGTTGATATGTCATAAGATTGGTTACCCAAAACCAAGTCTTGTTCATCCAAAAACTCATCATTTCATCACTTTGGTGGTATAGAGATTATTTCTTCCTATCGTCTTGTTATTTTGAATATGTAATCTTGTATTTTCTTCATTTATGTATATGTATATGATGATGAATGATCATCAAAATATTATGTGGGGATTTGGTGTTGATAAATTTGGTTAAAATGATTAAAAGCTACATGAAAAGATGTTAAAATCATGTCTAAAATTGTAAGCTGTGTAAAACAGTAAAGAACCGTATGATAACTTGTTAAAATGACTTGGATAATTTAATATACAGTAAGGTATGTGACTTATACATATGTGAGAGTTGGCCACTCAATGGAATCCATAAAATGAGTGAGATATGATCAAAACATTATTGAAGTTCAAATCTGTATAGTCTGTTTTGGACGAACCGTTAGAGACATTTAGAGGATGATTGAGCAGTAGCTAAAATTGAGTTAACTGTAGAAAATATTATGTAGTTTGTGCTGTCCAAAAATGAGCTTCTATCTCCTTGTAGAACTCAAGATATGATAAAAATGGTAGAAGTGAGTTTCATAATCAAATTTGTAAAATAAAAGTATATATTATAAAATTAGCACTCAAGTAAAACTAATATAAAATGTATACCTAAAACCCAAAAACTTATATAATACTTATAAATATGTGTATATTTTGATAAGTAAATGTGACATTTTATAAAAATTACAAATTGATGTTTTATAAGTTATAAAACTATATACATAAGTTTTACGTCTTTTCGGCTAAAACCGAAAGATTAACGTTTTCGTCAATTAAAACTTAGACGGTCGGACCCGTCTAATGTAAACTTTTTATAACTTATCTACTGATGTATAAGTACATTTGACAAGTAAAAACCGATAAAACCCGAGTTTTATAACTTATGGACATTAACGGGTCAAAGTAGCCTTATTGGACTATTGACCCAACTAGATTGGCTAAACACTAATAGACCCAACATATGAGTAAAGGCCTGATATTAAAGGTATAAATGGATTAATATAAAGAGTTGAACTCTTAATGGGCTTTTAATGGGCTTATTGGGCCTTAATATGGAATTGGATTGAAACTAGTGTAACTAGTCAAAAATTTGACTAACACATAACACTCTAATGTGTATGAAGAGATAGAATCCCACTTGATCATCATCATACTTATAATGTCATCATATATACATAGCCATTGTTTTTATTAAGTCATTGGACAAGATTCTAAGACGAGTATTATTTGTCTAGGTTTCTGTGATTGAAGTACGTACCCTACATCCAAATCGCCGATAACCCGCCTTTCCCAATCAACGTGAGTTCATAGCCTCACACTCTTTTAAATGTTTTATGAAGTGTTTTATAAACCCGCGAGGGAGATAACATGTTAGTTTTAATAAAATAGGACACCAGTTGTCCCGATTGTTTGCTTATTGATATGGACCCGAATGGTTAAATGACCCGATGAATGATTATATGACCCGATGTATGAAATGAAATGGATTATTATTAGTTAGGTTATGTCACTAAAAGTCCCATTAGCATAAATTGTGAACTACCGGGATTTGGTAGACGCTTATGCATATAATAGTACTACTTGGGGAAAATCACCCCAATTCGCGCATTGACGGTTGATCCCCGTCGTGCCACATTGATTGGTAAGCGAAGTTATGTATGAGAAGATTTATATAAGCTTGATTATTGTGACGACACACTGTTTTAGATGGGCAAATGAATTTCGGGTTAGCTACCCGTTGTTTGTTATAGTAAGGTAGCAATGTCATGCGGCTTATAATAATCCAATAACGAAAATACTGCTATACGCATTGAATTCCAATATATTGTCTGACTAGCAATACGAGGTCTTATTATTGATATTATGTTCGTGTTTTGGTTTTACATAAACATATTCATATAACGGTTTTTATTTAACTCTATACAACGTTATAAAACGTATTGTATGATGTTTTTACGACATTGGTTCGTATAATGGTTTTGAAGGCAAAAGCCTATAGTATGATTTACAACAAAGATTTGTATAAAAATGTTTTTGGTTTATTTTATGGCCTGAGACAAAGAATTGTACAAAATGATATTTGGTAATAATTTTATACCGATGATATATTAATGAATTTCATTAAACTCTATGAACTCACTCGGTGTTTTCGCTGACCTTTTCTTTTAACATGTTTTATCTCAGGTACTTGAAGGTAATTCTCGGGAAGACAACAAGAATTTATGGCCCTCACTTAAATAACAATTTCCATTCAAATGTTTTGTAATATTGTATGAAATACAATGACTTGGGACCTATGTAATTTGATATGTATGAATGGAAAATGCTTTATTACTAAACGACGTGATTTTTAAGCGTTGTCTATGATTTGAGTAATGTGCTATCCCGTAACACCAACGACTCTTCCGCTGAAGTAAAGTATGAATATCTGGGGGTGTTAAAATATTAGTCACCACGACATTTTCTAAATATATGTAGAAAGTGCGCCACACTTTTTCTCAAGTACGCTGCACTCTGGCGGATTTTTCCCAGAAAGTACGCCGCACTTCTCAGAAGTGCGCCGTACTTTTGGCCTAAAAAACAAACAGAATGTTCAGAACACCAACTTAGGGTGGTCGTTGACCCCTAATGTTTATCTAATGTTAATATATGTTTGTTTATGTGATAAATTTTACAGAACACAGATTTTGGAAACTATGAGACAGGCTCATCTAGCCGAAGGAAGAGGCAAAAGCCTATCGAGTCGGGGAGTGCCGCACTCATGGGAGTCCCTAACCATCCATTCTTGAATTGGCCTAGATGTGAAAATTATGCTAAAACCATTTACAATAATGCGCTTAGTCTTCTACTACCGAAACAAATTTTTGCACCTATCATTGTGGATTTTGGAATTTTGAGTGAGCTTGGTTGTGAAGCTCAAATTAAAGAGATGCTATCGATATTTGTGATAGAGGCTAGAGGAAATGAAGTTTTGTTTCGATCCGATGCTTGGGTCCGTGCTTTTACTTGTAGGGAGAAGATCTATGCGGAGCTTGTTCTTGAGTTTTTCTCGACATTTAATCTTGATGAAGATGTTGATGATGATGAGCTATTGACTAAGAATATGACGAGTTTTAGACTTTATGGGAAAGGACATTCTTTGACTTTGAAGGAATTTGCTAAGTACTTGGAGTTGTACACTAGAGAGGAGCGAGATGAGGAAGGATTTGAACTGTATATTCAAAGAGGAGAACGTGAGCATGGGGATTTCAATGCTAATAAGTTTTGGGCATTAATTGTCCGGATGAGGATCCTTTGAACTTGTCTAGGAGCTCAACCACTAGGATTCCTAGTCCACTTTTAAGAGTGATCCAAAAGATGATTGCTTACGCGGTTTGCCAGTGAACCACGGGATATGATAAGGTTCAATAGAATGATTTGTGGTTGTTGAGCATGTTTAGGAACAAGAACCGTGAGCGATAGGCTAATGTGGCTTGGGTGATTACAAAGTGGATGAAAAGGAAAGGTCGCGGTATTCAAGCGAGTAGTATGATTGTATGTGGATAATTTGTGACTAGGTTAGCCCGAAGAATGAGACTTTTAACCAATCAAGTTGTGGGAGGTCTTAGGCCGCCGATCATATGTGATACCATTGACAAAATCACTTTGAGAGATTTGATTGGAGCGGATGGAAGGTTGATACGAGAAGACGCGCCGGTGAGAGCACCACGTGTGAGCATTTCGCGACCTCCTCGTGCAACACTCCAAGATGTTTGTGATAGGATGGGAAGGATGGAGGTTAGGCAAGTCCAACTTGGGTTTATGATGGAGTGAAAATGTTATAGCATGGATAGATATGCTCCGGTTTTTTAGAGGATGGCAGAACAATATAGCGTTTCGATGAGTGGACCTTATGGACCACCCGGATATCACCATGAGCCATTATACTACACCCAACAACCGCCACCTTATCCACCACACTTCTACCCATCCAATGCTCCAAATAATGACGAGACTGAAGAGGATATGTGATGCCTCTTGTGTTTGTGACTTGTGTGCTAGTCATAATTTGAAGCAATTTCAAAACAATTTATTTGGCTATGTAATATGCCTCTGTTGGCACGTAGGATGACTTAATACTTTGTGTGTGTATTTTTAATATTTTATTTGGTATGTAAAATATGTTTGCGTATATATTTTATGTTCAATTGCAGAAAATAAGCGAGTCAAGGCACAATAAGGCGAAGATTGAAGATTTCGGCTTCGTTCACGACTCAGAATAAAAGGGGAGTATTATTCTTATTTTTCTCTATTTTTACTTTTTCCTTATGCTTAGCATTAGGGACAATGCTCATAATAAGTATGGGGGTGATAAGCGGAAAATCGAGCGTTTGAAGTTGAATTTTTTTCTACTTTTTGTGACAAAAAGTACGCCGCACATTTTGGATTGTGCCGCACTTTCTGGCGGATTTCTGAAAATTTTTACTTATGTACTTATTAAAAAGGATTTTTGTCTAAAAAATTGATAATTCCTGTAATTGTAAAGCTATTTTGACTCGGAATTGATAGCTTTACTTACACAATATCTTATTCACAATAAGTGAGGATTTTTAGCGTATAATTTGTAAGTATTCTTACGCTTTAAATCAAATTTGTGAGTATGCCGATGATTAGTTTAATTCTAGAACTTGTGCTTGGTAATCTTTATGAGACCATAGTGGGATGATACTTGTATGATAAAAAGTATCTTAAATGATAAGGAGGCAAAAGAAAAGCGAAAAGATTGAAAGTTTTTGCCGATGTTTTAAAACGATAATATATTGTGGAAAACCATGTTACGAGATGATAGTAGATCGTAAGTATGGGGGAAGACATATTACCCCAAATGTTGGAGCAAAAAAAAGAAAAAAAAAATGGGAAATAAAAGGCAAAGAGAGAGCCTACAAGTGTGAAGTACAAAAGTGTAGAAACAATAAACATGGTGGAAAATGATATGTTATTTACTCTTTTTAACATCCGGTGGTAATAAAAGTTTTTGAAAAAGACCTCTTTTGATATTTTACTTGGTGCTTACGTCAAATTGGTTTAGTTTAGTTCCTTGTACAAGCTTATGGTAATTTACTTTTCATGACCGTGCTTTTGAGCGATAATTTACCCATATAAAAGAGAGAGTGTGAAAACAAAATATCTACTTCGTGAGGTGTTTTGTGGCGTTATCTTTGCTTTCAATTATTGGCCTTATATATTCTTTCGACACCGCTTAAAAATATATTTTTACCTTACATGAGGACAAGCAAGAAGTTAAGTATGGGAGAATTTGATAACGCCTCATTTATACATGTTTGTAATGATGCATTTGTCCTTGTTTGCTATGTAAATAAATAAGTTATGTGTTGAAATGTTACTAATAATGTGTATTGTTTGATTGTAGTGAAGGAATAAACATATGAAGCAAAGATGTAAAGAAATAAGAAGAAAAGGACTACAAAATAAATTATGCTGAAAAAGAGCCAACGTGCGCCTCACAAAAGAAAAAGTGCGGTGCACATTCAATAAACTTTGATTTTGGAGAACTACCCAAAGTGCAGCGCACAACATGAAAAGTGTGGCGCACATTTACAAAAAGGAAGTGCGGCGCACAGTTGACAATGTGAGGCGCACATTTTACTGCAATTACATGTATTTAGTGCCCTTATGCATGGCAATTATTGAGACAACTCTTGGCTTACTCCAGGTTTTACTAGTTACGAATATTGGGTTATATAATCAACCCTAGGGCATGCTAAGGAGATAGATTCCATACTCCATTGTCATTTGTTACAAGGTTTTGATATAAATCAAGGATTCTTTAAATCCTTGATCATTGTTATTTGAACAAGGGTGAGCCTTAGTTGGTTCATATCATTGTTGATGTAACAAGAGACTAGGAACTTCCTGTTAATTGTGATAAGTTGGAATAAAAGCTTATAAACATTTTGGAGCAAGTATCGATTTGACACTTTTGTTGGTATAATTCTCATCTCCATTATGTTATTCATTTCTTTTGCTTTCATATTGTTGAAATGATTATTTTTGTTGTTATGATGGAGTAGTGTGTTGTGCAAATGGTTAAGGACTAACATCCTTATGATTAGATAGATTTATATGCTTTACGAGTGCAAAGTGCGGCACATAATTAGTTTTGTGCGGCGCACTTTACTCCTTGGTTCGTGAAAATGAGTATGATTTAGATGCTTTTGTACTATATTTTATTAATGTAAGATCATTGTTATATGTCAGATTTATTCATGATCATGACTAGTACTCATGTTAAAGGATGAATTTCATGTAATCTAGTAAATGAATCTTGTTATTCACTTTTGTTACGATTAGTGGAATAAAACATATAACAACTCTTGCTTAATCTCATATGCTATTTTAGTTATCGAAATCAAGCATAAACCATTCTTAATGCTTTTGATATGATATGATCTTTAGTCGGATTTTTGTTATGTTAATTAGATGTTGCGTGCACGACTAGTAATCGACATGTTGTCTTACATTGTTTATGTGCTCATATTCACCATTGCTATCTGTCTTTCATATGTTTGTGACCTTAACCAAACGTACCTTTAAAACCATTTGATAAGTATATCTTTAGAACTTGTGACATTCTAGAGGTAACTGTTTTATATTCTTTAGCATCAATCCCGTGGAACGAACTGGACTTTACCATTAAACTACTATACATGATAGGGTATATGATATGAGCTATTTTTGTCATATCAATTATATCATTAAACAATCAATATATGCAATCAATGTATCAAAAATGCCTTGTATATGTTGTTTCTTGTTTTGATGTGTGTAGGTACCAAGATCGCGAAAACCGAAAAAAACCGGCACGAGTTTGAAGAAAAAGATTGAAGAAGCCAAAATCGAGCTCGACTTTAGAGGATTTGATAATTATGCAAGAAAGTGGGCCAAGTGGGTCCCACATTGGGAAAATGGGCTTAAAAGCCCAATAATGAAATTCCTTATTCACTTTTATAAACGAAATGCCCAAATAGCCTAATCAAAGCCATACTTGGCCAATAAACGGATGAAGCTTTATTTGGGTTTCAAGCCCAAAGTGTTTTCAAAAATAAATTACATTCGGGACGTTTTTTTTATTTCGTTTCAAAGGCCCAAACCCAAAGTTGAAAGATGAAGAGTTATTCAGTCAAACGAATTTATATCTTCACCACAAACGTGTATCTTATCACCACACAAATAAATAAAACCCATTTACACCACACGTTACTTTCACCCGCTTCACACTTTTTCACACACACATTATTTAATTGTCGATACATTCTATGTACCCTTTCTTCCCCATCTTACAAAAAAATAACCAGTAACTTTAAAGTTACTGTTCCTAAACCCTAGTTTAATAAATTGTTCGAATTAATTTGGGGTTTTTATTCACATGTTTAATTCAAGCGTGTGGGTAAATAATTCCCCAAGGATTCGGAAGAGAGGAGTGGTAGAGAAGAGCTACGTGGCAGGATACTACTGGATGAAACACCAGAATATTCCCAATCCACCAATCAGAAGTCATAAAAGAAATACAACTAGCACACACGGATGCCACGTTGGCAATCCGTGTGCTAGTGTGTGATTTTCAACCATAGGATCAAAGTCAAACATGAGAGAGAAAGGAGAATGAAGATCTAAGGGCCATAACTGAAGTTGGAATATACTCTTGAAGATGCGAATATACCTCCTCAACAGCCTTAGGATCGCTATAAAAACCCTCATTTCTATTGTAATTTTTATCCCTCTTTTACTTTAATGTTATAATGCTAGTTTTTAGTCAATAGTTGTAATCTTCTTTTATTAAAATTGTAATGAATATTTGAGTTAATAAAATTTTGATTCTCGTTTACATAAGTCTCTTTTATTTACGATCTGTTTCATTTTTAATTAAGTGCAATATTGAATCTAAAAATATTATTATAACTGAGTATTGCGTGAATAAGCTTAAATCATAACTTATTTTCACAATTAAGTAGAAATAGGGAAGATTATCTATCCCCACTGGATAGACGTAAAATCGAAGTTGTGAAGATTTATTTTGGTTTAAATATTATGGTGGTTCGATCTGAGATGGTTGACGGTTAATGGTGGATTAGGGTGTCGATTCTGTCTATTAGGTAGCTTATCGCTAACCTACTGCTCAAAGTTTTCTACAAAAGGTTCGATTCGAATTAATCTTTGTTTAACTCATGTTCATTTTATTTGTGTTTATGTTTTTATGCTAAATGATTTTTATTGCCTGGTTGTTTCTGAAATAAGATGTTTATTTGTTTCAAAGCTTCAAGTTACATTACTGTTTGTTTTAAAGGATTTAATCTGCTTTACTTAGAGATTTTCGTTTTGGTATAGAAGTTGATTGTTATCTGTTTATGGATATCTGTTAAATTTTTTAAGTGCTTTTAATGTTTATTATGAATTAAATTGTTTATGTTATGATTTTATCTGAAGTTTTGATAATTTAATGTCTTGATTTATGAATTTAAATGAAAAAGTTATTTCTGTTAGAGTTAAACTGATATAAGCCTAATGGAATTTCGAGTTGCTGATATGAGTTTTGAGTTAAGCTGGGAAAGTTAAACTGCTTAGTACTTTTAAGTATTTGGTTTAATATGACTGTTATTTGACTTTGATGGTTAAAATTGAGTTTTGTTAGAGTCTGCTGCATTATAGACCTGATATTTAGGAATTGGGTAATCTGATAGTCAAGTTTCAGTAATTTTCTAAACATGTGGACTATTTCTGTTTGATTGCTTGTAATATAGATTTTACTTGACTGTTAGTTTAAGTATTTTTGGCAGCTTTCGTTAGATCTGTTTTGCTGATGTAAACTTTGGTTTGCTGAGTATTGCTTATAAGTCATATTGTTTTGATGGTAATTGGTTAAATTTAATACTGCTGATATGATCATTTTGATAAGTTATATTCATTGAGTAGTTTATACTGAATTGTGATATAATACTTTCTGAGTAGTTTGAATCTGGATGACTGAGTTTGAGTGGTGTTTATGGTAACTGTTTTGTTGGATGGTATATTCATTGTGTTATTTTTTTACTTAGTCTACTGAATTTTCATTTAAGCTTTAGGCTATCAGATCCATTTGATCTGATTAGCTCAATAGCTGAATTCCTTTTCAGCTTCTAAAAAATTCAGCAGCAAGTCACTCCTGTGACTCCTTTACAATTTATCTGTTCAAAAAAGAAATTAATCACAAAATATGTCCCCATCAGGACTCGAACCTGTGACCTCCTGGTCACAGGCCTAGCGTGTTAGCCAACTGGGCTACATGCTATTTTGATTCTTATATCAGTAGGTTAATTAATATAGTATAATTGTAACTGGCAGATTTTCATTTAAGTAAATCTTAATTTGCGTTTATACAAATAGTATTAACACTTTTCAAGTAAATCTTAGTTTAAATAAAATAAATAATAAATAAAATAAAAATATATAAATAAAAATGTTTTTATTAAATTTAAAAGTTTAATTCGTTTATTTTAATAATTAGATTTTAATTATTTTAGATTTAAATAAAAATTAGTTTTTAAAATAATAGATTTAGTATAAGTAAATTTTTATAAAGTTAATTAGTTTAAAAAGTTTAATTAAATTTTTTTTTTAAAACAGATTAAAAGTATTTTTTTTATTAAATAGAATTATTTTTATAGATTTTTTTAGTTTAAATTTTAAATAGTTTTAAATTTTAAGTATTTGTGTTGTTAGATTTAAATATAGCGGGGTTTACGATTCATGCACTTCAGGTTAATTTTAGATAGTTTAAAATTGGTAGAATTAATTTCTAGTTTAAAAACCGAAGACCAATTCAAATCAATTGTCCAAAACGAAACGAAACGTCTCAAATTTACTCGATCTTCGTGTACAACGAACTTGGTTCATCACGTGTTTAATTGAATTCGTCATTGGTAATATTAGTCTATTACTTTTTCCTAAAGGTAATTTTCTAATTTACCCTATAACGTATCTCAAATTATCACTATACTATCACGATCGCATCAAAAATTTTGGCGCTGCTGCCGGGGATCTTGTGTACGATTCGTCTTTATGGAGATTTGTTGATCGTTGATTTGAAGACCCTTTCCGTCCTCGGAAAGTTTTGTTATTTTTCTATTATATAGTATGTATCGTTTTTCTCGTTTTTTGTGAACAATATATTATATTACGTAGAACAATAAGTTTACATACTTTCCAAATAAGGCCTGAGTTGGGATTTCATCACCTATTTATTGTAGTCGAATCTAAAACAAAAATAAAGGCAAAATAGATAAATACTAATAAGAAGTTTGAACTCGATTTATACAAACTATAAGGTGGGTATAAGGCGACGTGCTATAAAAGGCCGTCTAAGGAAAAAGGTTTTTAAGTGCTTTGTGCCACCTCGTTTCCCCGCTTGCTTGTGCGTATATTGAGAGGGACGACCTATTATTGGTTTGCCGATTCATGTAGTAATAAATTTTATTTTTTGTAGTTTACTTATTGAACCTCGAGACGTTTAGGTTTTCACCTATCGTTTCAAATTCGACCGAGGGTAATTTACTTCCATAGTAGTTATCCTTATTCCTTGTTTTTATCGATCATTTTTTATTGAGCAATACCAAATAAAACACCAAAAATAATCTTCTTCTTGTCTAATTTCTTTTCTTCAATCCTCTAAATTCTCGTCTTTGTAGTATATGCAATTACGTTCTTCTCGTATTGTGATTGATTTTAATAGGCTTGAAAATATTCCTCGTAGAAATAGAAATCGTCAACAACGAATAGTGGAACCCGAGCTTCCACCTATTGTTGTAGAGATGGCCGATAACCGAACAATGGAGGAATTGCTCCGTGCACCCACCGAAGGGTATGGGGAAGCAATCGTTGTGTCGGCTATTTTGGCGGAATATTTTGAGATTAAGACGGGTCTTTTATCGCTCATTCGTGCCGACCAATTTCATGGCAATGAGACCGATAGCCCGCATTCTCACATACAGAATTTTCATCGAATTACCTCGACTCTCAAGTTTAGAGATGTGCCGAATGACGTGATTAAGCTCATGCTTTTTCCGTACTCGCTCGAGGGTAATGCTAAGCTTTGGTATGAGAAAGAACCACCGGGTTCGATCTTAACATGGGATGATTTAGTGTCTAAGTTCATGAATTATTTCTTTCCACCGTCCAAAACAACACACTTTAAGAACGAGATCACTAGATTTGAACAAAAAGTGGACGAGTCGTTTGGGGTAGCTTGGGAAAGATTTAAAGATTTGTTGAGACAATGTCCACACCACGGTTTCTCGAATTGCATCAAATAAATACTTTTTATAATGGGCTAAATATGATTGAACAAGATTCTTTAAATGCCGCCGCGGGTGGTAGTCTTTTAAGAAAAACTCCGAGAGACGCGTGGAGAATAACTGAGGATAAGTCTAGAGCACAATATTCACGAAACACACCGGTTGTTTCCAATTTGAATTCATCTAATATCGAGATTGCTAGATTGGACTCTAAGATTGACACGCTTTTGAATGAGTTTAGGAAGAATCCTCATGGATCGATTAATATGGTTGAGAGTTTTTGTGTATCATGTGGTGGAGCACATCCTAATTATGCTTGTTTAACCACAGGGTTTGATCAAGCTAATGCCTTTGCCGCGACGGGAACTTATGGCTCCAACGGTCAAGTTCCTCGTCAAAATTATGTTGCTCCACCGGGTTTTCCACCGGTTCAAAATAGGTACAATAATGGAAACAATGGGAATAATTTTAACCTGGTAACCAATGGAATTATAATCAAGGAAATGGGTTTAATGCTAATCAAAACAATCAAGGTTTTCAAAGCAATAACCAAAATGATTTGTCAAGCTACATTAATACGAATGAGGCAAATTTGAAAGCTTTTCAAAACAACATTCAAGGACAAATGGCAACTTTGAAAAATGAGTTTCAAAATACGATTAAAGGGCAAAACAATAAGATTGAGCTTAATCAACAAAGAATTGAACAAAGATTTGAGCAAATGTTTGAACAAAGTCAAAATCGTATGCAACAAAGTATGGAACAAAGTCAAAACAAATTGCTTTCGATGTTTGAATCTTTTATGAACAAACCTTCCTCGTCTTCGGGTGGTTTACCTAGCAACACCATTCCAAACCCGAAGGGTGAGATGAAAGCTATAACCACACATAGTGGGAAAGCTTTAGACGGACCTTTGCTTCCACATGTGAGTACCTCTCCGGTGAGGGAAGTGGAGCAAGAACCCGAGGTGGTTAAAGAAAAGGAAATTCCTATTCCACCAAAGGTAGACCAATTGCCTATTCCGGAACCCGAGCTTCCGAAGACTAAACCCACACTACCCTACCCTTCGAGACTTACCAAAGAGAAGCTCCGCGAAAAGACTAATGCTCAAGTTTCTACGTTTCTTGACGTGTTTAAGAAAATGTATATTAATCTTAGTTTCGCGGATGCATTGCTTAGCATGCCTAAGTTTGCTTTAACAATCAAAAGGTTGATGAACGATAAGGAGAAATTAGTTGAAGTATCTACATCCTTAAATGAAAGTTGTTCCACGGTTCTGTCTAAAAAGTTTTCCAAAAAGCTTGGAGACCTCGGTCAATTTTTGATACCATGTGATTTCCCTAATATGGAAGAATGCTTAGCATTAGCCGATCTAGGCGCTAGCATTAACTTGATGCCTCTCTCTGTGTGGAAAAGGTTATCACTTCCCGAGCTTACACCTACTAAGATGACTATCGAGCTAGCGGATCGATCGACCGCCTTTCCAAAAGGTATAGCCGAGGACGTGTTAGTCAAAGTAGGAAAGCTCATCTTCCCAGCGGATTTTGTGATTTGTGATTATCCGGAAAATTCTCGTGTGCCTCTTATTTTGGGAAGGCCGTTTTTAAATACGGCTAGTTCTTTAGTTGACATGAGAGAGGTAAAATTGACTTTACGTTTTGATGATGAAAGTATCACTCTTAATGTTGGTAATATCTCGAAGTTTTCTTCCAAAGACGACGAGGAATCAATCAATCAAATCGATGTGATTGATGTTGCTAGCGAAGAGGTTTCGCATGATATGCTTGGTTTTTCGGATACTTCTAAAAGTGGCAATCCCACTTCATCGAATCCTATTATCTCTTTGGCTAAACCTCCACTCACTCCATTTGAGGGAGGTGACTTCGTTCTTGAAGAGCTTGAGAATAATGGTTATTCAAAAATCGATAAGGAGATTGATGATTACCTTAGCACACTATTTGATCCTTGTGAGTTTGATTGTGAGAATTTTGATCCCGAGGGAGATATTGCGTTGATTGAAAAATTGTTGAATTTTGATCCTTTTGAATCACCACCTATGGAACTAAAAGTTGTGAGTGCTAATGAAACTAAAGTGAAAACATCTATTGAGGAAGCACCCGAATTAGAACTTAAGGAATTACCCACTCATTTGGAGTATGCTTTTCTTGAGGGATCGGATAAGTTACCGGTGATTATTGCTAAGGGAATAAAGGAAAACGAAAAGGATGAACTTATCAAAGTGCTTAAGAAACATAAACGGGCCATTGCATGGAAATCTCCGACATTAAGGGTATAGATCTAAAATTTTGTACTCATAAAATTCTAATGGAGGATGATTATAAACCCGCTATCCAAAATCAAAGAAGGGTCAATCCAAAGATTCATGAGGTGATCAAAAAGGAAGTCACCAAACTTCTAGACGCCGGAATGATCTACCCTATCTCGGATAGTCCATGGGTTAGCCCCGTGCATTGTGTCCCAAAGAAAGGAGGAATGACGGTTGTTACTAATGAGGATAATGAATTGATTCCTACTAGACTTGTGACCGGTTGGCGTGTTTGTATTGACTATAGGAAACTTAATGATGCCACTAGGAAGGATCATTTTCCATTTCATTTTATGGATCAAATATTAGAGAGACTAGCGGGGAATGAATTCTATTTCTTTTTGGATGGATTTTCCGGCTATTTCCAATTCCTCATTGACCCTCGTGATCAAGAAAAGACCACATTTACTTGTCCTTATGGAACATTTGCTTATCGTCGCATGCCTTTTGGACTATGCAATGCTCCGGGGATGTTCCAAAGGTGTATGATGGCCATTTTCCATGATATGATCGAGAAAACCATGGAAGTCTTCATGGATGACTTTTCGGTTTTTGGGGAATCTTTCACTTCATGTCTCTCTAACCTTGAAAGAATGTTGCAACGTTGTGAGGAAACAAATCTTGTGCTTAATTATGAAAAATGTCACTTCATGTGCAAAGAGTGAATTGTGTTAGGACATAAGATCTCTAAGGCCGGTATTGAGGTTGATAGGGCTAAAATCGACGTGATTGCCAAATTGCCTCCACCCACCACCGTTAAGGGAGTAAGGAGTTTTCTCGGCCATGCCGGCTTCTATCGTCGTTTTATACAAGACTTCTCTAAGATAGCTCGGCCTATGACCCATCTTTTGGAAAAAGAGACTCTTTTCATCTTTTCGGATGAGTGTATTCAAGCCTTTGAGATGCTTAAAAAGAAGTTAACCGAATCTCCAATCTTGGTTGCCCCGGATTGGGACCTACCTTTTGAAATTATGTGTGATGCTAGTGATTACGTGGTAGATGCGGTTTTGGGGCAACGTAAGTCAAAACATTTCTTGCCTATACATTATGCGAGTAAGACTATGACGGATGCTCAAACAAAGTATACTACAACTAAAAAGGAGTTTCTTGCCGTTGTGTATGCTTTTGAAAAGTTTAGACCATATCTCGTCTTGTCTCAAACCATATTGTATACAGACCACTCGACTATCAAATATCTTCTTAATAAACAAGATGCTAAGCCCGAGGTTGCTCCGGTGGATTCTCCTCCTTCAAGAATTTAATGTCAAAATTCTAGACAAAAAAGGAGCCGAGAATCTCACGGCCGATCATTTATCTCGACTTGAGAATCCTCACCAAAGCGATCGAGAGAACAAGGAAATCAATGAAACATTTCCTCTCGAGAGGCTTGGTATGATTTCTTTTCGGGGTGATGATAGTACCCCATGGTTTGCGGACATCGCAAATTACCATGCGGGGAAGTTTGTGATCAAGGGTATGTCGTCCCAACAAAAACGGAAGTTTTTCAAGGATATATTCTATTACTTTTGGGACGACCCCTATTTGTTTCGTGTATGCGCGAATCAAGTGATTCGGAGGTGCGTGTTTGTCAAAGAAGCTCAAGATATCCTTAAATCTTGTCATGAGGGACCTACCGGGGGACATCATGGTGCCAACGCCATTGCGAAGAAAGTCTTTGATGCCGGCTTCTTTTGGCCTTCCATATATCGTGATGCCCAAGACTTGATCAAGACTTGTGATGCTTGTCAATGTCAAGGAAAGAACTCACAAAGGGATGAAATGCCTCAAAACATTATCCAAGTTTGTGAAATCTTTGACATGTGGGGGATCGATTTTATGGGGCCGTTTCCATCTTCGAAAGGAAATAAATACATTCTCGTAGCCATGGACTATTTGTCTAAACGGGTTGAAGGTAAGTCTTTGCCCATGAATGATGCTCGAGTTGTGGTGAAATTCTTGAAACAACTCTTTGCTAGGTTTGGAACTCCGCGGGCTATTATAAGTGATCGTGGGACCCATTTTTGTAATGAACAATTTGAAGAAGTTCTAAAGAAATATGGTGTCACTCATCGACTTTCGACGGCTTATCACCCTCAAACGAGTGATCAAGTGGAGGTATCAAACCGGGCTCTTAAAAGGATTTTGGAGTGTTCTATTGGAGAGAATCGCACTTCATGGTCGGATAAATTGGACGATGCATTGTGGGCTTTCCGTACGGCTTACAAGACACCAATTGGTTGTACACCATTTAGGTTGGTGTACGGAAAAGCATGCCACTTGCCAATTGAACTCGAACATAAGGCGTATTTGGCTCTTAAGCATTGTAACTTTGATTTGAGGATTGCGGGTGATCATCGCAAGGTTCAATTAAATGAACTAAGTGAATTAAGGGATCAAGCTTATGAAAATTCTTTGATCTATAAAGAGAAGACTAAGAGGAATCATGACTCTAAGATAAAAAACCGCATTTTCAATGTTGGTGATCAAGTCCTCTTATTCAACTCTAGACTTAAGATTTTCTCGGGCAAGCTTAAATCCCGTTGGTCCGGACCATTCACCGTTTCGCGAGTTTTCCCTTATGGCACCGTTGAGCTAGCTCAAAAAGACGGGCCTAATTTTAAGGTGAATGGTCATCGTGTGAAACACTACTTTGGAGGGGACATACCTACGGAGGTTGTCCCGGATCTTCAAACTTTCCCTAAGGACCAATGAATGCGGGGATCGAGTCGAGCTCATGACTCGGTGAACAAAAACGAGGTGCCTTGTGGGGGAGTCCCATACATTCTATCTTCTTTCTATTTTCTAACACTAATAAGGCTTGATCTTTCAAGCTCGTGCTCGTGTTTTTTTGTGTTGTGAATCTTAGGTATGATCCTAATATTTGAAGACTCTCGTGTTCGGTTTTTTCCGGTCCACTTGATCTTCCTTTCTTTGCATGCCAAAAAGGGGCACACTCTTTTTCCCTTGATTTTTATCGACAAACGTTTTATCTTGAGGCATAATTAATAAACGGCTTATAGATTTGCATGCTCTTTCCATGCTAGGAATTTGCATTAGACTCTTCGTATTTTAGCAAGGGGGTGTTACTCTTGAGCTAAGAAACATTGAGGACAATGTTTGGTTTTAGCATGGGGGAGTCAGTCGATATAATCGCTTTGCTTTTGTAGTGTCCAAACGTAGTAGTGTTCTCATTTTTCAATAAAATTTTAATTTTTTTTGTGTTATTTATAAGTTTTAATAAAGAAAATAAGTGCTTTTGACACGAATGTAGGCTTTCCGTTGGTGAAAATAAGAATAGTTTTTGACTCGACTCGGTTTTTAACCTTAGCTTTTCCTTAACGTATTTGAATTAAGTTTTGCTAGGCTTTTATATAGGGAGCTTTAAAACGCGAAAGTCTTAATTCATACGAGTTAAGAACAAGAACTTTTCGCAAGTTCCTATAATTGATCCTAGAAAGTCGTTTATTAAGGGAACTTTAAAACGCAAATTCTAAAACTTGAAAAGTATAAGAAGATGCAAGATCCTATAGATGACTTGAAAACCCAAAACTTTGATTTAATAGGCTAAGTATCCATTGATTTCACATTTTTGGAATTTTACAATATTGAGAAATAGAGATGATAGAGTTCAATCATAAGTTTCTAAGGTTAAATTCTTCTTTGTGCAAGTATTTTTGTGTTTGATTTAATCTCCTCGTACTTACTTTCCACACTTGTATAATAATTGCTTAATAAATGAAGTTTTAAGCGGTTTAGGCTTGATATCTTAACTCGTAACTCCTTCTTTTTCTTCCCTTGTAATTAAAGTGAGAACACATTAAGGGTGTCAGCGTCATGGACTTTTGATCATGGGATTGCGGAAATTTGGCTTACTATAAATATCATATTAATAAAGAAGAATAAATAGAAACATGTTCTCTAGGAGCTTTCGGGTGGGAGTCATGTAGCACTAACCTTATCATTAGAGCCTTAGGGTGTATGTCAAGGGGCGTGTTGAATAAAAATTGCTTCATCATCATGATCCGCAAGGTGGGATGGTGAAGTCAATTCCCTTATTTTTGTCCAAGGAGCCTTAGGGTGTGGATTTTAAATAAGGAGCACAATTACATCTTAAAGAGCCAAAAGGTGTTATGATGTAGTTGTTACTAACTCCATTAATAAGGTCATATTTGACTTTGGAGGTTTTATTGTTGCTTCTAAGTAGCCATATTAGCCAAATTTCGGGTCGATTTATCCCTCAAATCGTGTTAAGTTACCCTCGATGTGGGCTTTGTTTAGTGACAACGGTTTTTGAAGTCGAGGTTAGGTTTTGAGTGTTGAGTTTAAACCGTTCTTGCCTTCATTTTTGGACTAATAAATATCAAAATAAGTCAAATGAGCCTTTGGGTGAATGACAAATAAAATCTAGAGATACAACTAGGAATAATAGGAGATTGAGTTTAACACAAATTACTTGTATGAGTTGGTTTAATTTTGGGGCTTATGATTGACAATGATCTTGTTTTTGCACTTGGCATGGAAAAGTGAAAAGTCGGGGACGATGAATCTATTTGAGTTTTATGATCCTTAAAGTTATTTCTCAAATAATGAAAGCAATACATTATGTCTTTGCAAAATAAAATGTCAAAAGTTGAATAATGGTGTAGTTAATGTTTTATTTTATCATTGCGTGAGGACACGGCAATTGCTTAGCAAGGGAGAGTTTGATATGAGCTATTTTAGTCATATCAATTATATCATTAAACAATCAATATATGCAATTAATGTATCAAAAATGTCTTGTATATGTTGTTTCTTGTTTTGATGTGTGTAGGTACCAAGATCGCGAAAACCGATAAAAAACGGCACGAGTTTGAAGAAAAAGATTGAAGAAGCTAAAATCAAGCTCGAATTGAGAGGATTTGATAATTATGCAAGAAAGTGGGCCAAGTGGGTCCCACATTGGGAAAATGGGCTTAAAAGCCCAATAATAAAATTCCTTATTCACTTTTATAACCAAAAAGCCCAAATAGCCCAATCAAAGCCATACTTGGCCAATAAACGGATGAAGCTTTATTTGGGTTTCAAGCCCAAAGTGTTTTCACAAATAAATTACATTCAGGACGTTTTTTTTATTTCGTTTCAAAGGCCCAAGCCCAAAGTTGAAAGATGAAGAGTTATTCAGTCAAACGAATTTATATCTTCACCACAAACGTGTATCTTATCACCACACAAATAAATAAAACCCATTTACACCACACGTTACTTTCACCCACTTCACACTTTTTCACACACACACATTTATTTAATTGTCGATACATTCTATGTACCCTTTCTTCCCCATCTCACAAAAAATAACCAGTAACTTTAAAGTTACTGTTCCTAAACCCTAGTTTAATAAATCGTTCGAATTAATTGGGGGTTTTTATTCACACGTTTAATTCAAGCGTGTGGGTAAATAATTCCCCAAGGATTCGGAAGAGAGGAGTGGTAGAGAAGAGCTACGTAGGCAGGATACTACTGGATGAAACACCACAATATTCCCAATCCACCAATCAGAAGTCATAAAAGAAACACAACTAGCACACACGGATGCCACGTTGGCAATACGTGTGCTAGTGTGTGATTTTCAGCCATAGGATCAAAGCCAAACATGAGAGAGAAAGGAGAATGAAGATCTAAGGGCCATAACTGAAGTTGGAATATACTCTTGAAGATGCGAATATACCCTCCTCAACAGCCTTGGGATGGCTATAAAAACCCTCATTTATATTGTAATTTTTATCCCTCTTTTACTTTAATGTTATAATGCTAGTTTTTAGTCAATAGTTGTAATCTTCTTTTATTAAAATTGTAATGAATATTTGAGTTAATAAAATTTTGATTCTCGTTTACATAAGTCTCTTTTATTTACGATCTGTTTCATTTTTAATTAAGTGCAATATTGAATCTAAAAATATTATTATAACTGAGTATTGGGTGAATAAGCTTAAATCATAGCTTATTTGCACAATTAAGTAGAAATAGGGAAGATTATCTATCCCCACTGGATAGACGTAAAATCGAAGCTGTGAAGATTTATTTTGGTTTAAATATTATGGTGGTTCGATCTGAGATGGTTGACGGTTAATGGTGGATTAGGGTGTCGATTCTGTCTATTAGGTAGCTCAGCGCTAACCTACTGCTCAAAGATTTCTACAAAAGGTTCGATTCGAATTAATCTTTGTTTAATTCATATTCATTTTATTTGTGTTTATGTTTGTATGCTAAATGATTTTTATTGCCTGGTTGTTTCTGAAATAAGATGTTTACTTGTTTCAAAGCTTCAAGTTACATTACTGTTTGTTTTAAAGGATTTAATCTGCTTTACTTAGAGAGTTTCGTTTTGGTATAGAAGTTGATGGTTATCTGTTTATGGATATCTGTTAAATTGTTTAAGTGCTTTTAATGTTTATCGTGAATTAAATTGTTTATGTTAATGATTTTATCTGAAGTTTTGATAATTTAATGTCTTGATTTATGAATTTAAATGAAAAAGTTATTTATGTTAGAGTTAAACTGATATAAGCTTAATGGAATTTCGAGTTGCTGATATGAGTTTTGAGTTAAGCTGGGAAAGTTAAACTGCTTATTACTTTTAAGTATTTGGTTTAATATGACTGTTATTTGACTTTGATGGTTAAAATTGAGTTTTGTTAGAGTCTGCCGCATTATAGACCTGGTATTTAGGAATTGGGTAATCTGATAGTCAAGTTTCAGTAATTTGCTAAACATGTGGACTATTTCTGTTTGATTGCTTGTAATATAGATTTCACTTGACTGTTAGTTTAAGTATTTTTGGCAGCTTTCGTTAGATTTGTTTTGCTGATGTAAACTTTGGTTTGCTGAGTATTGCTTATAAGTCATACTGTTTTGATGGTAATTGGTTAAATTTAATACTGCTGATATGATCATTTTGATAAGTTATATTCATTGAGTAGTTTATACTGAATTGTGATATAATACTTTCTGAGTAGTTTGAATCTGGATGACTGAGTTTGAGTGGTGTTTATGGTAACTGTTTTGTTGGATGGTATATTCATTGTGTTATTTTTTTACTTAGTCTACTAAATTTTCATTTAAGCTTTAGGCTATCAGATCCATTTGATCTGATTAGCTAAATAGCTGAATTCCTTTTCAGCTTCTAAAAAATTCAGCAGCAAGTCACTCATGTGACTCCTTTATAATTTATCTGTTCAAAAAAGAAATTAATCACAAAATATGTCCCCATCAGGACTCGAACATGTGACCTCCTGGTCACAGGCCTAGCGTGTTAGCCAACTGGGCTACATGCTATTTTGATTCTTATATCAATAGGTTAATTAATATAGTATTATTGTAACTGACAGATTTTCATTTAAGTAAATCATAATTTACGTTTATTCAAATAGTATTAACACTTTTCAAGTAAATCTTAGTTTAAATAAAATAAATAATAAATAAAATAAAAAAATATATATAAATTTTTTTTATTAAATTTAAAAGTTTAATTCGTTTATTTTAATAATTAGATTTTAATTATTTTAGATTTAAATAAAAATTAGTTTTTAAAATAATAGATTTTGTATAAGTAAATTTTTATAAAGTTAATTAGTTTAAAAAGTTTAATTAGATTTTTTTTTTAAAATAGATTAAAAGTATTTTTTTATTAAATAGAATTATTTTTATAGATTTTTTAATTAGTTTAAATTTTAAATAGTTTTAAATTTTAAGTATTTGTGTTGTTAGATTTAAATATAGCGAGGTTTACGATTCATGCACTTTAGGTTAATTTTAGATAGTTTAAAATTGATAGAATTAATTTCTAGTTTAAAAACCGAAAACCAATTCAAATCAATTGTCCAAAACGAAACGAAACGTCTCAAATTCACTCGATCTTCGTGTACAACGAACTTGGTTCATCACGTGTTTAATTGAATTCGTCATTGGTAATATTAGTCTATTACTTTTTCCTAAAGGTAATTTTCTAATTTACCCTATAACGTATCTCAAATTATCACTATACTATCACGATCACATCAGTATACTTTCCCGTGTTTGTATGTCTAGTCATTTATGTGTGGTAATATCTTGAAAAAAATTGAAGACTTGCGAAACGACATCACTTTTTATCATTAAAACATGATGATCTTATCAAAAACAACACATGCATGATCATCAAAACACATACCAACCATAAAATCATAAGAGATCTTAAAAATTGATGCATGTGAACAAAAGTTGGATCAAAATGATCACCATTAGATTTCAATAATGGGACTTGATTTAGTTTCAGTTAAAGTAAGGTAGAATTATAGATTTATGGTGGTTTTAGTGTGGAGAGGGTGGCGGCATATAGAGAGAAGAAAGAGGGAGAGACATTTTTTTTACGTTTGTGTTTTTATGATGAGAAAATGAAGTTAGTTAGGTGAAAAATCAATATATAGTGGAGTGGGGGTAAATTTTGCTAATTATGAAATCTTTTGGGCTTAAAAGCAATTTGATAAATTAAATGGCAGAAAATGACTATTAATCAATTTTGAAAATATTTACAGGGCTTGGGTTTTGTAAAAATACTTTTCAAAAGTTAAAATGCATCATAATTATGATAATATCGTTTCCCGACACGACTTAATACGTAATTAAAACGAAATCATCGAAAATATTAATTATCGAAACAATCGATAATAGAATGTAAAATTTTGGGCATCCATCGGCATCGCGATCATTAGTAGTTCTCGTTATTCATTGATTTTGAGTAAACTCATTGTAAAATGTACGCGGGTGTTTTTAAATCAAAAACTTTGATTTAAATAAATATGGAAAAATAAAATAAAATTTTTATAATTCTAAATAAAGTATTATCAATGATCAATAAATACTTAAAAATTATAATTTATTAAAATTATCATGATCTCGGGATTTACATATACGAATACAAGAAAATATAATACGTTGGAAAATTCAAGAAGCGCGAATAAAAGAATAAAATAATACCGGGAAAATACGACTTCTTACACCCCCCTAAAGGAACTCTGGTCCCTCAGAGTTCTACTGGAGACAGAAGAAGATGCAACCAAAAGGGGATACATAGTCTAGAACTGATTCATTGCTTCCAAGATAATTTCAGCACCACGGCGTACTTTAACAATTAGGATTCACTACGCTTCAGTTTCTTTACTCTTTTTCGAATAAAAATTCACACTTCATTAAAATAATGACCATCCAGTACTGAGAAATATTAAGAGATAGAATGAACACAATAATGGCTTGCACGGACAAGGTGCGCTAAAACGAGTTAAGATTTATAATCGACAAGGAATCACAAATCGCGCAAACTGTAAAACATGACAATTTACTGATTAGAAAAATAGCAGGGAAATATGAATTACATATAGACGTTTGTAT
Organism: Glebionis coronaria; assembly: GCA_025667525.1. Classification (NCBI taxonomy): domain Eukaryota; kingdom Viridiplantae; phylum Streptophyta; class Magnoliopsida; order Asterales; family Asteraceae; genus Glebionis; species Glebionis coronaria. The sequence goes on from CM046878.1 coordinate 145,630,750, forward strand.
TACAAGTTGTCACGATTATTTGTCTAGGATTTGGTATCACTTTCAAATTTAGCTTAAGTATTCTCTTGATTAAAAGAAAATTTTACAAGGTTTAGTGATTTGAAATCAAACTATATATGATTAGTGAGTAAGCAGTTGCTAAATATTTTTCTTGCTCATGATTTCAAAGCCAAAAAGTAGAACAGTTCAAAATAGTTATCTTGATCGGCTTAAGCACTTTGGATAGCTGTATGAATTTATTGTTGAAAACTCAAGTTTATCGTTACCATTAGTGAAAATCAAGTTTTCAAATTATTTAGAATCATTGTTAGAAATTATAAATTAAATTGATCATTTCATTAGGTTGAAAGTAAAGTATGATATAATCAAATACTTTTAAAAGATACAACTTGACATCCTTTTAAGCACGAGTTATAAATTTACCAAAGAGGATGTATAGATCCGACATTAAACTTGAAACAGATATTTTGGTAATCTAAACATTTCTAAAACTTATAAAACGTTCTTAAACATTTATAATAGTTTTTAGAAATCCAAGAAGGTGTTTACTATACCAAATGGTAAACATGTGACATATTCTGGTTTTCAAAAGTGACAAGATAGCAAACGAGTATGAAAAGAATAATAATCAACAATTAGTATGCGAGCAATAGCACGAGGGGATAAAACGCAATTCGTACCAATTTCTTAACGAACATGATGGAATAAATGTATCGATGATAAGGACAATAAGAAACAATAGATTTAGCAAGATTAATTCACGAGTGAGGTTGGCGTCACCAAAAATGGCTTATTAAGTTCTCGATGGTCGATACACGATCGAAAGAGGAAAAGCCACACAACAAATTTTTCGAATCAAAGAAAATTCTTAAGAAGTCAATTGTATATAATTCAAGTAAAATGAACAACGTTAAGAACGAGAGACGAAATCAACATATGTTTTACACAAATGGATTTCAAGACAATATAGTCTAACACACATCATGACAAATACACGAAATCATTGTTCACGTCCAATCATAAATCATTATTCGCGTCCAGGGACATTTCGAAGGTCTACCAAAATTGATAGAGAAGGTTGGTCGATGTAGAAGCATAACAACGTTGAAACTTTCAGGTCTGATATCAAAGGTAAGAAATTAAACGAGTGGTAACGAGAATTATATCACGAAAGAAGATGAGGTAACAAGTAAAACAAAGATCGTTGAGTAAGGAAATATGTGCTTGAGGCATGTACTTTGTTCAAGAAAAGATAAGGGTTCATATGTGTATGTCGCGAACTGGTGCTACTCACATAAGATGTAAAAGTTTTCTAAACTTTATTTTATCTAACTTTTTAAATAACATAAGTAAAAAGTTGGTTCTTGGCCAAATATTTAAGGTGACTACTATTCGGCCTCGCATGGCTCCTTCTGAATACCGCATAGGTGATCAGGTCATGCATAATTTAGGACTAGCAATGCAATGCTTAGCTTCGTCAAACCAGTATTACATGTCATATGATTTAAAATATGTATATAATGCCATAAATAGAAATCAGAATAATTTATGAAACTTTTAACCAGTAACTAATTGGCTAGATGTTTAAATCAACAATTTTAATGTCACAAAGATTCTTTATAAGACCAAAGTTGAACAATTTGTGAAAATACATTTATAAATTAATTTTATAAGATAACATTCAAGTATTTAATAAGGCCCAAGTGGAACATTTTGTAGAATGATTCGCAAACAATACCAGTTTGAGTTTATATGGTGACATGATGATAGCTTACAAAATAGCGAGTGGGTTACATGATAGTAATAAATAGTAACTGATAAGAAAACCTGCAACATGGTTACAAGGTGATAAGGTTTCAAATGTTTAGTTGGAGTCGTCATGAGACAAGCACCAAAATGATAACGAGCGACATGAAAGAAAAACTTCAAACCTCGGCCCAAATTAGTGGTACGATGGAAGAAAAGAAAGATAATATATAGTGACATATAATTCATGTATAAAAGAAAGGATAAAGGAATCCATAAGTGTTCACATCGTAATTTATTCGATATACATACACTTTCTAAGAAAGTAAATTATCAATTCTCAAATAATACAACTAACCTGAAAAGATTCTATTTTTAAACGTTTTCAAATGCAATCAATGTTTTTAGTGGTAAAATATCGTTAGTTAAAGTTTTACGAGCTAAAACGAACTCAAAAACCATATTTCAAAATTTCTATCAGCTTTGATTTTTTTAGTCAACTTTTGGGTTTGACCAGACCAATTAACTCACTAAATGACATTCTAAGACTCGATGTCTAAAGCAATTTGATGTAAAACGATGTTTTGAACAACTTTCTAGTTTTACACGAGACTTGAAACGGATAAAAAATGGACGAAAATGCCTTTGCATTAAATCTGTCAACAAAGTGATATTTTTAAAATATGCAGAATTAAGTTCTTAAATTTTATAATTTCAAACGAGCGTAACTTGCTCGTTTTTAAGATTTTCAGGTTGAATTTTATGTCCTAAACGAACGTCTTCAACAAGTAGAAATATATTTTTATGTCTAAAGTTTATAAAAATATTTTCTCGACATCGTTAAATTACATGTAACTTTTCTGCAGAAAGTATATTTTTCAATACATCTTGGAATTTAATCAAACATAATAACGACCCGGAATTTATGTATACACATGACTTGTGGATTCCATAAATACGAAAGAGAATAGATTGTATAATTAAGCATGTAAATAAAACATAGTATAAAATTGGTTTATGACTACCAACGATAATCTGACAGATCAAAAACGACGCATGACATCCGTGTCTTCCATTTCAAGATGCAATGCAGGAAGGTCTCTTGGTTGCGTGATTTTCCAAAAACACAAAACATACTGCTAAATAAATGGAACATTAATGGGTTGCACTCCCGGAGCGAGGAGGTTTAATGAAATGGGAGGGTACAAGTTTATAGAAGTAGAATCGTATTCCAAACAATTACTACATAATAGAGGATGAATTACAAGATGGCGATGGTACTTTCAAGGTACAAACGAACGTTGCAAATCGAAGTCAAAACATAGAATGGTCAATGAAGTAATATTCAATCGATATACAAGTGTCGTGTATAACGATGACGAAAAGGTCAATCAAAGTTACGAAAACCCACAATATTATTTAACACGGATTCAAGGAATGCTTCAAGGTGTGTGACTCTCACGATGTCCTTTAGTCTTTTTTGGAGGCACATTGAGCTACACAATGGTCTATAGACTAGACATCCAATCACAAATAGTCGGAAAGCAATTTGGATATCTAAACTGATATCTTAAAAGAGTTAAACAATGGAAGTAACGCATAGGGTAGTAAAATAAAAATCGGTAGTTTCATTGGAAGCAACACTTCTTAATCCCAAACAATGGTATCACGAGAATACACACAACATGTAACAGTGAGTCAAGAAAAATAGGCGGTTCAAAATGAACCAGTATATCAGGTCAGTCGTATCACGTATAAACAAGATAGAAATAGTACTCCGAAAAGTGAGTATGAAAAGTCGGTAGCATACGTTTAACACCCCCAAATTGACACGCAGCGGAATACATCTTTGGGTGCTAAACAATGATACAACAACACATAATTTATAAAGAACGACTCGAAAAGAGACGTTTAGATTTATCGTTCCTAAAACATTTATCAGAGTAGCGTAGTCCCAAGACATCGTAACCAAAGTACAACCAAAACAAAAGATTTAAATTGTTTTGAACAAAAGGAACGACAAATATTCAAAGAGTTTATATTGCAAAGTAGTGCACAACATTCATTCCCGTGGCTTCCAAGCTTCACCCTTCCTGATTACCTGAAATACATGTGAGTAAACACATCAGCAAAAATGCCGAGCAAAGATTATAAGTTTGTGGCATGCTTATAAGCATCAAATAATAATTTGCATCAACAATGATAATTGTATATAGCATAAATTGCAATAAGCTCATGGAACCGAGCCCTTAAACACTCCTTTTAGAGGTCTGATAAGACAGGAGATTTATTAATTGTCGGTTACCTCTAGATTTTTGGTACATTGCCGTATACCTGACTTCTTAATACAATATGCTAAAACAGTGTGGAGGTCGGGCCTAAGCTTCTATGACAAGTCCACAAAAACTGAACCGGGGCGGCTTCCCCCATAGATCTATTAATTGTACTAGCGGTTAACCCATCATAGGTTAATTAACGGTCCATAATTGAGGTTTTAACAAAGGCAATCACTTAATGCAATTTAAAGGCAACCACGGGTCCATTCATAGAGGGACAAAGCATACCATAAAAATCTTGTGTTCTAAGTTTATAAAACATGTATTCCCCCTCGCGGGTTTAAAATCATTTAATAACTAGTATAAAGCGAGGCTATAGACTCACCTTAGCCAATAGTGGTAATGAGACGATCGCCGACGATAGATGATGCCTTTCAAACACGAGAACCGCAACCTATCAAATGAGGTGCGTTCATTAATAATAGACTCGAGAAATAAAACATACATAAGAATATAAAACTCGACTCATAAAATCACGACAAACTCGAGAGAAAACGATACAAGTGATACTAGTACACTCTCCTATATATTCATTTTATTATTCTATGTCTTTAATAAAAATCTGCCGGAACATACCGACTGTCCAAGCCGTTTTCCCATACTTAGACACATCAACTTTTTATGATACTACTCAGAGAACTTACTTACTATATGTATAAAGTCCTCCCAAGAGCCCATCAAAAGATTTTTCTTTTAAAGTTCCCTGCCCGACTCATCTTTGAATCACAAAATCCGGACAGTTTAGCGACCTTGACTTACGAAACCATTTTGACCATTCTAAACAACTCCATTTGTAAAACCGCCACTTGATTCTAAAAATAGACTCAAAATACTAAACTTGGAGCCTGAGAACAGCCCTTGAATCATTTTGAAACTCATTTTATAGTCCCGAGATTCGATCCAAATATCGACAACAATTTTCGGATTGTGTCGACACTCGTCTCCCGGTACACGAAAATCAAACTAGTGTATCTTCCACCTCGTTTGGAGTTGGAAGGCCTACTTTATATCAAATCGAAGCTAACGAAATTCTCTATGACATAATCCCATAATATCATCCTATATCCAGACTTAAGACCCTCGAAAATGGCCTCAAACCTACTGCCCAAAAATGACTATTAAAATCTCTTACAAAATCAAGTTTTTGATCAATTCCAACAACTTTTATCATCAACCTAAGCCCCTAATATCATCATAAACCAATCCTAACACTTGCATCATCATCAAAATCAAAAACCCAAAAATTAAAAATCAACTTTTTAACAAAAACATGGCATAAACACCATTTCATCATCACTACTAACACATGCATACAACAAATTTGGATCAAACATCACTAAGTTTTCTTGAAAAATTTAATATGGTTGCATGTTGTTAAAAATGGTACCAAAATGTGCTCCTTTGAATTATAAGGATGGGACTTTGATTGATTTTTGAAGATTCAAACAAGAGTTCAAGAAAATTGAAGATTAAGGTGGTGGTGTTCTTGGTGTTACACGGCAACAAGAGGGAGAGAGGGTGTAGTGGTTTGTTTTTATTTTTAAAATTATTGTATGTGTAAAAATGTAAGTGGAAAAACTTAATATAGTCCAAGGTTAGGATAGTTTTTGCCAATTTGTGATTGTTTTGGTCCAAAATGAAAATAGTTAGATAAAAAGTGGGAAATGACTAAAAGTCAATTTTACAAATATTTACGGGACTCGGGTTTCGTAAAAATAATTTTCAAAAGTTTAAACGCACACGAAAAATAATAATATAACGACTCGATACGTAATTAAAACGATATCGTCGAAAGTATTAAATATCGAAACGATCGATAATAAAATATAAAATTTTAGGCATCCGTCGGTATCGCGATCACTAGTAGTCCTCGTTACTCGTCAAAATATTAAAATATAATATTTAATATCGGTTTCAACTTAAACCGTTAAACATAATAATAATTAACATTATAAAATATCTTCAAAATAATTGAAAATAGAATTAAATTATGACCTTATTTTTACGGGTTTTACATCCTCACCACCTTAAGGGAGCGACGTCCCGGCGGTCAACTCGCCTCATACACGAGTTGATCACTACCCGGAAGGATGAGGGCATTCCTTATAAAGAAGTCTTCACGTTACCATGTGAATCTCGATCCACGATCTCCACTGGTTCTTTTACAAAACACAACTTGTCGTCAAGTTGTATCTCACCAAAAAGGAATAAATAAATCCTTATCCACCAGTCACTCGCCAAGCTCGACACATGAAAATTTTATGAATCACACGAAGCTCATTCGACGACAAGAATAGGTGACAGGATTTTCGGGTAAGTCCAGTTAAAAAGAATGTTGCAATTTAAAGGATAGCCACTGGCCGGATAGCCATGGACACACATCAAAAAGAATTAACAAGAAAAACATTTTCGTCATCGGAGGGTGCTCACTCAAAAGATAATACAAAGACACCATCTCACTTTCGCCAACGCGCATTAAAGTCTCAATAAACATCGTCGTTGAAAGTCAAAAAGATATTACATAATATATGTTCTACATGATCGGACGTTATCGGATGATGCCGTCTCAAGTTCTCACAACTTACGATCATTTGACTAGATCACATACCACATAAGTACATAAAAATAAAAGGTCGAACAAAAACATCGATTATAGATCTCCATCGTTAATCATCGAGAAAACCTTGAACGAACCCTTGATAATAACTACTTGATCTCCAGAGTCTTTCCACTTGCGGTGTCGGCTTCAACATACTCCTCGAGGTTGCAACGAATTTATTAACTCCATTCATTAAGAGATTTGGTCTTCAATCATTCTATAAGTACACACATAAATCCTGGTGACACTTATCGTTTCTTCTTATACACTGCTTCCCGAGATTCATTTTAAACTCAGAATAAAATAGTAATCTTCAATACGAGGAACATAACGAGATAAAAATGACTTCAATAAACGCATAAACGAACAAGATGTGGTAAAATGATTTAAGGTTGACGATCGACAAGGGATCTCGACTCACGTAACCGTAAAACATAATAAATCACAATACTAGAAAAATGAGAGCGAAGAATAAATTATACATTATCATTAAAATAACATTTGTCACAATTATCCGTCCCGGATTTGGTATTACCTTAAAACTCAGTTGAGGTACTTTCTTGATAAAGATGATACATCAAAAATAGAAGTAAAATAGTTTCAAAATTTATTTGGTCGTCTTAAGAAACTTTGAAAGAATGACGTAAATTTATTAATTAAACTCATACTGATGGTTACAATTAGAGAATATAATTTCCAAATTAAATCACTATTAGGAATATAACTTAAACTGGCAATTTCATTACATTAAAAGTAAAGTATGCTAAGTCAATTAGTTCAAAAGGTAGAACATAATTTTATTTTAAACATTAGTTTTAGTTATACAAAATATGGTGTATAAATTTGACCTTTTACTTGTGATGGTTATTTCGATAATTGAAAATCATTAGAAAATGTAGACAAGTTCCATAAAAAAAAAAAATTTATAATACTTTGTAGGAATACATAAAGGTGTTTATCATTCCAAAATAAATATGGGTTACATTCGGATTTCGAAATGTGACAAGATAACAAACGAATACGAATGGAAATAATAGTCAACAATTAGTACAAAATCAATGGTACAAAAGGGGACGAAGCAAATGTCGTATAAATTCTTAAAGAGAATAATAAAATAAAGGCGTTGATGGTAAGACGATAAGAAATAATAGATTAAACAAGTTGTCAATTTTGTTAGTGCGGTTGATGGTTCACCAATATCAGCTCGTTAACTTAGCGGTGGTCAATACATGATCGGAAAGAAGATCCATACAAAAATTTTAATAAATAAAATTCCTAATAATCAAACGATGTTAGTGTTTAAAGAGAGAAGTCAAAGCACGGTTCACAAGAGTGGATTTCGAGACAAACGAGAGTAACGGACGTCATCCCGGATATACGGAAATCACTCTAGTGATAATTCATTATTCACGTGCGGAGACATTCCAAAGATCTACTCAGTCGCATAAAGAAGATTGGACGAGAAGGAAGGATAAAACATTGAGACTTTCAAGTCGTTTATCAACAGTCAGTAATTAGACGAACGGTCAAAAGAAATCAGTTATAAGACAAAATGAAGTAACAAGTGGAAAAACGATCGTCGAGTACAACGTATTCGTAAGCGCGTAGTTCGTTCAAGAGAAGGTAAGAAAACGTATGCGGATGCATAGAAATTGTGCTACTTGCATAAAATATAAGGGTTTTCAAAACTTCTTTTCATTTTATTTCATTTTATTTTATTCTATTATGAATACAAGTAAAAAGTTCCTTATTATCAAGATTTTTAAGGTGACTACTATTCAGCCTAGCATGGCTCCTTCTAAATTAGACATAGGTGATCAGGCTATGTATAATTTAAGGCTAGCAATGCAGTGCTCCATTTCGTCGAAAAGTATTACGTTTCTTATGTTTATATATAAACCATGCCATTTAAAAAATGGAATTTTAAAAATATTTTATAAATTTATAGGAAACAGGTAATTTGTGAAATACTCAATAAGAAACTTTGAATGTCACGAAAAGTATTTTATAAGACCAAAGTAAAAATAATTGGTGAAAATAATCGTAAAACAATATCAGATTTATTTATAATATGACATTATGACAACGTATAAAGTAGTCAAAGTTTTGCAAAAAGTGGCAAATAGTAGCTCATAAAACAACCAATGAAATGGTTACAAGTTGTTAAGTTTTCAAAGGGTTATAAGGTTTAGACGAAAACGTCATGAGATACGCGATAAGAATGTCAACGAAGAATGTGAAGGCAAAACTTCAAAACTCAACTCAAATCAGTGGAAGGTTAGACGAAAACGAAAATAAAATAACATCGAATGACAAATGAGTCATATATATGAAAAGAATAAAACAATCCACATGTGTATTCTTTGTAAGATACTCGACACAACATGCTTTTAAGAAAGTATGTTATTCGTTTTTAAATTACACCATTAATCCGGTAATTGCTAATCCTGTATTGTTTCTATTTTTAAATATTTTCACATGCAACTAGTATCTGTTAGTTGTAAAATAATATCTGTTAAAATTTTACGATCTCAAATGAAATCAAAACAGCTTAGAAACGTTTAAAACTCATGTTCTGAATTTTCTATCAGATTTAACTTTTAAATATGAGCCGATTAATTGACCCGATAAACGACATCTCCAAGACTCAGAGTCTAAAGCATTTTGATGCAAAACGACGTTTCAGACGACTTTCTAGTTTTACCCGAGACCTGAAATGACCAAAATACCCCTGCAAGTTCTGTGCATGTTTGACTAGTTTATTTTAAAAAAAACGCAGGTTTTACTTTTAAGTTTTGACCTATTTATACTGCCCCTACAGTTTCTGCATAAAGTGTATTTTTCGACACTTCTTAACGGCTCAAAATATATACATATATACACACATGTCTTGTGGATTTTATAACAACGAAAAATAAATCTCGTAATGAGCATCAAATAAAATATAACATGATGAATGACAGAAAATGCTTCAAGGTATTCAACACGAAATTTAGGAAGTAAGACGGTGAAAGACGTTCGTAATTTAGATTTCAAAATGCAATGTAGGCAAATCTCCTTGGTGCCACGATTGTCAAAAACACAAAACATAACAAGAAAAGAATGGAACATTAACATGCTACACTCCGGGAGCGAGAAGGTTAATGAAAAACAAATGATACAATTTTATATAAGTAAAATCGTATTCCAATTCTAGCGCCATAATCTAGACGATGATTTACAAAATGACGATGACGTTACCGAGATATAAGTGAACAATACACTTCGGAGTCGATACATATAAATGTCAATAAATAGCGGTTAGTCTATTCCAAGGACACATTGAGCTACACAATGGTCTAGAAATTACGTTTCAAGACGTCTAAACACAAACAGTCGGAAGACGATTTGGATATCTATATAGATATCTCAAAGGGTTAAGCAATAAAAGTAACGCGCGCAGATGGAGGTATGTAAGGTCATAATATAAAATTTGCAATAAAAGCAATTTAAATACTTCAAAAATAAATACAGAAAGATCTTGAAAATTCAATGTATTTATTTAAGTTAATCATTAATAAATGATAAACTTTTATCGAAAAGTTTAACGACATAAATATATATCGATAAAAGGGATCCTAGATATAAATATATATCCGTAAATGGATCATAGTATTTATTTATAATTACTTGGCAATAAGGTATACGTAATAACGTATACTAAAATTGTAATCTCAGAAGTAGCTTGAACCTGAAGTCACGCGAAATCATGTGCACCGACTCTTTGAAAAATAAAACCGACAGTTATAGTTTAGGTTTTTATAAAAAGACCTAGTTCTCTATAACTCATGGCTCTGGTACCAATCTTTAACACCCCCAAATTGACACGCAGCGGAATACATCTTTGGGTGCTAAACAATGATACAACAACACATAATTTATAAAGAACGACTCGAAAAGAGACGTTTTAGATTTATCGTTCCTAAAACATTTATCAGAGTAGCGTAGTCCCAAGACATCGTAACCAAAGTACAACCAAAACAAAAGATTTAAATTGTTTTGAACAAAAGGAACGACAAATATTCAAAGAGTTTATATTGCAAAGTAGGCACAACATTCATTCCCGTGGCTTCCAAGCTTCACCCTTCCTGATTACCTGAAATACATGTGAGTAAAACATCAGCAAAAACGCCGAGTGAATCTATAGGTTTATGTAATCAATTTGAACACAAGCAAAGATTATAAGTTTGTGGCATGCTTATAAGCATCAAATAATAATTTGCATCAACAATGATAATTGTATATAGTATAAATTGCAATAAGCTCATGGAACCGAGCCCTTAAACACTCCTTTTAGAGGTCTGATAAGACAGGAGATTTATTAATTGTCGGTTACCTCTAGATTTTTGGTACATTGCCGTATACCTGACTTCTCAATACAATATGCTCAAACAGTATGGAGGTCGGGCCTAAGCTTCTATGACAAGTCCACAAAAACTGAACCGGGGCGGCTTCCCCCATAGATCTATTAATTGTACTAGCGGTTAACCCATCATAGGTTAATTAACGGTCCATAATTGAGGTTTTAACAAAGGCAATCACTTGATGCAATTTAAGGGCAACCACGGGTCCATTCATAGAGGGACAAAACATACCATAAAAATCTTGTGTTCTAAGTTTATAAAACATGTATTCCCCCTCGCGGGTTTAAAATCATTTAATAACTAGTATAAAGCGAGACTATAGACTCACCTTAGCCAATAGTGGTAATGAGACGATCGCCGACGATAGATGATGCCTTTCAAACATGAGAACCGCAACCTATCAAACGAGGTGCGTTCATTAATAATAGACTCGAGAAATAAACCATACATAAGAATATAAAACTCGACTCATAAAATCACGACAAAATCGAGAGAAAACGATACAAGTGATACTATTACACTCTCCTATATATTCATTTTATTATTCTATGTCTTTAATAAAAATCTGCCGGAACATACCGATTGTCCAAGCCGTTTTCCCATACTTAGACACATCAACTTTTTATGATACTACTCAGAGAACTTACTTACTGTATGTATAAAGTCCTCCCAAGAGCCCATCAAAAGATTTTACTTTTAAAGTTCCCTGCCCGACTCATCTTTGAATCACAAAATCCGGACAGTTTAGCGACCTTGACTTACGAAACCATTTTGACCATTCTAAACAACTCCATTTGTAAAACCGCCACTTGATTCTAAAAATAGACTCAAAATACTAAACTTGGAGCCTGAGAACAGCCCTTGAATCATTTTGAAACTCATTTTATAGTCCCCGAGATTCGATCCAAATATCGACAACAATTTTCGGATTGTGTCGACACTCGTCTCCCGGTACACGAAAATCAAACTAGTTTATCTTCCACCTCGTTTGGAGTTGGAAGGCCTACTTTATATCAAATCGAAGCTAACGAAATTATCTACGATATAATCCCATAATATCATCCTATATTCAGACTTAAGACCCTCGAAAATGGCCTCAAACCTACTGCCCAAAAATGACTATTAAAATCTCTTACAAAATCAAGTTTTTGATCAATTCCAACAACTTTTATCATCAACCTAAGCCCCTAATATCATCATAAACAAATCCTAACACTTGCATAATCATCAAAATCAAAAACCCAAAAATTAAAAATCAACTTTTTAACAAAAACATGGCATAAACACCATTTGATCATCACTACTAACACATGCATACAACAAATTTGGATCAAACATCACTAACTTTTCTTGAAAAATTTAATATGGTTGCATGTTGTTAAAAATGGTACCAAAATGTGCTCCTTTGAATTATAAGGATGGGACTTTGATTGGTTTTTGAAGATTCAAACAAGAGTTGAAGAAAATTGAAGATTAAGGTGGTGGTGTTCTTGGTGTTACACGGCAACAAGAGGGAGAGAGGGTGTAGTGGTTTGTTTTTATTTTTAAAATTATTGCATGTGTAAAAATGTAAGTGGAAAAATTTAATATAGTCCAAGGTTAGGATAGTTTTTGCCAATTTGTGATTGTTTTGGTCCAAAATGAAAATAGTTAGATAAAAAGTAGGAAATGACTAAAAGTCAATTTTACAAATATTTACGGGACTCGGGTTTCGTATAAATAATTTTCAAAAGTTTAAACGCACACGAAAAATAATAATATAACGACTCGATACGTAATTAAAACGATATCGTCGAAAGTATTAAATATCGAAACGATCGATAATAAAATATAAAATTTTAGGCATCCGTCGATATCGCGATCACTAGTAGTCCTCGTTACTCGTCAAAATATTAAAATATAATATTTAATATCAGTTTCAACTTAAACCGTTAAACATAATAATATTTAACATTATAAAATATCTTCAAAATAATTGAAAATAGAATTAAATTATGACCTTATTTTTACGTGTTTTACAATACGCGCTCCGAATACAAGTATGTAACGTCATAACAATATAAAATCATCGTAACAAGATCAAGTTTACATGAACAAGAGTTCAAGAAATACAGTAAGGGCAGATGTAATCACAGTAATATCTAATGATAATTCATTGAGCACAAAGGCTTTAAAAAGAGATAGTAATTATCATCATTAGGGTAATGTAATATTTCAAAATGTAATCAAGAGATGAAATACTACAACGATAATTAAAAGTAAATAACAAATATTAGAGAGTTACCCGCGCATATATCGAACAACATTGGCAGATTCTGTTTTTGACACTTAGAAACATGAAATATTTGAAATTTTGGTTATAAACCAAGTTTTGTAAACGACTCAGTTCCTTATAACCATCGGTTTGATACTAATATGTGAGACCCCCAAAATCAAGCATGGGAAAACTAGGCAACAAGGGGGTAACACGTCATGGTACAAGAAACAATGAATTACTGTTGACATGAAGTTGACGTAATAAAACATATACATTACATCATAAACATAAGAGTTTTAAACAAAAGGTCCCAGAGTTTTATAAGCGGAAAAATCTATTATTTAATTATGGTTTTGTAACTTATAGTTACCAAATTACATGATAAACTTTTGACAGTTTTTAGATAAAACCAAAGTTTATATACACACAGAAATCTCCAAGCTGTGATAATATCTTGAGGTCTCCCATCCAAGCAAAGCTAAGTATTAATACCTGAGATTAAACATATAAAATCGTCAACATAAAGTTGACTGATATTCATAGGTTTAGCAATAAAGGTATGGAACATAACCATTCATTTGTAGAACAAGAAAATAGGGAAAATGGTTATGATCATTAAACATAGTCCGAAACCATTATTATTGCTATTTAGTTCATAAACCGAAGCTTAAAAATCATTGTAAGTTTCTCTAGGGAGTATTCAGCCCTAATACTCAAGTAACAAATCAAATGTTAAGTGTGTCAATGGTTAAACAACCACAACATGGGACGGGGATAGTCAATCCTGATGGATACACCCACAACATTCGCACTTAGCAACACAAGTAAATTAACGGTTCATGATCAAGAGAGGAAACGTAAGGGCTATAGACTAAAAGCAATAATATCAATGAAAATTTTTGGAAAGCATACAAGTTCTGGATAGCATACAAGTTCTGGATAGCCTACAGTTTTTTTTAAATGGATGTGTTCCACCATGTAAAATCTCACCCGCGTTTTGAAATAATGTACAAGTAGTAAAAGGGGCTATGAACTCACCTTAGCTACGAGGTAAGTGATTCATTAAACTCAGAAGCTAAGTAAAACAAGTAGCGGTAAGACGATCGACGATGATATGGATGCCAGGTAAAACATGGAAGCCGCAACCTATCAAATAAGGCGTGCACTTTATTAATAATTGACTCAAGTATAAATCATACTTAGTAACATAAACTCAGAATTACAAGACCACGACAAACCCGAAAGAACAACAATGCAAGTGGTACTACACTACCCTTCTATATGTTCATTTTATTAAACTACTTCCTCGATAAAAATCTGTCGGTACATACCAAATGTACAAGCTCATTTCTGTTACTTAGACAACTCGGATTTTTATGTAACTTGGTGCAAAACTCAATCATAACCTGAATAAAACTTAGTTTAAATTTCATTCAATGATTTCCATTTTAAAACCACCTGCTCGACACATGTCTATTCATGTGAGACCCCTCTCAAGAAATTAATACTACCATGATAATCCCTAATTGATCACATTTATGAGGATTCGAGTCGAGATCTTGACTCGGTTATAAAAAATTAGGTGCCACGTGAGGGAATCTCATGCTTATCCTTGTAAATATTATCGCGTTCTAATCGTAGTTAATGTGAGGAGACTTGTGCTCCGACCCTTGTTTTAGTGGTTGTTTGTGATTGTGATATTCTAGGATTCATCGTCATCCCTGAAGCCTCTCGTGTTCGTTTTACGTGTCACTCGAGCTTCGATCGTTTGCTTTGACGAATCTGATATCCGATGATATCCTTGTGTGTTTTAATGTTTATCTTTTAGCGTAATTCATAAACGGCTTTTAGATCATTCGTTATACCCTTTACATGCTCAAGATTAAGAATTCGACTCTTCGTCTCTATTATGAGGGGGTTTCACCCTTAGACTCGAAATTGAGGACAATGTTTAGTTTTAGTATAGGCGGTAAATATATACTTTACTTTGCTTACGTCTTCACGCTATCTAATTTCATCTTTTTGCTGCAAAAATAAGGCAAAATGGCCAAAATTTTAAAAAGTTCATATTTTTTCATAAGTGTTTAAGACACGAATGTAGGTTTTCCGATGGTGAGAATAAGAGTAATTTTTGACTCGACCGTGCGTGTTGAGCACTTAGCATAATTCCTTAACTATATTAGACTAAGTCTCATTAAATTGAGGACGATAAATGATAGAGTTAATTATAAGTTACTATGTTAAACGTAGAGTACTCGTATTCTTCTAAAACTCATGTGTTTTAATTGTTTGCTTTTTCTCCTAACGCTTGTATATAATTAAATTGTTAATAAATATTGACTTAGCGGTTTAATCTTTATTATTGGTTTTTAACTAATTCTAGTAGTTTCCATGTAATTAAATTAGGAAAACATTTAAGCTTCACCAACGTCATGGATTTGGAGTATTGGCAAACCGAATAATCGAAAGCTTCCTTAATAATAATTTTTAAGCTCATCTCACCAAATTAAGCAAAAATTTGAAGCTAGGCCGAAAAATCTATGCAAAATGAAAGTGAATGTCTTAAAACCTTGAAGCTTTAAAGATCCAAAATTCGTTTCGACATGAGGATATACGTCTTTGGCCATAATAAACACCTCATGGCGAGGTTAAAAAAAGGCAAGGCAAGACCGAAGTCATAATAAAAGCTCCATGGGGGAGTTGAATAAAAAATGCAGGTAAACCAAAGATAATAAAGCCCATCCGTTAGGGGGCATATAAAAGTCTTGGTAATAAGTCAAATGTTCAAATCCGTTGTAAAACCGTGTTTATCGAATCTTACTTGTTGACTTAATTTTTTGATATCGTTATCTATTAGGAAATGTTATTAGTTCAATGCTTTTGCTTACACCGTTAGGACTCTACTTTTGAACCTTAAAATCTATTCACGCATAAGTAAACAATCTATCCTCGTGATCATTCAAGACGAAAATAAAATATAAGAGATACACCTTAGGAATAAGGGAGCCTAAGTACGTGATTAAAGAATATGAGTAGTGTTACCATTACTAACATATAATAACAATGATCCCGTTTCACGCTTAACATGGAATTAAGTGAAAATCGGGGACGATGAAATTATTTCTATAAAGCATTCACGTTTTCTTATTCTTTGACCCTAAAAGTAACTTTTTCGTGATGAAAACAATACATTATGTCTAAAACGCATCTAGTAGTTAAGTTAAGTTTACGCTTCAATAAATGTCGAACAAAAATGAATTTTAGAAGTGCTACGATACTTAATTTTAGCAATGCGTGAGTGCGCGATAATGGTTTAGTATGGGGGGGTGATGAGACTCTAATTATACATAGATAGTCTCATCGCCTAAATCATGCTTAAAATACAGAAAATATCATTAAAACTATGCAAAAACCCTTTGTTGTATCAATTGTGTGATTGTAGGTACGGATATCGTGAAATAGCCAAAAGATAACAAGATTCAAGCAAAAACAAACATGGTAAACGAAGCCGTACAAATGAACTGGGCCCGAATTCCAAAAAGACCTTTAAGAATTGAAGATGTACAAGTTTGGTCCCACAACTTTGAAGACTTGTCATAAATGGTCCTTGAAGAATCATTTTGTATAAGATAAGTTCGTAAAGTATCAAGACTTGTCAAGACCACCCCTTGAATATTCAAGAAGTTTGCAAAAGTAGTCCTTCATCAAGTTTCAAACATCTAAAGGACCAAAATTACGAAAGTGTGAAAGTTTTTATCAAAGGAATTTTCCAAATAAGTTATAAATTACAGAGGGGTGTTTTGTAAAATTTCTAGAAGTGGAGGGGGTCAAAACAATCAACACAATACCCATTTATCACTAAAAGCCGACCAACCCAACAAAATTGCCCACAAAGCCCAAACCTAAACTACACCCATTACCAAAACCCGACCAACCTAAGTCCAAATTTTAAACAAAAAAATAAAAAAAGAAAATGCGATTAACAAGTGGTTTTTTCCCTAAAATGATTTAATCCTACTGTTTAGTTCATTCCCCACCCATAAACCCTAACTTCACTTTCCCTTTATATCAAAGGGTAAATGGAAGATTTTATCCCGATTTGCAATTAACTAAATTTGAACCACTCCACATGGATAGTTTTTCTAGCTTATCACTCCAAGTCACTACCCGTGACTCCCTGCTACACTCCAAATCAAGAGTCCAAAATTAGCTAGAGAATCAACGACTTGGATACATTAACTTGTTGCCCACATCAATATAATGGCCAAGATCAACTCACTAGTTTTTGTATCACATGGGATTGGTAGATTCATCACATGGCATTTCAAATTCAAATTAGATCAAATGGAATCAATGAGGCATCTTCAAGATACCTCAAGGGCAGCATTAGAAATCCACTTAGCTAGGGTTTCTCTTCACTTGTAATTATTGAAAGTTCATAGCTTTAGCATAAAAGCACTATCAATGAAATTTTCTTTCTTGTTCGAGATTTTTTTAACTTTTAATTTTCTAATGTAGTGTAGTGAGAATTTTGTAAGGCAATACAATTATATCCGAGTTCCATTTTATTTTAAGTTCATTTTAATTTATGTTTTGATTTTGTGCACTTTAATTTTCACGTTTCATTTAAGCGGTTTTTCAAAAGTAATTTTGGCTAAGTGTTTGGAGATCCAAGATCTCATAAGTTGATTACATGTATTTGGCTTGACAAACCAAGTACAAGTAAAACTTATGAGGTCTTGTTAAATTTTGTTGGTTACTTTTTTATGTTGCAAAATTTCTGGTACCAAAAGGTTTTCCATAAAGTACAAATCATTTAGTTTGTTTATAGCTAATATCTCACTGCCCTTAAGCTGACCAATAAGCTCATTGACACTGAGCTTATTGTCTAGCCTTTGGTGTTTGAATTCTTTGTTTTTGTTGTGTTCCTAAACAGGCTAACCAAAAGAGTCTGTTGTAGACTCTGATTTGGACTGTTGTAGTCCAAAGGTTCTTGATCGCATAGCATAACAGCCGCTCAAAAGCCCAAACTTCAGATATAGCTTATTATGGTGATGGCATCCGCAACCATTCCTTGGGTTGGATGTAAACCAAGGAAGGTATTAGCTTAAACCCACTTTTAAACTTTTTTGAAAAGATTGCTGAATCTGTTGTTATTTACTTGTTCTTGTTATTCTAGTGTTAGATTGGTTATTTATTGATCTTTCATCTGTTATGGTGCAATATTAGTGTAAATGTTCATTTCTTTACTTTAGTCTGTAAACCGTTTCCAAAAAAGGGTGTTTGGTATTATATATTCAGGGTTTGGGTGACACAAATTTTGGGTGTTCTTTGAATACACAGCTTTAGGTTGTTGAGGTTTGTCTGATTGAGGATTTTGTTGCAAGGATTTTTAGTTAAAACTCACTTTCCATGTTTTTGTGTTGTCTGATATAATTAACTATGTTTGAGTGTTATCTGATGCATTGTGGAAATCTAATAAGCTTATGATAATGTTAGTTACTTGATTGTGCCTGTTGTGAACTTGGTTTCTACAAAATGTGTATTGAAACTAGGACAATTACATCAAACTACATATTTGTTTGGTTTTTGATTTTCTTCTTGTCAAACTTAAGATTAGGTTAGGTAACATTATTATCTAAGGCTGTTCCTAATAGGTTTTAAGTTTGGAAGTTTTTTGTAGCTTATAGCCCAATTTGAAGTTCATTCTTGTGCAATTTATATCAGCTAAGTGTTTCTATGTAATTTGCACTAGCAGTGGTAATTATATTACCACTGTTAGCTTTAGTTGTTTCCCACTGTTAGTTATTCTTTGTCTGCCTGTTTTTTAGCTTAAACTTTTGGCTTCTTTGGACTTGTTTGTGCTTATCCTGTGTTGTTCTTAGCTTATAATCATCCCACAAGCCACTGCTTATGGGAGTTCTATTTGTCCAAAAAAAATAGTTTAGTAAAAAAGCTTTGGCCTGGTTTCGACCCCTTGACTTGTCGAATAGGGGTTCAAGGGCCTTACTAGTGTACCAAGCTTGTTTCTTGGTTACACTTTACTTTTTCTTTTATTTAACTACTTTTTTATTTACCCTAGTAAAAATAATTTGTGGCTTGATAAGCCATTGTTCGATTATTGTGATAAGTTAGAACGTTCTCTTTATTTTTCCTAGATATAGATAACTTTTAGGAGTTTTCTTGCAAATTTCAGATTTTTCCGTATTGGTTTACTATTTTAAATTTTTTTATTTTCTGTTTTTGTTTTAGTGATTTAAAAATAGAAAAAGTAGTTTTAAATTTAAGAAAAATATTTTTTTAGTTTTTATGAATGTACTGTCAGGTTTACAAGCAATAAAATCAGAATTTGGACTTTTTCTTCTTTATTTTTAATTTTAGGTCTTTAATTAGATTTTTAAAATTAAATAAAAATTAATTAAAAGGTTTAAAATTGTTTTTTCTGATTTTTCATTGTTTATAAGTCTTTTTAGAATTTATTTGTAAATTTTTAGAATTTTTCATAATTTTTTATTATTTTATTATTTTATTATTTTTCGTCTCGTTTTGCGTGCAAACGTGATTCGTCGTAGTGTAATTCTTTTTAGGATAATCTATTTTTATTTTTAATCTCTTCTCATTCCTAAAACGAAACTATGTGAAAACCATTATTCATGGATTGATTAAGCTTACTAGGAACGCATCATGTTCATATGATTAACATAGCGGAATAGAACACGATACATAAACAAGGTGTTTACTTTTCCAACGTTTACTTTTCATTAAATGTTAACACTCAAACCAACTAAACCTAGGTGTGTTTATAATGAACATACACACCTAGACACACGACTTTTGCTTTATGACTAAATTGTGAATAATTAGAATAATAATTCACGTAGGGTGTATGTGTTTATATACTACATATACCCCTTTCTACAAGAAATCTATTTTAACTAGAAGTCCCTCCATCTTTTGTTCTAAGTCCTCCTTGTTATATGAAAGGGCTCCATATTCTTGTAAATCTTTCTTTTTGCATTTAAGTCCTTGTTTCATTATTCTTGTTTTGTCTCATCAAATTAATTCCCAACAATCTTCCCTTATTTGATGATGACAAAATCAATCTTCAAATCTTGATCTTTCACGAATGAAACAAGCTTCCCCTTAGAGTAAGTTTTTTTGTAAAACATATCACCACATAAAAATAAGTTGTATACCTTCATCTTTGAATCTTCTTCCCCTTTTTGTCTCATCCAATAGGGGTCTTCTAAAGATAAATGATAACGACCTAATTATACATATTCAATCTATCATTATAATGCCACTTTATAGTATAAATAAGAGCTTCCGATACTTAATATGTTGTGTTTTATATGCAGATATAAAGTTTGAAGGAGCAAAGTGAAGATATACAAAGAAGGGGCCTCAATATGCAAATAAGCCAAAGTTGTTGAAAAAAGATTCTGGATCGCCCAGAAGTGCGGCGCACAAACTCAGAAGTGCGGCACACATTCAGGTCTCCAAAGTGCGGCGCACTTTCGGAGAAGTGCGGCGCACATTTGAACCCAGACATCACTATAAATAGAGGCCACGTCCACTCATTTTAGACACACCTCTCTCTCTCAATACTCCATAGCTCGAGTATTTTAGCTTTCTTAGTAAAATTTCAGTATTATCCACTTTTGGGAGATACTTGTAACGAGAGTATTCCACTCTTCGATTCTTGGAGGAACGATACAATCGTAACACTTGTGTACTCGTTTATTTAATCCAATCTAAGTATGATGTTCTCTTACTCTTTTCCAATTGTTACTTTGATTACTATGTTAGGCTAAGCTATTTGTGACTATATGGGTATGTGATTATAATTAGTGATGATGCTATGATATGATCCTTTATATATGATTCAAGCTAATGTTGTAGAACCATTTTACCACCTAGTTCTATAAACCATATTTTATCTAAGTTGATTTGTTACGATAGTTTGGCGTTGAGAAACGTAAATTGTTATAATAAGTTTTCAATAACTTGTCTATGGTCATGAATCTTTGGTTGGAGAGATCCGCTTAGAAACTTGATAAAATATTGAACTCGTTGGCAACTTGTTTTGAGCTTAGTCGCTTAATTAAACGTAAGTCTTGAATCAAACCCAAGTAAATTGTGTAAACGTCGTTTTGACGAAAAAGGATTATCACTCTTTACCTACATAAACATATCTCGATCATTATTATCATCATCACGAAGTTATACGAGCTATCCCATATTAGTCATACTTGTTACTATTGATATTATTTCAACTATTTCTTTCCTTAATTATTATCTTGATTACCAAAAGGAAACTAAGTCTCAACGAACGATCCTGGCTTACCACTACAAAGCTATATTGCGAACGAAGGGGTATACTTGCCCATGTTTGTCTTCTAGTCCCTTGCTTTGTCTAAACCTTGTAATATAAATTTAAGACTTGCAAACGAACATCAAGTTCTTGGCGCCACTGCCAGGGACTTATAATCCTGTTTTGTAACCAAATTCGTATAATCCTTGAAGAAATTGAACCATTTGCCACTCATTTTCAAACCAAAATTTTTCTGCAGTACAGAAAGTACGCCGCCCAAACCAAAAAGTGCGCCGCACTTCCTATAGCGAATCAAAGTGCGCCGCACAAACCCAAAAGTGCGCCGCACATTTCCACTTAAAACAACAAAAACCTTGTTGGATGCACACCCGTTCATCCGGAACACCACCAACATCACCGTTACCAGAACCTTAACGTACCCTTAACCGAAGGCTACGTAGAATTCATCGCTGTGTAATTTTAGCTAGGAGACACAAGCAACCTCAACCTCGCTTAATCTACCAACCTTTTGACAATCTTTCACAAATCCTATTTCTCACCGAACTCATCAATCGTTACGATCCAATGTTGGACACCGATGATGAACCAATGTGGTCATCCGATAGAGTTGTAGCACCAACTCCTAGCTCCGCAATCGTTTTACCTGAAATTGCAAACGATTTTGCAATCAAAGGGAACCACTTGACCCTTGTAAAAAATAACCAATTTGATGGTCGAATCAAAACCGATCCTCACAAACACATCCACGAATTCAGCGGAATTTATAAAATGTTTAACTATAGAGAAGGACAAGCCGAATCCGTCCAACTCATGATGTTTCCATCATCCCTGACTGGAGAAGCCAAGTCATGGCTCGACGAACTTAACGAAGGAACCATTCGAACAAGGGAAGGTCTTAGAACTGCTTTCATTAGCCGATTCTTTCCTCCTGTCCTATTTGAAAAACTCCTCAGAGAAATCCGAAGCTTTTCTCAACAAGATCGAGAAACTCTCACTGACGCATGGTTAAGAATGAAAGAACTACTTAGAAACTACCATGGTCATGGACTTAAAAAAGGAATAATCAAGATTTTCTATCATGGTCTTGACGATGCTACCCAAGATGCATTGAATGCCACAGTGGGCGGAATTTTCCTTTACAAAACTCCTAACCAAGCTTACCAGTTATTGGATGACAAAGTCATGTTTAATTTTGATTGGTCCAAAAATCACAAAAACAAAAACCCACAAAAACCCGTAGCTTTTGCCGAAGAAAGCAACAACCCAACCGATACCGAGAAAATTATGGCTCGAATGGATGCCATGTCTCTTAAAATTAAAACTCAATATAAAGAGATGAAAAACAAAACCTGCAAACAATGTGGAGGAAACCATCCTTCTAGTGAATGTGATCACGATGACACACCCATGACGAAGGAAGAAGAAGACAACTTCATGAATACCTTTCTTCGAACAAGATTTTATAACGATTATCGTAATCGCGACCGCGATAATTGGAGATCAAATGATAAACCAAGTTACGATCGAGACGAAAAGAAACCCAATCAAACCGAAGACAAAAACAACCTTGAAACCAAAATCGACAACTTTTGTTGAATCTCAAAGAAAACCAAACATTTTTGTTCGAGAAACATTCACTGACTTCAAAACCAAGTTCGAAACTACGACCAAAAACCACTAAGCTTGCATTCAAAACCTTGAAGCTAAATTTGATCGTTTGGCCGATAAACAATCGAAACGCGCTTCTGGTTCTTTACCAAGCAACACCAACCCAAACCCCAAGAACAACAACAAATATCAACCCCCACAAGCTCGTAACGAGTATGTGAATGTCGTATTCATGCGGAGAGGTTTATCTTACGAATCACCTACAAACCTACGCAAGTTACACCAATCGAAATTCTATTCGATAGTGATAATGAGGATGAAGCCCAACTAACCCATACCAAACCAACTGAAAACCCAACACCCAAACCATATAAACCAAAAGTACCATATCCAAAACGCTTACGCAAGCAAAAGATGCAAGCTAAGTATGGCAAATTCCTCGACTTAATACAAGAAGTTCGAATTAACATGCCTTTAGTCGATGTTCTGGCTGGAATGCCCAATTATGGCAAATTTATCGAAGAACTTATCAAGAGCAAGATTAAGTTTGAAGAAGTTTCTTTAACTTTTCTAAATGATGAATGTTCTGCCATTGTCCAAAACAAAGTACCACCAAAACTGGGAGATCCTAGAAGTTTCTTAATCCCATGTACTTTCCATCACTCATATTCTTGCAACGCCTTGGCCGATCTTGGCGTAAGTATCAAACTCATGCCATACTCTTTGTATGCTAAACTCTCTAAAAATGTTCTAAAAGCCACAAAAATGAGCGTTCACCTCGCGAACCGTTCTTTCCAATACCTAATGGGGATAACATAAAACATGCTCATAGAAGTCGGAAAATTTATTTTTCCTGTTGACTTTGTAATCTTAGAAATGGAAGAAGATAACAAGGTACCACTTATCCTTGGTAGACCTTTCTTACACACAGCTGACGCTATAATTAGCGTAGAGCAAAAACAAATCAACCTTGGAGTTGGAGAAGATAGAACTTCTTTTTCTATCGACGAAGCAATGAAACACTCGTACTCTAATGACGATACTTATTTTAGTATCGATGTCATTGAAGAAATCGTTGAAGCCGATTTCGACGCTCTTCTTGATGAAGGAAGCGAAATTTTGTATTCTATCGAAGGAACCATCCTCGAAGAAGAACTTTTTGCTGAATTTGATGCCTTCATAGTCGACCATACTGATGAACCAATCGAAATAATCAAAGAAGAAATCAAAACACCATTTGAAACCATAACTTTCGAAACCGATTTCAAAGTTAAGAAATCTGTCGAAGAACCTCCTACAGATTTAGAACTTAAACCTCTTCATGAACATCTAGAATATGCGTTTCTTCACGAAGAAAAATTACTCCCTGTAATTATTTCATCCCAACTTTCGGAAGATCACAAAGACGATCTAATTGACGTTCTCAAGAAGCATAAACAAGCTTTTGCTTGGAAACATTCTGACATTCCTGGCATATGTCCATCGTTCTGCAAACACAAAATCCGACTTTTGGATAACAAGAAACCAATTGTTGAAAAACAACGAAGATTAAATCCTAACATAAAAGACGTTGTTAAAAAGAAATCCTTAAACTCTTAGACTCTGGAATAATCTACCCAATCGTCGATAACCCATAGGTTAGTCCTATTTATTGTGTACCTAAAAAGGGAGGTATCACTATAGTAACTAACGAAAACAACAAATTACTACCAACACGAACCATCACCGGATGGAGAGTTTGTATTGATTATCGAAAACTAAATGATGCAACCGCGAAAGATCATTTTCCTTTACCCTTTATGGATCAAATGTTAGAAAGACTCACAGGAAATGAATACTTTTGTTTCCTCGATGGTTTTTCTGGATACTTTCAAATCCCAATCGACCCTATGGATCAACAGAAAACCACATTTACTTGTTCATTTGGAACTTACGCTTATATGCGCATGCCTTTTGGTCTATGCAATGCACTGTTGATCCCAAACTTAGATCGATTAAGCTTTGTGTATACGAGATTAGATCAAGTATTACACGTAGAGAAACCTTTGCTTATGAATAAAGTAACAAAGTGTTATGCGGAATTAACACTTGATCTAAAACACAATGATGTTAAACAAACTTTCACTTGTATTAGAATAATCGTGTTGATTACAATGAAAGGTTTAACTTGCGAATACTATGAAAACTGATATTAAACATTAACCTAAAAGATCTTCTTTTATAGAACAAGAAGTCTTGTACAATAAGCTACGAATCAACTATTCTAGGTAAAGATAAACATAGAAAATACATTGTCGTTTCTATCCTTACTAGAAGTAATCTAGAATATAATAAACGTGTAGCTCACATATTCCATCAGTGCTTGTCTTCAATCTGTCAACGCTTGACTTTAACTTGTCAACGCTTATGCTGTCAGCGCTCACTTTGCTCTTGTCAACGCTTAAGTTGTTCTTGTCAGCGTTCAAGTGTTCTGGCCTAAATTTATTCCCAACAATCCTCCCCTAAACTTGATATCCACTCTTATGATCAAGTTTCTGAATAAACATTAAGGACTTGGAGGAGTCTGACAAACCTTGTCATATTGATGATAAATAAATCTGATCAAATTCTTTGCCACGTCACTTGTATAGTCTATCTCCAACTGGGTGTCCTTCATCTTCTCCAAAACAGCCTTGGATATGAAATACTGAGCATCTACAAGTAAATACTCAGCAAACTTTGTAGAACTCAAATGGTATACACCTGCAGCTGAATATAACCTCCATTGAAGACCACTGAGGTCATCTTCAAGATCCTTCCATATTTCAGGATCTTCTTCTTTTGTCCCACACATTCTTTTGAATGTGGTCCAAAGTTTTATTCCATTGGCTGAAGTTGGTGCTTCAGCCTCATACTTGGTCTCTAGTAACCTCCAAAGGTCCACCAAGTCTTCTCTGTCACAACTTGCAAATAAAGATATGAGAGTGGTAAAAGTGTGTACCTCCTTGCCAAATCTTCCAATTTTCCAGAATCCACATTCATCTTCCTCATAACTTACTATTGGATTCCTGGAATCTAGTGGTAACACATGCACCATATATGAAGCTTCTAATGGGGAGAGCTTGAGGCTCTTTCTAATGATTGCTTCACTTGGATATAGTTGAGACATATCTTTTGGAAACTCAAGAATAAATCCCTTCTTTACTAGTCTAGGAACTATCATAGCTTTCTTGATTGCCATCTCTTCTGCAAGTTGCTCCTTTCTTTCATCTGAAAGAAGTCTGAAAGTGTTTTCTTCTTGCACTTTCACCCAAATAGGATAAGCCCTATGTTCCAATTCATCAAATGTCAAAGCCTTCAGCTTCTGATGTGTCCATCCAACTCCATGACATTTGAGCAACATAAAGTAGAGCTTCCTTCTATCCCTTTTCAATTCAGAGAGAATGTTGCTTGCCTTGTACTTCAGCATCACCTTACAATCCTGCTGAACTCTAAGAAGAATTTCCAAACCCTATATTTGATCTGAAATGGTCAAGTCTGGATTATCCATACAGCTTTCTTCCCAAGAATTGTACATCTGAACTACCTCTGGCATATCAAAATCAATTTGCAACTTCAAATCTCTCAGCCTTTCCCTAGCAAGCTCATCACCATACTCAAGTCTTTCTGGTTCAACAATCATCACACTTGAATCTAAGCTAGCTCCATCACTTTCTTCTTCAGAAGTCACAACAAATGGTGACTTTTCCTTTTCACCTTGTTCCATCATTTGCTCAGCCAATCTTCTATCAAATTCAACTTGAGCTGCATTCTTTGGAACAATTTCTTCTACCAACTTACCCTTACCCTTATCTGTTGGTTCAATTGTTGGTAGGGTAGATGATAATACCTGAGTAGGAACGTCTTTGATGATAGATGATGACTGGAATACATCACCTCCATATGCAGATCTGTCAACGCCCAAATTTCCTCTATCAGCGCCCAAAATACTTCTGTCAGCGTCCAAACTTGTCTTATCAACGCTCAAATATTTTCCCTCAGCGCCTTGTGTAACCTCCCTCAACATATCTGTAAATGATAAATTTAAATTGGTTGGAGAGATTAAGGACGTATCAAAACCTTTTTGTTCCTTCAAAGTAGTAAGAGCTTCAGCAATATCCAATGATTGACCATCTTGACTGCTCTTATCACTCAGATTTCTTTGATCTTCCTCCCCTTTGGAAGACTCTTCCATACCTCCCCTTGAATGAGCACTCTCCAAAACAACAATCCTCTCCCTCAAATCTTTGAGTTCAAGGCCTTGGTTACTGACAATTTGTACTAAGTCTGCATTTTGCTTTTGCAAGCTAATGCAGACAGCCGTCAATTCTAAAAGCGTCATTGGTTCCAGTCTGCCCTCTTCCAAAATGGGGATTTGACCTCCCAAGTCAGGTTCATTGGGCATGGATGAGGACTTAATTATGGTGGGACTGCCTTGGCCAACTTCTAAGCCAGAACCAATAGTCCCAGCCTCATCCAGGTCACCAGCCACACTTGTGGTGGTGGTTCTCTCTGCTACATGGCTAGGACCACCAGAGGAGAACACTCCAGCAGTCCTTTGGCGTTTAATCAACCTATATTCAGGTGGTGTGGAAGATGGTGTAGAAGAAGGTGTAGATGTGGGTTGGTTAAGGGGTGTTTGGGATTGTGATGGTTGGGTGTCAGCGGTTGAAATATGCATATCAACGCCCACATTAGATGTGTCAGCGTCAAAGGGATTTTGGTCTATTTGCATCTGGTCAGGTGAGAGTAAAGGTTCAGGAATAGGTTCAAGTTGTGGTTGAGGGTCAATATGAGGTTGGGGGTCTGGTTGGGGTTGTGCTGCTGCAATAACAGCAAGCATGGCTGGAGTTAATGGTAGGTCTCTATGAGGTGGTGAATTCATCTTGGTAAAAATAGCCTTCTTTTGTTCAGGGATCTTATAAAAATCATTGTGATCCCTTGAACAATATCTTTGAGCATCAAAAACCATTTGCAGAAAACGGGGATAAGCCAAAGTCATTTTTGTCCCCTTGTTTTTACACATTCCTTCAAAAATCATTTTAGACCAATTATAATTTTGCCCTGTTGTAATACACACAATAGCAGATGCAATGGATCTATTGATCTCATTGTGTGCAGTACATTTGGGACTCAAACATTGAAGGAGAATGTGAATTAGGTACTTCCAGGCTGGGGAAATTCCTGCTTATGGTACTTATTAAGAGTACCTTCATCAGGAATAGGATATCCCAAAGCCCTAAGCCCTTGTTCTATTTCAGATATGGGAAGCATGGTTATACCATCAGCATCATTGAGATGCAAGGCCTGGCGTACCAAGGCCTCAGTAACCACCCAAGGTCTCCCATGTACAATAGAAGTCAATGTTGTCACTCCATTAACTGTTGAGGAACTAACAGTGTTCCAAAACTGTTTAATGTGTGTGACTGGAATGAGTGGTGCATGAGAAAGAGCATACCTCAATGGGGATGCATTCAAATACTCCACCATCTGTGTGTATTGAGGGAACAAAGTATTATCAGCAACAAGATAAGCAATCATGTTGTGTTGAGACTTGAACCCCAAATCCAATTCTGCTGAGTTAAATCTTGGTGCCATTGATGAAAGCTGTTAATTTGAGGTATAAAAGATGAAGGTTGATAAGAGAAAAGTGTTAGACAAGAATTATAGATACCCTGTTTAAAATAGGAGCCAAATTTATAGGAGTGGATGAATGCACGTGATTGGCCCAAAAATAGGCAAAGATTTTCAAAAATCAATCATGAAAATATTGAAAAAGTTTATAAGATATCCCATGCATTTAATGAAAGTAACAACTCCTAAAATTACGGCTTGAAAATATGTCAAAAAGTAACAACTGGGTAGGTCCCATTGTTTGTCAACGGTCAAATATAACCCATCAACGCCCAACGGCTATAATTTTGTCAACGTTCGCCTAAAGCCATGTCAGCGTCCATTTTGGTCACAACAACGCTTGGAAAAATCTTGTCAGCGTCCAAAAATAAAACTGTTTTAAAAAGTGAAAAATGACCTTAACAAGTAATTTATCCTAGAGAAGATAACCAAAAGCTGATAATTATCATAGGGCGGCAAGCACTGTCCAGTTATGCACACTTGCATAAGCAAGATAGACATAACCGTCCTCTAGTGTCCCTTGCTAACCAAGATTCTTAACAACCAAGTTACCTCATAAAATCCTTGTTACTCCCAGGTAAAACCCCTATCAAAAGGATTCCCAAGTCTCCCAACAGACCACAACCAATTCTAGGCCAAAAATGTCTTGGCAGCATGCAAAGTTGATATACTATGCATGCTACAGTGCCTCATGGTTTAGTAAAACTAACCCATACTCACCAGTGGACACAATCTAGAATTGTGATGAGAGTATTATAAGAATACCCAAGAGTCCTAAAGGTTCCTTAAACCTCCCCTTAAACTATGATACATGAGTTCTCAAAATATATATATGAACATTAAAAATTTATGTCAAGATAGGAATATAAATATTCCAACCATCATCCATAAACAAAATATGTCCAAATAGCTCTTCAAAGATCCATAAGCAACTCTGTATCCAATGGTATAAAGCTACCATTACCTGCACATTTAGATGAAAACCACAAAACTAACATTTGTTGCTGACAGCGTCCCGACAACACTTAACAGCGTTGAAGGAACTCTTGTCAGCGTTAGACAATAATATCTCCAACAACGGCAAAATAACACTTGACAGCGTTGTATTTACCTTTGTCAGTGTTAGAAAAATAATGTGGAAAAGCTAAATCATCACAAAGACCAATAACAATGCTTTATCCTGTACATACTTTCACAAAAAGGTTCCAAAACACATATTAAGTGAGATTAACCATTCCAATATTTGTTACCAAATATTGAAATCTTCCAGCATCAAAAGGTTTAGTTAATAAATCAGCTACATTATCTTCTGTATCTACCCTATCTGGTTGTATTAAACCTTTCTCAAAGCAATCTCTTATAAAATGATGTCTAATTTCTATGTGTTTGGTTTTAGAATGATGTACAGGATTTTTAATAATGCATAAAGTACTGTTATTGTCTACAAAAATCTTGGTATGCATAAAATTATACCCATAATCCAACAGCTGGTTCTGAATCCATAAGACTTGTCCACAACATGCAGCTGCTGCAACATATTCTGCTTCAGTTGTAGAGTTTGCCACCACTGTTTGTTTCTTGCATTGCCAAGATATTAATCTGCTCCCAAGAAATTGGCATCCACCAGTTGTGGATTTCCTGTCAAACTTGTCACCACCATAGTCACTGTCTGAATATGCAATAAGATCCAATGGAGAATCTTTTGGGTACCATAATCCAAGATCTGGATAACACCTTAAGTACCTAAAAATTCTCTTCACAGCAAAAAGGTGACATTCTTTGGGAGTCACTTGATGGCGTGCACAGGCACACACAGCAAACATGATGTCAGGTCTTGAGGCTGTAAGATACATCAATGATCCAATCATTGATCTATAGTGCCTAACATCCACATCCTTTCCAGCTCCAATCTTTCCCCAAGGGTGTTGTCTATCCATAGGAGTGGAAGCCTCCTTTTCATGTGGAGAAAAACCATATTTCTTCAAGATTTCAGCTACATACTTGTCTTGGGAGATGAAGATACCATCTTCTTTCTGCTGAACTTGTAAACCTAGAAAGAAGTTCATCTCACCCATTGCACTCATCTTGAATTTATCTGTCATGAGCTTGGAAAAATCCTCACTCATTTTTGGATCAGTAGACCCAAAAATGATGTCATCAACATAGACCTGCACCAGCAACACATGTTTTCCTTTCTTCTTTGTAAATAGTGTCTGATCTATGGTGCCCCTTTTGAAACCATTTTCCACCAAGTAGGTGGACAATGTACCATACCATGCTCTTGGGGCTTGATGAAGTCCATACATTGCTTTCTTCACTCTATAAACCTTGTCTGGATTTTCAGGATCTTCAAAACCAGGAGGTTGCATGACATATACTTCCTCAACAATTGTCCCATAGAGGAAAGCACTCTTCACATCCATTTGGTAAACAGTAAAATTCATACAAGAGGCATAAGCTAGAAAAATTCTTATAGCTTCAATTCTTGCAACTGGTGCAAAAACTTCTTCATAATCAATTCCTTCCTCTTGTGTATATCCCTGGGCTACCAAACGTGCCTTGTTTCTGACCACAATGCCTCTTTCATCTTTCTTGTTCCTTAGAACCCATCTTGTCCCAATTGGTCTCACATATCTGGGACAATCAACCAGCTCCCAAACATCCTGTATAGCAAATTGGTGAAGCTCATCCTGCATTGCTTCCACCCAACTAGGTTCCTTGAGAGCATCAAAAATTTTCTTGGGTTCATCCTGTGACAGAAAACAGGCAAACAAACATGCTTGTACAAGAGGGGTATCAACCTTCTTGTGTATATTGGCAATAAATCCACCAAGACCTTGATGGGATCTTCTTGTCTGAACTGGAGCCATAACATCACCAATGATTTGAGATGTGGGGTGATCCTTAGCTGTGGAAGTAAGAACTCCTCCTTCAAAAAGTCTGGTGTCCTCAACTTCGCGCTCCATGTTGCCAATATCTTCTTCAGATTCTTCTTGATCAACTGAAATCTCTTCATGGACATTGGAAGGTCCACCCTGTTCAAAATGGGAAGAGAAAAGCTGTGTAAAGGTGTCTCCAAAGTCTGATCCTTGTTTGTCAGCGTTTGGGCTAACAACACTTGAACTGTTGTTGTCAGCGTTGGAGCCATCAGCGTCTGAATTGGTCGTGTCAGCGCTTGATTTCCCTTTGTCAGCGCCTGAAGAATCATGCATGTTTGTATTTGGTGGTATTTGAACACCACCATTTTCTTTCCTAGCAGCAGTAGCAGCAGCATAATACTCATCTGTCCATATAGGAAGTGTAACATATTCTTGTGTGGGAGATGATTCAACTGCTGGTGGTCCATCCTCCTTAGCAATCTGTATACCTGAAACATTACCAATTCTCTTTTCCAAAACACTTGAAGTTACCTTCACAATGTCTGGATCAGTAACAGGCATATAATTTAAAGCTCTAGATAAAGGTTCTAAGTCAAACAACCAATTTGGACCACTCTCAGGATCACTAGGTTTACTTTCTAAAAACCTAACATGTACTTTTTCAAGTATACGTTTTTCCTTTTTAATGTAAACCCTATATCCTTTACTCTGCACTGAATAACCCATGAAGTAGCCTTCATCACCTTTTGAATCAAATTTACCTAGGGCCTCACTAGTTTATAGAACAACTACATGACATCCAAAAGGCTTGAGGAAGCCAATGTTGGGCTTCCTTCCCCAAAGTAATTCATAAGGTGTCTTATTATGTATCTTGTTGACCAATGCCCTATTCTGAACATAACAAGCTGTGTTAACAGCTTCAGCCCAAAAGGCTATAGGAAAGTGGGCATCAGCCAACATGGTTCTGGCTGCTTCAATAAGGGTCCTATTCTTCCTTTCAGCAACCCCATTTTGCTGTGGGGTTCTAGCTATGCTAAACTGCCTAGTAATCCCTTTCTTGGCACAAAAATCATCTAACAACTGATTTCTAAACTCACCCCCATTGTCACTTCTAATAATTTTGACCTCATTACCATTCTTCTTCTCTATCTGGGTAATGAAATTAATCAGACTTAGGGCAGTTTCGCTTTTCTTGGCTAAAAAGAAAGTCCATGTAAACCTGGAGTAATCATCAGTAATAACAAAACAATATGATTTACCCTTCAAACTTTCTATATTAGTTGGACCAAAGAGGTCCATATGCAATAAGTGAAGTGGTTTAGAACTAGAGTGCACCTGTTTAGACCTGAATGAGACCTTGTGCTGCTTGCCCTTAAGACATGCAACACAAGAGTGGTCATTGTGGAAAGCCTTTTCAGGCAAACCATCAACTAAACCAAGCCTCACAAGTCTATTGATATTCTTAAAGTTTATGTGCCCTAGTCTCCTGTGCCAAAGATTACTTTCATCTACTGAGGCTTTAGCATACAGACATGACATTTTATTATTTACCTTAATTCCATTAAGATTCACATTATATATGTCTTTATGCCTTGGTGTTCTAAAATCTATGTATTTCTCTTCAGGGAGCTTATAATCTTTGCTTAACACCAAGCACTCAGTATCTGTGAAAAGAACCTTATTTTTGTTATCACACACTTGTGATACACTAAATAAATTATAATCCAGATCTTTCACCAAGAAGACATTCTCAAACCGTAGATTGTTGGTGACAAGGGTTCCTTTTCCAGTAATGGTGCCGTAGCCCCCTCCAAAATATACCTTATCACCATCTTGAATAGGAGAGAAATTGGTCAGATAGTCTTCCTTTCCTGTCATGTGCCTTGAGCATCCACTATCCCAGTATCCATAATCATTGATCTTCTTCTGAATGCCCTGCACATAAAGAAAACACATTAGTTTTCTTTGGGAACCCAAGCCTTAGAAGACTTGGATTCATTTGGTTGTTCAACAAGAACAGACTTGGTTCTCATAACAACCCCATTTTCATCCCTGTTTGAATGAAATTCCCAGTTAACCCCAATTGGTGTTGACAATGCCTTAGAAATATAATGAAACCTGTTGCATGTCATAGAAATACCAGTAGAATTAGGGTTTTGGTCTTGTTTTGGTCTCCATGTTAAGCTAGTAGAAGCTTTAGACCTATTTCCCTGTGGTTGCAAATACCTAGGTTTAGCAGTGTGTCTGTCAGCGCTGAAATTTCTCTTGTCAGCGCCCCGATTGCTCTTATCAGCGTTGAACCTAAGGTTTGCTACAGGAACCCATTGCCTATTTGACCAAGTGTTTGACTTTTGAAAAGGTCTTAGGCCTTGTGTGTTAGACCCTCTAGAAAAGAATGGGGCTGGTCTAACAACTTGTGAACTTTTGTTCACAAAAGTATTGGGTCTGACAGTGTTTGACCTATGTTGTCTTTTGTCAGCGCTGAAATGGTTCCTATCAGCGTTGACCTTGGAAGCGTTGACACATTTGTAGGCCAAATGTGAGAAGCTACCACATGTATAACAAGCTTTTCTAGACATAGTCTTAGGTCTAGAAGCAAAGAAGCCTGTTCCATGATCACTAACTTGGCTTTTTGGTGACCTAGTATTCCTATACATCTCAGCATACTTAACACTAGGTTTTCTAACAGTTTGTGAGCCAAGGTCAACAGCTTTGCCAGTGGTAGGGTGTGTGATCTTAATAGGTTTAGAATCAAGGCTCGTGATTGGTGTGGGCTCATTTGGACTTTCACACAATAACCCTCCCTTAACAAACAAGGTGTGATTAGCTTTCTTCCACTCATCAAGGTCAGTCAGTTTTTGTTTGTATTCCTCAACTGGGGAAATCACTCTAGGTGGAGGAATGAATTCCTCCTCTTGACATTCTGGCAAGCCAGTCCAAGATAAGTCCTTTGATTGGACACCATAGAAATCCCCAGCTGGTGGTGGGACAACAGTATAATTATTCATCCCAATCCCACTCATATCCTTAGAGTCTCTTTGTTTGCTAACACACTCTCCTAGGGATTGTGTGGCCTTATCAAATCTCTGGATTTTAAGACTCACATTATCTTTATTTTTGTTAGCCTCTTCTAACTGAGCTATCAAATCAAGATTAACCCTATTTACTATATCTTGAACATCTTTACTCTGAAATAACTCATGTTTTAAGATGTTTATTTGATCCTTTAAATCAAACTCCATTTTCTTATACTCAGCTACAGTCTTTTCTGTTTGGGTAAGAGCAATTTGATAATTAGATACTTTGCATCTTTCAGTACTTGCCTCATCTAATAATTTAACTATCTCTTGTTTTAATTTCTCAGTATTTAAACGACAACCCTTAGAACAGAAAGCATCATCATATACCTCATTATCTGATGAGGAGGAGGAGTGTGCCATGAGAGCATATTCAGCATGCTCTTCTTTAACCTCAGCAACCAAAGCTCTGTCCTCTTCCTCATTCTTAGCCATCCAGCTCCAATCCCATTCTCCAACACCATCAATTTGTTGAACAGCAACCATGGCCTTGGGATCTGGGCTCTTAATCATTTGGCTAGAAGGCTTCCCAGCATCAGATCTTCTTAGAGATCTACATTCCCTCATAAAGTGCCCCATCCTATGACAGTTGTAGCACTCAACCTTGGACTTGTCAAATCCAGCAACATCCTTAGCATTAAAGGTCATCTTCTTCTTGAACCTTTTATTGAACCTGTTTGCTCTTAAACTTACAAGAGCCATAGTCCACTTGATGTCCATCTCTTCCAATTGTTCATCACTTATCTGCTCAAGATCTTCATATGTGATTCTTGAATCACTGGGCAAAGAAGCAATGAATGCACACACAGTGTCTAGATCAAAACCAGCAGGTTTAATTCTATCAGCGCCATGATTGTGTGTGTCAGCGCTTGAGTACAAAGCGTTGACAGGATATGATCCAGCGCTGACAGATTGACATCCAGCGCTGACACCTTGAGATCCAGTTGCTGAATGTCCATAGAAGTTCATGGAATCAAATTGGCCTTCACTTTGTGAGAAGAAGGCCATGTTGCTGCTGGAAGATTTATTATCACTTTCCAATTGCCATTCATTCTCCAATAGTCTTAGTTTGTTGAAGATGTCATCAAACCTAGAAGTCTTGTGGGTGTTATTGACAAGAATAGATCTTGTCTCAATCTTCCATACATCACCAAGGCTTTTGAGAAAAGTAGCATTCAATTCAGGGTCATCAATCTGTTTTCCCATGAAGGAAAGTTGACTTGTGATGTCAAGAAGTCTACTTCTCACACTGCTGAGATTCTCATTAGGTTGAGCTTTAAAGACAGCATACTCATGCAATAGTTGCTTCTTCTTTTCTTCTTTTGTATCAGCATTGCCACCATGTGCTACTTCAAGAGCTTCCCAAAGCTCTTTTGCAGACTCAAAGCGTTTGTACTTGTGCTGATTCTCATGACCTAGGGCATGTTTCAAGATGTTTAAGATTTTCATGTCCACCCTCTTCTTGGCTATGTCTTCAACAGCTACAGCTCTCCCATCTTCAGGCTTTTCCACCTTATCAGATTCAGGACAATTAGGAACAGCTGTCCTTGTGGCAATTGCAGCAGTAATCTTTGCTGCTTTATCGAATGTGTTCCCATATTCGATAATCTCCCAAAGAGTGTAGTCATGAATAGCTATATATTGCTCAAAATTGGACTTCCAAAGCTCAAAGTTCCTGGCATCAAACATGGGAATTTTGATACTAGGGTTTGAGAAGTTGTTTTGTAGCAAAGCAGGAGGTTGATTTGTGCCAGACATGATGTTTTTGAGAATTTTAGGGTTTTTAGGGTTTGGTGTTTTAGGGTTCTGCGTTACTTAAAGATCAAAAGTTTCTCAACAAGCTCTGATACCACTTGTTGATCCCAAACTTAGATCGATTAAGCTTTGTGTATACGAGATTAGATCAAGTACTACACGTAGAGAAACCTTTGCTTATGAATAAAGTAACAAAGTGTTATGCGGAATTAACACTTGATCTAAAACACAATGATGTTAAACAAACTTTCACTTGTATTAGAATAATCGTGTTGATTACAATGAAAGGTTTAACTTGCGAATACTATGAAAACTGATATTAAACATTAACCTAAAAGATCTTCTTTTATAGAACAAGAAGTCTTGTACAATAAGCTACGAATCAACTATTCTAGGTAAAGATAAACATAGAAAATACATTGTCGTTTCTATCCTTACTAGAAGTAATCTAGAATATAATAAACGTGTAGCTCACATCTTCCATCAGTGCTTGTCTTCAATCTGTCAACGCTTGACTTTAACTTGTCAACGCTTATGCTGTCAGCGCTCACTTTGCTCTTGTCAACGCTTAAGTTGTTCTTGTCAGCGTTCAAGTGTTCTGGCCTAAATTTATTCCCAACATGCACCTGCTACTTTTCCGAGGTGTATGATTGCAATCTTTCACGATATGATTGAAGAATCAGTCGAAGTCTTCATGGATGATTCTCCGTCTTTGGAAATTCTTTCGAAACATGTCTGAACAATCTCGATAAATGTTAGCACGATGCAAAGAAGTAAATCTTGTGCTAAACTGGGAAAACTGTCACTTCATGGTTAAAGAAGGAATTGTGCTAGGACACAAAGTGTCTGGAGCCGGCCTTGAAGTTGACAAAGCAAAAATAGACGTGATCTTAAAACTCCCACCACCTACTAATGTTAAAGGCATTAGAAGTTTCTTAGGTCATGTCGGTTTTTACCGACGATTTATCAAAGACTTTGCAAAAATCGCAAGACCTTTAACTCAGCTTTTAGAGAAAGAAAGAACGTTAAATTTTAACGACGAATGTCTTTCAGCATTTGAAACACTTAAAGAAAAACTTACATGCACACCCATTATTACAAGCCCTGATTGGAACCTTCCATTTGTGCTTATGTGCGACGCAAGTGAACATGCCCTTCGAGCCGTCCTTGGACAAAAAGATGGTAAACAATTTCATCCCATCTATTTTGCAAGTAGAACTCTTAACGCAGCCCCACAAAATTACACAATTATGGAAAAAGAACTCATGGCTGTACTTTACGCGTTTGACAAATTTCGATCATACCTCGTATTGTCAAAAACAATAGTTTACACCGATCACTCAGCTTTAAAATACTTGTTCAAAAAGTAAGACGCCAAACCTCGTCTAATACGATGGATATTGCTTTTACAAGAATTTGATTTGGAAATTAAAGATAAAAAGGGAGATGAAGATGTTGTTGTCGATCATTTATCTCGCATAGTGAATGATGATTCTAGCGATGATGAAATCGATGATTTTCCCGATGAGCATATAATGCAAGTAAGTACTAACAATACACCATTGTTCGTAGACTTTGCAAACTATTTGGCTGTAGGTATTTTACGAAAGGGAATGACACACCAACAAAAGAAAAGATTTTTCTCTGAACTAAAAAAATACTTTTGGGACGATCCTTACTTATTTAGAATCTGTTACGATGGAATAATCCGACGTTGTATTTCCGGATTTGAATCTAGAAAAATTCTCGATGAATGTCACTACGGACCGACCGGAGGACATTATCCCGCGAACACCACCGCTAAAAAAGTGTTCGACGTTGGCTTTTATTGGCCAATGATTATTCGTGAAGCTCATACCTTAGTACGACTATGTGAAGCATGTCAAAGTACTTGAAATATTTCTAAAAGAGACGAAATTCCTCTAAACAACATCCAAGTCTGCGAAATCTTTGACGTATGGGGTATCGACTTCATGGGACCATTTCCTAAATCCTATAAATGTGAATACATTTTAGTCGCTGTCGAATATGTATCGAAATGGGCCGAAGCTCAAGCTTTACAAACAAACGATACAAGAGTTGTTATCGCATTCTTAAAAAAATTATTCTGTCGTTTTGGAATTCCAAAAGAATTAATAAGCGACATAGGAACTCATTTCTGTAACAAACTCATGGAGAATATTATGAAAAGATATGGAGTGAACCACTAATTTTCCACATCTTACCACCCTCAAGTGAGTGGTGAAGTTGAAAACACTAATAGAGCTCTCAAACGTATACTTGAAAAGACCGTTCAAAACAACCCTGCTTGTTGGTCTAAAAAATTAGAAGATGCTCTATGGGCCTTTCGTACCGCATTCAAAACACCAACTAGAACCACGCCGTATAAACTGTTGTATGGAAAAACATGCCATCTGCCAACAGAAATTGAACACCGTGCATATTGGGCACTTAAGAACTGCAACCCAGATCTTATTGTAGCTGGAGAAAAACGTAACTTCCAACTTCATGAGTTAGATGAATTCCGACATCAAGCTTATGAAAGTTCACGATTATATAAAGAACGAACCAAAGTTTGGCATGATCGTAAATTACGACAAAGAAAAGAATTCAAAAAAGGAGAAAAAGTACTTCTCTTTATCTCGAAATATAAATTCAAGCAACCTAAGCTT
Organism: Glebionis coronaria; assembly: GCA_025667525.1. Lineage (NCBI taxonomy): Eukaryota > Viridiplantae > Streptophyta > Magnoliopsida > Asterales > Asteraceae > Glebionis > Glebionis coronaria. The sequence goes on from CM046878.1 coordinate 145,670,069, forward strand.
ACTTCGAGATGGACTGGACCCTATCTAGTAAAACACCAATATCCATCCGGATATGTTAAATTATATGGTAGAGACAATAGCACCTTTATAGTCAATGGACATAGACTTAAGCTCTACCATGAAGAAGAACACTGTAATGAAATCGAAGGAGAAGAAATTCTTTTCTTCTTAAAATGGATCCGAGTAGCCAAGTCTGGCTGAAGACTCTAAACTTAGCGTTATTCGGAAGGCAATCCGTATTTTATCCCCACCTTTTAAATTAAGTGTGGAGGAGGACCTGTAAATAAATAAAACCGTCCTTGTATATATTGGATGCGTTTTGTTTTGTTTTATAGCATGCAGGAAAATAGCAAATTGGAGCTCTAAGCTGGATTCATCTCTCGAAGACCCGCAATTTTCTACTAAGCCCCGGGAAGTTCTCGTTTCCCTTTGCATTTTTCCTATTTTTAATGTTTTATCAGTTATCACCTCGAGGACGATGTTCAACTTAAGTGTGGAGGAGGTGAAAATAGAAAAAATAATTATAAAATAAAATAAAATTCTCCACATGAAAATCTTTTTGAAAAATAATAAAAATATATATGTTTTGTAAATAAATAAGTTTTTAGCAAAGCTCAAAAACCATCACCCAAATATGTGAGACAAACTTAGCCTTATGTTTCTCTATATTGTGTGAAAGCCGATAATCTAGTATGCTTCAGAATTAGTGTTTGATCATCATTTACTAAACCGCAGTGGGGTTAATTTATAGATATTTTCGAAAGGAAGTAAAATAAAATCACCCTTATATCATTTTAGTTAAGCTACACTGGCTTACTAAAATATGTGGCACTAGTACGCATGTGTTATATTATCTATTGTGCCAATATCCTTATATGTTATGCCTAACCACTTGTCAAGTCATAAAGTTTATGATATTCTCTTAAAAAATTGATGTATGAAAAAGAAAGAAAAAATATTCAAGTATTCTAGTATAGTTTGTTCTATGACTTTGACAAAGGCATACTTTTTTATCCTACACCCGTATCATTTATCACGTTTTCCTTCTTTGAAAATTTATCTGGTGCTCACGCCGCAACGGTTATGTTTATGTGTCATGTACAAACCTATGGTAGCTATCTATTTTATGTCCGAGCTAATTGAGTGTTATCTTGCATTTACCCTTTATGAGTGATATTTGTTGTAACACCCCAAAAAATACACAATTCAATACAGCGGAAGACTCGTTGGTGTTACGGGATAGCACATTACTCACATCATAGACAACGCTTTAAAAATCGCGTCGTTTAATAATAAAGCATTTCCATTCATAAATATCAATTTACATAGGTCCCAAGTCATAGTATTTCATACAATTTTTACAAAGCATTTGAATGGAAACTATTATTTAAGTGCGGGCCATGAATTCTTTGTTGTCTTCCCGAGAATTACCTTCAAGTACCTGAGATAAAACATGTTAAAAGAAAAGGTCAGCGAAAACACCGAGTGAATTCATAGAGTTTAATGAAATCCATCAATATAACATCGGTATAAAATTATTACCGAAAATCATTTTGTACAAATCATTGTAACAGGCCATAAAATAGCCAAAGTCATTTTATACAAATCCTTATCAAAATCATAATATAGGCTTTCGCCTTCAAAATCATTATACGAACCATTGTCGTTAAAAACATCATACAATACGTTTTATAACGTTGTATAGATTAAATAAAAACCGTTATATGAATATGGTTATGAAAAACCAAAACACGAACATAATATCAATAGTAAGACCCCGTATTGCTAGTCAGGCAATATATCGTAATTTAGTGCGTATAGCAGTATTTCGTTATTTTTGGATTATTATAAGTCGCATGACATTGTTACCTTACTACAACAAACAACGGGTAGCTAGCCCGAAACTCAGTTTTCCCTTCTAAGTTAGCGTGTCGTCATAATAATCACGCTTGTGTAAATCTTCTCATAGATAAATTTGCTTACCAATCAATGTGGCACGACGGGGATCAACCGTCAAGGCGCGAACTGGGGTGATCGTCCCCAAGTAGTACTATTATATGCATAAGCGTCTACCAATTCCCGGTAGTTCACAATTCATGCTAATGGGACTTTTAGTGATATAACCTAACTTTAATAATCCATTTTATCTCATCTATCGGGTCATTTAATCATTCATCGGGTCATACAATCATTCGGGTCCAAATGAATAAAAAGACAATCGGGACAACTAGTGTCCTATTTTATAAAAACTAACATGTTATCTCCCTCGCGGGTTTATAAAACATTTCATAAAAACACTTAAAAGAGTGCGAGGCTATGAACTCACGTTGATGTGGGAAGGCGGGTTATCGGCAATTCGGATGTACGGTACGTGCTTCAATCACGAAAACCTAGACAAATAATACTCGTCTTGGACTCTTGTCCAATGACTTTATCAAAATAATAATTATGTATACATATGATGATTTTATATATATGATGATGATCAAGTGGGTTTATACATCTTTACTCATTCATTATAGTGTTTATGTGTTGGAAATTTTCAAGACTAGTTACACTAGTTCAACTTGTTTACATTTTAAAGCCCAATGGGAAATTACAAGCCCAATACTATTCATTAGCCCAATTATACTTTTATTATCAGTATTATACTTTATATGTTGGGACCAAATGGGTTAAGTGTGACAACCGTGGTTTTGAGGTTCGTCACTTGGTCTTACTTTTAGGTTATTTTATGTGTGACTACTTGATTTTTGTGCTTACGTGTTTATTTTGTGTGAACGAGGTTGGTGTGATTATCGTTTATGAGTATAGAGTACTCATAAGTAAATCGAGGAACGGTTAATTCATGTTCATGAGATCACAATTAGTGACTATGAAATGAAATGGTGATATTTTGGTGGTTACGTATACGTATAAGTATTATAGTAATAGTGTATTTTTTTAGGATTTACGGTTTAGCATTTAGAGGTCTCGGAAGAGGTAATTAGTCATATGAAGATTTTTCGGGATGGTTTTAAGTCATTTAGGACTTAAATATAAAGTTTATTTCAAAATTTGAGATTTTTTATAAAAGTGTATATTTTACGACTTTTACGGTAAAACACGTAAATTTCACTAGTTTTACGGTTTTGAGGTTTTGGAGGCTTTAGAAGCTGAAATAAATTAAGAAAAATTAAGGTAATATTATTATTACATATATTAATAATAAAAATAAATAAAAAACGAATTTTAGGGGTCTTAGGTCGGTTTGGGAAAAAAAAGAAAAAGAGGGAAAAAAAGGAAACAAGTGTTATAATTGGACTAGGATTCTTGTGTACACTATATAATGTTTTACTAAACAAAAAATAAAAACATAAATCCCTGGAGCTAATAAAATTCGTGGGTTTCACTAAAAAAAAGTTAGGGTTCTTCATAATTTTGGGGGTTTTTCATCTTTCATTAATCATAAGGTAAAACCTTCAAATCCCTTTTTAATTTAATTGTTTTAATGATTTCTTAATCATTCTTATGATGGATTAGGGTTAGGGTTTATATAAAATCAGTAAATTAATGATGTTATAATCATAATATGATGATCATATAATCTAGGGCTTGTATTAGTTGGGGGTTATGGGTAATTAATTAGTTCAATTTGTTTAAAACCCGTTTTTAAAAACTGGGCAGATTTTGAGTCAATTGTTTTGATCATATCGGGAGTTCTATAAACTCTTATTTAACGATCCAAGTACCCCTGGAAAGCTATTTGAAGTGGCTTTCTAATGCAAGAAACGAGAACTAAATTGGAGGTCGGGAAGTGGGTCAAAAACAGGTTACAACAGTCGGAGGTCAAAACAGTTTTGAATTCAGCCTGTTTTCTTTTTAAGTTTTGGGTTGTTTGGGGCACTTAGGGTTGCATTGGGATCTTCTCACGAACGTGAGAGATGGTTTATATATTGTAGTTAATATCTGCACTTGGGCTAAGGTGGTGGTTTAGGGTAAGACCCATTAATGGTAACAAACTTTTAGTACGTTTAAAATCAGGAAATCTGGAATGACAAAAGTAGATATATATATATATATATATCGGGGCCTTAAAAGTAGCTTTAAGGTTAGGGCAAGTGGGAGGAGTTAGCCAACATATGTAAGGGTATGAATATTCCTTTTAAAGAAACCATGGGTAGGTTTAAGTGGGCGTTTGACCTAAAGTTTTGAGACCTAAACTGGGACTGTTTTGGGTAAAATACGAACGGGTTAGTTATTAAACTTAACCAAGTTAAGGACTTGTTAAGGAAGGGTATTGGGGTAATTAGAGCTTATTAATGAGGTATATATGTGAGAATATGCTAGAAGTCCATCATAGGTTAATGAGCCATCTTAGTGATTGGTTCGTTTATTGATTTCGTGTTTTTGGTTTGTTAGCTTGTTGCTAGTGCAAGGACGTGTGAAGGAGCTATCAGGTGAGTTTCATAGTCCCATGTTTCCTATTGATTTTGACTTCCAGATGGGATGGAAGAGACACTGTGTTGAGTTATTTTCTAAATTGATGTTGTGAATGTGTTTGTGATTTGAGATGGACTTGTGTGTACATTATGTGATTAACTGCTATGTGATTTTTGATTGTGTGTGATTTGGATTGGGGGACACGTGACGTCTCAGTTATTGTGGTTTGACAAGGTAGTGGCCTTGTGGTTTGACAAGGTAGTGGCCTTGTGGTTTGACAAGGTAGTGGCCTTGTGGTTTGCCAAGGTAGTGGCCTTGGGATAGGTACATAGTGTGATCATCTAAGGTACCATGATGTTGTTTGGCAAGGTAGGAGCCTTGGATTGGTTTGGTATGATTGGTCTTGATTGATAGTTGTTAATACATAATTGTAACACATTGTCCATATGTTCTTTTGTTGATGATTGTTATTCACAGCTTGTAACTGATTTAGCGTTGGAGTCTAAACCTATGACTCTCACTAACTTTATGTTGACGTGTTTTAGTGTCTCTTTCAGGTGATACTATGGTTAAGCATGAGAAAATAAGTGGCTAGGATGGGAGAAGAATAGGATTTCATGTAGAAGGAGAATCCCCGTTTCCTTCTTAGTTTTATTTGATTGTTCTTTTAATAAGTGATACTGTGGCTCACATTTGTTTGTTGGTATGTTATTTGTTGTCTTGGGTAAGAAGTAGGACTGTTACTTACTTACCTAGACCCCTTGCATTTGTTGATATATTGTCATGACCTTCGTGTCACCATTTTTATGACATTTCTTATTTCATATAGTTGTCTCTATAGACACGCCATGTTGTGATGATATCCATACGTCGCGCCCCATGTTCCGCCATGGTGGGGTGTGACACAATGGTATCAGAGACAATGGTTATAGAGAATTAGGTTGCCTAGTCGCGTATCCTAGTCTATAGCTTAAGGGTCCCTGCATATAGGCGTCATAGGAGTATGTGTGCATTTATTATAATTGATGTGTTTGGATGTTATTTATTGCGATGTTTTGACTAGTATGAATTGAACCGTAGTATGTTCATACTTAGTCACATGTTATTTTCTTTTCGGGTTTATGACTAGTGCGGGTTGAACCATAATCGTCCACGCTAGTCACTGTTGTATTTTGCTTCAATTGTACATTATAGTACATAATTTAGTACAAGGTAGTTTCTATCTTTTATCGAGTTATTTTACATACCTAAGGTATGTTACTTTTCTTTTGATGTTTAAGTCATGTTCCCTAAGAATCGTGTGGTGGTTCGAGCTACTAGGAGTACACGGGTAGGAAGGATTTTAAGCTGTTTCCACTCTTACGGGCGACATGAATTATAACTGATTATGTTTTCGTTTTGGATTTAGTCTATGCTGTTTTAGCTAGACTATGGATTTCGGTATTCCAAGAGTTTTATTATGTTATTTTTATAGTTGGAGTTTTGGACCTTATTGGTTATGTGGTTATGAGCTTATGTGAGTATATGAGTTTATGTGTTATATGTTGTATTGACTCTTATAAGTGTCATCATAGGAGGGAGTGCATTGGGGAAAGGGTAATTGTATAAGTATGGTGGCCAACATAGTTATACAAGTACCACAACTTCAATGGGTTCTCAAGTATGATTGCATGAAAGAGGGTTAGTACATGCTTGTATATGATGAGATGTAGAATTTGGGTATACGTATAATATATGGGTTTATGTAATGGCCGCCTATGATATGGCTATTGTTCTTTTGTGTTATATGTTTTGGGTTATAGTTGTGTTGTGTGATTATGGGGTCACACGATATGGTTTGGTTTTCGAGGTGGGCTTATTGCCTTGTTGTGGCACGGTGAGAAGGTTATTACTCGTATGGAAAAAACGGGTGTATGACGCGATTGGTTGATCTGATATGTATAGTAACGAGTATGTTTTGGGTGGTTTAATAGGTATATATATGCGAATGTATATATACTACTATGTGTTAAGTTATGGTATATGGTCGTTCACTATTTATTATAACTTGAACGTACCTTGTGTTTGTCGTGTTTTATGGTGCTGGAGTTTTTTGGAGTTCCAACGACGTTTTGAATCTTTTGAAGTGTGTCTTGTAGCGTATTCTTTGAGTTTCGTATTTCACGTGTACATTTAAAAATGGTGTTTTTGGTTTCAAGTCTATTGAAATAATTTGGGGTTTCTTTTGAGATAATGAAATCTTTTGTGTTGGGTCTTGCAATTCTTTTGGTCGGTATATATTTGGTTAGATGGTTGGTTGTATTCGGTAAAATAAGGGTAAGGTGTTGGAGTCGTGTTTGAAACAAGATGTAACATAAGATTTCTCTTTAAACAACACTTATATATTTTAAATTCTAAAAGACTTTCTTTGAAATAAAGCGAAGTAAAAATTTCTTTCTACTTACATAGTTTATATAATTGGGTTTAACCGATTCACGTCATTTATAACTATTAATACAGGGTTAAATTGAGTTTATGAAGGTTACACATACAATTATATCTGTCATTCAAAAGGATTACATTAATCACTAAGTTTAATCTTTAGTCTTTTTAAAACAACTAGTATAAAATTGTTTTGGTCGTAACTTGTTCGTTTTTAGAGCTTTTTTAGTGATTCAAAAGCCAAAAATTATGTACTCGGAACATACTTTTCAAATATTCAGAATGTATAGTCATGGGAGGTTAGTATCTTGGCCGAAATTATTGTGCAAGTGTCGGGTTAGAGGTTGAGTTTGAATAGTAGTTTTTTTTTTATATGGGATGCACGGGATACCTTGTTTTTGAGTTGAGTTTTGAGTTCGTCAAGAGGGTTGTTTGTAGATTGTTTGAGTCACATGGATGTGGGAGGTAATAGTAAATAAAAAAAAAGATATATATTCTTTTGGAAAAGTCGATCTTTTGCACGGTTTAAATAATATGTCGCGGGGCGTAATATGTTTGGTTACCATTGGGTGTTTCTTGGATTATTTTTCGTTGTCATGGGTCATTTTGAATTGATACACGTTCTGGGTTTGAGTTTTCTTTTGAGTCTCGTGGTTTTTGACTTGTTTTAACTGGTGCACGTGAAATGTCGTTAGTTATCCGTGGGTTTGATTCATTGATCATATCTGGTGGATTCAGGATGTAGTTTTTGTTTCGTATTGTTCGGGAGCGTTGAGGTAGTCGTATGAAAGACTTGGTTGCGCCTACACGATTAAGTAGGTGACCATGAGAGAACGGTCGGAATGCCCTTAGTGGGGAGGAAAGGAGTTCGTAGACGAACTAATGTGGTCATGAGGTCTCTTAGGAGTACCAGGGAGATGAACAGAGGTTTGTGTAATGTATGGATATTGGCACAAGTAACGTGCCATAGAGAGTGTTGGAAGGGGATATTGTTCGTAAGGCATGTATGTTTTCCGAAAATTTCCAGAAACTTAGTAGGTTTGCCTAATATTTTGAGATAGAACCATGAATAGAGAAAGTAGGAGAAGTGAGAGGAGTTGCAGTTAGTGCTTTTCCAGGAAAATTTTTGATGGAATGATTTCAAGAACAAGAGTTAATGGAAATTTCAACGGATGCGGTAAAAGTTGAGTTGCTTAGTAGTAGATTAGATGTGGAAAGCGGTTGAGTGGTATGATTAGAGGAAGCATTGGTCTTTTAAAATGCGTGTAGAATTTCGCAAGTGGAACAAGGTAGGAATCTATTCGTATTGTCGCTAAGAGAGGGTGCAAGGAGGACATAGTTGAAACTGCTAAGGATGTTGTATGAACGCTTTGGGTTTACGGTTATGCATTTGGCTTCGCCAAAGCACTAGCGGTATTCATGGTGTCAATGAACCAAGTGTGCGTGAATGTGTATAAACGAGTTGTCATCGGGAGCATCGACGACATCTTTATATACTCAAATCTGAGAAGGAGAGTGAGGCGAATTATGTGTTGGTTTTGGAGTGGAATTATACGTGATATTTTCAAGTGTGAGTTTTAGTATTAAGTCTACCATGATGAGTAGTTAGAGATGATGGCATATCATGGAACCAGCAAGGGGCGAAGTAAAGAAGGACGAGGAAGCATTTTGGAGGCTGAAGAGGTGGATTGGATAATGAGCCGATCTTGGCATTATCGGAAGGGTTGGATGAATTCGCGAAGCATGACGATACGTGGAGCAAGGATTTGGACGCGTACGAGGACGACAAAGAAAGGCGATCACTATACGTTGCAGGAACGGAAGATTTGGAAGAACTGGATAGACTTAGTTAGTGGAGCTGGATTGTTATATCTGCCTAGAATGATAGAGGAATTTGGTGTATGAGACGTGGAGAATGATCGATACGGATCATGAACGTCTCCAACACATACTCAATCATCTTGATTGAACATTTGACAAAGGTGATGGGTGGAGTTAAGAGGTGAAAGAAAATTTAAAGGCCAAGTACCATTTGGGAAAGGAAAGCATGGTTGATAAGACATGGAATAAGAAGAATGAAGTGAAGCTAAGACGAACTTGAACTATAGGGATGACGTATTAGGGCGGCTTGGATGAAAGATGTAGGTTGCACGAGTTGAGTTGTCTAAAGCAGAGAACGCGTCAACATGTATGTTGCGTGGCTTGGACAATCATATGGAGAAAAGGACGTAGACTATACTTCCTACATTGATAGGAGTAGCTTAGAAAGGGGCGATGTAAGGACGAAGTTGGTGGAAGGGATACATAATGCGTTGGACGATTAAGTACGATGAGAGTTGGGTGATAGTCGATAGACTGACTAATTCATCACCTATTTCCAGAGGAATGAGAAGTCACGTAGTTGGGAAGTTGGAAGAACTAATGGATCTATGAAAGACCGTCGTAGGTCACTTTGTAAGGAAATTGGAATTTTTAAGTAGTTTGGAGTACGGACTGAAGGGAGTTGATGAACATGATTGGATATGAGTATATCCAGCTAACTGGGAAAAGGATAGACAAGTGAGATATTTGTACAACCTTAGGAGTTACACTGAGGGCATGGGTGATTGGTTTAGAGGGAGTTAGAAAACTCTTTAGCGATGGCTGAGTTTTCATATAACGATAGTTATCATACTAGAAGTCGATAAATGCCATTTGAGGCACTATGTGAAAGGATAAGGTGAGATGTCCCCATTGTGGACTAGAAATGGTAAAAGAGGCTACTAATGTGGTAGTGATGTTTGTGGAAAGGATGAGTACCACAAGGGATGCTATATATAAAGGAGGAAACCACTAGAGTTAGTGACAGAGTTATGTATGAAGTTTCACCTATAGTAACGGGTGGTATGATTTGGTAAAATGGAAGAGTTGATGTAGAGTTTTGTAGGTCCATTTATGATCTTTGGAAAGATCGGACCAGTAGATTATGGGTATAGAATTACCTGGGGGAAATGAGTTGTATACATGATACATTTCATGTATTGGGGTTGGTAAATGTTGTTTGAGGATGCATATTTGCATGTCCGGTTATTTGGGTTTTGTGCTAATAAGAGTCTTTGTTTTATCGAAGAGTCATTTGCGAGATTTATTGACTGTGAGGTCAAGAGTTTGGCAATGGGTTTAATTATTTTTGGTTTGTACATGTGGTATCTTGAAACTTGAACTAAAGTTCACGTGGAAATGAGAGGAGTTCATTTAGAACAAGTATCCTCGTGTGATTTGTTGTCTGTGTGTTGATCCTAAGGAGTAAATCTCGGGACGAGATTTCTATTAGGAGGGAGTGATGTGACAACCGTGGTTTTGAGGTTCGTCACTTGGTCTTACTTTTAGGTTATTTTATGTGTGACTACTTGATTTTTGTGCTTACGTGTTTATTTTGTGTGAACGAGGTTGGTGTGATTATTGTTTATGAGTATAGAGTACTCATAAGTAAATCGAGGAACGGTTAATTCATGTTCATGAGATCACAATTAGTGACTATGAAATGAAATGGTGATATTTTGGTGGTTACGTGTTGGGTCAAAAAGTTGATGTGGCAGAAACTCAAAATCGAAGAACATTTACTCAAGCGTTGACAAGAGTAATACAATAGTTGATAAGAGAAATGTAGGCGTTGACAGAAGTCAACAAAAGTCAAACGCAGTCAACAAAAGTCAACGCTGATGGATTTGATGGAGAATTCTATTTACAGAATTTATTGGATATATTCTAAATAATATATTCAGTATATATCTATAGAAATAGAATATTTAGTTGTTTATTTGATTTGATCTCTTGTAAACCCTAATCCTTACACTATAAAAGGAACCAAGGGTCATAGGTTTTATTCATTCAATTCATTCACAATGTAAACCTAAAGTGTGTGTCGACTAGACGTGGGATTCAATGTATACACGTCTAGTGGTTGTTAATTATTAATATAATTAGCAATCCTATTGTTTTAATTCATGTTTCGTGCCTAAACACCTTGTTAATGGTTGTTGTTCTAATTCCGCTTTGATTGTTTAATCATATGAACAATGATCATTCCTAGTAGCTTAAAAGATCCGGAAACCAAGGTTTCCACAATTGGTATCAGAGCCTCGTGGCTCGTGATGCTAGGATCAACAAGGTGTTCGTATATCGTGAAGAAGAAGAAAAATTCGTATAGAGTTTTTCTGGACGTTTTTGTGTGCGCAGCAGTATTCAGAAGGTCATAACTTTTGATTGAATTGTTGGATCGTCACGAAATTTTATATGTGTGTTCTACATACATAGATCTAAACATCCACCGGAGGGATTGTCGAGTTTTATCCCCAGGCAAAAGTTATTAAGCGTCAAAGTCAGCAGTGAGTGAATGCAGTTTTCTGTGGACAGCCATGTTCAAAACACGATCTCTCCTTCGTTAACCGTTGGATCTTCGTGATTTTTGGAATGTAGATTTTTGGCACTTGTGTCTAGAATCTCACCGAAGGGATTTTCGATCTGAGCCCTAATGAAAAAGTTATTCAAGGTCGAAGGTTGCTGTTTAAGGTAATGATGTTCTTGCTTTTTCACATGACATCATGAACTAGGGTTTCTCAAACCCTAGATCTACATAAAAAGCAGGATGATTATAAGGATTGTGGCTGTGGTGATTCAAGTTATTACACGATCTAAGATTAATTTATAAACCCTAATTAGGGTTTCGATAAACAAATTCTAAACCCTAGATCATGTGTGATAATGCAATAGTATTATGGCTGCCTGGATGATGTATCATACTCGTGTTTGAAGACAAAGATTTATGACTGTTTGCATTTACTGTTATGCGTCATGATGAAGAAACATTGGTAAAGTGGACGTAAGATGTTCATGATTCTTAAAGGTGATTGGTTTGAATTGTTTCAAAGGTTATCATCTTGGTTTACAAACGTAGCAGCTATCCAGTTTCCACATATGTGTTCACACGGTTCTAAGATTCTAATTGGTGGATATCTTGTTGTGTTCACACGAAGCAAAGCTTATGATTGGTTGAGAAGCTTGCATTCACACGACCCTGCCATTCATTCGCTATTTGTTGCGGGAATTAAGGAAACCATAAAAGGAAAGTGCATAAAATATCTGTTTTATATAAGACAGAATATTTGGAGTATAGCTGATTTTCAGGATATGTATAATTGCTAATGTTTAGGGATATCAATATATCTTATATATTTGATTACCTAATTATTAGGAGTTTTATTCATCCAGTGATATATGAGATACGAGGGATAATAGTAGTATAGTGATTGGGCTTAAGACATGAAATCCAAAAAATAACCAATCTACTGTTATTATCTTTTACCCACTGCCATATTGTATCTCAACTGCTGATGGAGATTATAGCCACAAATGGTGTCAGCATAAATGTTAAATTCAACGCTGACAGATGAAAATTAGCCGCTGACAAGGTTGATATGGACGCTGACATGAAGAAAGTAAACGCTGACAGAAACAGGCGTTGTTACGTGTTGTCCGAGATATGTAAATCCAAACACTGATAGGTGTTGTTCGATATCGGATAAAGCATCTGATAATGATATTGGATAAGAGAGGTTCTTGGACAACAAAAGGTTTGCTGCTGTTTGAGAAAATTGGACGTTTTTAGCACACAAAAATGAGGATTATACACACTAAGGTACATGGAATCTTCGTTTTAATTTAGAATATCATGATGATATTAATGGCTCGGATATTTTGAAAGGGATTAATGATTTTTAAGTAAGTTAGCAACCATTCATGAAGAATTTATTGGATTATGTAATCAGGATAGCCTTGTGAAAGAGTTATTCGCTAACAGCTTTTACATATGAAGATATTGACTTGTCATGAAGAGGTGTTAGCTTAAGGGGAAGAATTCTTATGGTAAGTTTGATGATTGAAGAAGATTTTCGCGAGTTTGTGTTCTATCATATCTTAAAGTCATGCACTTCCAGCCACTGACTTTAAAGATAACTTGTTCGTGCTTATATTGTTGGTGACGAAGACTTGTCATAACACTTGAAGGAGTTACATTATCGTGCTCAGTGTCTCACAAAGGATGAGAATATTGACAAGGGATCGAGTCTACTTATATTTCCTCTATAAGTTCTTCATCACGTGGATAATACAAGACATGGAACACAAGGTTGGGTTATTCTACTTCTACATCAAAAATATTATATTAATTATTCTTCAAGATCATTATACAGAGCCTACATATGGAGAATCTTCAAAGATTGCAACATTGTTTACTTTCCTGTTGATGTGACAAAAAGGGGAAGAAATACGTGCTACACTTGAGGTGAAGCAATTTGAAGATCATGTATAACTTACAAGAGATACACATAGAGTTTTGCCACTATCAACTAGGGGAAGATTGTTGGGTCAAAAAGTTGATGTGGCAGAAACTCAAAATCGAAGAACATTTACTCAAGCGTTGACAAGAGTAATACAAGAGTTGATAAGAGCAATGTAGGCGTTGACAGAAGTCAACAAAAGTCAAACGCAGTCAAAAAAGTCAACGCTGATTGATTTGATGGAGAATTCTATTTACAGAATATATTGGATATATTCTAAATAATATATTCAGTATATATCTATAGAAATAGAATATTTAGTTGTTTATTTGATTTGATCTCTTGTAAACCCTAATCCTTACACTATAAAAGGAACCAAGGGTCATAGGTTTTATTCATTCAATTCATTCACAATGTAAACCTAAAGTGTGTGTCGACTAGACGTGAGATTCAATGTATACACGTCTAGTGGTTGTTAATTATTAATATAATTAGCAATCCTATTGTTTTAATTCATGTTTCGTGCCTAAACACCTTGTTAATGGTTGTTGTTCTAATTTCGCTTTGATTGTTTAATCATATGAACAATGATCATTCCTAGTAGCTTAAAAGATCCGGAAACCAAGGTTTCCACATTACGTATACGTATAAGTATTATAGTAATAGTGTATTTTTTTAGGATTTACGGTTTAGCATTTAGAGGTCTCGGAAGAGGTAATTAGTCATATGAATATTTTTTGGGATGGTTTTAAGTCAATTATGACTTAAATATAAAGTTTATTTCAAAATTTGAGATTTTTTATAAAAGTGTATATTTTACGACTTTTACGGTAAAACGCGTAAATTTGACTAGTTTTACGGTTTTGAGATTTTGGAGGCTTTAGGAGCTGAAATAAATTAAGAAAAATTAAGGTAATATTATTATTACATATATTAATAATAAAAATAAATAAAAAACGAATTTTAGGGGTGTTAGGTCGGTTTGGGAAAAAAAAGAAAAAGAGGAAAAAAAAAAGGAAACAAGTGTTATAATTGGACTAGGATTCTTGTGTACACTATATAATGTTTTACTAAACAAAAAATAAAAAATAAATCCCTGGAGCTAATAAAATTCGTGGGTTTCACTAAAAAAAAGTTAGGGTTCTTCATAATTTTGGGGGTTTTTCATCTTTCATTAATCATAAGGTAAAACTTTCAAATCCTTTTTTAATTTAATTGTTTAATGATTTCTTAATCATTCTTATGATGGATTAGGGTTAGGGTTTATATAAAATCAGTAAATTAATGATGTTATAATCATAATATGATGATCATATAATCTAGGGCTTGTATTAGATGGGGTTATGGGTAATTAATTAGTTCAATTTGTTTAAAACCGTTTTTAAAAACTGGGCAGATTTTGAGTCAATTGTTTTGATCATATCGGGAGTTCTATAAACTCTTATTTAACGATCCAAGTACCCCTGGAAAGCTATTTGAAGTGGCTTTCCAATGCAAGAAACGAGAACTAAATTGGAGGTCGGGAAGTGGGTCAAAAACAGGTTACAACAGTCGGAGGTCAAAACAGTTTTGAATTCAGCCTGTTTTCTTTTTAAGTTTTGGGTTGTTTGGGGCACTTAGGGTTGCATTGGGATCTTCTCACGAACGTGAGAGATGGTTTATATATTGTAGTTAATATCTGCACTTGGGCTAAGGTGGTGGTTTAGGGTAAGACCCATTAATGGTAACAAACTTTTAGTACGTTTAAAATCAGGAAATCTGGAATGACAAAAGTAGATATATATATATATATATATCGGGGCCTTAAAAGTAGCTTTAAGGTTAGGGCAAGTGGGAGGTGTTAGCCAACATATGTAAGGGTATGAATATTCCTTTTAAAGAAACCATGGGTAGGTTTAAGTGGGCGTTTGACCTAAAGTTTTGAGACCTAAAACTGGGACTGTTTTGGGTAAAATACGAACGGGTTAGTTATTAAACTTAACCAAGTTAAGGACTTGTTAAGGAAGGGTATTGGGGTAATTAGAGCTTATTAATGAGGTATATATGTGAGAATATGCTAGAAGTCCATCATAGGTTAATGAGCCATCTTAGTGATTGGTTCGTTTATTTATTTCGTGTTTTTGGTTTGTTAGCTTGTTGCTAGTGCAAGGACGTGTGAAGGAGCTATCAGGTGAGTTTCATAGTCCCATGTTTCCTATTGATTTTGACTTCCAGATGGAATGGAAGAGACACTGTGTTGAGTTATTTTCTAAATTGATGTTGTGAATGTGTTTGTGATTTGAGATGGACTTGTGTGTACATTATGTGATTAACTGCTATGTGATTTTTGATTGTGTGTGATTTGGATTGGGGGACACGTGCCGTCTCAGTTATTGTGGTTTGAAAAGGTAGTGGCCTTGTGGTTTGACAAGGTAGTGGCCTTGTGGTTTGACAAGGTAGTGGCCTTGTGGTTTGCCAAGGTAGTGGCCTTGGGATAGGTACATAGTGTGATCATCTAAGGTACCATGATGTTGTTTGGCAAGGTAGGAGCCTTGGATTGGTTTGGTATGATTGGTCTTGATTGATAGTTGTTAATACATAATTGTAACACATTGTCCATATGTTCTTTTGTTGATGATTGTTATTCACAGCTTGTAACTGATTTAGCGTTGGAGTCTAAACCTATGACTCTCACCAACTTTATGTTGACGTGTTTTAGTGTCTCTTTCAGGTGATACTATGGTTAAGCATGAGAAAATAAGTGGCTAGGATGGGAGAAGCATAGGATTGCATGTAGAAGGAGAATCCCCGTTTCCTTCTTAGTTTTATTTGATTTTACTTTTAATAAGTGATACTGTGGCACACATTTGTTTGTTGGTATGTTATTTGTTGTCTTGGGTAAGAAGTAGGACTGTTACTTACTTACCTAGACCCCTTGCATTTGTTGAGATATTGTCATGACCTTCGTGTCACCATTTTTATGACATTTCTTATTTCATATAGTTGTCTCTATAGACACGCCATGTTGTGATGATATCCATACGTCGCGCCCCATGTTCCGCCATGGTGGGGTGTGACATTAAGCCCAATAAATAAGTTTATAAGTGTTTTACCAAATTAGTCGGGTTTATTGTCCATTAAGGCTACTTTGGCCCGTTAATGTCTATATGTTGTAAAGCTCGGGTTTTATCGGTTTTTACTTGTTATATATGTTTATATATCAGTATGTGATTTTATAAAAGTTTACATTAGACAGGTCCAACCGTCTAAGTTTTATTTAACAAAAACGTTAATCTTTCGGTTTTAGCCGAAAAGACGTAAAACTTAGTATATAGTTTATATAACTTATAAAACTTACCAAACTACCATTTTTATATAATGTCCATTTATTTATCCTTATGCATTTTTATATAAATGAAATATATAAGTTAGTGGGTTTTAATTTATATTTTATACTATATTTATTTGAGTGCTTATATAATAGTATTAAACTTTAATTTCACAAAATCAGTCCTAAAAATCTAGTTTACTAAAATGATCATATCCAAAACAGTGTACTCAGATTTGCACTCTAAACTTGTTTTGATCATATCTCACTCATTTTTATGATTCCATTGTATGGCCAACTCTCACATGTGTATAAGTCTCAATACTCACTGTATATCAATTCATCTATACCATTTTATCAGTTCATCATATGGTTATTTACTGTTTTTATACAGCCTACTAAATTAAGCAAGATTAACCACTTTTACATATAGTTTTTCATCTTTTTACCCTTGTTTATCAACACCAAATCCCCACACAATATTTTTATCATCATATATTCATCATATACAAATACAATAGGAAAGAAAATACAAGATTACATAATCAAAATAACAAGAGGATGGGGAGAACAATCTTTATACCACCAAGATTATGTAGGTATTCATCAAGGCTTGGATTTTTTATGGAAGAACTTGTGATAGATCAACACCAATCTTCATGGCCACCAATACTTGTAAACTTCATGTAGAAATCATCCCTTGGACATCACTAAATCACCTCCTTGAATGTTAGAATCACCTCCAATCTTCAAAGCTTCAAAGGAGCATCATCATGTGTATGAATAACACATGATTCTATGGCTAAAATTTGATGAATCATGGTGGTGGTGGAGATATGGTGGATGGAAAAATGAGAGGAAAGGGAGAGATTGTGAGTAGTTTTGCATGTGTTACTATGAGTAAATGGTAAGTGTGAAGTGGTTTTGTGGTTTGATGGAAAGTTGTAGCTTACTTGTTAAGCTAAGCTTAACAAGTGTAAGCTTGTTGCTACAAGTTTGACACATCACAAGTGTGGTGTCATAGTTTGGCCGGTTATGAGTGGGGGTGGTGCAAGATTTATCTTGTCTCATCCCCATTTAATTACGGGTACTCCTCGATTCTAGTTTCCTCGATTTGCGTGCCCTCGGGTCGTTTTACGAAAAATGTTTTTATAAATTATGAACCAACAACACAAAACGAATCTAATAAAAATTGTCTCATCAAAAACGGAGTTTGAAAACGTAAATACGTAATCCTAAGGTTTCCGGTTTAGTCGTAAAGGACGTTAAATTAAAATCGTAAGTCCTAATCTCTTCTCGTAAATTTGTGAGTTTATGAACCAACACAAATTTAAAATCTCAAAATAATATTCACGGACAAATTTATTTTCTGAAATGTCGGCCTGTCACCAAAACGGTGTATGTAAACGTAAGCACGTAACGTAGAATCCTCCGGTTTAGACGTAGTCGATGCTACTTCAAGACGTAAATCCAAATTTCTTCCCAGAAATGAGTGACTTCATAATATAACATTAAAATAATGTTTTTAAATAATATTTGAGAATAAAATATCAATCATAAATTGATGGATTGTCATAGAATTTACCCCTAAACAGGATCTTTGTCCGCAAAGATCATCTTATCTTACTACTCGCTTCTTATAGAGTTAAAGCCATGTTGGTATTTCCTCCACATTTGGTCTTTTCTCACAAGTGTAATTCATTACAATACGCGAGTTTCATCAAACATAACTACGGGAATAAGATCAGGCTAAATGTTGACGTACTTTCTCTATCCATGATGTTCACGGGTTTCTGATGAATGCAACTTTTCGCCGATCTAAACTTAACTAAGAAACAATCAGATTTTCACTTGATAGACATTTTATCAAGTTCGATATACGAAACATAATTCACGCAGCTCTTGAAGTCCTAGAGTATATCCAGCTTATATGCCTTTCAAACCAACTTTTACAACATCTCAATGGTCCCATACAACGAGGACTTATATCCCATGATCTTTCAGATCATCAATTCATTTTTCCATGGTAAATTTTTTTGGCATAACTTCGCTACCCATCTGGCACTTCAAGATCTACATTTCATATTCACATAACCTCCTGCCCACTACCGGCAGTCAATAATCAGATCCTAATTTCAACAATCATTTAAGGTCTCGCGGGTCGAGTATTTTGTAAGGTTAGGTTCGCCATCATAGGAAACCTTAAACCTAAAAGACATGTCCAACTCACAATGGGTGTATGTCGGGTGTCTTCATCCCAACTCCTACTTACAGATGCTCTAATATATATCCTCACAAGATTCGATCTTGATCCTAATACAATAATTATCAATGATAATCTCTCCAAAGGAAAACGATTTTACAGTTTATTACCAAAGGTCAATCATTCAAACATAGAACAACACTTATAGTGTTTTGTATCGTTACTTTACCTCGTCCCTTCGATTGGGTTGGTACACAGTACTCTCATCAAGATTCTTTCTCAATGACTTCTGAGCAAATCTCTAGAAATTCGATGTGAAGCGAGGATCTTGATAGAGATGATCGATACAGGTACACCATGTTTACACAACTCCTTTAAATACAAAAGAGTCAATTTCTTCATCAAGAATCTGTCATTAACAGGAATGATATTAGTAGATTTGGTCAGTCTGTCGACGATGACCCAAATCGAATCAAACTCAGATGATGAAATTTGCAATAGCTAGACGTTTACTAATGTATGAGGCAATGTACGCCTTCGTAATTTGCCATTGGTACAACTTCTTCAGATAAAGATACATTTAGTCAGAAATGACATGAATGGAATACTTATACTTACGAGATTTCAATATGACTAGATCTCAAAATCTACATATTTAGGCAACCACAAGTGGTCTATAAAAGCATTTAACGCTATCGGCTTCTCAATTCTAATGATTCATATTAGTCGCGAACCCCCTTTTTATTATTTATATTATCCTTCTTACAAGCATCGGCTATATTTTAAATTGCTCGGCAATTTATTTTGCACCGTCATTACTAAGGAACACATCCTAATTGGTTCTTTATATTTTCTACATAATGTGTCAGTAATTACGTTCACCTTTCTTCGATGAAATAAATATCATAACCAAAATTCACTCAGAATTTCTTTCTTCATGTTTTCTAAGTTTTAGTTTCGTCTCAACTATTATTTTTATCTGTTTTACTTGATCCGACGTTTTAAAGCGTCGATAATTATTACACGTAAATTAACAATAAATATTAAGTTTTTATGAAACGTAAACGTTAAAAGTTTAAATTTCTTAGTTCGACCAATTATAATAAAATGTTCAAAGCAAATTTGAATTTAATTAACACGATTTTTGCTGATTTATCGAAAATAATTAATAAGATTCGTAAATGTTTGAAAAATCTTTGGTTATACTTTGGTCAAAATTTTCTTAGTTGAAAAGCAAAAAGTGTCGTTTCAAATTTCAAGTCATGGTTTAAACGGTTTCCTCAATCCCTCTTAGGTTGTCTTGAGGTATACACAAACATTTACCCCTAAACAGGAGTTTAGTTAAGTGATTTAGTTATAAGGAATGATTCCTTAAAAATCCTTTGTTAAATCATTTGTCAAAACATATTTGCACCTCCTTTTTGGTATAACCCAAAGTCTTAAAAGGGCTCTTAATCTTTGAAGAGTCAATATAGATTCCATTATCGTTAATTACATAGTCATTTAATGTAAAGGATTAAGCCTTAAATCACCTGTTAATTATTCAAGGTACAGGTTTTCATTGTTCGGCCAATTCAGGACAATCTATAAATAATTATTAACTCCTTCTTATTCTTAGAAACAAACAAATGGTCCTTAATGATCACAAGCATGATTTTATCAAATTACAGCCCACACACGTGATTCACCAAATTTATGAATGCTACATGTGTATTAGTTAATCCAAACGACATCACAAGAAACTCATAATGTTCATTACGAGTTCTGGATGTAGTGATTGGAATAGATGATCTTTTTCGCAGATGCGAAGTTGATGATAACCATGCCATGGATCAAATCTTTAGAACATACGCTAGAACCTTGTAAATGATCGAATAAATCTATCATCTTGGGTAGTGGATACAGATTTTGATCATCGATTTACCTAGTCCTACGGTAATTCAACAAATATAAGGAATGATAACACCATAGCTCTTCATAATTACAAGCTTGGTAGAATAAAAGTTTTCTCCGACAACTCTCTCAGTTGTACGGTAATTCTTTTACTTCAGATGGTGCTGACATACAGTGCACACGCAACGGGTGCAGCACCAGGAATATAATCAATACCAATTTCAACCTTGCCTTAATGGCGAAAGTCTAGGTAATTCACCAATAAATACCTCCTAAAGTTTCAGATAACAGAAACATCTTTTTAATAAATTCATATTAGGTTCTTTCTAGATTATAATATCTATGACTAATTCACAACCATTCACGGTATAATTTCAAGTCTAAATACAGGATATGGTCATCCACCAAGAATTATTTAGATCACTTTTGATAATCAACATCTTATCATTTAGGGGAGTTTTACTCGAGTTCCCATTAATTAAGACAATGTCGTCATGTCATAATCAATCAATCCATTCTACTAGAATTATCAACTTTTCAGTTTCATTACCGTTGATAAGATGTGAACTTCTCAAAAGACTAATAATAACTCATAATCCTTCACAAATTCAAGGATATCAAGAGACATAACTAACCTTAAAAGAGTAATGTAAAACCCGCATGCTTTTACCATGAATAGTACCCTTAAGATCGTGCGTACTAGATTAAAACTTTCCTATTATAGCATGATTACGATTACGTGTTAGGATTTTACGTATTACGTACGTGTTAGAACACGATAAGTATTTACTACACACGAACACGTAATAATTATTTGACAATAATTAATCACGAACATGCGATCATGAAATCATGAACGTAATTAAATCACGAACTATTATTAATTACGTATATATATTTATTACGAGCGTAATTAAATATATTAGGCCACGATAATTACTTAACGAGAACACATTAAACGCGAACACAAATAATCACGAACGAATAACTAAACATCGAGACACGGAAAAAGGTACGGGTACCCCATGTGGGGCCCCTACCCGCGACTACAAGGAAGAAATGGGCCAAGCCCATTTCAATTTTTCACTAAAAGGAGGTTAAGGGAAAACACTACTCATTTTTCCACTTTACAGAGAATTTTACAGAAACCTAAAATCCTCCTCCTCCTTCTTTTTCTCTTTTTGGCCGCCACCCTCAAACAACACCAAAGGGTTGTTTGTTGATCTTTGATCTTGGAATTGTTGTTGATGTTCGTGTTTGTTCATCGTTACTTAGATCCACGCACTCGGTAATTCTTTTAAACCCTTTTCTTTTAATTTAATCTTTTAAATAATTAAGAACATGTTATGTTTTTTTATAAAACCTAATTAAATCATAGATCTAACATGAATTTGGGTTTGGATTAAATCAAAAGGGATGTTTAGGGGTGTTTTTTCTTGGCCGCGCCTAACCCGAACCCGAGAGGGTCTCGGTTTGGCCATTTGACCACCACCGAGACCATATGGTCCCGGTTGGTTGGTGTGGGTCCCATGAAAGCATCAAGACAAGGGTGACCCCGACTTGGTTCAGGGTATGGTGTCGATTTCATGTCCGGTTCATGGTTCTTAGTCAAGATCCGGTTCATGGTGTATGTTTAGTTTTTTTTTTTTTTTATGATCTTATGTTAAAATTAAATTAATAACATGACATGATTAATTTAATAACATGACTTAGGTTATTTTAATTATTAATAATCATGAAATTATTAACCTAAGTATTTTCATATTTTAGACTTATAAATTAATTAATTATTTAAAAACCATGGTTATAATTAATTAATTAACATGACTTAGGTTATATTATTAATAAATAATAATACATGTCTTAACCTAAGTATTTAACTTTATTTAATTAAAAACATGTTATACTTTAATTAAATATTTTAACCTATAGTTTATTTTAATTACATGAAATAATTAATAAACTATACATTATATCATATGACTTAGAAAATAATCATGAAAACACTTAGGCTTATATACTTAGCTTTTTTAACCAGCTTATTTCTAATTATGGAAACTTCTATTTTTAGAAACTTATTTAAACAAGGCAGCTAATCTATTTATGGAAACGTTTTATTTTTAGAAACTTATTTATGTCAGGCAGCTAATCTATTTATGGAAACTTATTTAAATAAGGCAGCTAATCTATTTATGGAAACTTTCTATTTTTAGAAACTTATCTATTTTAAGCAGCAATTCTATTTTTGGAAACTTTCTATTTTTGGAAACTTTCTATTTTTGGAAACTTTCTATTTTTGGAAACTTTCTATTTTAGGAAACCTGCTATTTTTGGAAAGTTACTTTTTATTACACAGTAAGTATAATAATACATGAAATACCAGAAATACTTAATCAGATTAAACAGAACATAAGATAAACACAGTTTAAGGCTTTAAACAGTAAAACATGGTAAGAACATATAAAATAAACTAAGACATGACATAAAACCAGCTACGTATTTAGTAAGCAGATACTTATTCATGTATGTATTTATGTAGCACTAGTGATACGGAAGTAGTATTCCTCTCAGTTCATCTTCTTCGTTCACTGGACATAAGGTACGGATTCCCATCCTTTCAGTATGGGCATTCTTTCCTTATTAGGATTTCCCCGTATACAGCCAAATGTTTTCCCGTAGTATAAGTATGTGTTTGAATTGCTTATGTTTAATTTAGAATACCTATATCCATATACATGCATGACCAGTTTCACCTAGTTATGGAGGTACCATAACCATAACATTAGAGGCACTGATGTTATGACTTCACCACGGCAGAGTGATTGCTCTTGGCGTCCCTTCGACTTTTGGCCATATTATTATATTTATCATGTGGGGCGTATGGGTGCATCCTAGTTACATGTTTTCAGTTAGGATTTCATGATGAATGTGGTGTGTGCCTTGCATCCTTCACAAGGAGCTGATCCCTCCTATCCAAAAACTAGTATATTAAATTAGAGGCAGCCCCTCTAATTTGCATGATGAGGTCACCCCTCCAAGTATTCATGCACGGTGGATTTTCATGACCTATATTGGCTAATGGTAAAATATGATAAACAGTTTTTACAAGATAAACATAAGGCTTTTCAAACTATTAAACCAGTTTTATCAAGACTTAACCAGGTTACTCGGGACTTAGTTTCTTCCGCTGTTATATGTTATATGCTTATCCTATTCATGCTTTATTGTACATCCGTGCACTGAGCGTATTGCTCAGCCGTTTTCCTTTTCTATGTTCCCAAAACGGCAGGTACTCAGGGACGCTCGTAGACTTTAAGAGTACGTGCATATGGACTGGAAGCTTTCTAGCCTTTCTTTACCTTATGCATTTCCTTTCTTTTGATACATTGTTATGGACATTTTTTAGTCCTTTCCTTTATTATACTTATGTTTGTGTGTGATGAGCTTTAAATTTGGACTACCGATGTTTGATTCCGGTATTTTTCCTTTTATGGTCATGTAATGTTTAGACATTTTTCCTTGTATACTTTGATGACACGCCATAATTGCATGTGACATTTCCATTATCAAAATGGGGTGTTACAATTATGGTATCAGAGCCAAGGCTTCGACCTGTAGGCTCTCAAATATGACCTGTGATTAGTGGGTAGTCACTACGGTCTTCCTAGAACTGACAGTTGTTTTCATGCATTCATCATTTTTAAGCATACATATATATGTCATTGTCACAGATTTATGACTAAGTAATGGTTGGTACAGGACTGGCCCTATTTAGTCCATGTGTTTTATCGAAACTTTTAAATTTGGGACCGACCCATAGGCGTCCCCTCGCCATGTCTTTTGTTTTGAGTGAACTGACCATAGGCGTTCACTCTCGAGCATACAAAAGTTTTCATAAAACTGCATCATGCATTCATACACAAAATTTTCTTGCATGAATTTTTTCTCGTGAAATTTTGGTATAATTTTTTTCATGTATATATATATATATTTTATGTTTTGATCTGTTTAATCATATGTTTTATGTTATACTGTCAGATGGCAAACACAGACAATATCTGGGCGATGTTTGCAGCTGCTGATGCAGAAATGCAAGACGTCCTTCATCAGAACGAAGGCTATCCTCCCCCGCCTAACATCTTCCCCATGGAAGGAAGGAATCGGCTCGTGAGGGAGTACTATACCATTAGACAGCGACCTGACGAAGACAACAATGACTTCATGTAGCGCTTTCTTCGCTATGCTGGTGTCCTGAGAACAGCTGCAGGCACCACTGAGGAGCAGGCACTACATTTTCGTTG
Source organism: Glebionis coronaria (assembly GCA_025667525.1). Classification (NCBI taxonomy): domain Eukaryota; kingdom Viridiplantae; phylum Streptophyta; class Magnoliopsida; order Asterales; family Asteraceae; genus Glebionis; species Glebionis coronaria. Next base: position 145,694,933 of record CM046878.1, read on the forward strand.
GGATCTTAATCAAGGATCGCCAGTAACTTATCAGGTGCCACGTTGTATACGGTAGCACAAGTGGCCGATGCAGCACGTAGACTGGAAATGCTGCAGGAGAGAGATGAGTTCGGGGAAGCTGAGAGACCCGACAAGAGGTAAAACATTCGTATTCAAGCGGTGATCAATCCGTATACTTTCCATACATGTCAATTATTCATCTCTTTAAATGTATCTTCTAGGCAGAAAAATAGGGACCGGTCTCAGCCGGCTACTCAGCAGCAGCCTCATCAGCCCAAGGGAAACGGTCAGACTAACGACCGTTCTGCTACAGATAGGCGTGGCGGTAATGATAATTACCCCAACAACGTTGGACACTCCAACAGCAGGAGGTCCTAATACTTACGCATTTTTCTTTACGATTTCATGTTATAACACATATTCTGACACTTCTGAGAAAACTTCTACCAGGAACCATGGAAACGGTAGGGACCAGAACCAGAGAGGTTCACAGCCTAGCCGTCCAGCCATCACTGGTATTCAATCTTATGACTTTCCGCATTGTCCTTTCTACCCTATTATCATGTCTTATGTAAAATGTTTTATCAGGTTCCCAGCCAGCCAGAGCACCTGCTGGAGGATTTACTCATCCTCTTTGCTCTACTTGCCACCGTAGGCACCCAGGGCCATGTCGCCGTAATACTGACGCGTGCTTCAAGTGTGGTCTTCCTGGCCATATCATGAAGGATTGTCGTAAGGGCGAGATGGAGGGTACATCGGGACATGCTGATACCAAGTCGCCTCCTACTACCGGGCGTGTCTACACGACATCTCGAGACCAGGCCAACAAGTCTACAGGTACCATCACTGGAATCTTGTATATGTATGGTCAAGCTGCATGTGTTCTTTTCGATACGGGTGCTACTCACTCGGTTATTTCTACTGCTTATGCTAAGAACATTAGGATGCTCCCCATGCCACTAGAAAATAGGCTTACTATTTCCACGCCTTCGGTGATGTTAATGCACCAGAGTACATTCATAACGGGTTCATACCCGGACGGTCTGTACAAGTCATATCTACCCTACAAGCGCGTGCACTACTGTCACATGGCTGCGAGGGTTATCTAGCTACGGTTCACGATGCTGAATCCCTATCAATTCAGGATCAACCTATAGTGTCGGAATTCTAATATGTTTTTCCAGCAGAACTTCCAGGCATACCACCTGTACGAGAAGTGGAATTCAGTATCGAGCTTATTCCAGGAGCTGAACCAATCTCCAAGGCTCCTTATCGCATGGCTCCCATAGAGCTGAAGGAGCTGAAGGATCAACTGCAAGAACTTCTTGAACGAGGTTTCATTCGACCGAGCGCATCTCCATGGGGCGCACCGGTCTTGTTTGTTAAGAAGAAGGACAGCAGTATGCGTCTTTGCATAGACTATCGCGAGCTCAACAAGATTACTATCCGGAATAGATATCCACTGCCACGTATTGACGATCTGTTTGACCAACTCCAAGGGGCCAAACACTTCTCCAAGATTGATCTTAGGTCAGGCCATCATCAGCTACGGGTCAAGGAGCAGGACATCGCTAAGACTACCTTTCGTACCCGCTATGGCCACTACGAGTTTGTAGTTATGCCATTTGGCCTGACAAATGCTCCAGCAGTGTTCATGGATTTGATGAACAGAATCTTCCATGAATTTCTGGACAAGTTCGTCATTGTTTTCATCGATGACATCCTGATTTTCTCAAAGTCCAAAGAGGAACACGAAGACCATCTTCGTACAGTACTACAGATTCTTTGCCAGAAGCAGTTGTATGCTAAATTCTCCAAGTGTGAGTTCTGGTTAGACAAGGTGGCATTCTTAGGTCACATTGTATCAGCAGAAGGAATCACTATGGATCCAGCGAAGGTTGAGGCCATTACTAAGTGGCCAAGGCCGACATCAGCGACAGAAGTCCGCAGTTTCTTAGGCTTAGCTGGCTATTACCGTAGGTTCGTGGAGAACTTTTCCCGCTTAGCACTACCATTGACCAAACTAATGCGGAAAGGGGAGAAATTCGTCTGGACTAAAGATCGAGAGAAGAGCTTTGAAGACCTGAAACAGAAGCTAGTATCTGCACCTATTCTTACTTTCCCATCTGGTACGGGTGGATTTCAAATCTACAGCGATGCATCGGGGAAGGGACTTGGCTGTGTTCTCATGCAACATGGGAAAGTGATCGCGTACGCTTCACGGCAGCTTAAGCCTTATGAAGAAAATTACCCCACGCATGACTTGGAACTTGCAGCAGTGGTGTTTGCATTGAAGATATGGAGGCACTACTTGTATGGAGAATCATGTGAAATTTTCACGGACCACAAGAGCTTGAAGTATATCTTCACTCAACGTAAACTGAACATGAGGCAGAGGAGATGGTTAGAGCTGTTGAAGGATTATGACATTAATCTACAGTATCATCCCGGAAAGGCAAACGTAGTAGCAGATGCTCTTAGCAGGAAGTCCGGAACGATCAACGGCATTAAAATCGAAGAGGAAATCATAAGAGACTTGGAGCGACTAGACATCGAAATCATGGTACTGGACAGCACGGTTAGTAGGCTAATCTCAGAGTAGAACCCGAGTTACTCTCTAAGATCAAGGAAGCTCAGAAGGATAACAGAGAAATCTGGGTGATAGTACATAATTTGGAGAAACAGACAGAATTCAGAGTAGATGCAGATGGTATCGTATGGCAGGGCACGAGACTTTGTGTTCCTGATAACCAAGAACTCCGGGAAGCTTTGTTGGCTGAAGCTCATAGCTCCCCATTCTCTATACATCCTGGTTCGACTAAGATGTACCATGACATCAAGCAGTACTTTTGGTGTAGTGGTATGAAACAGGATGTGGCCACTTACGCCTCCAAATGTCTTACCTGCCAGCAGGTTAAGATCGAGCATCAGCGATCTTGCGGTCTCCTTCAACCGTTAGATATTCCAGAGTAGAAGTGGGACAAAATCACCATGGATTTTGTTACTGGTCTTCCGCCTACCAAGAGGAAGCACGATGCAATTTGGGTTATCGTAGATCGACTTACCAAATCAGCTCATTTCTTACCGATCTGCAAGGAAGATCCGGTAAGTAAACTCGCAGATACATACAGAAGAGAGATCATGAGACTACACGGTGCACCATCCAGCATCGTCTCAGACAGAGATCCTCGATTCACTTCGCGCTTTTGGAAGAGTCTGCAAAAAGCTTGGGGTACACAACTTAAGCTTAGCACGGCTTTTCACCCTCAAACGGACGGACAGTCGGAACGAACCATTCAAACATTAGAAGATATGTTGAGGTCATGTGCGTTGGAATGGACGGGTGATTGGGACGATTACATCTGTTTGGTGGAGTTTGCATACAACAACAACTGACACGCAAGTATCAAGTGTGCTCCTTTCGAGATGTTGTATGGCAGAAAGTGTCGCGCCCCAATCTGCTGGGATCAGGTTGGTGAGCGAACACTTGAAGGACCGGAAATCATAGAGATGACCAATGAGAAGATCGCAGTAACTAAGCAGCAAATTCAGGAAGCACGGTCACGTCAGAAGAGTTACGCCGATAAACATCGTAGGGACATACACTTTAACGTAGGAGATCACGTCTTTCTTAAGGTTTCGCCGGCACGTGGTGTTAGACGCTTCGGGATTAAAGGGAAGCTCAGACCTCGTTTCATCGGACCGTTTGATATCATTGAACGAGTCGGTGAAGTATCTTACCGATTGGCGTTACCTCCGCAGCTTTCGCATGTGCACAATGTGTTTCATGTGTCCTTACTCAGAGGGTACCAGTATCATCCCCTTCACATGGTTCAGTATCCACTGGAACAGAGACGTGAAGATCTCACTTTTATAGAAGAACCCGAACGAGTTCTTGACAGACAAGAACGAGTCATGAGAAGGAAGACGATTCCATTCGTCAAAATCCTATGGAGGGATCATACCGAGCGGGAAGCCACTTGGGAAACAGAGGAGTCTATCCGGGCTTCTTACCCTCATTTCATATTTTGAATTCGGGTATGTTCTTCTTTTCCAGTTTACTTTATCTATAATTCAGGGACGAATTATTCTTTTAGGGGGGAAGAGTTGTTAAACCCGCATGCTTTTACCATGAATAGTACCCTTAAGATCGTACGTACTAGATTAAAACTTTCTTATTATAGCATGATTACGATTACGTGTTAGGATTTTACGTATTACGTACGTGTTAGAACACGATAAGTATTTACTACGCACGAACACGTAATAATTATTTGACAATAATTAATCACGAACATGCGATCATGAAATCATGAACGTAATTAGATCGCGAACTATTATTAATTACGTATATATACTTATTACGATCGTAATTAAATATATTAGGCCACGATAATTACTTAACGAGAACACATTAACGCGAACACAAATAATCACGAACGAATAACTAAACATCGAGACACGGAAAAAGGTACGAGTACCCCATGTGGGGCCCCTACCTGCGGCTACAAGGAAGAAATGGGCTAAGCCCATTTCAATTTTTCACTAAAAGGTGGTTAAGGGAAAACACTACTCATTTTTCCACTTTACAGAGAATTTTATAGAAACCTAAAATCCTCCTCCTCCTTCTTTTTCTCTTTTTGGCCGCCACCCTCAAACAACACCAAAGGGGTGTTTGTTGATCTTTGATCTTGGAATTGTTGTTGGTGTTCGTGTTTGTTCATCGTTACTTAGATCCACGCACTCGGTAATTCTTTTAAACCCTTTTCTTTTAATTTAATCTTTTAAATAATTAAGAACATGTTATGTTTTTTTATAAAACCTAATTAAATCATAGATCTAACATGAATTTGGGTTTGGATTAAATCAAAAGGGATGTTTAGGGGTGTTTTGTTCTTGGCCGCGCCTAACCCGAACCCGAGAGGGTGTCGGTTTGGCCATTTGACCACCACCGAGACCATATGGTCCCGATTGGTTGGTGTGGGTCCCACGGCAGTATCAAGACAAGGGTGACCCCGACTTGGTTCGGGGTATGGTGTCGATTTTATGTCCGGTTCATGGTTCTTAGTCAAGATCCGGTTCATGGTGTATGTTTAGTTTTTTTTATTTTTATGATCTTATGTTAAAATTAAATTAATAACATGACATGATTAATTTAATAACATAACTTAGGTTATTTTAATTATTAATAATCATGAAATTATTAACCTAAGTATTTTCATATTTTAGACTTATAAATTAATTAATTATTTAAAAATCATGGTTATAATTAATTAATTAACATGACTTAGGTTATATTATTAATAAATAATAATACATGTTTTAACCTAAGTATTTAACTTTATTTAATTAAAAACATGTTATACTTTAATTAAATATTTTAACATATAGTTTATTTTAATTACATGAAATAATTAATAAACTATACATTATATCATATGACTTAGAAAATAATCATGAAAACACTTAGGCTTATATACTTAGCTTATTTAACCAGCTTATTTATAATTATGGAAACTTCTATTTTTAGAAACTTATTTAAATAAGGCAGCTAATCTATTTATGGAAACGTTCTATTTTTAGAAACTTATTTATTTCAGGCAGCTAATCTATTTATGGAAACTTATTTAAATAAGGCAGCTAATCTATTTATGGAAACTTTCTATTTCTAGAAACTTATCTATTTTAAGCAGTAATTCTATTTTTGGAAACTTTCTATTTTTGGAAACTTTCTATTTTTGGAAACTTTCTATTTTAGGTTACCTGCTATTTTTGGAAAGTTACTTATTATTACACAGTATGTATAATAATACATGAAATACCAGAAATACTTAATCAGATGAAACAGAATATAATAAACACAGTTTAAGGCTATAAACAGTAAAACATGGTAAGAACATATAAAATAAGCTAAGACATGACATAAAACCAGCTACGTATATAGTAAGCAGATACTTATTCATGTATGTATTTATGTAGCACTAGTGATACGGAAGTAGGATTCCTCTCAGTTCATCTTCTTCGTTCACTGGACATAAGGTACGGATAACCATATACATGCATGACCTGTTTCACCTAGTTATGGAGGTACCATAACCATAACATTAGAGGCACTAATGTTATGACTTCACCACGGCGGAGTGATTGCTCGTGGCGTCCCTTCATCTTTTGGCCATATTATTATATTTATCATGTGGGGCGTATCGGTGCATCCTAGTTACATGTTTTCAGTCAAGATTTCATGGTGAATGTGGTGTGTGCCTTGCATCCTTCACAAGGAGCTGATCCCTCCTACCCAAAAACCAGTATATTAAATTAGAGGCAGCCCCTCTAATTTGCATGATGAGGTCACCCCTCCAAGTATTCATGCACGGTGGATTTTTATGAACTATATTGGCTAATGGTAAAATATGATAAACAGTTTTTACAAGATAAACATAAGGCTTTTCAAACTATTAAACCAGTTTTATCAAGACTTAACCAGGTTACTCGGGACTTAGTTTCTTCCGCTGTTATATGTTATATGCTTATCCTATTCATGCTTTATTGGACATCCGTGCACTGAGCGTATTGCTCAGCCGTTTTCCTTTTCTATGTTCCCAAAACAGCAGGTACTCAGGGACGCTCGTAGACTTTAAGAGTACGTGCATATGGACTGGAAGCTTTCTAGCCTTTCTTTACCTTATGCATTTCCTTTCTTTTGATACATTGTTATGGACATTGTTTAGTCCTTTCCTTTATTATACTTATGTTTGTGTGTGATGAGCTTTACATTTGGACTACCGATGTTTGATTTTGGTATTTTTCCTTTTATGGTCATGTAATGTTTAGACATTTTTCCTTGTATGCTTTGATGACACACCATAATTGCATGTGACATTTCCATTATCAAAATGGGGTGTTACAAGTAAGGTCAACGCATAATCTACGCGAGAGAATTTCAAATCAGATACAGACGAAAACATTTAACGAATATGAATATATCCCATGTTTTCATAATTTGAGTACGCATTCGAAAGCTCCTCGGATCGTTACACAGGTCATTCAAATGAAATCAAATCAAAAGAAATGATAGGAATGTCGATACATCCAGTCGGGTATCAACACTCGGTAATCAGATACTTTTCCTAAGAATCTCACTACGGGAGAATTGGACAAGAAAGAATTTTCAATTGTCAAATAAGACAATTTCCACAGATGAGTAAATTCGACTCAGAAGAATAGATGCTACAGGCACATATGTAGGTGTCCCTAACACTAAGTCCCTATTTTTCACTTCTTGCAGATCTCATAAAATTTAATCTTTCACAATCTTTAAAGAAAATGTAGTGTTTATTAATCAGTTTTATGGTGACTACTAATCAGCCTTGCATGGCCCATTCCAAATTGTATGTAGGCGCGCAACTATATACAATTTCAAGATTAACGATGCAATACTCAGTTCGTCAAAATTTTATCATCATGTTTATGATAAAAACATTTTCATGCTTAATTCTTAAATAAGAATCAAAATAAATTTACAAAGATTTTCTTTGTTATGAAAACAATTAAGTTTTCCAAGGTGTTTTATAAACAACTTCATTTCGATAACAATCACTTATAAATCTCACTTTGAATAATCCTTATAGTGATGAAAATTCAATTTTTCTCAAGGGATACTGTTTTATCTTATAAAAACAATGAGTGGTCTGCAGAAGAGTGATGAAAGCTTGTTCACCAAGAACTAACTACAATATGATAGGAAATGAGCTTTAGCCAAATAATCATGAGGTTTATGACCTCGATGGCACTCAAGAAGAATAATTCACAACGTAACTCAAATCGAGATGAGTATTTGTTCAATGGTTGCATCACTAATGCGAGCATTAGGATGAAGCAATAAAAGATAGATAACATCGATACATGTAGAATTTAGCAATCAAAGGTAGTCTTTTTATTAATCACAAACAAGTCAAAATTGTACCGTAACACATTACATGTCACTATGTCATACAATTCCAAGAACTCATCCTACCAACTGATGTCTCAGTTAAGTTATGGATTATTTTTAAAAGATACCACAATGAATAATAATCTACAAGAGTCATTAGGTGTTCCACATGTCCCAGAAGATCCATCGGTCCCAATTCAGAAGAAGATTTCTTCAATTTATTTCTTGGACACTGGGCATCCTCATCATTGGACAATGGCCTAGGAACAACTCTTAACACGAACCTACAATCATTTAAAACCTTATAATCCAATCACAGAACTTAACGACTTCCTCTTATCAATCTCATATTCCATACGGGTTAAATTTTACTTTATTCAAGTTTCAATCAATCTTATACTCAATGCGACATCCTACCTCATTTTCCAATACTTTCAACCTTATTCTTAGACCTTAATAGGACAGTAAAAGCTCGATATGAACAATACTTAATTTCCAATCCTATAGCTCTTACAACAATAGTTGTCAAATGAGTCACTAGTATGAAATGACTCGATCATTCAATTAGACTTCTCGGAAAGGTACTAGTGGCATGAGGCTTTTGGGTAATGGTTCCATTGACAGCCTCAAGTGCAACATTCACCCTTTCGATTTTAAATTTAAGAATTGGGTGACAACGAATCAGATGACATCTTTCTAGGTGGTAACGTTTTATCAAACTCCACTCTATAAGAAAAGATCGTCATAACATCGATATCAGTTTTAATCTTGCCAATTCTTCTTCAATATCACAATCAACTAATATCTATATTTCTACGAATATCAACCATTTTGTTGGGATCCTAAACATCCACAACTTGGTTTAGATCTAGAATAGCTAGAATTCCTACGGGAATAGCTTCGATTAATTTACTAGGGGAGTTAGGGTTCCTTGTGACAATCTACGTCGTATAAATACCTCGTATAAATATAAAAATAATCATCAAATCATCATGTAATCAAATTACATCATATATATATATATATATATATATATATATATATATATATATATATATATATATATATATATATATATATATATATATATATATATATATATATATATATATATATATATATATATATATATATATATATATATATATATATATATATATATAATCCAAGTTATATATATATATATTAAAATAACACTTCTCAATCTGGCCTTGTCGGTAACTCGGGAATTCTTCGGCACCGTTATAGTCAAAAGATTTGTAGACATTTTTAGAAAAATGTTTATAGTTAAAAGATTTTGAAATGTTTTATTCAAAACCTTGGTTTTAAAAATCTTTCGTTCTCTATAACGAGAGCTCTGGTACCAAACTGTAACACCCCCAAAAATACACAATTTAATACAGCGGAAGACTCGTTGGTGTTACGGGATAGCACATTACTCACATCATAGAAAACGCTTTAAAAATCGTGTCGTTTAATAATAAAGTATTTCCATTCATAAATATCAATTTACATAGGTCCCAAGTCATAGTATTTCATACAATTTTTACAAAGCATTTGAATGGAAACTATTATTTAAGTGCGGGCCATGAATTCTTTGTTGTCTTCCCGAGAATTACCTTCAAGTACCTGAGATAAAACATGTTAAAAGAAAAGGTCAGCGAAAACGCGAGTGAATTCATAGAGTTTAATGAAATCCATCAATATAACATCGGTATAAAATTATTACCGAAAATCATTTTGTACAAATCATTGTAATAGGCATAAAATAGCCAAAGTCATTTTATACAAATCCTTATCAAAATCATAATATAGGCTTTCGCCTTCAAAATCATTATACGAACCATTGTCGTTAAAAACATCATACAATACGTTTTATAACGTTGTATAGATTAAATAAAAACCGTTATATGAATATGGTTATGAAAAACCAAAACACGAACATAATATCAATAGTAAGACCCCGTATTGCTAGTCAGGCAATATATCGTAATTTAGTGCGTATAGCAGTATTTCGTTATTTTTGGATTATTATAAGCCGCATGACATTGTTACCTTACTACAACAAACAACGGGTAGCTAGCCGGAAACTCAATTTGCCCATCTAAGTTAGCGTGTCATCACAATAATCACGCTTGTGTAAATCTTCTCATACATAAATTTGCTTACCAATCAATGTGGCACGACGGGGATCAACCGTCAAGGCGCGAACTGGGGTGATCGTCCCCAAATAGTACTATTATATGCATAAGCGTCTACCAATTCCCGGTAGTTCACAATTCATGCTAATGGGACTTTTAGTGACATAACCTAACTTTAATAATCCATTTTATCTCATCTATCGGGTCATTTAATCATTCATCGGTTCATACAATCATTCGGGTCCAAATCAATAAACAGACAATCGGGACAACTAGTGTCCTATTTTATAAAAACTAACATGTTATCTCCCTCGCGGGTTTATAAAACATTTCATAAAAACATTTAAAAGAGTGCGAGGCTATGAACTCACCTTGATGTGGGAAGGCGGGTTATCGGCAATTCAGATGTACGATACGTCCTTCAATCACGAAAACTTAGACAAATAATACTCGTCTTAGACTCTTGTCCAATGATTTTATCAAAATAATAATTATGTATACATATGATGATTTTATATATATGATGATGATCAAGTGGGTTTATACATCTTTACTCATTCATTATAGTGTTTATGTGTTGGAAATTTTCAAGACTAGTTACACTAGTTCAACTTGTTTACATTTTAAAGCCCAATGGGCATATTACAAGCCCAATACTATTCATTAGCCCAATTATACTTTTATTATCAGTATTATACTTTATATGTTGGGCCCAAATGGGTTAAGCCCAATAAATAAGTTTATAAGTGTTTTACCAAATTAGTCGGGTTTATTGTCCATTAAGGCTACTTTGGCCCGTTAATGTCTATATGTTGTAAAGCTCGGGTTTTATCGGTTTTTACTTGTTATGTATGTTTATATATCAGTATGTGAGTTTATAAAAGTTTACATTAGACGGGTCCAACCGTCTAAGTTTTATTTAACAAAAATGTTAATCTTTCGGTTTTAGCCGAAAAGACGTAAAACTTAGTATATAGTTTTTATAACTTATAAAACTTACCAAACTACCATTTTTATATAATGTCCATTTATTTATCCTTATGAATGTTGATCCCAAACTTAGATCGATTAGCTTTGTGTATACGAGATTAGATCAAGTATAGCACTTAGAGAAACCTTTGTATATGCTTTGTGAATCTAAGTGTTATGCGGAATTTAACACTTAAACAAGAACACACAAGATATAAACAAACTTTCACTTTGATTATCAATGTCGAACTTGCTTACAATGAAAGATGTTTATGAACGAGAACTTATGTAAAACTTGATATTAAACCTTAACCTAAAGGCCTTCTTTTATAGACTAAGAAGCCTTGTACAATAAGCTACGTATCAACTATTCTAGGTAAAGATAAACATAGAAAATACATTGTCGTTTCTATCCTTACTAGAAGTATTCTAGAATATAATAAACGTGTAGCTTATATCTTTCATCAGTGCTTGTCTTCAATCTGTCAACGCTTGACTTTAACTTGTCAACGCTTGAGCTGTCAGCGCTTGCTTTGTTCCTGTCAACGCTTGTTTTGTTCTTGTCAGCGCTCAAGTGATCTGGCCTTAATTTATTCCCAACAATCCTCCCCTAAACTTGATATCCACTCTTATGATCAAGTTTCTGAATAATCATTAAGAACTTGGAGGAGTCTGACAAACCTTCTCATATTGGTAATGAATAAATCTGATCAAATTCTTTGCCACGTCACTTGAATAATCTATCTCCAGCTGAGTGTCCTTCATCTTTTCCAAAACAGCCTTGGATATGAAATACTGAGCATCCACAAGTAGATACTCAGCAAACTTTGTAGAACTCAAATGATATACACCAGCAGCTGAATATAACCTCCATTGAAGACCACTGAGGTCATCTTCAAGATCCTTCCATATTTCAGGATCTTCCTCATTTGTCCCACACATTCTTTTGAATGTGGTCCAAAGTTTTATTCCATTAGCTGAAGTTGGTGCTTCAGCCTCATACTTGGTCTATAGTAACCTCCAAAGGTCCACCAAGTCTTCTCTATCACAACTTGCAAATAAAGATATGAGAGTGGTAAAAGTGTGTACCTCCTTGCCAAATCTGCCAATCTTCCAGAATCCACATTCATCCTCATCATAACTCACAATTGGATTCCTGGAATCTAATGGTAACACCTGCACCATATCTGAAGCTTCTAATGGGGAGAGCTTGAGGCTCTTTCTTATAACTGCTTCACTTGGATATAGTGGATTCATATCTTTTGGAAACTCAAGTTTAAATCCCTTCTTCACTGGCCTGGGAATCATCATAGCTTTCTTGATTTCCATTTCTTCTGCAAGTTGCTCCCTTCTTTCATCTGAAAGAAGTCTGAGAGTGTTTGCTTCCTACACTCTCACCCAAATGGGATAAGCCCTATGTTCCAACTCATCAAATGTCAAAGCTTTCAACTTCTGATGTGTCCATCCAACTCCATGACATCTGAGCAACATAAAGTAGAGCTCTCTTCTATCCCTTTTCAATTCTGAGAGAATATTGCTTGCCTTGTGCTTCAAAATCACCTTACAATCCTTCTGAACTCTAAGAAGAAGCTCCAAACCCCATATTTGATCTGAAATGGTCAAGTCTGGATTATCCATGCAGCTTTCTTCCCAAGAATTGTACATTTGAACCACCTCTGGCATGTCAAAGTCAACCTGCAATTTTAAGTCTCTCAACTTTTCCCTAGCAAGCTCATCACCATACTCAAGCCTTTCAGGTTCTATAATCATCACACTTGAGTCTGAGCTAGCTCCTTCACTTTCTTCTTCAGAAGTCACAACAAATGGTGACTTTTCCTTTTCACCTTGTTCCATTATTTGTTCAGCCAATCTTCTATCAAATTCAACTTGGGCTGCATCCTTTGGAACAATTTCTTCTACCAATTTACCCTTACCCTTATCTGATGGTGCAATGGTTGGTAAGGTAGATGGTAATACCTGAGTAGAAACTTCCTTGATGATAGATATTGACTGGAATACATCACCTTCATGTGCAGGTCTGTCAACGCCCATATTTATCGTATCAGCGCCCAAAATACTTCTATCAGCGTCCAAATTTGTCTTGTCAACGCTCAAATATTTTCCCTCAGCGCCTTGTGTAACCTCTCTCAACATAGCTGTAAATGATAAATTTAGATTGGTTGGAGAGATTAAGGACGTGTCAAAACCTGTTTGTTCCTTCAGAGTTGTAAGGGCTTCAGCAACATCCATTGATTGACCATCTTGGCTGCCCTTATCACTCAGATTTCTTTGATCTTCCTCCCCTTTGGAAGACTCCTCCATACCCCTTCTAGCATGATCACTCTCCAAAAAAACAATCCTCTCCCTCAATTGCTTGAGTTCAAGGCCTTGAGAGCTGACAATTTGTACTAAGTCTGCATTTTGCTTTTGCAAGCTAATGCAGACTGCCGTCAATTCCAAAAGAGTCATTGGTTCCAGTCTGCTCTCTTCTAAAATGGGGATTTGACCTCCCAAGTCAGGTTCATTGGGCAAGGATGAGGACTTAATAATGGTGGGGCTGCCTTGGCCAGCATCTAAGCCAGAACCAATAGTCCCAGCCTCATCCAGGTCACCAGCCACACTTGTGGTGGTGGTTCTCTCTGCTTCATGGCTAGGACCACCAGAGGAGAACACTCCAGTAGTCCTTTGGCGTTTTATCAACCTATATTCAGGTGGTGTGGAAGATGGTGTGGAAGAATGGGTAGATGTGGGTTGGTTAAGGGGTGTTTGGGATTGTGATGGTTGTGTGTCAGCGTTGGAAATAGGCACATCAACGCCAACATTCGATGTGTCAGCGTCAAAGGGTTCTTGGTCAATTTGCATTTGTTCAGGTGAGGGTAAGGGTTCAGGAATGGGTTCAAGCTGTGGTTGAGGTTCAATTTGAGGTTGGGGGTCTGGTTGGGGTTGTGCTGCTGCAATAACAGCAAGCATGGTTGGGGTTAAAGGTAAGTCTCTATGGGGTGGTGAATTCATCTTTGTAAAAATAGCTTTCTTTTGTTCAGGGATCTTATAAAAATCATTGTGATCCCTTGAACAATAACCTTGATCATCAAAAATCATTTGCAGAAAACGGGGATAAGCTAAAGTCATTTTTGTCCCCTTGTTTTTACACATCCCTTCAAAAATCATTTTAGAATAGTTATATTTTTGCCCTATTGCAATGCACACAATAGCACTGGCAATGGATCTATTGATCTCATTGTGTGCAGTACATTTGGGACTCAAACATTGAAGGAGGATGTGGATGAGGTACTTCCAGGCTGGGGGAAATTCCTGCTTATGATACTTATTAAGAGTACCTTCATCAGGAAAAGGATATCCCAAAGCCCTAAGCCCTTGTTCTATTTCAGATATGGGAAGAATGGCTACACCATCAGCATCATCAAGATGCAAGGCCTGGCGTACCAAGGCCTCAGTAACCACCCAAGACCTCCCATGAACAATAGAAGTTAATGTGGTCACTCCATTAACTGTTGAGGAACTAACAGTGTTCCAAAATTGCTTAATGTGTGTGACTGGAATGAGTGGTGCATGAGAAAGAGCATACCTTAGTGGGGATGCGTTCAAATATGCCACCATTTGTGTGTATTGAGGAAACAAATCATTATCAGCAACAAGATAAGCAATCATGTTGTGTTGAGACTTGAACCCCAATTCCAATTCTGCTGAGTTAAACTTTGGTGCCATTGATGAAAGCTGTTAATTTGAAGTGTAGAAGATGAAGTTGATAAGAGAAAAAAAAATGTTAGACAAGAATTATAGATACCCTGTTTAAAAATAGGAGCCAAATTTATAGGAGATAAAGAATGCATGTGATTGGCCCAAAAATAGGCAAAGATTTTCAAAAACTAATCATGAAAATATTGACAAAGTTATAAGTTATCTCATGCATTAAATGAAAGTAACAACTCCTAAAATTACGGCCTGAAAATATGTCAAAAAGTAACAACTGGGTAGGTCCCATTGATTGTCAACGGTCAAAAATAACCTATCAACGCCCAATGGCTATAATCTTGTCAACGTTCGCCTAAAGCCATGTCAGCGTCCAATTTGGTCACAACAACGCTTGGAAAAATCTTGTCAGCGTCCAAAAAATAAAATTGTTTTAAAAAATGAAAAATGACCTTAACAAGTAATTTATCCTAGAGAAGATAACCAAAAGCTGATAATTATTATAGGGCGGCAAGCACTATCCAGTTATGCACACTTGCATAAGCAAGATAGACATAACAGTCCTCTAGTGTCCCTTGCTAACCAAAATTCTTAACAACAAAGTTACCTTATAAAATCCTTGTTACTCCCAGGTAAATCCCATATCAAAATCATTCCCAAGTCTCCCAACAGACCACAACCAATTCTAGGCCAAAAATGTCTTGGCAGCATGCAAAGTTGATATACTATGCATGCTACAGTGCCTCATGGTTTAGTAAAACTAACCCATACTCACCTGTGGACACAATCTAGAATTGTGATAAGAGTATCATATGGATACCCAAACATCCTAAAGGTTCCTAAAACCTCCCCTTAAACGATGATACAAAAAGCTTGCTAAAATCATGCATGAACATAAAACATTTATGTCAAGATAGGAATGAAACATTCCAACCATCATCCATAAATAAAAACTTGTCCAGATGCTTCTCCATTGATCCATAAGCAACTCTGTATCCAATGGTATACTGCTAACACCATCTGCACATTTAGATTGAAAACCACAAAACTAACATTGTTGCTGACAACGCCCCGATAACACATGTCAGCGTTGAAGGAAGCTTTGTCAGCGTTAGACAATTATATTGCTGACAACGTTGCAAAAACACTTATCAATGTTCAAGCAACCTTTGTCAGTGTTAGAAAAATATAGTGGAAAATCTAAATCATCAATAAGACCAATAATAATAATGCATCATCATGTACATACTTTTACAAAAAGAATCCAAAACACATATTAAGTGAGATTAACCATTCCAATACTTGTTACCAAGTATTGAAATCTTCCAGTATCAAAAGGTTTAGTTAATAAATCTGACACATTTTCCTCAGTGTCAACCCTATCTGGTTGTATTAGACCTTTCTCAAAGCAATCTCTTATAAAATGGTGTCTAATTTCTATGTGTTTAGTTTTAGAATGATGTACAGGATTCTTAATGATGCATAAAGTACTATTATTGTCAACAAATATCTTAGTATGCATGAAATTATACCCATAATCCAACAGCTGGTTCTGAATCCACAACACTTGACCACAACATGCTGCTGCAGCCACATACTCTGCTTCAGTTGTAGAATTAGCCACCACTGTTTGTTTCTTGCATTGCCAAGATATTAACCTGCTCCCAAGAAACTGACATCCACCAGTTATGGATTTCCTATCAAACTTATCACCTCCATAATCACTATCTGAATATACAATCAGCTCCAATGGTGAATCCTTTGGGTACCACAAACCAAGACTGGGAAAGCATCTTAGGTACCTAAAGATCCTCTTTACAGCATAAAGGTGACATTCTTTGGGAGTCACTTGATGGCGTGCACAAGCACACATAGCAAACATGATATCAGGTCTGGAGGCAGTAAGATACATCAAGGATCCAATCATGGATCTATAATGCCTGACATCAACTTCTTTCCCATCTCCAATCTTTCCCCAAGGGTGTTCTCTATCCATAGGAGTAGTAGCCCTCTTTTCATGTGGAGAAAAGCCAAACTTCTTCAAGATCTCAGCAACATATTTGTCCTGGGAGATGAAGATACCATCATCTTTCTGCTGAACTTGTAAACCAAGAAAGAAGTTCATCTCCCCCATAGCACTCATCTTGAATTTGTCTGTCATAAGCTTGGAGAAATCCTCACTCATCTTTGGATCAGTAGACCCAAAAATGATATCATCAACATAGACCTGTACAAGCAACACATCCTTGCCTTTCTTCTTTGTAAATAGTGTCTGATCTATGGTGCCCATCTTGAATCCATTGTCCACCAAATAGGTAGACAAAGTACCATACCATGCTCTAGGGGCTTGATGAAGGCCATACATAGCCTTTTTGACTCTATACACTTTATCTGGATACTCTGGATCCTCAAACCCAGGAGGTTGCATGACATATACTTCCTCAACAATGATGCCATACAAGAAAGCACTCTTGACATCCATTTGATAGACTGTGAAGCCCATGCAGGAAGCATAGGCTAGAAAAATCCTAATAGCTTCAATCCTTGCAACTGGTGCAAAGACCTCCTCATAGTCTATCCCTTCCTCTTGTGTATAACCTTGAGCCACTAACCTTGCCTTGTTTCTGACCACAATACCTCTTTCATCTCTTTTGTTCCTAAGAACCCATCTTGTCCCTATAGGTCTGACATATATAGGACAATCAACCAGCTCCCAAACATCCTGAATTGCAAATTAGTGAAGCTCATCCTGCATTGCTTCCACCCAACTTGGTTCTTTGAGAGCATCAAATATTTTCTTGGGTTCTTCTTGTGACAGAAAACATGCAAACAAACATGCTTGCACAAGAGGGGTATCAACCTTCTTGTGTATATTGGCAATAAATCCACCAAGACCTTGATGGGATCTTCTTGTCTGAACTGGAGTCATGATATCACCAATGATCTGAGATGGGGGGTGATTCTTCATTGTGGAGCTGAGAACCCCTCTTTCAAAAAGTCTAGTGTCCTCAACCTCATGCTCCATGTTGCCAATATCTTCTTCATCAGACTCTCTTTGAGCAACAGGAATCTCTTCATGAACATTGGAAGGTCCACCTTGTTCAAAACTGGAAGAGAAAAGATGCCCATAAGTGTTGTCAACGTTTGAATCTTGGTTGTCAGCGTCTGGGCTAACAGCACTTGAAATGTTGTTGTCAACGTCTGAATTGGTCTTGTCAGCGCTAGATTTGCCTTTGTCAGCGCCTGAAGAACCATGCATGATTGTATCTGGTGGTATTTGGAGACCATCATTATCTTGTCCAGCAGCAGCAGCAGCAGCAAAAGCATCTGTCCAAATGGGAATTGTGACATATTCAAATGTAGGAGATGCCTTTTCTGCTTGTGATCCAACCCTCTCATTAACCTGTGTACCTGAAACATCAACAACTTGTTCCTCCACAACATTTGAAGTTGCCTTCACAATGTCTGGATTAGTGACAGGCATATAATTTAAAGTTCTAGATAAGGGTTCCAAATCAAACAACCAATTAGGACCACTTTCAGGATCACTAGGTTTATTCTCTAAGAACCTAACATGTACTCTCTCAACTATCCGTTTGTCCTCCTTAAGATAAACCCTATAACCCTTGCTCTGCACTGAATACCCCATGAAATAGCCCTCATCACCTTTTGCACTAAATTTCCCTAAGGCATCACTAGTATCCAACACTACTACATGACAACCAAAAGGTCTGAGAAAACCCATATTAGGTTTTCTACCCCAAAGTAATTCATAAGGTGTTTTGTTCTGAATTTTGTTAACCAATGCTCTATTTTGCACATAGCATGCTGTATTAACAGCCTCAGCCCAAAAGGCTATTGGAAAGTGAGCATCAGCCAACATTGTTCTGGCTGCTTCAATTAGGGTTCTATTTTTCCTTTCAGCAACCCCATTTTGTTGTGGGGTTCTAGCAATGCTAAATTGCCTAGTAATTCCTTTCCTGGCACAAAAATCATCTAGCTTCTTGTTCCTAAATTCTCCACCATTGTCACTCCTAAGCATTTTAACCTCATTTCCAGACCTTTTCTCAATCTGAGTGATAAAATCAATAAGAACATCAGCTGTGTCACTCTTCATAGCTAGAAAGAATGTCCAAGTAAACCTAGAAAAGTCATCTGTGACAACAAAACAATATGACTTGCCATTCAAACTTTCTATATTAGTTGGACCAAAGAGGTCCATGTGAAGCATATGAAGAGGTCTGGAACTAGTATGCACCTGCTTGGACTTGAATGAGACCTTGTGCTGCGTGCCTTTAAGACATGCAACACAAGAGTGGTCATTGTGGAAGGCCTTCTCAGGCAAACCATCAACTAAACCAAGCCTCACAAGTCTATTTATATTTTTAAAATTTATGTGCCCTAGTCTCCTGTGCCACAAATTACTTTCATCTACTAAGGCCTTAGCATAAAAACAAGACATATTTGTAGTCACCTTAATCCCATTTAAATTCACATTATATATGTCCTTATGCCTAGGTGTTCTATACTCAATATATTTCTCATCAGGGATCTTAAAATCCTTGCTTAACACCAAACACTCAGTATCAGTGAAAAGAACCTTATTTTTGTTATCATAAACTTGTGATACACTAAACAGATTATAATCCAGTTCTTTTACCAGGAAGACGTTTTCAAAACGCAGATTATTGGTGAGAAGGGTTCCTTTGCCTGTAATTGTGCCATATCCCCCTCCAAAGTATACCTTATCACCATCTTTAATAGGAGTGAAGTTCGTCAGATAGTCTTCATTTCCTGTCATGTGCCTTGAGCATCCACTATCCCAATATCCATAATCATTGATCTGTCTTTGAATGCCCTACACATAAAGAAAACAAATTAGTTTTCTTTGGGAACCCAAGTCTCAGAAGACTTGGATTCATCTGGTTGTTCAATAAGAACAGACTTAGTTCTCACAACAACCCCATTCTCATCCTTTTTAGGATGAAAAAGCCAGTTAACCCCAATAGGTTTTGTAATGACCTTTGAAATGTAATTAAATCTATTGCAAGTCATTGAAATTCCATTATCATTAGGGTTCTGATCTTTCTTGGGTCTCCATGTTAAGCTTGAAGAAGCTTTAGACCTCTTACCTTGTGGCTGCAAATATTTAGGTCTGGTCACGTTTCTGTCAGCGTTGGGTTTTGTCCTGTCAACGCTGAAATTACCCTTGTCAGCGTTGAACCTAGGGTTTGCTACAGGAACCCATTGCCTATTTGACCAGGTGTTTGTCTTTTGAAAAGGTCTTTGTCCATGAGTGTTAGACCTTCTAGAAAAGAATGGGGCAGGTCTAATCACTTGTGGACTATGCTGCACACAAGGTTTGGGTCTGACAACGTTTGACTTTCTAACAACGTTGACTTTCTTCCTATCAGCGCTGAAATTGTTCCTATCAGCGCTGGCTTTGGGAGCGTTGACACACTTGTATGCCAAATGTGAAAAGCTGCCACAAGTATAACAGGCTTTCTTAGACACAACTTTAGGTCTAGTAGAGAAGAAACCTGTTCCATGATTGCTAACTTGGCTCTTGGGTGACCTATTATTCCTATACATCTCTGTATATTTAATGGTAGGTCTTCTAACAGTGTTGGAGCCTAGGTCAACAGCTTTACCAGTGATTGGGTGAGTAACCTTAATGGGTGGTGATTCATTGGGACTTTCACATAGCAAACCTCCCTTAACAAATAAAGTAGGGTTAGCTTTCTTCCACTCATTTAGGTCAGTCAGTTTTTGTTGATACTCTTCCACTGGAGTAACAACTCTTGGTGGAGGAATGAATTCCTTTTCTTGGCATTCTGGTATACCAGTCTAAGATAAATCCTTTCTAAGGACACCATAGAAGTCACCAGCTGGTGGTGGAACCAGAGAGTAATCATTCATCCCAATCCCAGTCATGTCCTTAGGATCCCTTTGTTTAGCTACACAGTCTCCTAGGGTTTGGGTGGCTCTATCAAATCTTTGAATCTTGAGGTCAACATTATCTTTATTCTTAATGGCCTCATCTAACTTAGCCTGTAGGTCTCTATTGACCTTTGTCATGATATTTCTGATATCCATACTACCCTCTAGCTCATGTTTTAAGATATTTATCTTATCTTTTAAGTCAAATTCCATTTTCTTGTATTCAGAAACGGTTTTCTCAGTTTCAGTAAGAGCTAGTTGGTAATTGAACAATTTACACCTTTCAGTGCTCATATCATATTTTAGTTTTAACACCTCTTTATTAAGTCTATCAGTGTTTAACCTACAACCTTTGCTACAAAAAGCATCATCATATACCTCATTATCAGATGAAGAGGAGGAGTGTGCCATGAGAGCATATTCAACATGCTATTCTTCTTCAATATCAGCAACCAAAGCTTTATCCTCTTCAGCATTCTTAGCCAAATAGCTCCAATCCCATCCTGTGCCATCAATTCCTTGAACTGCAACCATGGCTTTGGAATCCTGAGCTTTAACAATCTGACTTGAGGGTTTACCAGCATCAGATCTTCTAGGAGATCTGCATTCCCTCATGAAGTGTCCCATACGATGACAGTTGTAGCATTCAACTTTGGATTTATCAAATCCAGCTGTGTCTTTAGCATTGAAGGTCATCTTCTTCTTGAACCTTCTATTCCACCTATTTGCTCTTATACTAGCAAGAGCCATGTTCCACTTGATGTCCATCTCTTCCAAGTGCTCATCACTTATCTGCTCAAGGTCCTCATATGTAATCACTGAACCATTGGGCAAAGAAGCAATGTAAGCACAAACAGTATCCAAATCCAAACCAGCAGGTTTAACTCTTGGGGAGTCATTCATGAATGTGTCAGCGTCTGAAAAAGAGACGTTGACAGGACTTATTCCAGCGCTGACATATGATGATCCAGTAACTGGATGCATATAAGAGTCCTTCTGATTGAATTGACCTTCACTATGAGAGAAGAAGGCCATGTTGCTGGTGCTAGATTTGCTTCCATGATCTGAAAGAGTTTCATCCTCCAACAGTCTTAGTTTGTTGTAGATGTCATCAAACGAGGAGCTCTTGTAAGTATTATTGGAAAGAATAGATCTTGCCTCAATCTTCCATGCCTCACCAAGACTTTTAAGAAAGGTAGCATTGGTGTCAACATCACCAACTTGTGTCCCCATGAAGGACAACTTGCTTGTGATGTCAAGCAATCTGCTTCTCACACTACTCAGTTTCTCATTGGGTTGAGCTTTAAAGACAGCATAATCATGCAGAAGTTGCTTTTTCTTTTCTTCCTTAGTGTCTGCATTGCCACCATATGCAACTTCAAGTGCTTCCCAAAGATCCTTAGCAGATTCATAGCCTCTATATTTGTGCTGGTTTTCTTGTCCCAAAGAGACTTTTAGAATATTTAGGGCTTTCATGTCAACCCTTTTCTTTGCAATATCTTCAGCGCCTACAGCTCTACCATCTCCAGGTTTTTCTTTCTTATCCTCTTCAGGGCATCCTTTAACAGCCGTTCTTTGACTAATGGCATCAAGAATCTTTTGAGCCTTATTGAATGAGTTTCCATATTTAATAATCTCCCAGAGTGTGTAGTCATAGATCCCCAGATATTGTTCAAAGTTGAACTTCCATAGGTCAAACTGGGTTGCATCAAGCATGGGAATCTTGATGTTAGGTAAGGCTGAGGAGGAGGAGGTTATTGCTTCAGACATGATGTTGTTAGGGTTTTTGTGTTTTTAGGGATCTGAGAAAATTAGGGTTTTGATGTTCGTGTATGGTTCTGGTGTTCTTCAAAGATCAAAAGTTCCTCAACAAGCTCTGATACCACTTGTTGATCCCAAACTTAGATCGATTAGCTTTGTGTATACGAGATTAGATCAAGTATAGCACTTAGAGAAACCTTTGTATATGCTTTGTGAATCTAAGTGTTATGCGGAATTTAACACTTAAACAAGAACACACAAGATATAAACAAACTTTCACTTTGATTATCAATGTCGAACTTGCTTACAATGAAAGATGTTTATGAACGAGAACTTATGTAAAACTTGATATTAAACCTTAACCTAAAGGCCTTCTTTTATAGACTAAGAAGCCTTGTACAATAAGCTACGTATCAACTATTCTAGGTAAAGATAAACATAGAAAATACATTGTCGTTTCTATCCTTACTAGAAGTATTCTAGAATATAATAAACGTGTAGCTTATATCTTTCATCAGTGCTTGTCTTCAATCTGTCAACGCTTGACTTTAACTTGTCAACGCTTGAGCTGTCAGCGCTTGCTTTGTTCCTGTCAACGCTTGTTTTGTTCTTGTCAGCGCTCAAGTGATCTGGCCTTAATTTATTCCCAACAATGAATTTTTATATAAATGAAATATATAATTTAGTGGGTTTTAATTCACATTTTATACTATATTTATTTGAGTGCTTATATAATAATATTAAACTTTAATTTCACAAAATCAGTCCTAAAAATCTAGTTTACTAAAATGATCATATCTAGAGTTCTACATGGAGATAGAACCCCAAATTTTTATCACAAAAACTACATGATATGTGCTTCATTTTATTCCTTAAAGCTACTGATGAATCAACATCTAAGTATTTTATAAAATTCGTCCAAAACAGTGTACTCAGATTTGCACTCTAAACTTGTTTTGATCATATCTCACTCATTTTTATGACTCCATTGTATGGCCAACTCTAACATGTGTATAAGTCTCAATACTCACTGTATATCAATTCATCTATACCATTTTATCAGTTCATCATATGGTTATTTACTATTTTTATACAGCCTACTAAATTAAGCAAGATTAACCACTTTTACATATAGTTTTTCATCTTTTTATCCATGTTTATCAACACCAAATCCCCACATAATATTTTTATCATCATATATTCATCATATACATATACAATAGGAAAGAAAATACAATATTACATAATCAAAATAACAATAGGATGGGGAGAACAATCTTTATACCACCAAGATTATGTAGGTATTCATCAAGGCTTGGATTTTTGATGGAAGAACTTGTGATAGATCAACACCAATCTTCATGGCCACCAATACTTGTAAACTTCATGTAGAAATCAGCCCTTGGACATCACTAAATCACCTCCTTGGATGTTAGAATCACCTCCAATCTTCAAAGCTTCAAAGGAGCATCATCATGTGTATGAATAACACATGATTCTATGGCTAAAATTTGATGAATCATGGTGGTGGTAGAGATATGGTGGACGGAAAAATGAGAGGAAAGGGAGAGATTGTGAGTAGTTTTGCATGTGTTACTATGAGTAAATGGTAAGTGTGAAGTGGTTTTGTGGTTTGATGGAAAGTTGTAGCTTACTTGTTAAGCTAAGCTTAACAAGTGTAAGCTTGTTGGTACAAGTTTGACACATCACAAGTGTGGTGTCATAGTTTGGCCGGTTATGAGTGGGGGCGGGGCAAGATTTATCTTGTCTCTTCCCCATTTAATTACGGGTACTCCTCGATTCTAGTTTCCTCGATTTGCGTGCCCTCGGGTCGTTTTACGAAAAATGTTTTTATAAATTATGAATCAACGGCACAAAACGAATCTAATAAAAATTGTCTCATCAAAAACAGAGTTTGAAAACGTAAATACGTAATCCTAAGGTTTCCGGTTTAGTCGTAAAGGACGTTAAATTAAAATCATAAGTCCTAATCTCTTCTCGTAAATTTGTGAGTTTATGAACCAACACAAATTTAAAATCTCAAAATAATATTCACGGACAAATTTATTTTCTAAAATGTCGGACTGTCACCAAAACGGTGTATGTAAACGTAAGCACGTAACGTAGAATCCTCCGGTTTAGACGTAGTCGATGCTACTTCAAGACGTAAATCCAAATTTCTTCCCAGAAATGAGTGAATTCATAATATAACATTAAAATAATGTTTTTAAATAATATTTGAGAATAAAATATCAACCATAAATTGACGGATTGTCACATTTGTTGATCCCAAACTTAGATCGATTTAGATTTGTGTTATCGAGATTAAATCAAGTATAACACGTAGAGAAACTTTGTTGTATATGAACCACTTTAAGTATTATGCGGAATTAATACTTAAACACGAATACACAAACAGAATAACCCAAACTTTCACTTTGATTAATAATATCAATGAAAGATTACAATGAAAGTATTATGAGATATGTGGAAGAGGTGTGTAAGAGGTGTGTCTTATGTCTAATCCTAAGGCCTCCTTTTATAGGTTTAAGGAGCCTTGTACAAAAAGCTAAGATAAACTATTTTAGGAAGAGACATAAGATAAACATATAAAATAACATATTGACTAAATCTTTTTAAACATTAAGAATATATTCTAAATTCTTATCTTCATACTTTGTCCACCAGCTTGAAGAATTCATCATTGGTAAATTTAGTCCTTATCTTTGTATTAAGATTCTTCTTGTTAGCGCCTAAAAAATTCTTATCAGCGTCTCACCTGTCAGCGCCTCGTTTACTCTTGTCAGCGCCCAAGTTCCTCTTGTCAGCGTCTAGGGACTTGGTCAATTTTATTCCCAACAATCCTCCCCTAAACTTGATATCTACTCTAGTAATCAAGTTTCTGAATAAAATAAAACATACAGAGAGGATTCTTACAAACATGCTCTATCCTTGAATTTGTAATAAACCTCAAAAAGTTAACACTCAAACTTAATCTTAATCATCTTCTGCAATACATCTTATAACATCAAGCTTCTTTGTTACTTTTGTCACTCAAATTCAATTACTCTTCCCCTTTTTAAGACTCCTCTCCAAGATTAGTATCAAATGATGGTACCATGAATATCCTCCATAGCTTCATATCAGCTTCCAAAACAACAAGTCTATCAGTTCAAAACAGTGATCCTTGACAATTTGTACCAGTTCTGTATTTTGCTTTTGCAAGCTAATACAGATTTTCGTCAATTCCATTAATATCAAAGGTTTCATACTGCCCTCATCCACATTCGGGAAATGAATCCTCAATGTTGATTAATAGGACATGAAGATGGACTTACTGATGATAAGACTGACTTGACTTGCATTAAAGCTAGTGACATTAGTCTCAGCCATCTCCATAACACTATACACCCTTGTGAAAGTGATCTCTGTTGCTACTAGATGTTAATAACTAAAAAACACCTCAATGATCATTAGGCTCTCAGAAATCCAAAAAATTGAAAAATGAAAGGGTGATGAAACGTTTTGGGTCGATAAAGAAGTTTATAAATGACACCAGCTAAGATGTCATAACATAAAATAGACTTGAGAATGGAAAACTTTAGTTAGAACATAAACAAAGGTAATAATCCTAAGTAAATTAACTAGACTCTAATAAGCAAGAGTGACAAACACTGTTCATGCATACACACATGCAAAAGTATGATAGACACACATGAACTCAAGAGTCCTTTGCTCACAAATGCCCCAAAGAGAGTTAATTTACATAAAACCTTTGCAACTCCCCAAGTAAGCCCAAAAATATATCTACCCCAAGTCACCCATACGACCACACCCATATCTAGGTCAAACGTCTTGGCAACATGCACGCAAAATAAATTACGTGCATGCTACAGTGCCTCGAGGTTTAGAAATTCCAACATTTCATAAGGAAAGAGCCTTCATTATTTCTAACCCCTACTCACCTGTGGACATAATCTAGAATTATGCAAGAGTGCTCTAAGAGTACCCAAAAACCTAAAGGTTTACCTCCCCTTAACAGAAGCATGCAAATCATTATATGTGAAGAAGCAAAATTTTATCTCAAGATAATAATGTAAACATTCCAGCCATCATAAATAAAAGTTTGCAACTCTGTATCCATCCAAATGTAGCTCCACATTCCTGCATAGTTAGAGAAAAACCACAAAAACACACCAACAGAGGCTACCCTTTCCCACAATAATGGGTAGAGATAACATGTCAGTGGATAAAAATAATAACAGTGGAAAGACCAACAATGCATGTTCCTTGAGCATCCAATATCCCAATATCCTTGATCATTAACCTGCTTTTGGATAGGCTGCTCAAAAAGAAAACAAATTAGTTTTCTTTGGAGATCCAAGCCTTGTCAGACTTGGATCTGTCTAGTTGTTCAACTAGAGTGGTCTTACTCTTTACCACAAATCCCTATTCATCCCTTTGTGACCTAATCACCCAATTTGTTCTTATGAGTCTAGTAATGACCTTCTCAAGATATTTAAATCTATTGCAAGTAATTGAAATACCATTAAAATTAGAGTTTTGCTCGTGTTTAGGTTTCCAAGTTATGTGGGATGATGCTTTAGACCCTTGACCCTTACTAACCAAGTATCTTTGTTTATATGGTCTAACATAAGGTCTGACAACAGCTAGTTGTGGCGTTTTCATGCCAAACTTAGAGCTATCAGCGTTGCATTTGTTCCTGTCAGCGTTGAATTTGTTCCTATCAGCGTTGAATTTGTTCCTATCAGCGCTGAATTTGTTCTTGTCAGCGCCCAGATTAGGGTTTGGTATAGGAACATACTGCCTGTTTGACCAAGTGTTGGTCTTTTGAAAGGGCCTTTGTCCATGGGTGTTAGCTGCCTCGAAAGGAGCTGGTCTAGTGGTCTGTGGTCTAGTGTGGACAAAAGGTCTATGGTTTACATTGGATGACCTATTGTCAGCGAATGAATTGTATTCACTGACACAATTATAGCCCAAATGTGAGAAGCTCCCACATGAGTAACAAGCCTTTTTGGACACAAACTTAGGCTTAGACTGATAAAACCCTGTCCCATTAACACTTGCTTGGCTTTTGAGTGACCTAGGTTTCCTATACATTTCAGAAGATTTAACACTAGGTTGTTTCTTAATTGGGGAGCCAAGATTAACAGCTTTTCCAATGACGGGATTGGTCACAGTGATAGGTGTACATACTACTGGACTCTTAATGGGTGTAGGCACAAATGGACTCTCACTAAGCATCCCACCCTAAACAACAAAGTGGGGTTAGCCTTCTTCCACTCTTCTAGGTCAATAACCTTTTGTTGATATTCCTCAACTAGGGAAAGGACTCTAGGTGGAGGAATAAATTCCTCTTCTTGGAGTTCTGGAATACCAATCCAAGAGAGATCCTTTCTATGGATACCATAGAAGTTCCCAGCAGGTGGTGGAACAGCCACATATTCTTTCAACCTAATCCCAGACATGTCCCTAGAGTCTCTTTGTTCACTTACACACTTTTCTAGGGTTTGGCTAGCTTTATCAAACTTTTTAATCTTAAGCCCTACATTCTCTTTATCTTTAATGGCCTCATCTAACTTAGCTTGTATGACTCCTTTGGATCTCTCCATAATGTCCCTAAGGTCAACACTAACTTTGAGGTCATGAGACAAAACATTGATTTGATCTTTTAAGTCAAATTCCATTTTCTTATACTCCTCTATCGTCTTTTCAGATTGTACAAGTGCCACTTGATAATTTGAAAGTCTAGCTTTTACGTCTAAAACATCTGATTTTAATTTTAAAACTTCTTTATTAAGTCTTTCAGTATTTATCCTACAAGAATAGTCATTACATACCTCATTATCAGAACATGAAGAAGAATTGGAACTTGTGGAACTTGTGTTACTTGAAGAAGACTTGGCCTTAACGGAAAACATCATCAGATTATTCTTCACCTTCTTCCTTAGCCTGGTTCACCTCACGATATTAGATCTCGTTCTTCAAATCAAAGTTTCTCAACAAGCTCTGATACCACTTGTTGATCCCAAACTTAGATCGATTTAGCTTTGTGTTATCGAGATTAAATCAAGTATAACACGTAGAGAAACTTATTGTATATGAAACACTTTAAGTATTATGCGGAATTAATACTTAAACAAGAATACACAAACAGAATAAACCAAACCTTCACTTTGATTAATAATATTAATGAAAGATTACAATGAAAGTATTATGAGATATGTGGAAAAGGTGTCTCTTATGTCTAAACCTAAGGCCTCCTTTTATAGGTTTAAGGAGCCTTGTACAAAAAGCTAAGATAAACTATTTTAGGAAGAGACATAAGATAAACATATAAAATAACATATTGACTAAATCTTTTTAAACATTAAGAATATATTCTGAACTCTTATCTTCATACTTTGTCCACCAGCTTGAAGAATTCATCATTGGCAGATTTAGTCCTTGTCTTTGTATTAAGATTCTTCTTGTCAGCGCCTAAATAATTCTTATCAGCATCTCACCTGTCAGCGCCTCGTTTACTCTTGTCAACGCCCAAGTTCCTCTTGTCAGCGTCTAGGGACTTGGTCAATTTTATTCCCAAAAACATTTGTGTGAACTTAAAATCCAAACACTATCCACATGAGGTGCTGAATTTATTTGTCATTTGCTTTTGCTATTCATTAAAAGTAAATCATTTTCCTATCATACTTCACAAGACTTAAATGCATTTTTAAAATTGAATTTGTTTTCTCGCTTTGATTGCTTGAGGGCAAGCAATAGCTAAGTGTGGATGAATTTGATAACGACCTAATTACATGATTGTAGAGTTTTTACACACCTTTGCTTTAGGAAAAACAAGAGGGGGTAAAATAGGGAAAGTATTGAATACGACGGTTTAGGAAAACCGTGTACAAATGACCCTAATGAAGTTCCAAGTTCGTTTCCCAAGGAGGTATATGTGTGTGAATAATTTGTAATTGGTTTGAGATTAATATTGGATAGAAGGGGATGAGAAAAGAGAATGTCAAAGACGTGAAATTAATTACTACTACGAGGAAACGGAAAACCGTAAAATGAGCTAAAATAAAAATTAATTCTAAAAATTCCCAAAACTTTACCACAAATCAAAACAAATAAACTAAGAGTTTACCAATGATCAAAACTTTTTCAAATCTTTTAATTAATTAAATATTAATTTTTAAATGCTAATTGAAGCCCTAAAAATTCAAATTAATTACCAAAAAGCCCAAATAAAGATTTTCAATTGGTAAACCTCTAAAATGACCTAAAAAGATTAAAAACTATTTTTACAAATTTATAAACTAAGAAAAACTATTTAAAATGATTTAAAAACTATTAAAACTTAAAATAATTATAAAAAATAATCTAAAGATGATAAAATTAATCTAAAAGTTGCAAAAATCCTATTTTAATGTATTTAAGTTAATAAAAATATAAAAAGTGCAAAAATGTGAAATTTGAAAAAAAATATTAAAATAATATTAAAATAATATTAAAAATCCAAAAATTATAAAAAAAATTTAAAAACTTGCAAACTAGCTTATTTTAACCTAAATAATCAGAAAATGAAAGTGAAATTACCAAAATACCCCTATTAGGTCCCAAAAATGGGCCAAAACCCAAAACAGTCAAGCTTAATGGGCTTTTTAGCCCAAAAAGTCAAAATAAGCCCAAATGACTTGGAAAAGCCCTATCTGACTCAAAATTCAATTCTAAACACAAAACTCTGAAGGCCCAAAAGCTAAAAGTGAGCTTATCACAACTTAATAAACAAACAACTTATCCTTATTGGGCCATTAAGCCCATTAAGCAATAAGCCAATGCCATAAGCTCTAATTTGACACACAGCCTTCTTTTGGGATACTAAAGAGTTCTGTAAAAATAAATTTTGAAAACCCTCACTCAATAAGCCAGAAATAAGCAAAATAGAAATCCACTAGACGACAAAATAGTCGGGTTAGAGTTCTAGGACGTTTCAGAAGCTCTGGTTTGTTGCAAAAGCTCACAAATAGCTTAACTAAGAATAATCAATCAAGAAAATCAGAAAAAACCAAGTAGAATAAGATCTATGAACCAATAAGCTGGCTGAAAAGGCCAAATAAGCTAGTTTTCTAGCAAAAGCTCAACCAAAAGACTTGTAACCTTCCAGACTTGTTATTAAGCTGAGAAAAATGAGTTCTATTACAAAAACCAAGTTGTTGCATGTACCAATAAGCAAAACAGATTCAATAAGCTATATGACCAAGTTTGACCAATAGTCAAACGCTGACAAGAGTAAATTAAACGCTGACAAGCACAATTTGGACGTTGACAGACTTAAAGAAGTGTTAAAACTTTGTTTTCACCCTGTTGGTCAAGGCTTGAGTACAAACCTTGTGAATCAAGGTCTACCAGTTAAGTAGACTTGATGAGTTTTGGCACAAATAAGCTAATAACCAAGTAAGCTTATAAGCTATCAACAAAGCAATCCAAATAGCCAAATATCCTCACAATCAGCACATAAACAGGATCCAATCAACAAAACAACAAGCCTTATACTAGAAATACAAATGCAAGCACCAAATGAGGTTGTCACTTTGCTGATGCAAATGACCACTTCAGCCAACTTTGATAAGCTATAGCACACTCAATAAGCCACCAAATTCAACAACCAGATAACCAATAGATAGCTTATCACCTAAAATATTCCCAAACCTGATTTCAGACCTTAGATCCAACTAACAAAGAAGTTATAGGATCTGATGTGTTTGACCAATTCCAAAACACTTTTTATCAGATTTTTGCAAAACTTGAAATCCCTTTTCCAAACTTTCAGAAACTTAACCAATGACTAAAACTGGTATATTATGACTTGTTTAGACTTCCCAAACCCTAAGAACCAAGGGCACAAGGCCACAAGGCCTTATGAACCAGTAATCCCGAACAATCCTTTATTGCGCACTTTTCAAACAAAATTCTTAATCCTTCAAACAACCTATTGATTTTATAGATCAAATAGCTACACTAGGTGACAACTAACAGATTGCAACCATAAAACACAAAGCACAAACACAAAATCACCAAATCACATACCAAAACATAAAACAGACCATAACATGTGATTTTTTAGAGGAAT
The DNA here is from genome assembly GCA_025667525.1 of Glebionis coronaria. NCBI lineage: Eukaryota > Viridiplantae > Streptophyta > Magnoliopsida > Asterales > Asteraceae > Glebionis > Glebionis coronaria. Next base: position 145,726,527 of record CM046878.1, read on the forward strand.
CTTAACAAGAGGTTATACCTGTCCTCCACAACATCCTAGGAGGACCAGTAATGCTCCTTGGACCTTGTTCAACAACTAGAACAAGACCAAGGTACTTCAACAAGAAAGATGGATTACTGCCTTGGTTGATGTTTCAAAGTAGAAACTCAAGGGCTTGATTTCTTCAACACAATGAACAAACAGCCCAACCAAAGGCTCCAATCCCTTCACAAGCTTGGTGTCAACAAGCTTGTAAGAGCTTATAGCTTTTGGTTAAGGATTAGTACAACAAAATAAGCAAATTCAGAAACCACTTTTCAAGCTTTTTTCAAACTTGAAAACCTTACCAAACATAAACTTCCTTGAACCAAATGATTCAAGCACACTTATAACATCAAATGGAACTCAGAATTACCCTTAAACAACACCAACTTTCAAAAACATAAAAAGGAATTACAATTTTCTCAAAATACCAACTTTTATAAATTTCAAAAAGGAATTACAATGTTTAAAAGGTAAAGCTAGAACAAGGCTCTCTCACAAGTTGAGGAGTCCTTATATAGGCCACAAAGGTTAAGATTACAATGAGAAAACCCTAGGTATGAAGTCCCTAAAATGCCCTTGAATCTTCTAGACGCATTTGTTGTTTGAGCTGTCCAAATTCATCCAAATCGTTCATTTTAGCTTTGTAACCAAGCAAGGAGTGTGGACTTTTGATTTTGACACCTGGCATTCCTTGGAGGCTAAGTTGGATGTTGATTGGTTGTGAATGGGTGGGTCCCTTTGGTGAGTGGGGATGAGGGTTTTGTGTGTGGGATGGGTTTCTGCATGTGTGAATCACACGTGGGTGTGGGTAATTCGGATTTACCTTTTGGTTTAAGTGGAATAGTAACTGGGGTGGAAGATGAACAGTAACACCTTTTGATCCGTTTTTGTAGGAGTGGAAAGTTGTTTGGCGCATTTCTTTTTTGAATGTTTCATTTGCACATCTTTGCCCCTTGTGTTTTGGTGAAATGGTTAAATCAAGTTTCTCAGCCACCAAAACGTATTTCCTTTGTATTTGAAGTTCTGAATTTCACACTTTTGCCCCAAAACTTTGGCAAAAGTGTTTCAAGGGTTGTTTTTGCCATTTCTCCATATTTGAGGGACTGATTTTGGACATTCTTGATCTTCAAAGGTCTTCATAGTGTCTTTGTCTTCATGAGGGACCATAATTGGCAATTTAGAATTTATGAGGGACTAATCTTGCCATTTCTTCAAAGTTGAAGGACCATTTTTGTAATTTTGACAAACTAAAGTGACCAAACTTGTAATTATAATTTCACAAGGGTTTTAAGTGTCATTTCTTCATAATTTGAGGATCAATCTTGTACATCTTCAAGTCTTCAAGGGTTAATCTTGGATAAATCATGAACTAGGGCCCGGTTCTTTGTACGACTTCGTTTCTCGTGTCCGTTTTTCCTTGTTTCTTGTGATCTTTTGTCTTTTTCACGATATCCATACCTAAAATACACAAGTAAACAAACACAAGCATATATATGGTATTTTATGACATTTTTATGCATTTAAAGCCTGAAAAGAACGATGAGATCATGTATAAATGCCATCTCATCACTCCCCCATACTAAGCCATTGCCGTGCCCTCACGCAATGCTAGAATAAAGTATCTAAGCATCACCAAAGTTCAATTTTATTCACCTTTATTGAAAAGTAAAAGACTTTCAACAATACTACGAAGATGTGTAAAGACATAATGTATGATTTTCATCACGAGTGTGACTTTTAGGGTCAAAGAGTAGAAACAAGTAAATGTCCTTTAGAGTAAATTTTGTCATCCTTGATTGTCATACATTCCATGCTAAGTGCAAAAACAAGATCATTGTTGGTACAAGTCACAATGCTAACACTACTCATACGCCCAAATTGTGTAATACTTTTTCTCCCCGCGATCCTAGTTATTATAAAAGGAAATGGGTTACTAGCATTTTTAACTATTTTGTCATGGATCACAAGTGATTCATATTGACTTATTTGAGTATTTATTAGTCCGAAAGCAAAGTAGCACGATTTAATTGATAGTTAGCCGAAGGACAAAATCTTTTAAAACGGCTTCTCGTGTATCTCCTTAAGTTCATATCTTGGCATAACTCGTTTCACGATTTGAGACCTTTCTCTGACCGATATTTGGCATGTACTTCATACTTCAAATCTTGGGAAGACGTTCTTGAAATTATGGTCTTCTCTTTATATATTTGGAATTTCTTCACTTGACGTTTTTGAGAGATTCTTCATATTTGGACCACGACTTCATCATTTTTCTTCAATCTTTATTTTGGACTTTGATATACAACGATCCGCCTCCTTTTCGGACTTGGATATATTTATCCTCATACCTTGTTAGGGTATTTTTGGATAGACTTTCTCCATGATATTTAAGGGAGTAATTGCTTTTCGTCGTGTGTCTCGATCCTTCATATTGATTTTGGAATAATTATACTTCACATCATCTTGGATCTTTAGCAAAAAATAGATCTCCTCATGCCTTGTTAGGGCCTTTTTGGATCTTCACTAATCTTCGCGTCACGCTTCAATAAGTTATGCCTTGGCTATGAACTCTATTCAACCCCGAGCAACTTTTAAATGATCTTGCTCTAGAAGCTAAGTAACCTTTCAAATCGTACGACCTTACTTATTGCAATTATTTTTATTCCTAATGCATTGATCTTATTGAAGAAAAATCCACAATTAAAAACATATGAGTTTTTGAAAGAACATTTTCATGTTCTACGTTTAGCATGATCACTTGTCTAACTCTATCATCTCTCGTTCTTCACTATATAAAGACCTCTAATTAAAGAGACTCATGAATACTTAGCCATACAAGTCAAAATTAAGCCAAATTGGATTAGCTTTCATTTAGACTATATCAAATCAAAGTTTTGGGTTTTCAAGCCACCTATGGGATCTTGCACTTTCTTGGACTTTTTCAAGTTTAGAGAATGCATTTTATAGTTCCCTTGATAAGTGACTTTCTAGGATCAATTATAGGAACTTGCGAAAAGTTCTTGTTCTTAACCCGAATGAGCTAAGACCTTCGCGTTTTAAAGTTCCCTATATAAAAGTCTAGCAAGACTTGAATTGAGCGGGTTAAGGAATGTAAAGGGCTCCAAATGCCCATCAAGTCAAAAATTAGCTCTTATTCTACCCATCGGAAAATATACATTCGTGTCTTAAAAACACTTATGAAAACTAAGAAAAATTTTAAATTTTGACCATTTTTAGCCTTATTAGCGACAAAACAAAACATTGAAAGTTGGAAAACGTGAGGGCATAGCAAAGCAAGTATCTAGTCACCCCCATACTAAAAGTAAACATTGTCCTCAATGTTACGAGTCTAAAGGTGGAGCACCCCCATACTAGAGACGAAGAATCAAATGCTTAGGATCTAGCATGGAAAGTGTGATCAACAATATATCTAAAGCCGTTTATGAATTATGATAAAAGATAATTGTTAGAACAATAAAGGATATGTCATGGATTCGTGAAAAACTTCTTCAAGCAAACGATGGAGGCTCACGTAAACGAACACGAGAGTCTTCGATCGTAGATGATGATGATGATCTAGATAACACAATCACAAACAACCACGAGATAACGAGTTGGAAGGGCACAAATCCCTCTCTCATTAGTTATTAGTAAGCATAAAAGGATAAGCATGGGATCTCCCCTACGAGGCACCTCGTTTTTTATTACCGAGTCATGAGATCGACTCGATCCCCTCAAAATGTGAACATTTAGGGAAAATCATGGTATGGTCATTTTTTAATGGGGCTTACATGATAAACAAGGCCCAAAAAGCAACCGGTATTAAGGACTAAGTCCTTAAATGATGCAAAATACCGGGATCGAAGATGGCGTCTTCGTTTTCATTGGATAAACAAATCAACGCCACTTCACCACGTGCCATAAACTCAAAGAGTTTGAAGAAAAGAGATGAGAAGTAGAAGGGTAGGACAATTGGTAAGACAAACTTTTGAGCTACTCGAGGTAGACTCGCACCAAGCAAATAGATATACTTTCCATTTATTTCATCGGTGGAAGACCGAGATTTCCCTTTACCTGAAATTCCGAGATCGAATATCTCGTCCTCGGTGGACAAGGATGAGGGAACATAAGGGGCTTCCCCCATACTAAAACCACACAAAGCATATCAAAAGGAGTGGACGAGCTTGTAGCACTCAAAACACGTGGTGATGACGGAGTTAGATTTGTAGAAAAATCTTTTAAATCACATTTAAAATCTTTTCCTTTGAAACTCTACTTATGAAAACCCTTTTTGATTATGTCGAAAATATTTGGTGTTTATAAGACGATGTTAGTCACACTAAAAATTCTCACATTTGAAAACCGTTTTGGTTTTGGTGGTGGTAAGTTCTCAAAACGTTTGTCGACAAAGAAAACCTCCCCATCGGGGTCTACATATTCGTCATCCAAAAGATCTTCCGTAGAAACCGGCAACTTATCAACACTTTTCAAGAATGAATGTTCGAGGTGAGGCGAAGGATTTTTCGATTCAAGTATTGACGGTTTCTTCTTTATAGGCTTTACACTCATAACCTCCACCGGCGAAGGAAATGGTAAATTGTTTTTGGTGACATTTCCTAAAACTCTTGGTGAAAAATCTTTGCAAACGACATTGGTTGAATGACCATGGTTTAAAGTTGCAATATAATAGACATGAGAAAGATTGGAGTTTTGTGTTGCATTGATGACAAGTTCTTCCTCACTGAAATGAAGGGTGATTTTTCGAGCATGAACATCAATAAGTGCTCTTGATGTATCCAAAAATGAACGACCCAAAATGAGAGGAACTTTTCGATCGATAGGAATGTCTACAACGATAAAGTCAACAGGATAGTAAAACTTTCCGACTTTAACGAAAACGTCCTCGGCTACTCCACATGCTAAAATCGTAGAATGATCGGCCATCTCGATAGACATGTTCGAAGGAGTAAGAGTCGGAAGTGAAAGCGATTTGAAAATCTCAAGAGGCATTAAATTAATACTAGCACCAAGATCGGACAAGACGTAGAATTCCTCCATATCTTGAATTGCACACGGAATCAAAAATTTACCGGGATCACCGACTTTTTGTGGTATGCGGCTAAGAAAAACCGATGAACAACTAGACGATTGTTGTAACTTCTCTTTGTTGTTTAGCATACTTTTGAAGTTTGTGGCGAATCGAGGCATCATGATAAGAGCGTCAGTAAAGCTTATGTTAAAATGTATGTCACGAAACATTTTCATAAATAGCTCAAATTGATAATTATTCCGTTCTTGTGCCTTTTCCTTGTTACGTCTCGAAGGGTAAGGTAAGGGTGGTGTGGGTTGGACATTAGGCAACGGCCTTGGAATCTCGGGTTCCATGATTGGTATTGGTTCAACCGTAGGTGTGGTATGAGCGGTACTTCGTGGGCTTGTGATATGCTCCTTTTCGACCATCACCTCGGGTTCTTTCTCGATTTCCTTCTCCGTAGAAGTACTTGGACGAGAGATTGGTTCCTTGCAAGTTTTACCACTTAGCAAGTTCGTTTTTAAGCTCGTTTTTCAACTCGGATCTTAAGCTAATCATCTCACGTTACATGTTATCAAACTTAGCATCATTTGATTTAGCATAATCCAAAAATTCTCCTTGAAGATTTTTAGTGTGAGCATTTTGAAAACCTTGTGTAGTGTTTTGAAAATCACGTTTTTGGTTTTGATTTGTAACTTGTCCATTTCCACTTTGATAATTCCCTTTGTTGTACTTACGTGAATTTCCTTGATAATTACCACCTTGGTTGTTGTTTCGATAGTTATTAGCATTTTGATTTGGTGGAGCTTGATTTGGGCGGGAACCTTGGTCGTTTTAGTTATAAGTTCTCGTTGCTACGTAAGCACTCGAAGTGTTACCACCGGCGGTAATGCACTCGGAAAGATCATGAGCTCCACCACAAGACAAACAACTCTTAGCAACCGCTTTAACCGAAGCGGAATTCAAAGCCTCTTGTGCTTTCCAATGAGTCATAAGATTAGCAAATCTATCGAAAAACCGATTTTCCTCATTAGCTTCATCATGTAAGGCATTAATGCTACGAGACGATGACGACGATGACGAACCCATATTGGCAACACTCGGTGTGTTACGAGGGCTATAAACCTTAGATCTATTCTCGATAATCTTTAAAGCTTCATCGGTCGTTTTGCACAAAAAATTACCACCCGCGGCGGCATTCAAGTAATCTCGTTCATGATCATTAAGCCCATTATAAAAAGTATCAACTTGATGTAATTCCGAAAAATCATGGTGTGGACATTCATGTAACATTTCTTTAAATCGTTCTCATGCCATTGAAAAACTTTCATTATTTCGTTGCACAAATCTTGAAATCTCATTTTTCAAATGTGTTGTTTTAGATGGTGGAAAAAATTTGTTCACAAACTTAGAAACGAGATCACCCCATGTCAAAATCGAATTTGGTGGTTCTTTCTCAAGCCAAATTTTAGCGGGTCCATCTAACGAGTATGGAAACAACATCATCTTAATGGCGTCATGTGGAACATCCTTATACTTGCTAGTAGCGGTGAGACGGTTAAAATTCCTTATGTGGTAATGCGGGTTGTCTTTCTCATGACCTCTAAACTTATTAGCTTGCAACATCGACATTAAACCCGTCTGAATCTCGAAATTCTCCGCAAGAATAGCGGGAATCACAATAGCCTCGCCAAAACCCTCGGTGGGTGCTTGTAGCAACTCCATCATAGTACGATTAGCCATGACGACTTCTTGTTCTACAATAGGTTCAACAATTGGAGTTTGTTCTTCAATCAACGTCTCTTGATTTGCTTGCTTTTGAAGACGTTTACGAGCTTGTTTTGCTTGATTACGAGTGATCATAAACTTCACGAAGAATGGGAGGTGAGCAAAGAAGATTCTTTTTGGGTGTTTTGTGAATTTTCAATTTTTTTGAGTTTTTGATTTTTTTGGATTTTGGTGTATCTTCGTAGACAATAATCTACCAAATCTCTCCTCGAATCAAACTCTTGATTAAAGAAGCCTCAAAAGAATGAAAACGATCACGTGGAGTTAACGCCTTCGAATGACTTTAGAACTTTGGTGAAAACCAAATTGTTCAAGAGGGTTTAATCACAAAGAAAACCAAGCAAATATATTATACGTAATAATACTTTGGGCGGCAAAACCCTCGATTAGCCTTCAATCTCAAAATACTCACAAGCAAGCGGGGAAACAAGGCAGTGCGAAGCACTTAAGAGCCTTTTTCCTTAGGGTATTTTTTATAATACCCGCCTTATACCCACCTTATAGTTCGTATTTTTTCAAAATCGAGCTTCACGAAAGTATTTATCTATTTTTGCCTTTTTCTTTTGTTTGAGATTCGAATACAATAATTAGGAGATCAAATCCCAATTAAGGTTGTGTTTTCACACTTTTGGAGATATTTTGTATTGATTGTGATACTTAATACAATATAGTAATAATAATTTCACAGGAGAAACCAAAAAAACCGATAATACGTATTAGTAGATTTCTACTAATAAAAATACTATTTATGGTAAATATTAAAAACAACAAGACAAATTAATCACGACACACCTCCCCGGCAGCGGCGCCAAAATGATTGTAGAGTTTTTACACACCTTTGCTTTAGGAAAAACAAGAGGGGTAAAATAGGGAAAGTATTGAATACGACGGTTTAGGAAAACCGTGTACAAATGACCCTAATTAAGTTCCAAGTTCGTTTTCCAAGGAGGTATATGAGTGTGAATAATTCGTAATTGGTTTGAGATTAATATTGGATAGAAGGGGATGAGAAAAGAGAATGACGAAGACGTGAAATTAATTACTACTACGACAAAACGGAAAACCGTAAAATGAGCTAAAATAAAAATTAATTCTAAAAATTCCCAAAAATTTACAACAAATCAAAATAAATAAACTAAGAGTTTACCAATGATCAAAACTTTTTCAAAGCTTTTAATTAATTAAATATTAATTTTTAAATGCTAATTAAAGCCCTAAAAATCAAATTAATTATCAAAAAGCCTAAATAAAGATTTTTCAATTGGTAAACCTCTAAAATGACCTAAAAAGATTAAAAACTATTTTTATAAATTTATAAACTAAGAAAAACTATTTAAAATGATTTAAAAACTATTAAAACTTAAAATAATTATAAAAAATAATCTAAAGATGATAAATATAATCTAAGAGTTGCAAAAATCCTATTTTAATGTATTTAAGCTAAGAAAAATATAAAAAGTGCAAAAATGTGAAATTTGAAAAATAATAATAAAATAATATTAAAATAATATTAAAAATCCAAAAATTATAAAAAATTCTAAAAACTTGCAAACTAGCTTATTTTAACCTAAATAATCAGAAAATGAAAGTGAAATTACCAAAATACCCCTATTGGGCCCCCAAATGGGCCAACACCCAAAACAGTCAAGCTTAATGGGCTTTTTAGCCCAAAAAGTCAAAATAAGCCCAAAAGACTTGGAAAAGCCCTATCTAACTCAAACTTCAATTCTAAACACAAAACTCAGAAGGCTCAAAAGCTGAAAGTGAGCTTATCACAGCTTAATGAACAAACAGCTTATCCTTATTGGGCCATTAAGCCCATTAAGCAATAAGCCAATGCCATAAGCTCTAATTTGACACACATCCTTCTTTTGGGATACTTAAGATTTTTGTAAAAAGAAATTTTTAAAAAGCTCACTCAATAAGCCAGAAATAAGCAAAATAGAAATCCACTAGACGACAAAATAGTCGGGTTAGAGTTCTAGGACGTTTCAGAAGCTCTGGTTTGTTGCAAAAGCTCACAAATAGCTTAACTAAGAATAATCAATCAAGAAAATCACAAAAAGCCAAGTAGAATAAGTTGTATGAACCAATAAGCTGGCTTAAAAAGCCAAGTAAGCTAGTTTTCTAGCAAAAGCTTAACCAAAAGACTTGTAACCTTCCAGACTTGTTATTAAGCTGAGAAAAATGAGTTCTATTACAAAAACTAAGTTGTTGCATGTACCAATAAGCAAAACAGATTCAATAAGCTATATGACCAAGTTTGACCAATAGTCAAACGCTGACAAGAGTAAATCAAACGCTAACAAGCACAATTTGGACGTTGACAGACTTAAAGAAATGTTAAAACTTTGTTTTCAGCCTGCTGGTCAAGGCTTGAGTACAAACCTTGTGAATCAAGGTCTACTAGTTGAGTAGACTTGATGAGTTTTGGCACAAATAAGCTAATAAGCCAGTAAGCTTATAAGCTATCAACAAAGCAATCCAAATAGCCAAATATCCTCACAAGAAGCACATAAACATGATCCAAGCAACAAAACAACAAGCCTTATACTAGAAATACAAATGCAAGCACCAAATGAGGTGGTCACTTTGCTGATGCAAATGACCACTTCAGCCAACTTTGATAAGCTATAGCACACTCAATAAGCCACCAAATTCAACAACCAGATAACCAATAGATAGCTTATCACCTAAAATATTCCCAAACCTGATTTCAGACCTTAGATCCAACTAACAAAGAAGTTATTGGATATGATGTGTTTGACCAATTCCAAAACACTTTTTATCAGATTTTTGCAAAACTTGAAATCCCTTTTCCAAAATTTCAGAAACTTAACCAATGACTAAAACTGGTATATTATGACTTGTTTAGACTTCCCAAACCCTAAGAACCAAGGGCACAAGGCCACAAGGCCTTATGAACCAGTAATCCTAAACAATCCTTTATTGAGCACTTTTCAAACAAAATTCTTAATCCTTTAAACAACCTTCTGATTTTATAGATCAAATAGCTACACTAGGTGACAACTAACAGATTGTAACCATAAAACACAAAGCACAAAAACAAAAGCACCAAATCACATACCAAAACATAAAACAGACCATAACATGTGATTTTTTAGAGGAATTTTAACAAGAGGTTATACATGTCCTCCACAACATCCTAGGAGGACCAGCAATGCTCCTTGGACCTTGTTCAACAACTAGAACAAGACCAAGGTACTTCAACAAGAAAGATGGATGACTGCCTTGGTTGATGTTTCAAAGCAGAAACTCAAGAGCTTGATTTCTTCAACACAATAAACAAACAGCCCAACCAAAGGCTCCAATCCCTTCACAAGCTTGGTGTCAACAAGCTTGTAAGAGCTTATAGCTTTTGGTTAAGGATTAGTACAACAAAATAAGCAAATTCAGAAACCACTTTTCAAGCTTTTTTCAAACTTGAAAACCTTACCAAACATAAACGTCCTTGAACCAAATGATTCAAGCACACTTATAACATCAAATGGAACTCAGAATTACCCTTAAACAACACCAACTTTCAAAAACATAATAAGGAATTACAATTTTCTCAAAATACCAACTTTTATAAATTTCAAAAAGGAATTACAATGTTTAAAAGGTAAAACTGGAACAAGGCTCTCTCACAAGTTGAGGAGTCCTTATATAGGCCACAAAGGCTGAGATTACAATGAGAAAACCCTAGGTATGAAGTCCCTAAAATGCCCTTGAATCTTCTAGACGCATTTGTTGTTTGAGCTGTCCAAATTCATCCAAATCGTTCATTTTAGCTTTGTAACCAAGCAAGGAGTGTGGACTGTTGATTTTGACACCTGGCATTCCTTGGAGGCTAAGTTGGATGTTGATTGGTTGACGTGTGAATGGGTGGGTCCCTTTGGTGAGTGGGGATGAGGGTTTTGTGTGTGGGATGGGTTTCTGCATGTGTGAATCATACGTGGGTGTGGGTAATTGGGATTTAGCCTTTGGTTTAAGTGTAATAGTAACTGGGGGTGAAAGGTGAACAGTAACACCTTTTGATCCGTTTTTGTAGGAGTGGAAAGTTGTTTGGCGCATTTCTTTTTTGAATGTTTCATTTGCACATCTTTGCCCCTTGTGTTTTGCTGAAATGGTTAAATCAAGTTTCTCAGCCACCAAAACGTATTTCCTTTGTATTTGAAGTTCTGAATTTCACACTTTTGCCCCAAAACTTTGGCAAAAGTGTTTCAAGGGTTGTTTTTGCCATTTCTCCATATTTGAGGGACTGATTTTGGACATTCTTGATCTTCAAAGGTCTTCATAGTGTCTTTGACTTCATGAGGGACCATAATTGGCAATTTAGAATTTATGAGGGACTAATCTTGTCATTTCTTCAAAGTTAAAGGACCATTTTTGTAATTTTGACAAACTTAAGGGACCAAACTTGTAATTATGATTTCACAAGGGTTTTAAGTGTCATTTATTCATAATTTGAGGATCAATCTTGTACATCTTCAAGTCTTCAAGGGTTAATCTTGAATAAATCATGAACTAGGGCCCGGTTCTTTGTACGGCTTCGTTTCTCGTGTCCGTTTTCCTTGTTTCTTGTGATCTTTTGTCTTTTTCACAATATCCATACCTAAAATACACAAGTAAACAAACACAAGCATATATATGGTATTTTATGACATTTTTATGAATTTAAAGCCCAAAAAGAACGATGAGATCATGTATAAATGCCATCTCATCATTACACATATTCAATCTATCATTATAATGCTACTTTGTAGTATAAATAAGAGCTTCTGATACTTAATATGTTTTATTTTATATGCAGATATAAAGTTTGAAGGAACAAAGTGACGATATACAAAGAAGTGGCCTCAATATGCAAATAAGCCAAAGTTGTTGAAAGAAGATTCTGGATCGCCCAGAAGTGCGGCTAATGTAAGAATTTTTAAAGGGCTTTTAGAAATTAATGTTCGTTTTTCCTCGACTCACTCGAATTGATTTCCGATTAAACGTAAGGTTATATTTGTTCTTGGTCAAATATATTCTGGGAAAATCACAAAAATACCCAATTTTTCAACCCTTCTTCACAAAATACCCATTTTTCATCAAAAAGCCAAAATATCCAAAAAACGCAAAAATGAACAATCTTGCGAAATAGATAAAAAAATCGAAAATTTTAGATATTTTAGATAAAAATATCGAAATTTCTCGATATTCTAATCTGAAATTTCGAAAATTTTCGATTTTTTTTATAATTCTATTTTTTAATGAAAAATTTCTAGAATTTTTTATTTCTTTTTAAAATATCGAAACTTTTCGATATTTATTAAAAATATCAAAAATCTTCTATATCTATTAAATATTTCGAAACTTTTCGATATTAAATATACTTCATTCAGACTCCCCAGACATAAACCTTGTGCCTTTCATTGCAATTGTTTCTGATTAATTTCATTGCAATTGTTTCTCATTGCAATCGTGCCTTTCATTACATCGTGCCTTTCACTGGCAAAGGTTGATTTCGAATTTGGGTTTTGTGATTTTGCAACAAATCATGGATAAAGAGGATAAAGAGGATAATGATGCAACAACGGTATGTTTCATTCCAATTGTTAGTTTGATGAAGGGATTTATATGAATTATTTTTTTAGGGTATTAATTGAATTGGTTTTTTTTAATTGGGGTTTTTCTGCAATTTTTAGTTTTTCTGCAATTGGGTTTTTTTTTAATTCGATTTTTAAATGTGCAATTTTGGTTTTATTTTGATATGCTTTTGGTGGAATTTAGAGTTCATAGAAACCAATTGTTATGTCCTTTATACTAGCAAATTGCTATGCTGCCTGCACAATAGGTTTCTAAGCCTTGACTGATGTGCTGATTTTCATTGAGCTTATTATCTGCTTATTGGATTATTGGAGTATTGTTTTTTTTGCTTGTTATTGACTCCCCACAACTCACTGGTTGTGGGGGTGCCCTCGGTTTCCAAGGAAACCACCATAATGTATATCGGGCTTGCTAACACAATTTTTTTTTATTTCTGAACAGCCGAGCATAACGATTAAGGCTAGAATTAGTATTGTTTCGAACATACGTAAAGCTCTTACCGATTCACAAGTTGAGTTATTCAAGAAAACATGTTTTGGACATTGGCTTGATGTTCGCTTTATGAAGAATAACCAACTTTTGATTCATACGTTACTTACTTGTATGGTGGATAGTGTAGCCGACGAGCTCTCATTTCTCGTATTAGGTAAAAAGATTCACTTTAGACGCCAAGAGTTTTGTTTGGTAACTGGTTTACGCTTTAATCGTCATAGTTTTGTGAAAGAGTGGGTTAACAACATAACGGAAAACACATTTAGGAATAGGGTATTCTCTGATATTGAAAAAGGCGTTAAGGTTAAAGCAGGGGATGTTAGGCTGATTTTTGAGAAGATGATAGAAAAGTCAATTAATTTGAACGACAATGATGCAGTTAAGATATGTCTTTTGGTGTTGTTGGAATTCGGATTCTTAGGCCACCAAGATGCACACGTTGTGTCCGATGAAATGTTTATTTTGGTTGAGCATTTAGAAATTTGTTTGAATAATTTTCCTTGGGGATCGTATATTTGGGATCATACATATCCAAAGCTTAGAGATGCTCTATCTACACGCAAACGGCGTCATGATAACAAACGCGAGGCGAGGGAAAAAATACAATACACTTTGACCGGATTTGTTTGGGCTTTTGTGGTAAAAAAAACTAATTCTCTAAACATGTTTTATGTTGTTTTTCAAGTTTTGTTTTCTATTTTATAGATATGGATATTGGAGGTTGTTCCAGCTACACATACTTATGTTCATAAAGAGATGACGGAGATAATTCTGAGGGCTTTGGCTTGGAAATCATTATCTTCGTTTACTCAATCGAGATGTACTACTTTTTTAGTCCGTGATAACTTACCCTCGCCACTGGCGACCCTTACGCCTACCAAAGCCGAGAGCGACACAATTTGGTGGAAGGCCTCGTTGGAGTATTTTGAAGACAAACATGTCCAACGCAAGGATGTACTAAGTAAGCAACTAGAGAATGAAAAAGATGGCCTAAGTGAGCAAGTCGAGAAGAAGAAGAGGAGAGGTTCATCAGAAACATCACTTCAGGACCCTACATATGATCAATTGATGACGAAAGTCAATACGTTGGAGGGTACTATTGCTACTTTAGAGTCTCGATTACAAGTGTTGGAGGTAATATTTTTTCAATTTTTTTAATAACATATGTTTCAACATTATCTCTTACTGATTATCAATTTGGTATATTTGATTTGTAGGGTGATGCACGCATTAGTACTCTCAATGAGACCGTTACTAGGATGCAGGGTACTATTGGTACTTTAGTGGCTCGATTGATTGCATTGGAGGTATAGTTGTTGCTTCTTCTTCTTATTAACTTTGTTCTTGCTGTTGTTGATAATAAGTTGTTGAATGAGGAGTTTATGCTGCTGCTGATAATAAGTCATGTGTGGATATTAGGTCTACTCAATACATATGAGCTTATTAAGAATTTTTTATTTATGATTTGCAGGGTGGTGACGAACATAACTATGAACATGACTATGTAGTCATGTCGGATGGAGACATACCAGCATGCAAGTCACCAGGACTGTCACCATCACATATGCTTTCACCTACGTCGACTGCACACAAATCTCTCCCCTTGGCTAACCGGCGCAAATTATGGCAGATACGTACTCCATTGAGGCTTAAGTCCCCGATGTACCGTTATTCGCGTAAAAATGTGCGTTAGACCATATCACCACCAGCATCGACTACCGAGGTATGTATAACTATAGAATTTGTTAATCGTTGAATTGAACAAACATCTAATAGTCTTTAACTTGTAAATTAATTTTTCTTATTTAACAATAGGCGTTGAAGGATATTGTACATACACATTCAGAGAATGCCGCCCAAGAGAATGTCGCCCAAGAGACTGCGGCCCAAGATACTACGGCCCAAGAGACTGCCACCCAAGATACTGCCGCCCTAAAGACTGCTGCCCAAAAGACTACTACCCAAGACACTGTGTCCCTAAAGATGGCTGCCCAAGAGACTGTGGCCAAAGAGACTACGGTCCAAGAGACCAGACATTTAGTTGCTTCAAAGCCATTCAAGGATACAAGAAAATTCGATTTTCCGGACTTGAGCAAGATTAAAAGGGAAAAATATCCCATTTTGATGGTTTTTTTACGGAATAATATAGATTGTTACCTCGATTGCTTACGTAAAGGAATGATATGTGAACCTAGATTTTGGAAAATTCTTTTCCCGGGCGGGGAAGCTGATGATTATGTAGAGCAAGGGAAGCTTGAAAATGATGTAAGTGTTTTTTTTTAAACAGTAGTATCTGCAAGTGGTCATTGTAGTATTATTTGAACAGCACATGAATGCCTTTATTGAGATTACGATGAGATCGAGGCCAAGTGATGCACGATGGACATGTGGGCTTAGCGAGTTAGTGGCTTTCCATACTGATAGAGGCGTGCAGATGAGTATGATGTCAGTTGTGGATGTGTTTCGAGCAACCATGGATGGAACCAATCCGTTGTATCCATCATGGGACAAAATCTCACAAGTAAAACAAAATCTACATATGGTGTTTGTTCTTTTGAGCTGATGTTGGATGTTTTTATATATGTATTGTTGTTTTTGCAAGTTTTTTCCCTATATGTTTGGATAACGAAAATTGGGTTGTTGCGTCATGGAATTTGGATGATTATGAATTTGTCGTTTATGACAGTCTTGCGTCTCAGGAAAATAGCACCAAAATGTCAAACTTATTGAAGAAATGGAAACCATTCATAAAAAGAGACTTGGAAAATATGGGTTAGTTTGAAAAACTAAAAAGGATCCCGATTGCTTTAAGATCTCTCTAAGACATCGGAAGAATGTGCCTCGACAGTCGTTTGAATTTAATACACAAGATTGTGGTGTCATGACATGTGTGTTTATTAGATTGCTTACGAAGGGAAAAAGTGTCGATAACACACATTTTGGTAATCATGTGGGACAGAAGTGTCAAGATTTTAGAGCTGACATGGCGTTAATGTTCTATGAAACTAGGTGTGAGCAACCCGTGTAAACCCTATTTGTTGATGTTTTAGTACGTTGTATTAATTTTTGAAGTTTAGTACTTTGGATTAATATTTGATGTTTTAGTACTTTGAATGTTCTATTATTGTCGTGAAAAAATTATATATGATGTTTTAGTTATTTTAATACAATTATTACTATTTTCTAATGAAATTATCACTATATTGAAAGGAAATAACAATAAAAAATAAAAAGACTCCGTAACAATAATAAGAAATAACATAATTCAATAACAATAACAAGAAATAACATAGTTCAAATAAGAAATAAGAAATAACATAGTTCAAATTAGAAATAACATAGTTCATAACAACACAACTATCATATATCTTCACACAAATAAAATTCATCAGAAGCTTCCATTGATGTGCTGAAACTTGACTCAACGCTTGATGTATGCTTGTGAAAAACCTTAACAATGTTTCTCTTGGTAATGTTAAGATAATGGGCAGATTGTTGTTTTGGGGAAAACACCGATACGTTATAAAGTATCAAAACAGCTCCTACATCAATATCATTTCCATAACCCTCCTCTGTAAAACTTTGTAATGAATTGTACCAGAAATTATACCTGAAATATCTTTGAGTGTTAGTGTTCTGTCACCTAGTTCATTCGGCTTACAAGACTTGATTAGTGCTACAACCTCTTCAAGTTTCCCATTCTTGATAAAGGATTTCATATCTCCAAAACAACCAATTGCGGTATTCCCTTCAGCAGCTAGATACTGAACAGCACTAAGCCATGGGCCACGTGTAAAATGATCATCCTCACTCGCTTCTTCAGTTATTTTCTTAACATATTCTTATGTCGGCTGCTCATAGTCATGACCACCTGCCATAATCTTTTTTTCTTTGCGGAGCTTCACCAATTGAAGTATACCAGCTGGGCCAGGTATAATCCTAACTGCATTTTCACCATCAATTTGATGAATCGGCGAAGATGGACGGTTCATATTTGGTTGTGATGAAGAACCACCAACATTATGTTGGGGAGCTACGAATTCTTTGTTGTTGTACTGATGGGAACGTTTTGTAATATGATGAGACATTTTGTTAATTGTTATGGTATAGAGTATAAATGTGAAGTTGTATGCTAAGTTTAACTGATATTTATAAGTAAATATAATATTATCTTATCATTGATAAAGTTGTCCTTTTTTTCAGTTAAAATCTAGCAAGAATCTTATCTAGCAAAAGAAGAAATATCGCAAATATCTTATCCTTAAATAATGTTGTCCTTTTTGTCAGTTAAAATCTAGCAAAAATCTTATCTAGCGAAGAATGAAATATCGCAAATATCTTATCCTTGAATAAAGTGTCATTCTTGTCAATTGTAATCTAGCAAGAATCTTATCTAGCAAAGAATGCAATAGCGCAAATATCTTATCCTTGAATAAAGTGTCATTCTTATCAATTGTAATCTAGCAAGAATCTTATCTAGCAAAAATGAAATATCACAAATATCTTATCCTTGAATAAATTGTCCTTCTTGTTAGTTGTAATCTAGCAAGAATCTTATCTAGAAAAAAATGTAATATCACAAATATCTTATCCTTGAATAATGTTGTCATTTTTGTCAATTGTAATCTAGCAAGAATCTTATCTAGCAAAAAATTAAATATCGCAAATATCTTATCCTTGAATAAAATTGTCCTTTTTCTCAGTTGTAATCTAGCAAAAATATTATCTAGCAAAAAATGAAATATCGCAGATATCTTATCCAACTATATTTCGACTATATATAAATATAAGAGTATGTAACCTATTTTCTAAACATTCATTATGGATTTACCCAAGTTTTACTGTATTCGAGTGTCTGGTACACCATCATACATTGGAAATACTTATGGTATGTTTGCTAGAGTACCTTAATGCTTTATATTTTAGAGATACACTAACCAAAATGTCTTATTTTTTTATAACTCACAGACGAATTTCCGTACCTGTTTTCGATGATAATACACCATGAAGGACGTTTCTCTGGTTTTCCAATAAGGAAATACTTGGGTGGAAAAGTTCACGAAGTAGACTTTTTAAACATTGATGATTTTAGCAGGGAAGACATGTACGATATTATGAAGAAAATAAGTGATGCTACTGGTGTTGTTGAGAATATCGAGTCAAATGATTATTTCTGCTATTTTCAAAAACCTGATTGTGATTTAAATACTGGACTACAACAACTATGGACCGAAGAAGATTACATGGATCTATACATGTATATTGGCCACGGCAAGACACAATTCCTTCACATATACATTGTAAAAGAGGAGATAAACGAAGAGTGTGAGGCTTGTAGATTTAGTTCATGTGCCGGATCAGAAGACATTGTAATAATTTAATAACTATTATTTATCAAGTAATGTAATGCAATTTCTGAAATAATCGTAAATTTGTTATATTTCTTAAAGATATCACAAATTTTTTCTATTTCTATATAAATCGAAATTATGGGATAATCCTGAAATACTCGAAACCTTATCTTGATTTTGAAAAAACTTAATAAAAACTAACATAGTTTGCTTACAATAATATGAAATAACATAGTTTCAGTAGCACTAATAAGAAAGAAGATACTTCAATAAAAATACAGTACATAATCATATTTCTTCTGACCAATAATAAGTTTCTTGAGATGTTCTTGAAGATTTCCTTGATTTGCTTGAACCTGACTTCACACTTGATGTCGTTGGAATAAAAGTATGTGATGGTAAATCTGATGGGCAATCACGGCGACTATGTCCTCCTTTGCTACATCGTGTGCATGATTTTTGTTTAGTTTCTTCGCCCTTGGATTTAAAGTGGTTGCGGTTATGCGGCCTTCCTGGCTGAGCTTTGTCCATTAAAGGTGGAAGGACATTTATAAGCCCATCTGGTTGCTCCCATTCTGAGGGATGCCCAACATCATGTATAACCTCCTTGTATGAAGCCCTCCAAACACTAGTCTTGAAACATGGAAAAGCAAACGCATTTGCACTTGATTGGCGCAAATGTCGCATAACAGCAATAACATGCCCACAAGGTAAACCTGATAATTGCCATTGCCCACAGCTACATGTTCTAGTAGTCAAATCAACTGTCCCATTTTTGTAATAATCAACAACATTGAAAAGGTAGTCTGCAACTGGTCTTACAGTCCATGTGATGGATTTTGCATTCCTTTCGGCTATCTTGGCCTCCGCCCATGGCGTTAATTCATGTTTATGCTCATCTACACACATGATATGAAATTTGTGACTAAAATATAAAAAAATAAATTTATACTAACAAAAAAAAGCAAAAACTTTGTGACATTATATGTTCATCTACACATGATGATAAATATATACGACTAAAATATAAAAAAACATAAATAGGCAAGGTTTGTTATATGTTCACCTGTTGTTTGTCGATGTTCAAAGTACCAATGCTGCAAAGGTTTAATGAACCAATCAATCATCATACAAATCGGGAGTCTTCAGGCATGTCGAGACAATGCGTTCACTGATTCCGCGATTTGAGGTCATGTAATTATAACGCATACCAGGGAAGTGAACTCTTGCCCACTTTTCATGACCAATCCTATCAAGTTTATTAGCGGCTGCTTGAAATACCTTACGTAAACTACTAAAATGTTCTTCAATGTTGAAATCCGATATGTTTTACACGCTCTCCAAAATAGCTCTTCCTTACTTACAAACTTAGAGTTCTTTGCACGTAATTTCATCAACAAATGGCGGCAACAACGAACATGATACGCATTAGGAAATACCTTTTTAATGGCTGAAGCAATAGACACAGCTCCATCAGAAATGATCGTCAAGTTGTTTTCTTTACCAATTATACATTGCTTAAGGTTTGTCAAAAACCATTCCCAATAACTAAATGTCTCAGACTTCCCAACTCCATATGCAAGTGGAAGAATCTGATTATTACCATCCATTGCAACAGCTAGATACATTGTACCCAAAAAGTTTCCCTTTAAGATGTGCACCGTCTATTATAATCAATGGCCGCATGTGTGACACAAATGTACGAATCTACATAAAAAAAGATTTCAATAATTAGAATAACAAGTGGATAACGTGAATAATTACATTTAATTTGTAAAAGATATTACTTACAGCAACACCCAAGGCAAGAAAAAATATCTCAAATCTGTCTTCATCGTCAGTTTCTATATGTGTAATAGTCCCTGGATTTTTTAGCTTCAAATTATGGCAATACAAAGGGAGTTTCACAAACGACTCTTCGGGGGTCCCTCTCAACAATTGCAAAACATAACATTTGGCTCGCCAAGCTTGAGAATATGATATATCAATTTTGAACCTAGCTCTCATATCTGTCATGATCTCTTTCCCCCTATATATCCTGCTACTTTCGGACATTACCTCCTTCAATATATGACCAAGTACGGTTGGGGAGGGATTACGATGATGTGGGTGAATTTGAGTTTTAGTGCATGTATGATGATCGATAAAAGTTGTTACAAAAACTTTTGATAGTTTTTGGGTATATAGGCTCGAAAAATCCACCCGCATGTGTCATCAATACATTTTGCATATAACCTACGAGGGTCTGACCTTGGGTATCTAATCTGAAATCCCTCTTCAATAGCTTTTCTACCCAAAGCTATTTTTATTTGTTGTTTACTATCAAAAGTATCATGTAAACGAACAAGACTAGATGTTCCGTAACACGTACCTTTTTTCGAGTTGTCGCGCGATACTGGAGTTTTGAGTAGGGAAGGCATATTCCAAAATTTATCCTTCTTAGATTTGATGTTCTGAATGGGTGTTGTTTTCGCCTCCTCATCTGATTCAATACCCTCCTCATCAGATTCACTACTCGCCTCATCAGATTCACTACTCGCCTCATCAGATTCACTACTCTCGTCCTCGTTGGATAATCTTTTTACTTTCCCAAAAACACACCCATTACCTTTTCTCTGAAAGGTCGTAATTTACTATCATCTAGCAAATCCTTTTCTTTAGCCGTATTGGTGTTTGGTGAAACAACGACTTGCTTGTTTTTACGGTTAGCGGAATCACATACCCAGGAAATCCAGGCGCATACATAGGATACTCAGGAAACCCATGCATTTGTTGATAACTAGGAAAAGTTTGTTGATGCATTTGTGTTTGGTGAATTTCTGTGGCATGATATTCAGTTTGATAAACATTTACTAATGGGGTAATATGAATAAAATTGCTTTGTTGATTGCTTCTAGTAGCTGATAAATGTCTACCATTTACACTAGACTCAACAATACACAACGTAACAATTCTACTACTTTTAACAACAAATTTCATAAATTCATCGACTTCCAAATCATCACATACCTCTACGATATCATTATCCGAATTGTAAGTTACCATAAAACTAGTATTAGCATCAATTTCTAGCCTTTCGGATATTGCTTCTAGTAAATCTTGATATGATGACAACAACGGTAAAATTAGTGTACGTTTTACACAATTGAACGGCATATACTCCAACACACCATCCACTCTTTCCCATGCACCTCCTTTACACACTCGGATTTTGACGGTTTCTTTGACGGATTCCATGGAAAAATTGAGGTTTTTTAGTGAAAATTATGAGTTTTTACGTGAAATAAGGATGTAGGACGTTTTTATCCAAAACTACAAGAAAATATCGCAAATATCTTAAAAATCTCGCAATTTTACTCATATTTTATCCATATTTTGCGAACTGGCAAGAAATATCGAAAATATTCGATTTTTCTTATAAATATCGAAAATTTTCGATATTTCTCCATAATATCTAAAATTTTCGATTTTTTAAAAATATAAAAAAAAGTAGATTTTTTCAAGAAAAATCGAAAATTATAGATATTTCTTCAAAATATCTAAAATTTTAGATTTTTTAAAAATATCAAAAGTTTTAGATTTTTTCAAGAAAAATCGAAAATTATAGATATTTCTTCAAAATATCTAAAATTTTAGATTTTTTAAAATATCAAAATTTTTAGATTTTTTCAAGAAAAATCGAAAATTATAGATATTTTTTCAAAATATCTAAAATTTTCGATTTTTTATCTATTTCGCAAGATTGTTCATTTTTGCGATTTTTTTGGGTATTTTGGCTTTTTGATGAAAAAATGGGTATTTTGTGAAGAAGGGTTGAAAATTTGGGTATTTTGTGATTTTCCCATATATTCTTTTTGGTGTTTTAAACTAATTAAAATCTATTTAATTAAAATTATTAAAACAATTTGTGAAAACTATTTAAAAATGAAACTAAAATTAATTTAATCTATTTTAAGAAAAAGTAAATAATTTAAAACTATGAAAAATCTAATTAAAATATTTAAAGAAAAATATATTTTAAATTTTATTAAACTAATTTTATAATATTAAAAACTATTTGGAATTTAAACAAATTTTAAAACTTTATAAAAGAAAAATTATAATAAAAGAAAACTATTTAATATTAATAAAACTAGTATTTAAACTACTTTAATAAAACTGCCAGTTCTTAAATAAACCTATATTAATGTAATGGTGTAAGATTAAACACAAATAAAGAATTAAAAATAAGAGGGGTAGAGAAAAACAATTAAACACAATAGAGGATAAAGAGGAGTATTTTGGTGTAATACTTTAGGAAAAGTATTACTTTTGGATTTTTTTAATTTTTTTGGTGCAAATTTTAGGAAAGAATTTGCTTTTGTGATTTTTTTAATTTTTTTGTATTTTTATCTTTTTTATTTTTTTATGTTTTAGGTTTTTTAACAAGAAAAATAACGTTCAAAATCGAACGGATCCCAAAATCCAAAACGTCTCACGAAATCGTCAATCGTAACGAGCGAAGCGGCAGCGGCGTCATTTTAATGTAAGAATTTTTAAAGGGCTTTTAGCAATTAATGTTCGTTTTTCCTCGACTCACTCGAATTGATTTCCGATTAAACGTAAGGTTATATTTGTTCTTGGTGAAATATATTCTTTTTGGTGTTTTAAACTAATTAAAATTTATTTAATTAAAATTATTACAACAATTTGTGAAAACTATTTAAAAATGAAACTAAAATTAATTTAATCTATTTTAAGAAAAAGTAAATACTTTAAAACTATGAAAAATCTAATTAAAATATTTAAAGACAAATCTATTTTAAATTTTATTAAACTAATTTTAAAATATTAAAAACTATTTTGAATTTAAACAAATTTTAAAACTTTATAAAAGAAAAATTATAATAAAAGAAAACTATTTAACATTAACAAAACTACTAGTATTTAAACTACTTTAATAAAACTGCCAGTTCTTAAATAAACCTATATTAATGTAATGGTGTAAGATTAAACACAAATAAAGCACTAGAGTAGATGGTAGAGTCGCTGGTCTGATAAGCGAAAGGTCTGGGGTTCGAAACCCTTAACAGACAAAATTTTGCTATTTATTTATTTTTTATTTTTTTTGAAATATTACTTCTCAGACCAAAAGAGTCTGAGATTTAAAGCAGATAAAATCAGTAACTAAAAACAAGACAACCAAATAAGCATAAGCTAAAAACTGATTAAAAAACAAATAATAAACAGTATAGCAAATAAGCAGGTAAATAAATAAGCTAACACAAGAAATAAGCAAATAATTGAAAAACAAAGAAAAACAAATATAAACTTAATGGAAGAATAAGCAGATCAAGAATAAAAATAAGCACAAACAGCTTAAGTCTATCAAAGCAACAAATAGATTACCCAAATCAAATAAGCTAATAATCTAAAAATTAAGCACGTGAATAGAGCAGATCCAAATAAACTTAAAACCAAACAAAAATAATAACCGAAACGTGAATAAAGCAGATCCAAATAAACTAAAACCAAGATCCAAAAAATTAAACGAAGTACCAGCAGACTAACATTCGGATAAAACACAAATAAGCAGATTATAAGTAGCAGTACTAAAAGACAGTCCAAAATACAAAATAAGCATACTAAAATGAAAACAGACTACAATCCTAACAGACAAAACCCAATCAACACTTAAATTCAAATATCCGAAAACATAAACAAAATCTATTTAAGAATTTAAATATCATAAAAATAAAGTGAAGAAGAACCTTGTGACGAAACTCGTTGCGACGAAGAGCGGCGCTGAGCCGTCTTTGAACCCAAACCGAAACAACTCCTCCTTCGTCATCATCAAAAATCAACACCAACCTGACTCATGAATAGTACCGAACCGGAGTCAATCTTCGAACCAAGTTTTCATCAAAACTTCCAGTGGGGAAGTTCTTTACATTCCTTTTTTTTTTTTACTTTTTGATGATTATAATAAAAAACTTATAATAATAATAATGGTAACAAAACAGATTGAAATTTAAATAGCCAGAAACTTTAAAGAGATGCAAGACGAGATTTAATTAAATCAAAATAACAATTTCATTAATAATTAAAATCATTACAAAACTAGAAAATTTGAAAATACAATTACCCTAACATCTAATTTGCATAAAATTAAAACTAATTTAATCCTACTCCTAAATTAATTAAAAAAACAGTAAATAAAGAAAAATGGAATATTTATGATTACAAGTTATAGGAGGGGTTTTATAGGGAAACCCTCACTCCTTTGATGAACTTGGTGCTCACGGAAATAAATCCTGGCCGCATCTTTCTCCTCTCTCTTTTCCTTCTTGATCTAACGGTGAGATTGGTCCTCAATTCACACGGATTGACAGGTTGTAACGAATTGTGCTTCTTGTTTTTTCTTCACTGATGATGTGGAGGATTATGATTGGAGGATTGGGGTTTTTTTGTTATCACAACCAATCAAATCCAAGGAAAGAGCCAAGGTGGATTGAGGACCACCATTATCTAATTTCGGTTTTGATGGGAATTATTTGGGGGATGTGAAAAACACGCGCTATCAAATGGTGAAAACCCCCAATTTTTTATTGATTAGGGTTTGTGAGAGGTTAAAGGTTGCGTATTTTTTTGGAAGAGAAGTAAGGTGGGTGAGTGCTTTGTTTGTATCGTCAGAAGTGGGTGAGGGTAAATAAACATTTATTAAAAAACGTGTGTAAGGAAATGTGTTTGACTGGGATGAGAGTAAGTTGGTTTAATAAGCGTGTGTTTTGAGCAAAAACAAAAGGTTAAGAAATTTTAACCGTCTCTTTATTTTGTCAACTAATTGGGCCTGGCCCAAAGTGAATCACTCCTTCCGCCCCTTTCTTTTGTGAATTGATTTAGGCTTTTGGGCTCAAGAAAAGAATTTATCTTCCATCCGTCTCATAATTTGGCAAATGGGCTTTTTGGCCCATATTTTAAATAACTTAAGAATCTTAATGGGCCTTTGGGCCCAATACCCGAATGTGGGACCCACTTGGCCCAAATATCTTCATTAAATTTAAATCCACTATAAACGAACTTGATTTCGGCTTCCTTGATCTTTCTTCAAAATTGTGTCGATTTTTCCGGTTATCGTGATCTTAGGCACACTTTTGGTTTTTGACTTTGTCTTTGTCTTTTTCTTGGACTTTTCTTCAACATTTGACTGTGAAATCCCGTGTTTTCTTTCCTTTTGATCCTTTGTACCTATTTAGCACAAAAACACAAAACCACGCGTAATTCCGACTTTTACGATACTAAACACATGATTAGGTCTTGTTTTTCCTTGATTTTAGTGGCAAAAGGATAAGTGTTTACACACTTATTAGCGGCGCACAAACTTAGAAGTGCGGCGCACAAACTCAAAAGTGCGACGCACATTCACGTCTCCAAAGTGCGGCGCACTTTCGGAGAAGTGCGGCGCACATTTGACCCCAGACAGCACTATAAATAGAGGCCACTTCCACTCATTTTAGACACACCTCTCTCTCTCTCTCTCAATACTCCATAGCTCGAGTATTTTAGCTTTCTTAGTAAAATTTTAGTATTATCCACTTTTGGGAGATACTTGTAACAAGAGTATTCCACTCTTTGATTCTTGGAGGAACGATACAATCGTGACACTTGTGTACTCGTTTATTCAATCCAATCTAAGTATGATGTTCTCTTACTCTTTTCCAATTGTTACTTTGATTACTATGTTAGGCTAAGCTATTTGTGACTATATGGGTATGTGACTATAATTAGTGATGATGCTATGATATGATCCTTTATATATGATTTCAAGCTAATGTGGTAGAACCATTTTACCACCTAGTTCTATAAACCATATTTTATCTAAGTTGATTTGTTACGATAGTTTGGCATTGAGAAACGCAAATTGTTATAATAAGTTTTCAAGAACTTCTCTATGGTCATGAATCTTTGGTTGGAGAGATCCGCTTAGAAACTAGATAAAATATTGAACTCGTTGGCAACTTGTTTTGAGCTTAGTCGCTTAGTTAAACGTAAGTCTTGAATCAAACCCAAGTCAATTGTGTAAACGTCGTTTTGATGAAAAAGGATTATCACTCTTTACCTACATAAACATATCTCGATCATTATTATCATCATCACGAACTTATACGGGCTATCCCATATTAGTCATACTTGTTACTATTGATATTATTTCAACTATTTCTTTCTTCAATTATTATCTTGATTACCAAAACGAAACTAAGTCTCAGCGAACAATCCTGGCTTACCACTACAAAGATATATTACGAACGAAAGGGTATACTTTCCCGTGTTTGTCTTCTAGTCCCTTTTTTGTCTAAAACTTGTAATATAAATTTAAGACTTGCAAACGAACATCAATAAACAACTAACAAACGCTTCCCCTTAAGTGGTGCATGTAAATGAATCACGAACCATGTAGACTCTAATTGTAGATTACGAATGAACAAAAACGAATATAACCTATTTGTTGAAGAAGTGGAATCTTCCAAGCTTGTACCTTATATCTTGCACTATCCACGTGACGTCGAACTTATACCGATTTTGAGAAAAATATAAGCATACCTCGATCTCTTTGTCAAAATCCTCATCTTTATTATGAGACACTGAGCACGATAATGTAACTCCTTCAAGTGATAGCAATGTGCATGGCATTGCTAGATATGACAAGTATTCGTCACCAACCGTTTAAACACAAACAAGTTATCTTCAAAGTGTGAGTGTGACTAGGAACACCACGACTTAAAGATATGATAAGTCACAAACCTTTAAAAAACAACTCCAACACCAAAGAAGCAATAATCAATCGTCTTCATCGAAGCCTCCAATTTGCAATGAAAATCATCTAAGTACAATATCATCCTCTTCTTTTATGAAACTGCTGCCTCTGTCGGCGTTCTGCTTCTAATCTAAGTCGGTACGCAACCGCAAGGTTAGCCTTGTCACATAATCAAATAAAACTTTATTGTATCAAACACAATCTTCAAAAAACGAGCCATAAGATTTTAACAGACAGTTCTGTCCGAGATCCTTAGTCATCCAATATATCATCTGTATGTATTGTCTGATATCGGACGATACATGTCAGCGCTTAAAAACCATATATCGGACAACATGCTGTCAGCGTCTTAATTACAACGTGTCGGCATCTTCTCTGTCAGCGTGTGTTTTATTCTTGTGAGCGACTCGGCTCAGCCACTGATACCATCTATGGCTACAACCTCCTTGACAGTGGCTTGCATAGTATACGAACAGTATACTTTTGTTTTCCTCCCTTCCTTTGCATCAATAAATAACCAGATACTCCATGTTTATGTCTTCTGTGGTACGAGTACCAAACAATGAACAACCTGCAAAGAAAACCTGGACCACCATATATCTTCGACCAATCCTTATTCTGGGCATGTTTTGAACACCATACGTCCTTTTCTTGGTCTTGTACATCATGACCCCACACGAACAACAACCAAACGCTGGTTTCTGAACCTGTTGTACCTTTTCTTGTACTACCAAATAAATCAAAAATGAGTTAGCAAAATATACTTGTCCTCGTGAACAAGTCAATCCCATGCACGTCCTTTTCTTTTCTTTGACAGCATATGTAATTTTGAGCATAGATTCATAATAAACAATTGCTTTTCTTTGTGCGTTGTCACTTTAACCTTGGCAACCTGCTGTTCTCAATCACATATCATAGCATTATTCACGTCTATGATATTGCTGCTACTTTATAGTACTCCAACAAATCAAGTACTCATAAAATCAAAACGTGTACTAGCTACATACGTCCAATACATCAACACGACTTGCTAAAGACAAATCCTTGTTGATAATCTCCCCACATGAAAATCGACGGCAATAAGTCATGATCTGGATTCTGGATATACATGATATACCTAGGACTCCGTTAGCATAAGACAAAACTAATATTCATAAAATACTAATGGAACAGTATACATAACCTTCTTTCATGCTGCTATGATAGAAATCGATCTTTGACAATCTTGTACTTCTTGTTATCAAGCAGCAATGATCGTAAACAAAACAAAAACAAAACAAAAACCAAACCTGTGACTGCTGCTTTGTTAATTTACGACACATCACATCCAGATGCTGCCTTCTTCTTACTATAATCGAACTTCAATCACTAGCTTATGAACTTGGACCAGATCTAGGGTTTTTGAAACCCTAAAAAAACAATTTTAGAAAATCAAAACCCTAACCTAAGATTTGAGAATCGACCACCATAAAACATAACAAATCTGGACTATTTTTTCTGTTTTAGAGCCGATCTAGGGTTTAGGGGAAGAAACCCTAAATCTTTATTCAATAAACACAAAAACAGAAAATTTAACCTTTCTCTGCAGCCAACTTCGACGATGTATATCTCCTCCATAAGATCTCAGATCGAATATCCCTCCGTTGAGATTCAAGACATATATGCGAAGAACCTACAGTTGGAATTACACGTCGATCCAACAGTTAACGAAGGAGCTATGACTGTTTGAACATGGCTGCACAGTGAGATCCGAACTAAAAAACAAAAGACGACTTTTTAACCCTTGATCTTCGTTCTTCGACTCGAACATCTTGTTAGATCCTAGTATCGAGAGCCACCCACTCTGATTTGTGGAAACCAATATTTATGGATCGATTAAGCTTACTAGGAATGCATCATGTTCATATGATTAACATAGCGGAATAGAACACAATACATAAACAAGGTGTTTACTTTTCCAACTTTTACTTTTCATTAAACATTAACACTCAAACCAACTAACCTTAGGTGTGTTTATAATGAACATACACACCTAGACACACGACTTTTGCTTTATGACTACATTGTGAATAATGGGAATAATAATTCACGTAGGGTGTATGTGTTTATATACTACACATACCCCTTTCTACAAGAAATCTATTTTAACTATAAGTCCCTCCATCTTTTGCTACTAAGTCCTCCTTGTTATATGAAAGGGCTCCATATTCTTGTAAATCTTTCTTTTTGCATATAAGTCCTTCTTGTTTCATTATTCTTGTTTTGTCTCATCAAATTAATTCCCAACAAACTAATCCAAAAATGTTTGTTTTGGCACACAACAACGCCTCCTTCGAGAACGAACACATAGTCAGTTTTTACGTTTTCCTAAACGTAATTACTTATACTTATTGTTTATACGTTTTTTTCTTAAAAGTGTGTGTATTTTGCTACATCACCTAAGTAGTGAGAATGGTTTTTGAAAACCTTTTGATCAATTAGGAATTTCTGGTAATGCCTATTGATTCGGTTTGAAGGAATTATACATACCAAGTAGTTTTAACATCATAATTAACTAATACATTTGTTAATTTGACTAATCCAGATGAATCCCTAATTTTGATTTTATGCAATCAAATAGAACCCTAGACTCAGATTAAGAAGAATGCAGTAATTAAGGAGTGAATTAGGTAAAGAATACTTACAATGGATGATTTATCACAAACAAAATGGTTAGTTATAGCCTAGATTAATTAGAGAGATGGAAAAATGGTGGTGGTCGTCGTGTTTTGCAGAAAGTGGGAGTGGAGTACTATGTTTTGTGTGTTTGGAGTTTGGAGTAATATGTAGTCCCACGGCCCCTTGGGGGAAAGGGGGCCCAACTGGTTTCATCTTTGCAAGGGACATAATGTTTGTTTTTCATGATGAGATTTCCATTAACCCTAATCCTAGCCTTAACAAGTTAAATGGTTCACGCTTAAGAGGTGCAATGTCCTCATGCAATGCATTAGTTACAAAGCAAGATTACCTTTTTCATCATAATCAATCCACATTGGCCTTTATTAAAGAAATAGAAAACTATAAACATACAAAGTAAAGAAATCAAAAACATACCTTGGGTTTTGAAAATGTCGTGAATGATCATCATCCTCAAGTTTTCACTTTCTCCAAACCAAGCTTAAAAACGAGATCATTGTTATTATAAGTTAGCAAACTAACACGAACTCATGTGGGCCAATTATTCACTTAGACTCCCTTATTCCTAGGTGTATCTCTTATATTTTATTTTTGTCTTGAATGATCACGAGGATGCATTGTTTGACTTATTTCGATAGTTATTTAGGCCGAAAATAAAGTGCACGATTTAATCAATAGTTAGCTAAAGGACCAAATCTTTTAAAACTGCTTCTCGGGACCTCATAAAGTTCATATCTTGGCATAACTCGCTTCACGATTTGAGACCTTTCTCGGACCGATATTTGGCAGCGACTTCATACTTCAAATCTTGAGAGACGTTCATGAAATTATGGTCTTCTCTTCATAATTGGAATTTCTTCACTTGAAGTTTTGAGAGATTCTTCATATTTGGACCATGACTTCTTCATTTTTCTTCAATCTTTATTTTGGACTTTGATATACAACGATCCGCCTCCTTTTAGGACTTGGATCTATTTATCCTCATACCTTGTTAGGGTCTTTTTGGATAGACTTCTCCATGATCTTTTGGGGAGTATTTGCTTTTCGTCGTGTGTCTCAATCCTTCATATTGATTTTCGATAAATGATTCTTCACATCACTTTGGATCTTTAGCAACAAAATGTAGCCCTCATGCCTTGTTAGGGCCTTTTCGGACTCACCAATCTTCGCATCCCGCTTCAATAAGTTATGCCTTGGCTATGAACTCTAATCCGTACCGAGCAACTTTTAAACGATCTGGGGCTAGAAGCTAAGTAACCTTTTAAATCGTACAACCTTATTTATTGCAGATAAATTTATTAACAAGCGAAGGGAGAATAGGCTCATAATTAACTCACATAAATTCACGAAAGAATACCAAACTTATAATTGACTCTATCATCTCTCGTTCTCCACAGTTTAAAATCTCAAGGAATGAGACTCGCGGATGCTTAGCCTATTAAATCAAAGTTTTGGGTTTTCGAGTCGCCTATAGGATCTTGCAAATTCTTAGACTTTTTCAAGTTTAGAAATCGCATTTTAAAGTTCCCTTGATAAACGACTCTCTAGGATCAATTATAGGAACTTGCGAAAAGTTCTTGTTCTTAACCCGTGAGAGTTAAGACTTTCACGTTTTATAGCTCCCTAAATAAAAGCCTAGCAAAACTTGACTTAAACACGTTAAGGATACTAGCTAGAGTGAACTTAGATAAGTAAACTCGGGTTGAGTCAAAAGATTCACAACGTTTGAAAATTAAAACCACTTTATTAAACTTTATTCTAATAAGGGGAGAAAATAACTAAACAGAGGTAAAAACAACTATACAACTAGGCCAAAATAGATTAAAAATTTTGAAAAATGTCGAAAAATCAAATTTCCCGGTTAAAATGAGGACAAATACAAGGAAAAGACCACTTAACTTCGATAGAAGTCCCCCCTACACTTAATATAAACATTGTCCTCAATGTTTAAGTATGTGGGAGTAAACTCCCCTACACTTAGGACATTGTGCACTTTGTTTAAATCTCGCTAAGGAAGAGACAACTAAAGAGATTCCTATTTCAATATTGGAAAATATAAAATAGTGAATCGAAAAGAGTTTAGGATAGAACCAGGAAGAAGGGAACACGGAGTCACGGTTCGTCAAAAGTCATCAAGAGTGTGTCTTTAAAGCTCTAATCCCTGCACATGATAAGAAAGAAAGCAAGAAACACCACGGGGCTCCCCCTACACTTATGGTGAAAACAGGTAAAGATAGATAATTGGGTTGCCTCCCAAAAAGCGCTTGTTTTTGTTGACCGAGTCACGAGCCTGACTCGTCCCCGAATTAAATGGTCCATGGGGAAGCCTCGAATGTGATACCGGGATCAAAGACCTTGTCCTCGTTCCCGGTTGACATCAACAAAGGAGAGGCGGGGGGATAAGTCTTGAATGGGAGAAAGGTCCTTTCAACATACGAGAAGTATGTGAATTCAAGATCCACGGGAGGTGGGGTGGGTAAAGGAAGCACATTGTCCTCCCCCAACAACAATGGATGCTGAGCAAACGGCAAAGCCGTACTGGTATCAATCATAGCATAGTCAATGTCACCTCCCGGGTCAAAGCACTCATCCTCCGTGATAATGGCTAAAGGGGAGGATGAAAGGTGCTCGGGAGGGGAACTTGGGACAATATCTTCCTGCAATAAATTATCAAAAATAATGTCCCCCTCCGTGTCAGAATCATCAATACCTGGAGGGATGGAGTGGATATCGATTTCTTCCAGCAATGGGTCATTATCTTCAACGGGAGGAATAGATGGAGGTAAAGACTTAGAAAGAGGCGGAGAAGTCAACGCTTCGATTTGAGCAATAAGAAGGTGCACTTTCCGTAATCTATCGCGAAGAAGCACGTCTTCCACCTCATCCACAAGATCATGTTCATCGATGAACTTCTCGTAAACCGGAGAAAATAAATCGTCATCGCCCGCATCTCCCGGTGGAGATTGAGAAATTTCAAAGGTGAAATTCTCATAGCTTGAAGAAAAATCGTCATCACTAAGATCGACCTCTTTCGTAAGAGCAACGTCGTCCTCGGGCTCCATAGCAGGTAAGTCACAAACCTCATCATCCAATACTTTGTCGAGATCAACATCACTAAGCTCATTCAACGAATCTAGATCCTTAGATGCAGTAGGAACATCGACAGTAGGAGCAGCAACTTCAGAAGATTGGTTGAAAGTGTAGACATAATCGTCGTCGTCATCATCATCATAATAGATGGGACGAGTCCAGTTAGGAGTGACGTAGTCGGCTAACTCTTCCTTGATAACCTCCACATCTTTAAGAAGCTCATGCAGCAACTTTTGTTGTTCATCGCCCCGAGTATGTTCAATTTCACCAATTCTATCCCACGCTTTAATTAAACATTTTGGTGTAGAAAAGAAGGGAAAACGACTAAATTGGCTCAAAAAGGTGTCGGTGGTTTTCAAGGTTTCGTCCACATCTAGCAACGGTTGCCTTTCCTGATGCAAGTCAGCTCGGAGTTGAGCTAGACTTTCTAGAATGCCATTTAAAGAAGTGAGTTGTTGATCAAGACTAGTTTGCTCATTGGACTGATGATTGAGGGTGTGATGTGGGGGCTCACGGTTATAGACACTAGGATGAAAGCACGGTACCTTCTCAAAGATTTGCGACGGATCACAAGAAGAAGCATCGTGAGGGCCCCCACAAATATAGCACCATGGGTATGGAGAAAAACTGGGTGCCTCTTGTTGATAGCTATTATCATTGTCATAATTGTACCCCGGTTCTTGCCCGTGTCTATACGGGTATTGAACCGGGCACGAAACATGCCAATGAGAATCGCTTCCACAATAGATGCACGGGGGAACAGGAGGTAGGTTCAAAAAGTACGAATTAGTCGAGTTGCACAAAGGACAAAATCCTGGTATTAATTGTGTATCTTTGATATCGTTTCCGCACCGCTCACATGTACACCATTGACAAGAGTCGTTCCCGTACAATCGTCTCCCACAACCGACGCAATGGACATAAGAATCCATAAAGAAAGATAGATGAGCAAGAAGAATATTTTTGGTGCAAAACTTTGAAAAAGAAATGCTTTTTATGATTTTTCAAATGTTTTTGGATTTTTGAAAATTTTTGACAAGAAAAATAACGTTCACAAGTGAACGGATCCCAAAAGCCAACGCTTCTCTCACAAAAAACTTTCGATCCTCACGAAAA
Source organism: Glebionis coronaria (assembly GCA_025667525.1). Lineage (NCBI taxonomy): Eukaryota > Viridiplantae > Streptophyta > Magnoliopsida > Asterales > Asteraceae > Glebionis > Glebionis coronaria. The sequence continues at coordinate 145,760,485 of CM046878.1, forward strand.
GAGCCGGCAGCGGCGCCATTTGAAATTAGAGATTTTGCTAGTTGAAAAAGAGTTCGTTTTCTCGGTATCTTCTCGAATTGATTTCCGGTTAATTGTGTGAGATTAGTTGTTCTTGGTGAAAATAATATTTTTGGTTTTGGAAAAATAAATGTGCAAGACTTAAAAGTAAAGGACGAGTGATTATAACTACAACTAGTTAAAATTTAAATCGGTGCAATATTTAAAACTTGGAAAGTAAATGACGAGAACTTAAATGACGAAAAAGTAAAACTTAGCGAAAAGTAAATCGAAAATTAAATAAAAATACAAAGCAAAATTAAAATGACTTAAAGAAAATAAAACGAGAAACATTAACCCTTTAACTAAAGCAAAATATTAAAACAAGTCAAAAACACCCAATCGGAATACACCCGATCGGAATCCAGTCGGAATCCGATCGGAATGTACCCATCGGAAAGGCTGCAAATCGGAACACACAAATTGTCATAATCGGAAAGTATTCCGATCGTTTGACCGGAATGAGGAAAATGGAAGCAGATCGGAATGATACAAACGAACCCCAGATCGGAATATTGGAAAAACAAAGCACAATCGGAATATGGTAAAAACTTACCAATCGGAATAAATGAACTAACCCCAATCGGAATGACAGGAAACCCTTTTCCGATCTAATGATCGGAATAGGGGATGGCTGATCGGAAAGACCAATCGGAAAAGGGTCTAATCCCTTTCCGAATTTGGTGGGATTCGGGAAAAAAGCAAGGAAATAAGCTATTAGATTGAGCTTATTCCCAAAACTAAAACGAATCAACTACACGGATGAAATAAGCACTAAAATCAACTTATAAAACTTAAAAGAAACAAACTTTTAAAATCAAAACATAAAATAAATGAACTTTAAAGATCAAAACTTTAAATAAGAACTTGATGAAAAAGATGATGAAAACAAGATTTAGATAAACAAGAAAGATTAATAACATAAAGATTAAGGCAAGATTAAGCTTAGAAAGTAAAGGTTTGATTGAAAACAAGAAAGATAAAAGATGAAAGATTTAAGTTCTAGAGAGAGAAACAGTCACTTTCTCTCTATAAACTACTCCTACTCCTAAAACTAAAACTAAACTAAAAATTGACTAACTCCTTCTATGTGGTGATATGAAGGGTATTTATAGGAAAGGAGGGTAGTTAGAGGCTTTCTCTTTTCTTTCTTTCTTTCTTCACGTCTTTACGTCTTTTAAGTTCTTCGACTTTTTCGACTTTGTCTCGGGATTAATTTGAACTCGTCTTATAATTCTTCAATAATTTAGACTTGAGTTCTTCGGCTTCATTAAACTTTCGTCTTTGGACATTTTCTTCGATAAATCTTCAGAATAAGCCTTGGACTTCCGTTCTTTTTGCATTCTTGATCTTTTGACTTCGTCTTTCGTCTTTTTCTTCAATAAACGCCCGTGAAAGACCGTGTTTTCTTCCCTTTTTCACATTTTGATCCTGAAACACAATAAAACACAAACCACGCATAATTCCGCCATTTATGACATAAAATATACGTTTAGGTCCTGTTTTAATGTAATTAAGTGGTAGAAAAGATGGGTGTTTTCACACCTATCAAGAGGTATGCTCAAGATATCATATAAGTTATCTTCCAGTGATACCTTTTCTACAGTGATATTACCTTTGTGGACGTTGTCTCGTAGAAAGTGATGCCAAATCTCGATGTGTTTGGTTCGTGAATGCAATACGGGATTCTTGCTGAGATCAATGGCTCATTTGTTGTCACAGAGAATGGTCACTGCCTCTAACTTATATCATAGTCAACAAGATCTTGGTTTATCCATAATGCTTGTTGACATGCTTTGCCCGCCGACACATACTCGGTCTCGGTTGTGGAAATAGCAAGTGTCGTTTGCTTTTCCGAGAACCATGAGGTAAGAAAACATCTGATAAATGTACATACACCACTTGTACTCTTTTTATCGACATAGTCACTAGCATGGTCCGAATCTGAATAGACAATGGTTTCCATTCCAGTGTCCTTGGGATACCAAAGCCCAAGATGAGTGGTTCCTTTGATATATCTAAAAATCCTCTTGACGACCTTCAAGATGTGATACATTTGGATTGTCTTGAGAGTGAGCGCACATACAAACACTAAAAACAATATCCAGCCAACTAGCAGTGGAATAAAGTAAACTACCGATCATACCTCTATACTTGGTGTTATCAACATAGTCATCAGTACCATCTTTTATTAGTTTAGTTTTTTTGGCATTGGTGTGTTTGTTGGTTTATATTCTTCTAGTCTAAATTTCTTGAGCATTTCTTTTATATATTTAGATTGATTGAATAAAATACCGTCTTTCATTTGCTTAATTTGTAATCCCAATCAAAAGTTAAGTTCACCCATCATGCTCATTTCAAATTCATCATGCATGATTTTAGAGAATTCATCACAAAGTTCTTGACATATAGACCCAAAAATAATATCATCGACATAGATTTGGACAATTATTATGTGTGACCCCTTTTTCTTAGTAAACAAAGTGTTGTATACTTGACTTATTGAATATTTATGTTCAATTAGAAAAGACTTAAGTCGGTCATACCAGGTCGTGGATGCTTGCTTGAGACCTTAGAGAGCCTTTTTGAGTTTATAAACGTGATTTGGTTTTTCCATGTCTTCAAAACCAGGAGGTTGTGCAACGCACACTTCCTCATTTATAAATCCATTTAGGAAAGCACTTTTAACATCCATCTGATAGAGTATAAAATCATGAGCACAAGCATAAGAAAGAAACATTCTTATGGACTCAAGCCGAGCAACCAGAGCATAGGTTTTATCATAATCTTTACCTTCTTGTTGGTTATACCCTTGAGCAACAAGCCTAGCTTTGTTTTCGACACAACACCATTTTCATCTAGTTCGTTTTGAAAACCCTATTTTTTCCAATTATCATTTGATTTTTAGGTCTTGGCACTAAGTACCAAACATCATTTATCACAAAGCATAGCTAGTACCCAACTTTCATCAATAATGGCCTCATCAATATTTTTAGGTTCAATTTGAGATACAAAGCAAAAGAAATTACTTTCATTTTGAGCTTAAGACCTTAAGGTCCGTTCATTTAGTTTGCCAATGACGTTATTTGAAGAATGACCTTTTGATTCTTTGATGTTTAACGATTCAATATTTAATGGCTCATTTCCCTTGTCTTTTTCAAGATTAACTTGTTGGTTATTAGCTTGTTTCAACTAGATCATCATCTACCAAAGGTGATGTTCTAAAGGGAGGTGGACTTTCGTCGAAGGTTATGTTCAATGATTCCACGACGCACATTGTAAAACCCGCATTTTGGAAATACGAAATTTGCTTATTCTAGTTCATTTTGAAATTTCATTTCATTTCGTAAAACTTCATTTCATTTCAGTTTGAAAATTTTCATTTCATTTAAATGTATATTTAAATTAATTAAGAAGTTTTAAATAATAAACCTTAGATTAGGATTTTTGAAAATAATAAAGTAAAAAAAAACTTTCCTTTAATAGAAACCCGATTTTAAGGTGTTTGTATACACCAAAATCTTTTATTTTTAGGTTTATATTATCTTGGGAATAAAGTGTAAGGAAAATGGGATAAAATCTTTTATATATTAAGTATTAGGTTATTTTAAGAAAAAAGTGTAAGACTTGGAACATGTTTTCTCTTATATAGAAACATGTTATATTTAGTCCAGATTCCCTCTAGTGATTTTATACACCGTAGTTCTCATCCATATCTCACAATTCCTCCATTTTTGTTTCTTAAGGTTTTCTCTCTACGCCTCTATTGAAAAAACCTTGAGATTCTAGGTTTTCTTGTGCTAATCCTTCTTCCATTCCTTGTGTTCTTGGTGTGTGGAGTTGTGGTGATTTCACCATCATCTTATCATCTGATATGTAAGTTATTCAGCTCCTAATCCATGTGTCACCATTGAGTGTTTCTTATTTTCTTATGTATATTGGTATTAGGGTTGAATAAACCCTAATCTGATGATTGTGGTGGTTGAATTGGTTTTAAAATCATTCATGTTTTAGATTAATGTTTAAACAGACCATAAGGGTTTTAAATGAGCTATTATGTAATATTAATCAAGATCTAGACACCCTAAGGTGATCTAGATAGGTAAAACACATATTTTAAAACTAAAGTTTTGGGCAGTATGGAAAAAATGGTCACCTTAAAACCATCACAAAACGACTTTTATAAAAACTTTTGACATGATTTTTCTACCTATGATTAACTACCTCGAATCTAGTTTACAGAACTTATTTTTATTTATTTTTAAGAGGTCTACAGAAATGTTTTTCTGATTTTACAAATTAAGGTATCAGAATTTGATTTCTAAGACTAAAAATGTTAGATCCACCATAAAAAAATTTAACTCCTTAAATATAATGAATTTTATTAAGCCACTTTAGAAGGATATTGTTCATATGTTGGGACATCCCTTGAATATAAAAATTTAGAAGGTGTTTAAGTGGGTAAAAACCATCATTACTTTATGTATGTTCTGACAAGAGTTGATTTTGGGCTAGTCTTGGGCTTTTGGGTCATATCATGGGTTGGGTAGCTGATGGGCTTAAACCCTTTACAGAGGCCTTATAGACCCATAAGGGAGCCTTTTTGATTTTTATAAGAATTTATGGAAGTTTATTTATGGGGTAACTAAGTAGTGATACATACCTTAAATACCGACACAATATTTTAAATACGAAAACTATGTTTTTGGAAATGTCAACCACCTATTTATGGTAACTTTGTAATATGACTTATTTTTATGTTATATGATATGTATGTATATGTACTTTGTAGTTCCGGTGACATTTGTTTAGATCCCTTAGCATTTGTGTGTGGTTTCGTGGTTACACATTCATTAAGGTACGGATATCCCGTCCTTTTAGTAAGGACCTTCTTAATCCTTTTTGCACTTATTTTGTATGATCCTTATAAGCCATTGCTATGATTCCCTTTATGATACTTTGCGGATTGATATGATCTCTTTGATCCCTTTGATTTACTATGATTCATGTGCTTCATTTGCTTTTGTATGCTTCATATGCTGGTTTGATGATTCCTTTGATTTGTATGCTTTATGATTATGATATGTCTTTCTTTTTCCCGAGCTAGTTGAACTAGTCATAGAGGTACCATCACCATGTCATCCGATGCACCGGTGGCATGACACTATCTGGGGTGGTGTAATTAGTCCCCGACGTTCCCTTTCGTGTGTACATCTATATTATTGTGTATGTGTATGCTAGTCATGAGCTAGTGTACATACTATGACTTTGTATTACAGGGGGCGTATGGATGCATCCTAGGGTTCATATGTTATGTGATTTAGTGAATAGGTGGTATGTGTTATATGCCCCATATCGCTTTCGGCACATTAGGTTTGGTCGACTATGTACACTTATGTGACTTTATGTGATGTGGTATGATTATGTGTATGAGCTCGTGGGCATTCCTTTATCTTCCTTTCATTCTCTTTTGATACTCCTTATTATCTCTTTTGTTCATTTATTACATACTGTAGCTTCCGAACGGGTATTTTTTGTTGTTGTTTGGCACTATATGTTATTGTACATTGATGAGACGGCATTTATATATAGTCTCATCGTCCAAATCGGGCTTAAAACGCTTAAAAATGTCATAAAATATCCCAAAATATGCTTGTGTTTGTTCATTGTGTATTTTAGGTACGGATATCGTGAAATCAACAAAAGATCACAAGATTCAACCAAAAACGAACACGGTAAATGAATCTGCACAAAGAACCGGACCGGAATCATGATTTTCCATTAAGCCCTTGAAGTTTGAAGATTTGACAAGATTGGTCCCTCAAGAATTGAAGACTTGTCAATTTATACCCTTGTAAAACCTCAAAATTACATATGGGTCCCTAAAATATCAAGTATGTACAAGAATGGTCCTTAGAATATGGCTAAATTGCACAAATGATCCTTGATACAAGTTTATTAATGAAGTGCTCCAAAAGTGACAAGTAGCCCAAACTTGTAACAAAGGGAAATGGATATTAAAGTTGTCCATATTTATTTGCAAAGAAAATGGAAATTGAGGGACTATAATTGCCTAGACAGCCAAACTTCACTCCACCACTCCCCTACTGCCACATCACCCTTCAACCAATACCCTTCCACCACCTCACCATAACTTCCACATCACCCCACTAACACCTAAACTATAATCAGTTTTTAAATCTGATTATTAAGTGGCGGGTAACAACTATTATTTAACCATAAACCTAAATCAAACATACTATTTACCCTTCCCTCCCACTCATAAACCCTAAACCTAAATCCATATCAAATCAAAGGGTTATTTACTAAAACCCTCCAAATAAGTAATTAACCTTATCCTCACCACAACCCCTCCCAAAAAACTCTCATCCCGTGACCATAGTGGGCCCTCCGTATGTCCCCTACATCACCATATTGGGCAAAAAGAGAATCATGCCCGTTCATCAACGACCAAGGTTCCAAACTTGGTCCCAAAGGCTTCTATACATAGCTCAGATCATCCCAAACAAGCTGGCATTCACATTCCAAGAGAAGATCACATGGGCAGGTTGTTGACTTCAAATTCAAATTCTTGACCAAGGGCTTTTATAGCATTTCATTTACTAGGGTTTACATGTTTTCTATTTCTAGAATAATCTATCTCCTAGTATATAAGGACATTCGGGTCGTAAATGTACCTTTGTTCCAGGTTTTTATTTGTAAACTTTTTAAGTGAATTAATTAAAGAAACTTTTAAACCTTGCAAATATATCTGAGTTCCATATTTATATTTCTTTGCAATTTTAGTTAGGTTTAATTTAAGTTGTTTTATTTTCATATCAAAAAGTTTATTTTGTTCAAAAAATTTTGGCAAATCAAAGTTTTTGAGATCCAAAATCACATAAGCTGTTTAAGCTTATAACCTGACAAGTTATAGGCTTAAAAGGCTTATAGGATTTTGTTACTTTCAATGATGGTTCCCTTTATTTCACTTGCAAGTTTTTCTTCCCAAAAAAGTTTTCTTTTGAATATTTACATCTTAACTGCCCTTGTTTAAACTTACTGTTCCAAAAGGTGTATTTACAAGCTTTCTGACAAGAAGCTTGTAAATAGCTTTTGGGGACTGGTTCTTTGTGTTTGTTGTTGATTGTATGGGAACAAAAAGAAAAGATCCCATCCATTTTCTTCTTTTATTAGAGATATAGTTCATCTCCCCCGGTTCAGTTGTTGAGCCACAGCAGGGGTCTCTACAAGCTATTACAAGCTCCTCATAAGCTAAGGATTTAGCAGAGAGAAGGCAACAGCCAAGGTTTGAGGCTTGAACCCTCTTTGAAATTTTTTGCTTGAAACTACTTTGTATAATTTGTGAGATCTGTTGAATTTGGTAGTATAGATATCATGTTTTGTTTATTGAATGAATCTCATTATGGAATGATGAGTGTTTTTGCTGAATCTTGTTAGTTTATTGGGTTGCTTTCATAAAAAGCTCTGAAAATCTTGTTCTTAGAAAGCTTAAGAGGTGTTTGGTGTGTTGTGTGTTTGACTGTGGTGACACACAACTAAGACACACAAGATCTAAACATGCTCAATTAGTTAGTATTAAGTGTTTTTGAATTGGTGTTAGAGGTAATTCAGAGTTTTAAAGAAATTTTGTGTTACAAAGTTTGCATAAAAACTACTTATACATGTTTCTATCATCAGTAGGCTTAAAATAGGTTTGATTTGGAGTTTTATGATTTGAAATCTTGTTATCAGTTAGTTTTAATGTTAGTTTAGGATTGAATGCCTTTGATTTTGATTTTGGTATGCTAGGGTGTTAGTTTTTGCTGCTAGAAGTTCATTTGGTTGCCATTTGCATCAGCTAAGACCACCAGACCCCCACTATTGCCTCATCAGTAACTGATTTTTGCTTATTTGGTGCTTGATTCGTGTTGGATTTTTGTGTTTCTTGCTTGCATTGACTCCCTACAACCCTACTGGTTGTAGGGGTGCCCTTGTTATCCAAAACCATCAACAAAACAAGCCACAAAGGCTCAATTCGAGTTTCTGTGAAGGAGCATTGGGAACTCCTTTCCCACTGCTAGTGTTAAAGTTCCCACTGCTTTACATAAGGACAAAATCAGTCAACATGTCACTTTCAGTTTTGTGATTTTTTGTCTTTAGTGCCTAATAAGTGTGAAAACACTTATCCTTTTACCACTTATTTCTAATAATAACAAGACCTAAACGTGTATTTTATTTCGTAAAAGTCGAAATTATGCGTGGTTTGTGTTTTTATTGTGTTTTAGGACCAAAAGATGAGAAAGGAAGAAAACACGGGCTTTCACGGGCTTTTATCAAAGAAAACGAGAAAAGACGAAGTCAAAAGATCAAGAGTGCAAAAAGAACGGAAGTCCAAGGCCTATTCTGAAGATTTATCGAAGAAAAAGTATAAAGACGGAAGTTTAATGAAGTCGAAGAACTCAAGTATAATTATAGAAGAAAATTAGAAAACGAGTTCATTTACATCGACAAATCCCGAGACGACGTCGAGAAAATACAAAGAATTTAAATCGATTCGAGAAGAAAGAAAAAAGAAGGAAGCACGTGCACCTCCCCATCTCCTATAAATACCCTCCTAATGACACATTAGGAGGGTGTTAGCTAGTTTATTTTTCCTTTTTGTAGTTTTATCTTTAGAGAGAGAAAGTGTTTAACTTTCTCTCACTAAAACTTCATCTTTTCTTTCTTTCATGTTTTAAGCTTTAATTCAATCTTGTATTTTGGAATCTTTAATCTACAAGTTCAAGTTAAGCTTTTTATCTTTAATCTTCTTCTACCTTTCTTTATTTTGATCTTGATTAGTGATAATCTTTGATTTTGTTTCATCTTGATGCTTATGTGATTAAAAAGTTTATCTTTTTATTCATTTCTAAGTTTTAATACGGATTAAGTTTTGATATTTTCATGCTTATTAACTTAGTTTGTGTTTAGCTTATTTACGTTTTAAGTTTTCTTGAAGTTTTAGTCTTTTTAAAGTTTGATTTAAAAGTTTTGCTTATTTAAAGTTTTGAAAAGTTCTTATTTTATGCTTATTAGTTCGGCTTATTAGTAATTTGTTTAAGTCTTGGTTTGAGCTTATCAAAAGTAGCTTAAAAACATGGCTTATTTCGAAGTGCTAGTAATCAGAAAAGGGTAAACCCCTTTCCGATTGGACATCCGATTAGAGGTAATTATTCCGATCAGTTCACAAGTATTCCGATCAACAAGATCGGAATAGGGTTTTGTTATTCTGATTACTATTCCAATCTAGATTCCGATGGGTTAATTATTTGGATATTCCGATTACTTTAAGTTGCCAACATTCCGACAGCAAGATTTTTCCATATTCCGATTGGACCTGTTTTCCATTATTCCGATTAAGACATTCCGATCCTATTCCGATTGAGCATTCTGATAACATTCCTTTCGGTGCATTCCGACGTGATTCCGACAAGCATTCCGATGGGATTCCGATTAGGAATATTCCGATGGGTTTGAGTTTTGTTTTTACAAAGTTTTTTATTTGTTTAGTTTTAATTTCCAAAAATTGCACGCTTCCCGAAATCTCTGTTTTTACCAAGTGTTTTTCTAGTAATTTTTAGTTTAATTTTTAAAGCTTTTATTTTACTCAACGACATTTTCATATTTGCTTTTAGTTTAATATAGATAATCAAACAACCCATTTTATTTCCACCAAGAACGACTGAGTCGCACTCTTAACTAGTAATCAATTCGAAAAGATCGGACGATAACTCTTTTATAACTAAGTAAAATCTAGTTATTAAATGGCGCCGCTGCCGGCTCTTTTCGTTAAGATTAACGGTTTTAAGTGAGAGACGCGTTGGATTTTGGGATCCGTTCATTTCTGAACGTTATTTTTCTTGCTTTAAAATTTTCAAAAATTCAAAAAAATAGAAAAAACATAAAAAACCAAAATATCTCTTGTCTATTTTTCTCTATCTTTTGTAGGTGTGTATGCGTACTCGTGCTCGTAAGAAGAAAGCAGCTCAAGCCAAAGTCATTAATCCACCTATTGTCACCATGGACAATCAACCAATGATCGAGCTTTTACAATCGCACGTAGAGGGCAACACCGATGCTATTGGAGCCAACAATTTTGAACTCAAATCCGGCTTCATTCAAATGGCCTCTGCTCAACCTTTCTTGGGGCGTTCACTTGATGATCCTCATGACCATATAAAAAGGTTTCTTCAACTCACCAATACGGTTAAGTATAATGGGGTTTCACAAGAAGTGATTCGCTTGCAACTTTTTCCTTTCTCCTTAGAGGGACAAGCCCGGAATTGGCTTGATAAGGAACCACCATAAAGTATTCTTACGTGGACGGATTTAGAGACCAAATTCATCAATTACTTTTTCCCACCCTCACGTACTACGCTTTGTGGAATGAAATCATTACCTTTGAACAAAAGTACGGTGAGACATTTAGTGAATCTTGGGACCGTTTTAAGGAAATTTTAAGAAAGTGTCCACAACATGGTTTCACAAAAGTACATCAAATAAATACTTTTACAATGGGTTAAGCATGAATGACCAAGATTCACTAAATATTACCTCGGGGGGTAACATTTTGGTTAAGTCTTCTAATGCCGCATGGGATATAATTGAGAATAAGTCTAGAGTGCAATCCAAGAGTGTTCGAACTAATTTGGCTAGTGCTAGTACTAGTGACGCCGACAAGAGAATTGATAACCTTACTTCGCTTGTGTAATCGCTTGTTGTACAAACCGCCAACAATGCCAAACAAATCAATGCCCAAGCTAATGCTTTGACTCAATCATGTGAAATATGCGGGGGATCTCACTCATACACCGATTGTCCTTCGACTCATGACAATCTGGAAAATGTGTATGCCGCCAATGGTAACTTTTCTACGGGAGGCTATCAAGCACGTCCTCAAGGTGACCGCAATTTGCTCAGCTATCGTTCAAACAACTTCCTTTCACCACCCGTTTTTCCACCTCAAAACCCAAACAACCTCAATCGCAACAATCAAAACCAACCTCGTGCTCCAAATCAATATCAGACCCAAAGAACCCCATATCCACCCCAAGGAAACAACCAAGTTTACCAACAACCCGCTTATCAACCACCTGCCTACCATGCTCTTCCTCTCAACCAACCCACCGCATTTAATCATGAGGTTGAAACTTACATGAGGACTAATGATGCGATAGTGTAGAATCTTCAGCGGCAAATGGCCAACTTGAATGGAGATATGGTGAAACAAGGGAATGATCTTCGAGCCGATATGCGAAACTCTTTGAGCAGTCAAACGAATGACTTAAGGGATATGATGGCTAGTTTCTTCTAAAGTAATCAAGCCTCTGGTTCGGGTTCTCTTCCGAGTAACACCATTTCTAATCCCAAAGGGGAGATGAAAGCAATCACCACTCGCAGTGGAAAAGGTTTAAAGGAACTCGAGCTTCCTACACCTACACCAGTGATTGTGACAAAGGAAAATCAGTCCCCTCTCCAATTCCTCCACCTTCTACTTCTCCAATTCCTCCACCTTCTACTTCTACCCCTCCACCACCCAAGGATGTGAGTGAGAATTCCATTCCAAAGCCTTCATCTCAACCCAATATACCTTATCCCTCAAGGTTGAGGAAAGAGAAATTGAAGAACAAGGATGATATTCAAGTTTCTAACTTTCTCAAAATGTTTAAACAACTGAATTTCAACATCTCCTTTGTCGAGGCTCTCGATCACATGCCGAAGTATGCGAAAATGTTTAAAGATCTTCTCAGTGATAAGGAGAAACTCCTTGATATCGCTCAGACCCAACTTAACGAGAATTGCTCTGCAGTGCTCTTAAGAAAATTACCCACCAAACTTGGTGATCCGTGTCGCTTTCTTATTCCTTTCAACTTCCCCGGGGTAGAGAATTGTATGGCCCTAGCCAATCTAGGTGCTAGTATAAACTTAATGCCATTAAGTGTTTGCAAACAATTATCTCTACCCGAGCTTTTCCCCATACTAATGACTTTGGAATTAGCTAACCGTACGGTTGCTTATCCGGTGGGGATAGCCGAAGACGTCTTCGTTGGTGTTGACACAATTCCCCCTTCATGTATGGTTACCTGATGCAATGGAAGGGCCGACTCCTATTTCGGCTCTTATACATGCTGCTACGATGGTAGCAGCGGGAACTCCAATAATCTAATTGTTGAATCAATTGGGCCTTGTAATAATTGTTAACAGGAAAACAATATTTATTTTTGAAAAATATTGTTTATTTCATTCTTGTATTCGATTTCACCAAAAGAAAATGCCCCATTTAATTTTTGCTTTTAGAACTATAAAAAAGTTTTCTAAATGTAATGACTAGAAGTAATCGTTGGACGTCCATTCTTGAGGACCGGTCTCACTCTCATTGATGTAGCCGCGGGCGAATTAATCATGAGAGTTGGTGACGATAAAATCGTCTTCAACATGGGTAAACTTTCTAAGCAGCCTTCTGAAAACAAGAGCGTCAATTTCATTGACGTACTTGATGAGGCTTGTGAAGAGCATTTCAAAGATGCTTGTAAGAGTGGTTCTTCTTCTCTACCCATTGTTGAGACCGTTGCCTCTATTGCTCCATCACTAACTCCATTTGGAGAAAGTGAGTTACTTTTGAAAGAATTTGAAGCAACTTTGGGAGATGTGGACTTACAATATGACGATTCTCCCTCCAATTGGGATGAAGACATTCGTACCATTGAGAAACTTCTCAATGAGGACCATATTTCTCCACCATCTCCTAAGGAAATCTCCATCGATGATCCGAATTTGACTATGCCTTCCATCGAAAATCCTCCAGATTTAGAGCTTAAGGATCTACCGTCTCATCTCGAGTACGTGTTCCTTGAAGACAATAAGAAGTCACCCGTCATCATCGCAAAGGACTTGAAAGAAGAAGAAAAGTCTCGAATTATCGACATGCTAAAGAATCATAAGAAAGCGATTGCTTGGAAAATCTCTGATATTCGTAGAATTGGTCCTCACTTTTGCACACATAAATTCTCATGGACGACGACTTTAAACCCATTATTCAAAACCAAAGAAGGGTGAATCCCAAGATCCATGACGTTATCAAACAAGAGGTTATCAAACTTCTTGATGCGGGAATGATCTCCCCTATCTCGGATTCGCCATGGGTTAGTCCGGTCCATTGTGTGCCTAAGAAAGGCGGAATCACCGTTGTGCCCAATGAAAACAACGAGTTGATTCCTACTCGTCTCGTTACAGGGTGGAGAGTTTGTATAGACTATCGCAAACTCAATGATGCTACGAGAAAGGATCATTTTCCCCTTCCTTTCATGGACCAAATGCTTGAACGTCTAGCGGGTAATGACTATTACTGCTTCTTAGATAATTTCTCCGAGTATTTTCAAATTCCCATCGATCCTAAGACCAAGAGAAAACCACATTCACTTGTCCTTATGGAACATTTGCTTACAAAAGAATGCCTTTCGGCTTATGCAATGCTCCCGGGACTTTCCAAAGGTGTATGATGGCTATCTTCCATGACATGGTTGAAGAAACTATGGAAGTCTTCATGGATGATTTCTCGGTCTATGGTGATTCTTTCTCTACTTGCCTTGCCAATTTAGAACGCATGCTTAAGCGGTGTGAAGACACTCGCCTTGTTCTAAATTGGGAAAAATGCCATTTCATGGTAAAAGAAGGCATTGTGCTTGGACACAAAATCTCCAAAGCCGGTCTTGAAGTGGACCGTGCTAAAGTTGATGTCATAGCCAAATTACCTCCACCTTCAACCGTGAAGGGTGTGAGAAGTTTCCTTGGTCATGCGGGCTTCTATCGTCGATTCATTTAAGATTTTTCTAAAATCACTCGCCCGATGACCCACCTCTTGGAAAAAATATACTCCCTTTATCTTTTCTAAAGAGTGTCTTGAATCCTTCAATCTTCTTAAGGACAAGCTAACTAAGGCACCGGTCTTGGTTACCTAAATGGGAGCTACCTTTTGAATTGATGTGCGATGCTAGCGACTTTGCCATTGGAGCGGTTTTGGGCCAAAGAGTGAACAAACACTTCCAACCAATCCATTATGCTAGCAAGACAATGACGGGGGATCAATTGCATTATACCACTACCGAAAAAGAGCTTTTAGCTGTAGTGTATGATTTTGAGAAGTTTCGCCCCTATCTTGTTCTTTCCACCACAATCGTGTACACACTGACCATTCCGCGTTGAAGTACTTGTTAACTAAACAAGATTCTAAGCCAAGACTTCTTCGTTGGGTTTTGCTCCTACAAGAATTTAAAATTGAAATTCGTGACAAGAAGGGAGCCGAAAACGTAGCCGTGGATCATCTAAATAGACTTGAGGATCCTTATCAAGGGGATCATCTGAATCAAGAGATCAATGACTCTTTTCCCCTTTAGGCCTTAATGTCTATCAACTCCAATCTTGATGACACCACGTGGTTTGTAGACATTCCAAACTACTTAGCGGGTGGTATTCTCATCGAAGGGTTAACATCCCAACAAAAGAAGAAGTTTTTTAAAGATGTTAAGACTTACTTTTGGGATGACCCTTATCTCTTCAAACAATGTGCTGATCTGATTATTCGTCGATGTGTTAATGGACCCGCAGCTTTAGACATTCTCGATGCTTGCCACAAAGGACCCACCGGTGGTCACTTTGGTCCCAACTACACCGCGAAGAAAGTGTTTGACTCGGGATTCTATTGGCCCACCATTTATCGTGACGCTCATGAGATGGTTAAAAATTATGATGCTTGCCAACGCCAAGGCAAGATCACACATAAAGATGAGATGCCTCAAAATTTCATTCAAGAATGTGAAATCTTTGATGTATGGGGCATCGACTTTACGGGACCATTTCCATCATCTAAAGGGAACAAGTACATCCTCGTAGCCGTTGACTACATATCCAAATGGGTTGAAGCGAAGGCTCTCCCTACAAACGATGCGAGGGTGGTTGTGACCTTTCTGAAGCAGCTTTTTGCTCGATTCGGTGTTCCTCGTGCTATAATCAGTGACCGCGGGACTCATTTTTGCAATGATCAATTTGCTCGAGTCATGGCAAAGTATGGTGTCAATCATCGTCTTTCCACCGCCTATCATCCCCAAACAAATGGTCAAGCCGAGATATCTAACCGTGGATTGAAGCAAATTCTTGAGCGTACAGTGGGAGAGCATCGTGCCTCGTGGGCCGATGAATTAGACGATGCTTTGTGGGCTTTTTGTACCGCATATAAGACGCCGATTGGTTGCACTCCATATCGTCTTGTGTACGGGAAGGCATGCCACCTCCCTATTGAGCTGGAACATAAGGCGTACTGGGCCTTGAAATGGGCCAATTTTGACATCAACAAAGCCGGTGCTCTTCGGAAGATTCAACTCAACGAGCTAAATGAACTGAGGAATGAAGCTTATGAGAATTCATTGATCTACAAGGAGAAAACCAAGCTCATCCATGATGCAAGGATTAAGAACCAAGAGTTTCACGTTGGTGATCAAGTTTTACTCTTTAACTCTCAGTTGAAGATCTTCTCGGGCAAGTTGAAGAGCCGTTGGTCTGGTCCATTCACCGTCGCCAAAGTCTTCCCATATGGCACCATTGAGCTTTCTCAGCCAAATGGGCCAAATTTTAAAGTGAATGGCCAGCGGGTGAAGCTGTACTTTGGTGATGACATCTCTCATGAGATGATTCCATCCCTCACCATGTTTCCCTTGAATTAGTTATGGGTCGAGTCAGGCTTGTGACTCGGTTAACAAAAACAAGCGCTTCTCGGGAGGCAACCCGTTGATCTATCCTTTACCGTTTTCATAATAAGTGTAGGTGAAGCCCCGTATGTGTTTGTTGTCTTGTTTCTGATGATGTGCATGGATTAAAGCTCCAAAGATCCACTCTTGATGACATTTGACGAACCGTGATCCCGTGTTCCCGTCTTCCCGGTTCTAACCTAAACTGTCATGATTCAATATTTCATATCTTATATGTTCACATTGAAATCACTATAGTTGTTCTTTCCTTAGCAAGATTTAACCAAAGTGCACAATGTCCAAAGTGTAGGGGAGTTTACTCCCACATGCTTAAACATTGAAGACAATGTTTATATCAAGTGTAGGGGGACTTCTATCAAAGTAAGTGGTCTTTTCCATGAATTTGTCCTTATTTTAACCGGAAAATCTAATTTTTCGACATTTTTCAAAATTTTTAATCTATTTTGGCCTCGTAGTTTTTCCTTTGTTATCGTTATTTACTTTCTTTGCTAAAATAAATTTTGAATAAAGTGGTTTTAAATTTTTCAAAGTCATGAATCTTTTGACTCAACCCGAGTTTACTTATCTAAGTTTACTCTAGCTAGTATCCTTAACGTGTTTAAGTCATGTTTTGCTAGGCTTTTATATAGGGAACTTTAAAACGCGAAAGTCTTAACTCTCACGGATTAAGAACAAGAACTTTTCGCAAGTTCCTATAATTGATCCTAGAGAGTCTTTTATCAAGGGAACTTTAAAATGCGATTTCTAAACTTGAAAAAGTCTAAGAGTTTGCAAGATCCTATAGATGACTCGAAAACCCAAAACTTTGATTTAATTGGCTAAGCATCCACGAGTCTCACTCCTTGAGATTTTAAATTGTGGAGAACGAGAGATGATAGAGTCAATTATAAGTTTGGTATTCTTTCATGAATTTATGGGAGTTGATTATAAGCTTGTTCTCCCATCGCTTGCCAATAAATTTAATTGCAATAAATAAGGTTGTACGATTTGAAAAGTTACTTAGCTTCTAGCCCAAGATCGTTTAAAAGTTGCTCGGTATTAATTAGAGTTCATAGCCAAGGCATTACTTATTGAAGCGGGATGCGAAGATTGGCGAGTCCAAAAAGGTCCTAACAAGACATGAGGGCTACATTTTGTTGCTAAAGATCCAAAAGTGATGTGAAGAATCATTTATCGAAAATCAATATGAAGGATCGAGACACACGACGAAAAGAAAAAACTCCCCTTAAGATCATGGAGGAGTCTATCCAAAAAGGCCCTAACAAGGTATGAGGATAAATAGATCCAAGTCCTAAAAGGAGGCGGATCGTTGTATATCAAAGTCCAAAATAAAGATTGGAGAAAAATGAAGAAGTCATGGTCCAAGTATTAAGAATCTCTCAAAACTTCAAGTGAAGAAATTCCAATTATGAAGAGAAGACCATTATTTCATGAACGTCTCTCAAGATTTGAAGTATGAAGTCACTACCAAATATCGGTCTGAGAAAGGTCTCAAATCGTGAAGCGAGTTATGCCAAGATATGAACTTTATGAGGTCCCGAGAAGCAGTTTTAAAAGATTTTGTCCTTTAGCTAACTATTGATTAAATCGTCCTACTTTATTTTTGGCCTAAATAACTATCGAAATAAGTCAACAATGCATCCTCGTGATCATTCAAGAAAATATTAAAATATAAGAGATACACCTAGGAATAAGGGAGTCTAAGTAAATAATCGGCCCACATGAATTCGTGTTAGTTTGCTAACTTATAATAACAATGATCTCGTTTTTAAGCTTGGTATGGGGAACGTGAAACTTGAGGATGATAAACATTCATGGCAGGCAAAACCCCAATGTAAGTCTTTGATTTCTTTACTTGTTTTGTACATATTTCTTTCTTTTTAATTTCCTTAAAGTTTAGTATTTAATAAAGGCCAATGTGGGTTATTTATGATGAAAAATGTAAACCGTGCTTTGAAATTAATGCATTGCATGAGGGCATTACAATGGTCAAGTGTAGGGGATTTAATAAGTGTGAAAACAGTTATCCTTTTACCACTTATTTCCAATAATAACAAGACCTAAACGTGTATTTTATGTCATAAAAGTCGGAATTATGCGTGGTTTGTGTTTTTATTGTGTTTTAGGACTAAAAGATGAAAAAGGAAGAAAACACGGGCTTGGCTTTCATGGACTTTTATCGAAGAAAACGAGAAAAGACAAAGTCAAAAGATCAAGAGTGCAAAAAGAACGGAAGTCCAAGGCCTATTCTGAAGATTTATCGAAGAAAAAGTCTAAAGACGGAAGTTTAATGAAGTCGAAGAACTCAAGTATAATTATAGAAGAAAATTAGAAAACGAGTTCAATTTACATCGACAAATCCCGAGACGACGTCGAGAAAAGACAAAGAATTTAAATCGAGTCGAGAAGAAAGAAAGAAAGAAGGAAGCACATGCACCTCCCCATCTCCTATAAATACCCTCCTAATGACACATTAGGAGGGTGTTAGCTAGTTTATTTTTCCTTTTTGTAGTTTTATCTTTAGAGAGAGAAAGTGTGTAACTTTCTCTCACTAAAACTTCATCTTTTCTTTCTTTCATGTTTTAAGCTTTAATTCAATCTTGTATTTTTGAATCTTTAATCTACAAGTTCAAGTTAAGCTTTTTATCTTTAATCTTCTTCTACCTTTCTTTATTTTGATCTTGATTAGTGATAATCTTTGATTTTGTTTCATCTTGATGCTTATGTGATTAAAAAGTTTATCTTTTTATTCATTTCTAAGTTTTAATAGGGATTAAGTTTTGAGCTTTTCATGCTTATTGACTTAGTTTGTGTTTAGCTTATTTACGTTTTAAGTTTTCTTAAAGTTTTAGTCTTTTTAAAGTTTGATTTAAAAGTTTTGCTTATTTAAATTTTGAAAATTTATTATTTTATGCTTATTAGTTCGGCTTATTAGTAATTTGTTTAAGTCTTGGTTTGAGATTATAAAAAGTAGCTTAAAAACTTTGCTTATTTCGAAGTGCTAGTAATCAGAAAAGGGTAAACCCTTTCCGATTGGACATTCCGATTAGAGGTAATTATTCTGATCAGTTCACAAATATTCCGATCAACAGGATCGGAATAGGGTTTTGTTATTCCGATTACTATTCCAATCTGGATTCCGATGGGTTAATTATTTGGATATTCCGATTACTTTAAGTTGCCAACATTCCGATAGCAAGATTTTGCCATATTCCGATTAGACCTGTTTTCCATTATTCCGATTAAGACATTCCGATCCTATTCCGATTGAGCATTCCGATAACATTCCTTTTGGTGCATTCCGACGTGATTCCGACAAGCATTCTGATGGGATTCCGATTAGGAATATTCCGATGGGTTTGAGTTCTGTTTTTACAGAGATTTTTATTTGTTTAGTTTTAATTTTCAAAAATTGCACGCTTCCCGAAATCTCTGTTTTTACCAAGTGTTTTTCTAGTAATTTTTAGTTTAATTTTTAAAGCTTTTATTTTACTCAACGACATTTTCATATTTGCTTTTAGTTTAATATATATAATCAAACAACCCATTTTATTTCCACCAAGAACGACTGAGTCGCACTCTTAACTAGTAATCAATTCGAAAAGATCGGACGATAACTCTTTTATAACTAAGTAAAATCTAGTTATTAGTGCCTTGTTTTCAACTTCTTCTTGTTTTTTCAATTTTCCTAGTTTCAGTTATTTATTTTAAGATTTTTAGAAAATTTGATTTTATTTTTCTGATTACTTTATTATTTTTAGAATTATTTTAAGTTTTAATTAGTTTTTATTAATTCTGTTTTTATCTTATTATAACTAAAATTACATTTTTCAACTTTTTCATTTTTCTCCTTTTTAGTTAACTAAAATAGGATTTTTGAAAAATTAAAAATATTTTTCTCATTATTTTATTATTTTTTATCATTATTTTAGTTTAAAATTAGTTTTTAGCCTTTTAAAAATAGTAAAATAGTTTTAAAGATTTAGGAAAAAATTCTTTTTAGTTATTAATTAATATAAGTAAGATTTTTGTTTGATAAAACATAATTTGAACTTTTTGTTAATTATATTTAATTTTAGGGCTTTATTTAACATTTAAAATTAAATAATTAATTGATAATAAGTTTTAAAATTTATTTATTGAATTTTTATTCTTATTTATACTATTTTAGACTTAATTTTGGTTTTTAATTTGTTTTTAGTTTAAATTTTTATTTTCGTCGCGCTTTACGTTTTAAACATATACGATTATCGTCGTAGTGTAATTTAGCGTAACTCATCTTTTAATTTTCTTTCTTCTAAACCCAAAAACGTCACGAATCCAAACATTGTTTATGCGTATTGGCACACATCACACACCTCCTTCGAGAACGAACTCGCATTTATTCGGTTTCACGTTTATCTTAAAACGTGAGATTTAATACATACCGGCTTATACTCTCTTTTTCCTAAAAGAGGTGTATTTTTAATACATCATACATCCTATCTGATAAGTTATCATTTGTTGGGAGTATCTCTATCGTATGCCTAAAATGTTAGTCTAAATCCTATCTGATAAGGGAAGGTTTGATTGAATCAGTTAAAGAAATCAATAGTATGCCAAAAAAGAAAAACAAGAACGTATATAGTGAATTAAACAAGTTTAGTAGAACCCCTGAATTAAACAACAACCATTGCCAATCAGGCCCGGAACAACCATTATTTCTACTGTATACAACACACACTGTTTAAAAGTATAAGAATAACATTTTTGTCCTTAATACGCACATATTATTCGAAAAAAAATGTGAACATTTTGCATCGTCAATTCTCACTGGTACAAATTCACTTATGGAAACTCACAGCTTCATCCTCATTTCTTCTGCTTTGTAGAACCACCATCCACTTTCTTGTTTTTTCTCTTCTTCCTTGGACCCTTACCATCTGGAGTTGTTCCTGATGATGGTTGAGTTGTTTGTGATGCCATTGGCTGACTATCTGGGACTCCTTGGCTTGCTCTTTGACTGTTTGTTGCTCCTTGGCATGAACGTCCACTAGTGTATCCTATCTTATTATGACACTGTCCTTTACACTTGTTTCAAGTCATCCGGATGCCCTACCTAGTCAGCTTTCCTGTCTTATCCATTTTCTTTATAGCCAACTCAGCAGCTTCATTCTGGGAAATTCTTCTCTTCTTCTTTGGTCTACATATAGGAACATGGTGGTGAGGAGGTAGTAACACACTTGGGATCCTGCATCTTGGCCAGAAACTGCAACCACAAACAGGTTCAACCTTATATTGATACGTCTCCTTCCATGTCTTCAACCAATGAGATGGTGCCACCTGTTCCTCTGGTATCCCAACAGATTCTCCACGAGTTGCCATGTTGTTCAATGATGTAACATCATGCCTACACGGTATGCTAGTTAACTCCTATCTCCTACAATCACATTGCTTAAGGTTGAGCTTCACAACACACTGGTCATTTATAGGTGTGAAAACACCCATCCTTTTACCACTTAACTATAATAATAACCAAGCCAAAACGTATATTTAATGTCGTAAAAGTCGGAACTATGCGTGGTTTGTGTTTTTATTGTGATTTAGGACCAAAATGTGAAAAGGGAAGAAAACACGGGCTTTCACGGGCTTTTATCGAAGAAAAAGACAAAAGACGAAGTCAAAAGATCAAGAGTGCAAAAAAGAACGGAAGTCAAAGGCCTATTCTGAAGATTTATCGAAGAAAAAGTTTAAAGACGAAAGTTTAACGAAGTCGAAGAACCAAGTCTAATAAAAGAAGAAAATTATAAGACGAGTTCATTTCATATCGACAAATCCCGAGACAACGTCGAGAAAGTCGAAGAATTTAAAAGACGAAAAGACGAGAAAGAAAGAAGGAAGCAACACACTCCTTCCATTTCCTCCTATAAATACCTTCCTTATGTCATTAGGAAGGGTGTTAGCTAATTGACAATTAGTTATCCACTTTATTTTTCTAGCACTTTTCATATTGTCATTTCATTATTGTCTTTCTTTCATGTAAGTTTTTAAACTTGTGTTGTTGAATCTTTATCTTTAATCAAGCTTTTCATTAATCTCATTCTACCTTTCTTGTTTGTTTTATCTTTATGCTTATTTGTTTATTGTTATGCTTATTTGATTGTTCTTATAGTTTTTATGTGTTTGATTGTTTTAGCTTATTGATCTTATAGCTTATTGTGTGCTTGTTTTAATTTTAATCAAGTGTTTTTAATAGTCTATTTTATAAAAAGTTGATTTTAAATATTTTGATTATTTAGTGTTTTTAAAAGTTTTTAAATTTTGGCTTATTAGCTTTTTCTTAAAGTTGATTTGGTTAAGTTTTTAGATAAGTGTTTATTTAGATTTTAGCTTATTTTTAGTTTTGCTTAATTTTTGTTCTTATTCGGGTTCTTAAAACCCCTTTTTCCCGAATTAAGTATAGAATTACCTTTTCCCGAATAGTGTACAAACTACATACTCCGAATTAGGTTCAGCATTTGTGTTTCCCGAATAGTTTTAATCTTCCATATTCCGGATTGCATCCAACAAGCATATTCCAAATTAAGTCTATCACCAGCATTCCGAATAGTGTTCAAAACCATCATTCTGGATTGTGTTTGTGACGCACATTCCGGATTACATATAGAAGCTGGATTCCAGATTACGTGTAGGAAACGGATTCCGGATTGTGAGAAGGACATACATTCCAAATTGTGTGAAGGATATACACTCCGAATTACTTAGAGATCTAACATTCCGGATTGTGTGTAGGATACACATTCCGGATTAGGTTAAGCATTTGGTTTCCCGACTTAGGTTTTGGTTATTGTTTTCCGAATTAGTTTTTAAACTTTATTTTTCCCGCCAATTTTCTTAAGTGTTATTTTAATTGTTTTATCTTAGATTTATTTCAAGTTTGCATGTTTATTAAGTTTTCAAATTTACTTCTTGTCAAGTTTTAATTTCTCGTCAATTATTTTTAAGTCTTAATTTTTAGTTTAGATTTTAAAGCTTTCATTTTTGCTCAACGACATTTACATTTTCACTTTTAGTTTAAAATAGATGATCACATTTTATTTTCCTTTCACCAAGAACAACTGAGTCACATTTTCAACTGTGGTCAATTCGAATCGAGACGAGACGATAAACTTTTCATACTTGGTAAACCATTGTAAATCAAATGGCGCCGCTGTCGGCTCTTTTCGTAAAGATTAACGGTTTTTTGTGAGAGACGTGTTGGATTTTGGGATCCGTTCTCTTGGGAACGTTATTTTCAAGCATAAAAATTTTCAAAAATCCTAAAAGTTATAAAATTTTCAAAAAATCTATAAAGACTAAAAAAGATAAAAAAAATCAAAAATATTGTATTTCATTTTTTAGTGTATGCGTACTCGATCTTCGTCTTATCCTGAGCCCGAGACTCGTAGATACTTAGATATGCCCGGTGTGCATAATAGTAACAATCCACCTCACCCCAACATGAATAATAACAACCATGACCCTCAACCCGACCTTCATACGATGGAGGAGCTATGTCAACCGACTCTGAATAGACGTGGAGGACCGATTGCGCCGATGCAAATCACGGCTCCCGAATTTTCGTTGAAGCATCACATGATCCAACAATTTCAAAATACTTGTCCATTTCACTGATTACCAGATGATGATGCCAACAAGCACCTCGATAAATTCATAACCGTCACTCAAAGCATGAAATTACCCGGTGTTACCATGGATTTTCTTCGCCTTCATCTATTTCCACACACTTTATCCCACCATGCCGAAAAATGGTTTGATCGTCTTCCTAAGAATTCAATTCATACATGGGACGAAATGGCTCAACGATTTTTGTCGCGCTACTTTCCACCATCCATGGTAACTAGTCTTAGGAATCAAATCAGTGGTTTCACTCAAGAACCCGATGAGTCTCTTTTCGATGCTTGGGAACATCATAATGTCTTGATCGATCGTTGTCATAACCATAATATGCTCCCCGTTACCTTAATTGATACTTTCTACAACGGTTTAACTTTTTGTGATCGTGATACGATTAATGCTGCCGCCGGTGGTACGTTTATGAAAAGAAGACCTGAGGAGTGTAGAGAGCTTATAGAGAACATGACCACTCATCACAAAAATTGGGATTCATCCGCATCCTCAAGAAATAACCCGAGAGTCAATGTTTCTTCTACTTCATCAAACCCCGAGATGACCGAACTCACCCGCACAATAGCCGAAATGAGCAAAAATTTCTTCGCCATGGCTACGAACCAATTTCAACAAGTTAAAGTTGTAGCGCTTTCTTGTGAGACTTGCAGTGGTCCTCATTCATACACTGATTGTCCTTCCACTCATGAAAATCCGGAAAACGTGTATGCGGCTCACGATAACTACTCCACGGAAGGCTATCAAGCCCGACCTCAAGGTGATCGTAACTTGCTAAGTTATCGTTCCAACAACTTTCTTTCACCCGGTTTTTCTCCTCAAAAACAACACCCAAACAACTTCAATAGAAGCAATCCATACCAACCTCGAGCTTCTAATCCATATCCACCACCCGCTCACCAAGCTCCACCCCTCACTCAACCTACGACATTTAATCATGATGTTGAAACTTTCATGAGGACCCATGGAGAGGTGGTTAAGAATCTTCAAAGCCAAATCATTAACTTGAAAGGTGATATCACTAAACAAGGAAATGATATTTGAACCGAGCTTAGAAATGATATGCAAACTTCTTTAAGCAATCAAACGAATGATTTGAGGAATATGATGGCTAGTTTCTTCCAAAACACTCAACCCTCTGCTTCGGGCTCTCTTCCTTCGAATATCGTGACCAACCAAAGAGCTAATGTGAGTGCTATTACTACACACAGTGGAGCAACTCTAGTAGGACCATCTACCCCTCCCCCAGTTACTCCATCTACATCTCCTACACCCCCATTTATTCCTCTTACTTCCATGCCTAGTACTAGTTCTACATTACCGTCTCCACCTCTTACAGAAGAAGTATCAAAGAAAAACCCTTCATCATCCTCACCTTCCACCTCTAAACCTTCTACCTCTCAACCCTCAACTTCTACACCTACACCTCTGATAGGTGTGAAAACACCCATCCTTTTACCACTTATTTCTGGCTAAAACAAGACCAAAGCACGTATTTAATATCATTTGTTTGGAATTATGCGTGGTTTTTGTGTTTATTGTGCTTTCAGGGTCAACCGGATGAATATTGAAGAAAACATGGGATTGCACGGGTTTTATCGAAGAAAAAGACTCAAGACGAAGTCTATTGTCCAAGAGATGCAAAAGATTTGAAGTCATTGTGCCTATTTGAAGATTTATCGAAGAATAGAGCCAAAGATGGAAGATTCATATATGTCGAAGAACTCGAGTCTATTAAACAAAAGATCATAAGACGAGTTGGAATTATTCACCGACACTTCTCAAATTCCAAAGTCGGAAACGTTTATTTAAAGAAACGTAAAGACTAAGGAAGAAAGAAGAAAAGAAGCCCAGTACCAAAGCCCGTTCACAAGCCCATATCACACGCCTATATAAAGATTCCACTTCACAATTTTAGAGAGCCTTAGCCTTTAGACTTAGTTAGTCTTTCATTTTTCTAGTTTTAGAGAGAGAAAGTTCCAAACTTTCTCTCACTAAACTTCTTTTCCTTGTTTTCATCTTTCAAATTTTAAGCTTTTCATGAATCTTTGTATTTTAAGTTTCTTAATTAAAAGTTTAAGTTTTAGTTTGTGTTTTTTAATCTCTTCCTACTTTTCTTGGTTTCATTTTGCCTTTAATCCGAAAGCTACAATCCTCACGGTTTGGTTTCGTTTCATGTTCAAGTAGATAAAAGATCAATCTTTTTACCACTTTTTAAGCTTTTAATTGGTTTAGGCTATAAGCTCTTTATGCTTATTAGCTTACTTCATGCTTTAGCTTTTTACTTTTCGGATTATTAAAAAGTTTTAGTCATTCAAAAGTTTTGTTTATAAAGTTTAAGATTTCTCGTGTTCAAAAGTTGTCCAAATTAATCTTTTTGAAGAAGTTTAAGTCCCTGTTAAGATAGCTTATTGTATGTGCTTATCCAAGTTTCAGCTTATTATCATTCTCGGATTGATTTGGTTTCCATCGCAATATAAGGGTTTATACATATTCCGACGGTTTTCTGATTTGTATCGCAATAACCCAAGTGTGGGTTCTACTTTGCGATAGGTTGGTAATTCCCCCTTATTCCGATCTGGATTGCGATCGCTTATTGCGATCGCACATTCCGACGGGACTAAGGTCCTTTTTAAGTCGAAACTCTGGCCATTTTTATTTACCACATTCCGATAGTAAGTCATTGCGACAGAAGTGTTTACGATATTCCGATCAGACTTTCCGATCTAGAACATTCCGATAGAACTGCATTTCGATAGACCATATTCCGACAGCTTGCATTTTTGTATTCCGATGGATTGTTTTGACAATTATTCCGATGGCACATTCCGATCTGGGATGCGATTCTGATGAACTAGTTTTAATTATATTCCGATAGCTTAAGGTTTTAAGTTTTAAAGTTTTAGCAAAGTTTTTAAGTGTTAGTTCAATCAAGTTTTCAAAGTATTCGTCTAATCTTTTCTTTACGTTTTCAAGCATTCAGTTTTAACTTGTCAATCTAGTTTAATCTTTTAAAAGCTTTAATTTTACTCTTCGACACTTACTCATTCGTTAATAGTTCAAAATAGATAAACAAACCAACCCCCTTTTATTAACCAAGAACAAATCATTCCACTTAGAGCCGTGATCAATTCGAGAGGATACCGAGAATTAAATCTAGAACCCCATAATAAAAGGCTGGTATCAAATGGCGTCGCTGCCGGCTCTTCTCGTTAAGATCAACAGTTTTTTGTGAGAACTTGGATTTTGGGATCCGTTCCCCGTGAACGTTACTTTTTCATAAAAAATTTTAAAAACATAAAAAAATATAAAATTTTCAAAAATCCTAAAAATTAAAAAACATAAAAACCAAAAATATTTTTCCTTTGTTTTTGCCTTGTTAGTTCTTTTGCAGGTGCATGCGTACACGATCAACGTTTTATCAAGAGCCCGAGCCTCTCGAAGACTTAGACATGGCCGGTGTACAAAACAACAACAATAACCCACCTCAAAACAATAATAACAATAAAAACCCACCTTTCAACAACAATAATAACAACAACAATGAGCCTCTACCGGATAATCGCCCGATGATTGAACTTCTGCAAGCACATGTAGATGGCAACAACGATCCAATTGTCATACCCGCGTTTGCAGCCAACAACTTTGAGCTCAAATCCGGCTTTATCCAGATGGTCTCTGCTCAACCATTCTTGGGGCGTACCATTGATGATCCACATGACCACATCAAGAGATTTCTACAACTCACGAATACGGTCAAATTCAATGGTGTTCCACAAGAGGTAATCCGTTTACAACTTTTTCCCTTTTCTTTAGAGGGACAAGCCCGGCATTGGCTTGCTAAGGAACCGCCACAAAGTATTCTTACGTGGACGGATTTGGAGACCAAGTTTATCAACTACTTTTTCCCACCCTCTCGTACTACCGCTTTGCGGAATGAAATCATTAATTTTGAACAAAAGTACGATGAGTATTTTAGTGAATCTTGGGATCGTTTCAAAGATCTTTTAAGAAAATGCCCACAACATGGTTTTACCAAAGTGCACCAAATTAATACTTTTTATAATGGTTTAAGCATGAATGACCAAGATTCACTAAACAGTGCCTCGGGGGGTAATCTTTTGGCTAAGACTTCCAATGCTGCTTGGGATGTCATTGAGAATAAGTCTCGTGTGCAAACCAAGAGTGTTCGGACCAATGTCGCTAGTGCTAGTACTAGTGACAGCGATAAGCGACTTGACAAAATCACTGCGCTTCTTGAATCGCTTGCTACCCAAACCGCCAGCAACACCAACAGCATCAACGCTAAAAACGCTCAAGTCAATGCTGTCAACCAACCATGTGAGATATGCGGGGGTCCTCACTCTTACACCAGTTGTGCCGCCACCCAAGACTACCCTTCTGAGAATGTGAATGCAGCATATGGTACCTATCCTCAACCCGCTTATCAAGCTCGTCCTCAAGGTGACCGCAACCTGCTTAGCTACCGCTCCAACAACTATCTCTCACCACTCGGTTTTACTCCTAACAGCCCAAACCAACAACAAAACCTCAACCACCCTCCTCAACAACAACAACAATCTCGTGGACCATACATACCACCTCACAAACAACAACATCCATCTCAAAGAAACAACCAAGTTTAACAGCAACCTGCTTATCAACCACCCGCATACAATGCTCCTTCCAACCAACCCACCGCATTACACCAAGACATTAGAACCTACATGAGGACCAGTGGCGGA
The DNA here is from genome assembly GCA_025667525.1 of Glebionis coronaria. NCBI lineage: Eukaryota > Viridiplantae > Streptophyta > Magnoliopsida > Asterales > Asteraceae > Glebionis > Glebionis coronaria. The sequence continues at coordinate 145,788,755 of CM046878.1, forward strand.
GCCAAGAATTTTGACCATCGAGGGCATCGGACGATAAAACATTGTTTGTGTGACTTGAAAAAGTCGGCTCAGGTTAGACTAAAGGCAACAAAAATGTTAACTTTGCTGATTAAACGCAACAAAAATATTATGTCTCAAAACAATTAAGACTTGTTATGTACGACCGAAAATGTCCATAAAAATAACCAATTATAACCCTTAAATTGGTTTAGTTGTTACAAAAAATCTATAACCCTTAAATACAATTAAAGAACCAATTATATCAACATGATCGTAAAAATTATACTAGTAGTAGTTGTTCTTATGAAAACAATCATTTAATTATTAAAATTTCATTGGCATAGTAACTAATCGTGAGGTGTGAAAAGTTATTAGACAATTATGCCATTTAAATCCTAAAAGAATGCATTAAAAATACTTTCCCCCACTAAATAATTAAATCTCAAACTCTTTTACTTTGTACTGTTATTGACCCACCTAAATACAGTAGCCAATACCCCACAATACTTTCACAATTACCTAGTTCTTTTTTACTGTAGATCTTCTTCTTCTTCTTTTCATTTACCCCATGAACGAAATAAACAGTCCACCAAAAACAGTTTTGACATTAAAAATCACTTTGATTTCTAGCAATCCAAGCGAGTGTTGAGGGCACTTTGAAAATTTGCTTGAGGGCATCAAACATTATCTCTACCAATTTAGTGAGTCCACAAGAGCTTTGTTGGGGGCAACGCCCCCCACTCCTATAAAGGTGGCTCCGCCCCTGATGAGGACTAATGATGTGATCGTGGACAATCTCCAACAGGAAGTGCGCAACTTGAAAGCAGACCTGGTGAAACAAGGGAACGATCTGAGAGCTGATATGTGAAACACTTTGGATAGTCAAATGAATGACTTAAAAAACATGATGGCTAGTTTCTTCCAAGGTAATCAACCCTCTTCTTCGGGTACTCTTCCGAGTAACACCGTTGCGAATCCAAGAGGGGAGATGAAAGCAATCACCACTCGCAGTGGCAAAGGTACCAAGGAACCCGAGCTTCCTATACCTCCACCGGTGATTGTGACTAAGGAAAACGAGTCACCTGTTCCTATTCCTCATCCTTCTCCTTCCCCAATTTCTCCACCTCTTACTTCTACCCCTCCTCCACCCAAGGATGTGAGTGATCCTTCGATCCCAAAGCCTTCCTCTTCTTCCGATATACCTTATCCCTCAAGGTTGAGGAAAGAGAAGCTCAAAAGCAAGGATGATATTCAGGTTTCGAACTTTCTCAAAATGTTTAAACAATTGAATTTTAACATCTCCTTCGCTGAGGCTCTCGCTCACATGCCCAAGTACGCAAAAATGTTCAAAGATCTTCTTAGCGACAAGGAGAAGCTTCTTGATATTGCTAACACCCAACTTAATGAGAATTGCTCTGCAGTGCTCTTAAGGAAATTGCCAACCAAGCTTGGTGATCCGGGTCGTTTCTTAATCCCTTGTAACTTCCCGGGAGTAGAGAATTGCATGGCCCTAGCCGATCTAGGTGATAGTATTAACTTAACTCCTTTAAGCGTTTGGAAGCAATTATCTCTCCCTGAGCTAGTCCCCACCAAAATGACTTTGGAATTAGCTAACCGTACGGTTGCTTATCCAGTGGGGATAGCCGAAGACGTCTTTGTAGGAGTCGACAAATTCACTTTTCCTGCCGATTTCGTTGTCGTTGACTACGACATGGACCCTCGTGTGCCATTGATCGTTGGTCGTCCATTCTTGAGGACCGGTCGCACTCTCATCGATGTTGAAGCCGGTGAGCTTATCATGAGAGTGGGCGACGATAAAATCGTCTTCAACATGGGAAAGTTGTCTAAACAACCTTATTCATACGAGAGTGTTAATTGTATTGACGTTCTGGATGAGGATTATGAAGAACACTTTATTGATGCTTGTAAAAATATTCCTACCTCTCTTCCCAATGTTGAGACCGTTTCCTCTATTGATTCATCACTGTCTCTATTTGGAGAAAGTGATTTGTTTTGGAAAGATCTTGAAGCCACCATGGGAGATGTGAACTTAGCAAATGACGATTCTCCCACCGATTGGGATGAAGACATGCATTTCTTTGAAAACCTTCTCAAAGAAGACAATCTTTCTCCACCATCTCCCACGGTTATTGCTATCGATGCTCCGACTTTGAAAACGCCTCCCATCGAAAATCCTCCAGATTTAGAACTTAAGAAGTTGCCACCCCATCTCGAGTACGTGTTCCTTGAAGAAAACAAGAAGTCGCCTGTCATCATCGCGAAGGACTTGAAAGAAGAAGAAAAATCTCGCCTCATCACCGTGCTTAAAGATCATAAGAAGGCAATTGCTTGGAAAATTTCCGATATCCGTGGAATTGATCCGAACTTTTGTACTCACAAAATTCTCATGGAAGATGACTTTAAACCCGCAATCCAGAGCCAAAGAAGGGTTAATCCTCGAATTCATGACGTCATCAAACAAGAGGTTATCAAACTTCTTGATGCCGGCTTGATTTACCCTATTTCGAATTCGCCGTGGGTAAGTCCCGTCCATTGTGTGCCCAAGAAGGGCGGAATAACCGTTGTTTCCAATGAACACAACGAGTTGATTCCCACTCGTCTCGATACTGGGTGGAGAGTTTGTATTGATTATCGCAAGCTCAATGATGCCACGAGAAAAGACCACTTTCCTCTTCCCTTCATGGATCAAATGCTCGAGCGTCTAGCTGGTAATGACTATTACTGCTTTTTAGACGGTTTCTCCGGGTATTTTCAAATTCCCATCGATCCCAAGGACCAAGAAAAGACCACATTCACTTGTCCCTACGGAACATTTGCTTACAAACGCATGCCTTTTGGTTTATGGAATGCTCCTGGGACGTTCCAAAGGTGTATGATGGCTATATTCCAAGTCATGGTGGAAGACACTATGGAAGTATTCATGGATGATTTCTCGGTTTATGGCGATTCTTTCTCTGCTTGCCTTGCCAATTTAGAACGTATGCTTAAGCGGTGTGAAGACACTCGCCTTGTTCTTAATTGGGAAAAATGCCATTTCATGGTAAAAGAGGGCATCGTGCTAGGACACAAAATCTCCAAAGCCGGCCTCGAAGTAGACCGTGCTAAAGTCGATGTTATTGCTAAGTTACCTCCACCTTCAACCGTGAAGGGTGTGAGAAGTTTCCTTGGTCATGCGGGCTTCTACCGTCGCTTTATCAAAGATTTTTCTCAAATCGCTCGCCCGATGACCCACCTCTTGGAAAAAGATACTCCTTTTATCTTTTCCAAAGAGTGTATCGAAGCCTTTAACTCGCTTAAGGATAAGCTGACTAAGGCACCCGTCTTGGTTACCCCTAATTGGGAGTTGCCTTTCGAGTTGATGTGCGATGCTAGTGACTTTGCTATTGGAGCGGTTTTGGGCCAAAGAGTGAACAAACACTTCCAACCAATCCATTACGCTAGCAAGACAATGACTGGGGCTCAATTGCATTACACGACAACTGAAAAAGAGCTTTTAGTTGTTGTCTATGCCTTTGAAAAGTTCCGCCCCTATCTTGTCCTTTCCACCATAATCGTTTATACCGATCATTCCGCGCTGAAGTACTTGTTGACTAAGCAAGATTCCAAACCAAGACTTCTCCGCTGGGTTTTGCTTCTCCAAGAATTTAAAATCGAAATTCGCGATAAAAAAGGAGCTGAAAACCTAGCCGCGGATCATCTCAGTAGACTAGAGGATCCTTACCAAGGGGATCATCCGAACAAAGAAATCAATGATTCTTTTCCCTTGGAGACCTTAATGCCTATCAACTCGACTCCTGATGAAACCCCGTGGTTTGCGGACATTGCAAACTACTTGGCGGGTGGAATTCTCGTTGACGGGTTAACATCCCAACAAAAGAAGAAGTTCTTCAAAGACATTAAGACTTACTTTTGGGATGACCCGTATCTTTTCAAACAATGTGCCGACTTGATTATTCGCCGATGTGTTGATGGACCGGCAGCTTTAGAAATCCTTGACGCTTGCCACAAAGGACCCAACGGTGGTCACTTTGGTCCCAACTACACCGCCAAAAAAGTTTTTGAATCGGGATTTTATTGGCCCACCATTTACCGTGATGCTCACGAAATGGTTAAACATTGTGATGCTTGCCAAAAACAAGGCAAGATCACACATAAAGACGAGATGCCTCAGCATTTCATACAAGAATGTGAAATCTTTGATGTTTGGGGTATCGACTTTATGGGGCCATTCCCTTCCTCTAAAGGAAACAAATACATCCTTGTAGCCGTTGACTACGTCTCCAAATGGGTTGAAGCCAAAGCTTTACCCACTAATGACGCAAGGGTGGTTTGTAACTTTTTAAAATCGCTATTCGCTAGATTCAGTGTGCCTCGTGCCATTATTAGTGATCGCGGGACTCATTTTTGCAACGACCAATTTGCTAGAGTCATGGCTAAGTATGGTGTAAATCATCGTCTTTCCACCGCTTACCACCCACAAACTAATGGTCAGGCTGAAATATCCAACCGAGGATTAAAGCGAATTCTCGAAAGAACCGTGGGAGAGCATCATGCCTCATGGGCTGATAAACTTGATGATGCTTTGTGGGCTTTTCGTACCGCATACAAGACTCCGATTGGTTGTACACCATATCGTCTCGTGTACGGGAAAGCATGCCACCTCCCCATTGAGTTGGAGCACAAGGCTTACTGGGCCTTGAAGTGGGCTAATTTTGATATCAACAAAGGTGGTGACCTACGCAAGATCCAACTCAATAAGCTGAATGAACTCCGTAATGAGGCTTATGAAAATTCTTTGATCTATAAGGAGAAGACTAAGCTCATTCACGACTCTAAGATTAAGAACCGAGAGTTCCAAGTTGGAGACAAAGTTTTACTCTTTAACTCTCGGTTGAAAATCTTTTCGGGCAAGCTGAAATCTCGTTGGTCTGGCCCATTCACCATTGCCCAAATTTTTCCATATGGTACTCTCGAGCTCGCTCAACCTAATGGACCTAATTTTAAGGTGAATGGCCAACGAGTGAAGTTGTACTTTGGTGAGGAAATCTCTCAAGAGATGATTCCATCCCTCACCACGTTCCCCATGAACTAATTTTGGGTCGAGTCAGGCTCGTGACTCGGTTATCAAAAACAAGCGCTCCTCGGGAGGCAACCCGAGTATCTATCCTTTTATGTTTTAACCTCCTAAGTGTAGGGGGGCCTATATAGGTGTTTGTATTTGTGTGGTGATGTGATTACAGGGATAAGTGCACTCTTGGAATCTCCGAAGAACCGTGCTCTCGTGTTATCCGAAATCCGGTTCTATCTCTCAACTATCGTGATTCAATTTTCTTCATACTCACATTTGAAATTGATCACGTTAGTCGTCTCTTCCTTAACTTGATTTAACCAACGTGCACAATGTCATAAGTGTAGGGGAGACTTTTCCCACATGCTTAAACATTGAGGACAATGTTTATATTAAGTGTAGGGGGACTTCTATCGAAGTTTTAAGTGGACTTTTCCATTAAAATGCCTTCATTTAACCGGAAAATCATCTTTTTCAACATTTTTCAAATTTTTTATTAACTTTGGCCATGTAGTCGTAATTTTTAAATTTTTATTGTTGCTTTCATATGTATATATCCCGCAATAAAGTCAAAAATATTAATAAAGTGGTGTAGCTAGTTTAGAAGTCTTTGACATATTAGGCCCGTTGCGATTATTTTGACTCAACCCGAATAGACTTATTCAAGTTAATTCTAGCTAGTATCCTTAACCATGTAGACCTTAATTGGTTTATTAGGCTAAGCATCCACGAGTCTCATTACTTGAGATTTTAAATTGTGGAGAACGAGAAATGATAGAGTCAATTATAAGTCGGTATTCTTGAGCAAGCTCACTTGGTGTAATTATCTGCCTATTCTCCCATCACTTGCTAATACTTTATCTGCAATAAGTAAGGTCGTACGATTTGAAAAGTTACTTAGCTTCTAGCCCAAGATCGTTTAAAAGTTGCTCGGTAATGATAAGAGTTCATAGCCAAGGCATAACTTATGAAGCGGGGCGCGAAGATTGGCGAGTCCGAAAAGGCCCTAACAAGGCATGAGGATTCAATTTTATTGCTGAAGATCCAAAGTGATGTGAAAAGCATTATTCCCAAAATCAATATGAAGGATCAAGATTCACGCCGAAAAGCAATCAACTCCCATAAAGATCATGGAGAAGTCTATCCGAAAAGACCTTAACAAGGTATGAGGATAAATAGATCCAAGTCCGAAAAGGATGCGGATCGTTGTATCTCAAAATCCTAATTAGAGATTGAAGAATAATCATGAAGTCGTGGTCAACAAAGTTGGAGTACCCCTCAAAAGTCTCCAAGTGAAGAAACTCTATTAACGATGAGAAGACCATTATCTCAAGAACGTCTCTCAAGATATGAAGTATGAAGTACATGCCAAATATCGGCCCGAGAAAGGTCTCAAATCGTGAACCGATTTATGCCAAGATATGAACTTTTTGATATCCCGAGAAGCAGTTTTAAGAGATTTTGTCCTTTAGCTAACTATTGATCAAATCGTCCTACTTTGCTTTCAGCCTAAATAACTATCGAAATAAGTCCAAAAATGCATCTTCATGATCATTCTAAGACAAAAATAAAATATAAGAGATACACCTAGGAATAAGGGAGTTTAAGCATATAATTAAGCCATGTGAGTAAGTGTTTGAATTGCTAACTTATAATAACAATGATCTCGTTTTTAAGCTTAGTTTAGGGAACGTGAAACTTGAGGGTGATAAATCTTCGCAGCACCGAAGCCCTAATGTAAGTCTTAGATCCCTTTGCAAGTTATTTCCACATAGCTATTTTCTATCCTTTTGTTTACTTTAAAGTTTTAATTTCTCTTAGTATTTTAATTTTTGTTTAGTAATATTTTAATAAGGCCAAGGTTGATTGATTTTGAGAAAAGTGTAAACTTGCTTTATCGCTAAGTATTGCATGAGGGCATGGCAATGGTTAAGTGTAGGGGATTTGATAGGTGTGAAAACACCCATCCTTTTACCACTTATTTCTGGCTAAAACAAGACCAAAACACGTATTTAATATCATTTGTTTGGAATTATGCGTGGTTTTTGTGTTTATTGTGCTTTCAGGGTCAACCGGATGAATATTGAAGATAACATGGGATTTCACGGGTTTTATCGAAGAAAAAGACTCAAGACGAAGTCTATTGTCCAAGAGATGCAAAAGATTTGAAGTCATTGTGCCTATTTGAAGATTTATCGAAGAATAGAGCCAAAGATGGAAGATTCGTATATGTCGAAGAACTCGAGTCTATTAAACAAAAGATCATAAGACGAGTTGAAATTATTCATTGACACTTCTCAAATTCCAAAGTCGGAAACGTTTATTTAAAGAAACGTAAAGACTAAGGAAGAAAGAAGAAAAGAAGCCCGATACCAAAGCCCGTTCACAAGCCCATATCACACGCCTATATAAAGATTCCACTTCACAATTTTAGAGAGCCTTAGCCTTTAGACTTAGTTAGTCTTTCATTTTTCTTGTTTTAGAGAGAGAAAGTTCCAAACTTTCTCTCATTAAACTTCTTTTCCTTGTTTTCATCTTTCAAATTTTAAGCTTTTCATGAATCTTTGTATTTTAAGTTTCTTAATTAAAAGTTTAAGTTTAAGTTTGTGTTTTTTAATCTCTTCCTACTTTTCTTGGTTTCATTTTGCCTTTAATCCGAAAGCTACAATCCTCACGGTTTGGTTTCGTTTCATGTTCAAGTAGATAAAAGATCAATCTTTTTACCACTTTTTAAGCTTTTAATTGGTTTAGGCTATAAGCTCTTTATGCTTATTAGCTTACTTCATGCTTTAGCTTTTTAATTTTCGGATTATTAAAAAGTTTTAGTCATTCAAAAGTTTTGTTTATAAAGTTTAAGATTTCTCGTGTTCAAAAGTTGTCCAAATTAATCTTTTTGAAGAAGTTTAAGTCCTTGTTAAGATAGCTTATTGTATGTGCTTATCCAAGTTTCAGCTTATTATCATTCTCGGATTGATTTGGTTTCCATCGCAATATAAGGGTTTATACATATTCCGACGGTTTTCTGATTTGTATCGCAATAACCCAAGTGTGGGTTCTACTTTGCGATAGGTTGGTAATTCCCCTTATTCCGATCTGGATTGCGATCGCTTATTGCGATCGCACATTCCGACGGGACTAAGGTCCTTTTTAAGTCGAAACTCTGGCCAATTTTTATTTATCACATTCCGATAGTAAGTCATTGCGACAGAACTGTTTACGATATTCCGATCAGACTTTCTGATCTAGAACATTCCGATTGAACTGCATTTCGATAGACCATATTCCGACAGCTTGCATTTTTGTATTCCGATGGATTGTTTTGACAATTATTCCGATGGCACATTCCGATCTGGGATGCGATTCCGATGAACTAGTTTTAATTATATTCCGATAGCTTAAGGTTTTAAGTTTTAAAGTTTTATCAAAGTATTTAAGTGTTAGTTCAATCAAGTTTTCAAAGTATTCGTCTAATCTTTTCTTTACGTATTCAAGCATTCAGTTTTAACTTGTCAATCTAGTTTAATCTTTTAAAAGCTTTAATTTTACTCTTCGACACTTACTCATTCGTTATTAGTTCAAAATAGATAAACAAACCAACCCCCTTTTTATTAACCAAGAACAAATCATTCCACTTAGAGCCGTGATCAATTCGAGAGGATACCGAGAATTAAATCTAGAACCCCATAACAAAAAGCTAGTATCAACCTCCTAAGCCCAACATTCCTTATCCGTCTCGGTTAGACAAGTGCAAATTGCTCACCAAGGATGACATTCAAGTGTCAAACTTTTTGAAAAAGATTTCTGGAGGGAACATCACCATTAGCCTTGTTGAAGCTCTTGCCCAAATGCCCAAATTTGTTAAAATGTTTAAAGATTTGCTTAATAAGAAGGAAAAAATGGCAGAGTTTTTCAACACTCGATTAAATGAGAATTGTTCTGCAATCCTTCTTAAAGAACTTCCGGAAAAACTTGGAAATCCTGGTCGTTTTGTGTTACCTTGTACATTTTCCAAAACCGAAGAATTTACTGCCTTAGCCGATCTCAGGGCAAGTATCAATTTAATGCCATTAAGTGTTTGGAAAAAGTTATCATTACCCGATCGTACACCAACAAAGATGACTCTTGAGCTAGCAAATTGAACTCTCGCTTACCCCGTTGGTATTGCCGAAGATGTGTTTGTTAAATTTGGTACCTTCACTTTTCCGGACGATTTTGTTGTTGTTGATTATGAAATGGACCCTCGTATTCCGTTAATACTTGGACGGCCATTCTTGAGAACCAGAAAAGCTTTAGTCGATATTGCCGAAGGTGAACTAATCTTACGGGTCGGGAATGATCAACAAATTTTTAAGATGGGGAAGATTACAAACAAATCAAATGGAATAGAATCGGCGAATATGATTAATGTGCTTCAAGACGAGCTTGATACAACTCCTTTGGAAAGTACAAAGCTTGATGATTTTGTCGTCTACAACAATCCTCTTTTCAAGCCTATCTATGATAATCCACTTTTTCAAGAAAATGTGGAAGATTATGAAGATCCTCCTCCCAATTTGGATGCCCCACCAATATATGATGCTCCACCAATCTATGATGCATCTGATGCTGATTCGAGTTCCGATGTCGACAATTATGATGATTTTTATTCAAAGTATAAAGACATGCCAACTTATGATGATTTTGATGATGTTGACACTCTTTCGAGTGACTTTTCAAGTGTTATGTCTTCTACTGATGATTGTGCTCCTATGTTTGATGAAGATCCACCGCCAACAATGCTTGATCCTACTTTGGATGATTACTCATTTGAGGAAGATTTTGCCACTTTTCTCAATACATACTTTCCCTGTAAAACCCGCATGCTTTTACCATGAATAGTACCCTTAAGATCGTACGTATATGATTAGAACTTTCCTTTTATAACATGTTTACGTTTCACGCATAAGAATTTTAAGTATTACGTACGTGTTATTACACGATAAGTATTAAATACGCGTAAGGACACGATAATTATAACAATAATAATTATGGTCACGAACATAAAATCATGAACATAAAATCACGAACAGATAATTAAGCACTTACGTATATTATTAATACGATGATTGTCGTTACGTATAAGTAATTATAATAACATGAATAATTAATAATTACGTAACACGTAAACACGAACATTTAACACGATAAATACGATTACGTATATTTAATTTAACACGACAAGTAATTACATACGTAATGTTTACGTTTAACATGTATTATGATAACTATGAAATTCACGACATTTTATAACACGATTACGCGTACCATTTAACAAGTCGCGAATTATATATAAGTGCATAAGGGTTTTATTTGGGCTTTTAGACAATAAAGGAAGACAAGACACACATGGGCCTTAAGCCCATTTGGTTTAGACCGGCTCAAAAAGAAAAACAGACTGGAAGTAATTCATTTTTTGGACAAAACACAAAACATTCCAAAACCCTAAAATCTAAATAACCAGCCGCCAGTTTTGTTTCTTTTTTTTCTTCCCTGCCGTGACCTACACCAAAGAAGCAAGAACCAGGAACGAGGATTGATCAGAATAAGGTGTAATTCGTGTTTCAAATCATAACTTGAACAAGCAAACAAGTAATTCTTTTTCTTCCTTCTGTTTGTTTGATTTAATTATGTAAATGGTGAAATCCCTAAATCTAAAACGTGACTAATCAAACGGATTAAAGGGGAATCGTTTTAGTGTGTTGTGTTTAGATCACACGCAAACCGAGACTCATATGAGTCTCAGTGGTGAATTAATTCCACCAGCCGTAACCCTAATTAGGGTTTTGGCTTTGTTTTGTACTGGCGGTGGGAACAGCGAGAAACCAGGGGAAACCACTGGCTACGGCCAGTTGTAACACCCCATTTTGATAATGGAAATGTCACATGCAATTATGGCGTGTCATCAAAGCATACAAGGAAAAATGTCTAAACATTTCTTGACCATAAAAGGAAAATACCAGAATCAAACATCGGTAGTCCAAAAGTAAAGCTCATCACACACAAACATAGTATAATAAAGGAAAGGACTAAACAATGTCCATAGCAAAAGTATCATAAGAAAGGAAATGCATAAAGTAATGAAGGCTAGACAGCTTCCAGTCCATATGCACGTACTCTTAGTGTCTACGAGCGTCCCTGAGTACCTGCCGTTTTGGGAACATAGAAAAGGAAAACGGCTGAGCAATACGCTCAGTGCACGGATGTACAATAAAGCATGAATAGGATAAGCATATAATATATAACAGCGAAAGAAAACTAAGTCCCGAGTAAACTGGTTAAGTCTTGATAAAACTGGTTTTATAGTTTGAAAAGTCTTATGTTTATCTTGTAAAAACTGTTATCTTATTTTACCATTAGCCAATATAGGTCATGAAAATCCACCGTGCATGAATACTTGGAGGGGTGACCTCATCATGCAAATTAGAGGGGCTGCCTCTAATTTAATATACTGGTTTTTGGGTAGGAGGGATCAGCTCCTTGTGAAGGATGCAAGGCACACACCACATTCACCATGAAATCCTGACTGAAAACATGTAACTAGGATGCACCCATACGCCCCACATGATAAATATAAAGTAAATGGCCAAAATCTGAAGGGACGCCACGAGAAATCACTCTGCCGTGGTGAAGTCATAACATCAGTGCCTCTAATGTTATGGTTATGGTACCTCTATAACTAGGTGAAACTGGCCATGCATGTATATGGCTATAGGTATTCTTAATTAAACATAAGCAATCAAACACGTAACTTATACTACGGGAAAACATTTGGCTGCATACTGGGAATCCTAATAAGGAAAGAATGTCCACACTGAAAGGACGGGAATCCGTACCTTATGTCCAGTGAACGAAGAAGATGAACTGAGAGGAATCCTACTTCCGTATCACTAGTGCTACATAAATACATACATGAATAAGTATCTGCTTACTAAATACGTAGCTGGTTTTATGTCATGTCTTAGCTTATTTCATGTGTTCTTACCATGTTTTACTGTTTAAAGCCTTAAACTGTGTCTATCTTATATTCTGTTTAATCTGATTAAGTATTTCTGGTATTTCATATATTATTATACTTACTGTGTAATAATAAGTAACTTTCCAAAAATAGCAGGTTTCCTAAAATAGAAAGTTTCCAAAAATAAAAAGTTTCCAAAAATAGAAAGTTACCAAAAATAGAATTTTTCCAAAAATAGAAACTTTCCAAAAATAGAAAGTTTCCAAAAATAGAAAGTTTCCAAAAATAGAAAGTTTCCAAAAATAGAATTACTGCTTAAAATAGTAAGTTTCTAAAAATAGAAAGTTTCCATAAATAGATCAGCTGCCTTAATTAAATAAGTTTCCATAAATAGATTAGCTGCCCGAAATAAATAAGTTTCTAAAAATAGAAGGTTTCCATAAATAGATTAGCTGCCTTATTTAATTAAGTTTCTAAAAATAGAAAGTTTCCATAATTAGAAATAAGCTGGTTAAATAAGCTAAGTATATAAGCCTAAGTGTTTTCATGATTATTTTCTAAGTCATATGATATAATGTATAGTTTAATAATTATTTCATGTAATTAAATTAAACTATAGGTTAAATATTTAATTAAAGTATAACATGTTTTTAATTAAATAAAGTTAAATACTTAGGTTAAAACATGTATTATTATTTATTAATAATATAACCTAAGTCATGTTAATTAATTAATTATAACCATGGTTTTTAAATAATTAATTAATTATAAGTCTTAAATATAAAATACTTAGGTTAGTTAATTTCATGATTATTAATAATTAAAATAACCTAAGTCATGTTATTAAATTAATCATGTCATAATATTAATTTAATTTTAACATAAGATCATAAAAATAAAAACTAAACATACACCATGAACCGGATCTAGACTAAAAACCATGAACCGGACATGAAATCGACACCGTACCCCGAACCAAATCGGGGTACCCCTTGTCTTGATGCTGCTATGGGACCCACACCAACCAACCGGGACCATATGGTCTCGGTGGTGGTCGGATGGCCAAACCGAAACCCCTCTCGGGTTCGGTGTAGGTTGCGGCCAAAACAAACACCCCTTAAAACATTACTTTTGATTTTATTTAAACCCAATTCATGTTAGATCTATGATTTAATTAGGGTTTTTGAAAAAAACATAACATGTTCTTAATTAATAAAAGATCAAAACAAAAGAAAAAGGTTTAAAAAGGATTTACCGAATACGTGGATCAAAAGAACGAAGAACAAACACGAACACCAACAATAATTCCAAGATCCAAGATCAACAAACACCCCTTTTTGGTGATTTGAGGGTGGCGGCCAAAAAGAAGAAGAAGAGGAGGGTTTTTAGGTTTTTGTTAAAATCTTCTGTAATGTAAAAGTGAGTAGTGTTTTTACCATAACCCTCCTTTAGTAAAAATACAAATGGGCTTGGCCCATTTGCTCCTTGTAGCCGCGGGTAGGGGGCCCCACATGGGGTACCCGTACCTTTTTCCGTGTCTCGATGTTTAGTTATCCGTTCATGATTATTTGTGTTCGCGTTTTATGTGTTCTCGTTACGTAATTATCGTGATCTAATATATTTATTTACGCTCGTAATAAATATATATACGTAATTAATAATAGTTCGTGTTTTAATTACGTTCATGATTTCATGATCGCATGTTCGTGATTAATTATTATCAAATAATTATTACGTGCTCGTGCGTAGTAAATACTTATCGTGTTCTAACACGTACGTAATACATAAAATCCTAACACGTAATCGTAATCATGCTATATTAGGAAAGTTTTAATCTAGTACGTACGATCTTAAGGGTACTATTCATGGTAAAAGCATGTGGGTTTTACAACTCTTCCCCCCTAAAAAGAATAATTCGTCCCTGAATTATAGATAAAGTAGACTGGAAAAGAAAAACATACCCGAATTCAAAATATGAAATGAGGGTAAGAAGCCCGGATGGACTCCTCTATTTCCCAAGTGGCTTCCCGCTCGGTATGATCCCTCCATAGGATTTTGACGAATGGAATCGTCTTCTTTCTCATGACTCGTTCTTGTCTGTCAAGAACACGTTCGGGTTCTTCTATAAAAGTGAGATCTTCACGTATCTGTTCCAGTGGATACTGAACCATGTGAAGGGGATGATACTGGTACCCTCTGAGTAAGGACACATGAAACACATTGTGCACATGCGAAAGCTGCGGATGTAACGCCAATCGGTAAGATACTTCACCGACTCGTTCAATGATATCAAACGGTCCGATGAAACGAGGACTGAGCTTCCCTTTAATCCCGAAGCGTCTAACACCACGTGCCGGCGAAACCTTAAGGAAGATGTGATCTCCTACGTTAAAGTGTATGTCCCTACGATGCTTATCGGCGTAACTCTTCTGACGTGATCGTGCCTCCTGAATTTTCTGCTTAGCTACTGCGATCTTCTCATTGGTCATCTCTATGATTTCTGGTCCTTCAAGTGTTCGCTCACCAACCTGATTCAGCAGATTGGGGCGCGACACTTTCGGCCATACAACATCTCAAAAGGAGCACACTTGATACTTACGTGCCAACTGTTGTTGTATGCAAACTCCACCAAACAGATGTAATCGTCCCAATCACCCGTCCATTCCAACACACATGACCTCAACATATCTTCCAATGTTTGAATGGTTCGCTCCGACTGTCCGTCCGTTTGTGGATGAAAAGCCGTGCTAAGCTTAAGTTGTGTACCCCAAGCTTTCTGTAGACTCTTCCAAAAGTGCGAAGTGAATCGAGGATCTCTGTCTGAGACGATGCTGGATGGTGCACCGTGGAGTCTCATGATCTCTCTTCTGTACGTATCTGCGAGTTTACTTACCGGATCTTCCTTGCGGATCGGTAAGAAATGAGCTGATTTGGTAAGTCGATCTACGATAACCCAAATTGCATCGTGCTTCCTCTTGGTAGGCGGAAGACCAGTAACAAAATCCATGGTGATTTTGTCCCACTTCCACTCTGGAATATCTAACGGTTGAAGGAGACCGCCAGATCGCTGATGCTCGATCTTAACCTGCTGGCAGGTAAGACTTTTGGAGACGTAAGTGGCCACATCCTATTTCATACCACTCCACCAAAAGTACTTCTTGATGTCATGGTACATCTTAGTCGAACCAGGATGTATAGAGAATGGGGAGCTATGAGCTTCAGCTAACAAAGCTTCCCGGAGTTCTTGGTCATCAGGAACACAAAGTCCTGTGCCCTGCCATACGATACCATCTGCATCTACTCTGAATTCTGTTTGTTTCTCCAAATTCTGTAATATCGCCCAGATTTCTCCGTCATCCTTCTGAGCTTCCTTGATCTTAGAGAGTAACTCGGGTTCTACTCTAAGATTAGCCCAATAACCGTGTTGTCCACGTACCATGATCTCGATGTCTAGTCGCTCCAAGTCTCTGATGATTTCCTCTTCGATTTTAATGTCGTTGATCATTCCGGACTTCCTGCTAAGAGCATATGCTACTACATTTGCCTTTCCGGGATGATACTGTAGATTAATGTCATAATCCTTCAACAGCTCTAACCATCTCCTTTGCCTCATGTTCAATTCACGTTGAGTGAAGATATACTTCAAGCTCTTGTGGTCCGTGAAAATATCACATGATTCTCCATACAAGTAGTGCCTCCATATCTTCAATGCAAACACCACAGCTGCAAGTTCCAGGTCATGCGTGGGGTAACTTTCCTTATAAGGCTTAAGCTGCCGTGAAGCGTACACGATCACTTTCCCATGTTGCATGAGAACACAGCCAAGTCCCTTCCCCGATGCATCGCTGTAGATTTGAAATCCACCCGTACCAGATGGTAGAGTAAGAATAGGTGCAGATACTAGCTTCTGCTTCAGGTCTTCAAAGCTCTTCTCTCGATCTTCTGTCTAGACGAATTTCTCCCCTTTCCGCATCAGTTTGGTCAATGGTAGTGCTAGGCGGGAAAAGTTCTCCACGAACCTACGGTAATAGCCAGCTAAGCCTAAGAAACTGCGGACTTCTGTCGCTGATGTCGGCCTTGGCCACTTAGTAATGGCCTCAACCTTCGCTGGATCCATAGTAATTCCTTCTGCTGATACAATGTGACCTAAGAATGCCACCTTGTCTAACCAGAACTCACACTTAGAGAATTTAGCATACAGCTGCTTCTTGCGAAGAATCTGTAGTACTGTACGAAGATGGTCTTCGTGTTCCTCCTTGAACTTTGAGAAAATCAGGATGTCATCGATGAAAACAATGACGAACTTGTCCAGAAATTCATGGAAGATTCTGTTCATCAAATCCATGAACACTGCTGGAGCATTTGTCAGGCCAAATGGCATAACTACAAACTCGTAGTGGCCATAACGGGTACGACAGGCAGTCTTAGCGATGTCCTGCTCCTTGACCCGTAGCTGATGATAGCCTGACCTAAGATCAATCTTGGAGAAGTTTTTGGCCCCTTGGAGTTGGTCAAACAGATCATCAATGCGTGGCAGTGGATATCTATTCCGAATGGTAATCTTGTTGAGCTCGCGATAGTCTATGCAAAGAAGCATACTGCCGTCCTTCTTCTTAACAAACAAGACCGGTGCGCCCCATGGAGATGCGCTCGGTCGAATGAAACCTCGTTCAAGAAGTTCTTGCAGTTGATCCTTCAGCTCCTTTAGCTCTATGGGAGCCATGCGATAAGGAGCTTTGGAGATTGGTTCAGCTCCTGGAATAAGCTCGATACTGAATTCCACTTCTCGTGCAGGTGGTATGCCCGGAAGTTCTGCTGGAAAAACATCTTGGAATTCCGACACTATAGGTTGATCCTGAATCGATGGGGATTCAGCATCCATGTCGTGAACCGTAGCTAGATAACCCTCGCAGCCATGTGACAGTAGTGCACGCGCTTGCAGGGTAGATATGATTTGTACAGACCGTCCGGGTATGAACCCATTATGAATGTACTCTGGTGCATTAACATCACCGAAGATAACTCGATATGAATGGCAGTCTATGGTAGCATGATGCTTGGATAGCCAATCCATGACCAAAATCATGTCGAAGTCATTCATGTCCAGCGGAAGTGCGTCAACAGGTCGAACCTTATTGTCAAATTCTAGGGGAAGACTCTTGTATACATGGGTGATTAATACAGATTCTCTCAAAGGCGTGGAAATAGTAAGCCTATTTTCTAGTGGCATGGGGAGCATCCTAATGTTCTTAGCATAAGCAGAAGAAATAACCGAGTGAGTAGCACCCGTATCGAAAAGAACACATGCAGCTTGACCATACATATACAAGATTCCAGTGATGGTACTTGTAGACTTGTTGTCCTGGTCTCGAGATGCCGTGTAGACACGTCCGGTAGTAGGAGGCGGCTTGGTATCAGCATGTCCCGATGTACCCGCCATCTCGCCCTTACGGCAATCCTTCATAATATGGCCAGGAAGACCACACTTGAAGCGCGCGTCAGTATTATGGCGACATGGTCCTGGGTGCCTACGGTGGCAAGTAGAGAAAAGAGGATGAGTGAATCCTCCAGCAGGTGCTCTGGCTGGCTGGGAACCTGATAAAACATTTTACATAAGACATGATAATTGGGTACAAAGGACAAAGAGAATAATCATAAGATTGAATACCAGTGATAGCTGGACGGCTAGGCTGCGAACCTCTCTGGTTCTGGTCCCTACCGTTTCCATGGTTCCTGGTAGAAGTTTTGCTAAAGTGTCAGAATATGAGTTATAACATGAAATCATAAGGAAATGCGTAAGTATTAGGACCTGCTGCTGTTGGAGTGCCCAACGTTGTTACGGTAATTATCATTACCGCCACGCCTATCCGTAGCAGAACGGTCGTTAGTCTGACCGTTTCCCTTGGGCTGATGAGGTTGCTGCTGAGTAGCCGGCTGAGACCGGTCCCTAGTTTTATGCCTGGAAGATACATTTTAAAGAGATGAATAATTGACATGTATGGAAAGTATACGGATTGATCACCGCTTGAATACGAATGTTTACCTCTTGTCGGGTCTTTCAGCTTCCCCGAACTCGTCTCTCTCCTGCAGCATCTCCAGCTTACGTGCTGCATCGGCCACTTGTGCTACAGTGTTGAACGTAGCACACACCAGATTGTTTGCGACCGATGTGCGAAGAGCCCATCTAAAGTGATGTGCCTGCTCTTCAGGAGTACCTGCTGCCGCACCAAGGAAACCGGCTAAATGAAGAAAGCGCTGCATAAACTCATTGCTATTCTCCCCAGCTCTCTGTCGGATCCCATGGTACTCTCTCTTGAGCTTGTCCTGCTCAGCCTTGGGAAAGAACTGCTCCATCACCCTGTCCTTGAACTGAGCCCAAGTCAAACCAGCAACCCACTCGTCACCACCTTCATACTGCATCAATGCTAACCACCAGTTTAGCACATCGCCTTCGAACCGATAGCATGCCAACCTCGCATTGTATGTGGGGTCACAGCCCATAGCATTGAAAATCTTCTCGATGTGAGGCAACCAGCTTTCAGCATCGCTGAGGCTATCTGTCTTCTCAAAAGCTCGAGGGCGGAGCTTGTTGAATCTCTCCAGCCATACTGCTAATGTCACTGGAGGATGAGGAGGAGGTGCCTGATTATGCTGCTGATTGTTGGCAGCTTGAACTTCAGCTCTGATGTCATTCCTCAGTTGAGGAAGCAAAGCTTGCATAGCAGCTTGAATTGCAGCATTGAGTTGTTCCTGTTCGCGTGTGAGAACCATCTGACAGTATAACATAAAACATATGATTAAACAGATCAAAACATAAAATATATATACATGAAAAAAAAATTATACTAAAATTTCACGAGAAAAATTTTATGCAAGAAAAATTTTATGTATGAATGCATGATGCAGTTTTATGAAAACTTTTGTATGCTCGAGAGTGAACGCCTCTGGTCAGTTCACCCAAAACAAAAGACATAGCGAGGGGACGCCTATGGGTCGGTCCCAAATTTAAAAGTTTCGATAAAACACATGCGACTAAATAGGGCCAGTCATGTACCAACCATTACTTAGTCAAAAATCTGCGACAATGACATGTATATGTATGCTTAAAAAATGATGAATGCATGAAAACAACTGTCAGTTCTAGGAAGACCGTAGTGACTACCCACTAATCACAGGTCATATTTGAGAGCCTACAGGTCGAAGCCTTGGCTCTGATACCATAATTGTAACACACCATTTTGATAATGGAAATGTCACATGCAATTATGGCGTGTCATCAAAGCATACAAGGAAAAATGTCTAAACATTTCTTGACCATAAAAGGAAAATACCGGAATCAAACATCGGTAGTCCAAAAGTAAAGCTCATCACACACAAACATAGTATAATAAAGGAAAGGACTAAAAAATGTCCATAGCAAAAGTATCATAAGAAAGGAAATGCAGAAAGTAAAGAAGGCTAGACAGCTTCCAGTCCATATGCACGTACTCTTAGTGTCTACGAGCGTCCCTGAGTACCTGCCGTTTTGGGAACATAGAAAAGGAAAACGGCTGAGCAATACGCTCAGTGCACGGATGTACAATAAAGCATGAATAGGATAAGCATATAACATATAACAGCGGAAGAAAACTAAGTCCCGAGTAACCTGGTTAAGTCTTGATAAAACTGGTTTTATAGTTTGAAAAGTCTTAT
Source organism: Glebionis coronaria (assembly GCA_025667525.1). NCBI lineage: Eukaryota > Viridiplantae > Streptophyta > Magnoliopsida > Asterales > Asteraceae > Glebionis > Glebionis coronaria. The sequence continues at coordinate 145,808,530 of CM046878.1, forward strand.
GTTTATCTTGTAAAAACTGTTATCTTATTTTACCATTAGCCAATATAGGTCATGAAAATACACCGTGCATGAATACTTGGAGGGGTGACCTCATCATGCAAATTAGAGGGGCTGCCTCTAATTTAATATACTGGTTTTTGGGTAGGAGGGATCAGCTCCTTGTGAAGGATGCAAGGCACACACCACATTCACCATGAAATCCTGACTGAAAACATGTAAATAGGATGCACCCATACGGCCCACATGATAAATATAAAGTAAATGGCCAAAAGCTGAAGGGACGCCACGAGCAATCACTCCGCCGTGGTGAAGTCATAACATCAGTGCCTCTAATGTTATGGTTATGGTACCTCCATAACTAGGTGAAACTAGTCATGCATGTATATGGCTATAGGTATTCTTAATTAAACATAAGCAATCAAACACGTAACTTATACTACGGGAAAACATTTGGCTGCATACGGGGAATCCTAATAAGGAAAGAATGTCTACACTGAAAGGACGGGAATCCGTACCTTATGTCCAGTGAACGAAGAAGATGAACTGAGAGGAATCCTACTTCCGTATCACTAGTGCTACATAAATACATACATGAATAAGTATCTGCTTACTAAATACGTAGCTGGTTTTATGTCATGTCTTAGCTTATTTCATGTGTTCTTACCATGTTTTACTGTTTAAAGCCTTAAACTGTGTCTATCTTATATTCTGTTTAATCTGATTAAGTATTTCTGGTATTTCATATATTATTATACTTACTGTGTAATAATAAGTAACTTTCCAAAAATAGCAGGTTTCCTAAAATAGAAAGTTTCCAAAAATAGAAAGTTTCCAAAAATAGAAAGTTACCAAAAATAGAAATTTTCCAAAAATAGAAAGTTTCCAAAAATAGAAAGTTTCCAAAAATAGAAAGTTTCCAAAAATAGAATTACTGCTTAAAATAGTAAGTTTCTAAAAATAGAAAGTTTCCATAAATAGATCAGCTGCCTTAATTAAATAAGTTTCCATAAATAGATTAGCTGCCCGAAATAAATAAGTTTCTAAAAATAGAAGGTTTCCATAAATAGATTAGCTGCCTTATTTAATTAAGTTTCTAAAAATAGAAAGTTTCCATAATTAGAAATAAGCTGGTTAAATAAGCTAAGTATATAAGCCTAAGTGTTTTCATGATTATTTTCTAAGTCATATGATATAATGTATAGTTTAATAATTATTTCATGTAATTAAATTAAACTATAGGTTAAATATTTAATTAAAGTATAACATGTTTTTAATTAAATAAAGTTAAATACTTAGGTTAAAACATGTATTATTATTTATTAATAATATAACCTAAGTCATGTTAATTAATTAATTATAACCATGGTTTTTAAATAATTAATTAATTATAAGTCTTAAATATAAAATACTTAGGTTAGTTAATTTCATGATTATTAATAATTAAAATAACCTAAGTCATGTTATTAAATTAATCATGTCATAATATTAATTTAATTTTAACATAAGATCATAAAAATAAAAACTAAACATACACCATGAACCGGATCTAGACTAAAAACTATGAACCGGACATGAAATCGACACCGTACCCCGAACCAAATCGGGGTACCCCTTGTCTTGATGCTGCTATGGGACCCACACCAACTAACCGGGACCATATGGTCTCGGTGGTGGTCGGATGGCCAAACCGAAACCCCTCTCGGGTTCGGTGTAGGTTGCGGCCAAAACAAACATCCCTTAAAACATTACTTTTGATTTTATTTAAACCCAATTCATGTTAGATCTATGATTTAATTAGGGTTTTTGAAAAAAAAACATAACATGTTCTTAATTAATAAAAGATCAAAACAAAAGAAAAAGGTTTAAAAAGGATTTACCGAATACGTGGATCAAAAGAACGAAGAACAAACACGAACACCAACAAGAATTCCAAGATCCAAGATCAACAAACACCCCTTTTTGGTGATTTGAGGGTGGCGGCCAAAAAGAAGAAGAAGAGGAGGGTTTTTAGGTTTTTGTTAAAATCTTCTGTAATGTAAAAGTGAGTAGTGTTTTTACCATAACCCTCCTTTAGTAAAAATACAAATGGGCTTGGCCCATTTACTCCTTGTAGCCGCGGGTAGGGGGCCCCACATGGGGTACCCGTACCTTTTTCCGTGTCTCAATGTTTAGTTATCCGTTCATGATTATTTGTGTTCACGTTTTATGTGTTCTCGTTATGTAATTATCGTGATCTAATATATTTATTTACGCTCGTAATAAATATATATACGTAATTAATAATAGTTCGTGTTTTAATTACGTTCATGAGTTCATGATCGCATGTTCGTGATTAATTATTATCAAATAATTATTACGTGCTCGTGCGTAGTAAATATTTATCGTGTTCTAACACGTACGTAATACGTAAAATCCTAACACGTAATCGTAATCATGCTATATTAGGAAAGTTTTAATCTAGTACGTACGATCTTAAGGGTACTATTCATGGTAAAAGCATGCGGGTTTTACACCAGTGGTATGTTTGTTCTAGCAGTGGGAACCGAGAGCTTAGGCTCTCGGTGGGAACTTATAACAAGCAGGGGGAAACCAGGGACAGGGGGTGTTTGGCTACGGGTTTAGTAGGGTGTTTGGCAAACAGTTTTAGAATTCGTCCTATTTATAAGCATAAAACGAGTTTCACGGGATTCCACGGGAACGGTTTTCGACACGGTTTAATAAAATAATACATGAGTACGGGTTATTATTTTACAAGTTATTAGCTTTAAAACGTATATTAATTTACAAGGTAAATTAAAATTAATAAAACATGACTTAGAATTTCAAGATTATTTAATTACAAGTTTACATGTTACTAATTAATTTAATTACAATATGACTTAGATTATTTTTATTATTAATAATACCTGGATTTTATCCTAAGTATTTATTATTTATAATAGACTATATAAGTAATTAATTATTAAAACCATGGCTTATAATTAATTAATTTACATGACTTAGGTTATATTATTAATAGTTAATAATACATGTTTTAACCTAAGTATTTATACCTTTATTTAACTAAAATCAGGTTATATTTAATTAAATACTTTAACATATAGTTTATTTAATTCACATGAAATAATTAATAAACTATACTTTATAATCTCATGACTTAGAATATTAATCAGAAAACACTTAGCTTATATTATTAGCTTAATTAACCAGCTTATATCTAATTATGGAAACTTTCTATTTTTAGAAACTTATTTAATGAAGGCAGCTAATCTATTTATGGAAACTTTCTATTTTTAGAAACTTATCTATTTTAAGCAGTAATTCTATTTTTGGAAACTTTCTATTTTTGGAAACTTTCTATTTTTGGAAACTTTCTATTTTAGGAAACCTGCTATTTTTAGAAAGTTACTTATTATTACACACAAGTATAATAATACATGAAATACAAGTAATACTTAATTAGAATAGACAGAATATAAGATAAATACAGCATAAAGCTCAAAACAGTAAAACATGACATGGATGTATAAAATAAGCTAAGACATGATATAAAACCAGTTACGTATTTAGTAATCAGAAACTTATACACGTATGTATTTATGTAGCATTAGTGATACCGAAGTAGGACTCTCTTCCGTTCGTCTTCTTCGTTCACTGGACATAAGGTACGGATTCTTGTCCTTTTAGTATGGACATTCTTTCCTTATTAGGATTCCCCGTATGCAGCCAACTATTTTCCCGTAGTATAAGTTTATATGTTTGATTTGCTTATGTTTAATTTAGAATACCTATAGCCATATACATGCATGACCAGTTTCACCTAGTTATGGAGGTACCATAACCATAACATTAGAGGCATTGGTGTTATGACTTCCCCACAGCGGAGTGATTGCTCGTGGCGTCCCTTCAGCTTTTGGCCATGTTATTATATTTATCATGTGGGGCGTATGGGTGCATCCTAGTTACATGTTTTCAACAGTTTACTCAGTGTGAATGTGGTGTGTGCCTTGCATCCTTCGCAAGGAGCTGATCCCTCCTACCCAAACCCAGTACATTAAATTAGAGGCAGCCCCTCTAATTTGCATGATGAGGTCACCCCTCCAAGTATTCATGCACGGTGGATTTTCATGACCTATATTGGTTAATGGTAAAATATATTAAACAGTTTTCATAAGATAAACATAAGGTTGTTCAAACTCTAAAACCAGTTTTACTAAAAAATGACCAGGTTTTCCAGGACATATACATTTCCGCTGCTATATGTTATTCATACTTATATTATTCATTTCATGCTTGTATATCCGTGCACTGAGCGTTATGCTCAGCCGTTACTTTCCTTTCCATGTCCCAAAACGGCAGGTACCCAAGGACGGACTCGAGCATTTTGGAGGACATGCATAGGATGGAAGCTGCCATAGACTTCTTCTCCTTTTGCCTTTATATATTTGTGCTTGTTTAAGTCTTCCATTATTTCATTTACTTTATTATGTTTTGAGCTTATGTTTGGGGACCGATGTTTGATTCCGGTTTACCCTATGGTCATGTAATGTTTTAGACATTTATCCTTGTATGCTTTGATGACACGCCATAATTATACGTAACGATCCACTTATCAAAGTGGGGTGTTACATTCCCAATGAGCATGATTCTTCTCCTTTGGACTTTGATTATGATCTTTATCCTCCTTCGGATGTAAAGAAACCCATTTCCAAGGAGAAGAAACCGGAAGACACTAATATCCTCAGTACCTATGTCTTGACACCTCTCCTTCCACCTTCTTCGGATGAGATTGTGAGGTTTATGAGCGGATCTTCTTCAAGTTCTACTGAGTCTAAGTCTTATTTTCCCCTAAAGGAAAAGGTGTTTGATCTGGGTATCATATTTCTTCAGCCATCTCAGTATCCATCTGATGAAATAAAAGGAAAAACTTTTGGAAACAATGGAGATATGCTTGCACTTCATCATACTTTCTACCACCGTGCTCAACGACTGCTTAAGGGAACCTTGCCTACTCTTCTTTGGCTTGTCTTGTTCACCTTAAGCTTGTGCTACTTGATGGATGAAAACCATGTATTTGATCCTGGTGGATGTTTTCTAAGGTTCTAACCATTCTAATCAAGGTCGAGTCAGGCTCACGACTCGATGAACAAAAACAAGCTCTTCTCGGGAGGCAACTCGAGTATCTATCCTTTTTATCCGTTTTTATAATAAGTGTAGGGGAGACCCTAGTATGTGTTTGTTGTTTTCTTTCTTATGATCTACAGGGATTCGCGCTTTCAAAGATCCATTCTTGATGACTTTTGACGATCCGTGATTCCGTGTACCCGTCTTCCCGCTTCTATCCTAAAACTCTTTTGATTCATTATTTTATCATTTATGTTGAAATAGGAATCACTTTAGTTGTCTCTTCCTTAGCAAGATTTAAACAACGTGCACAATGTCCTAAGTGTAGGGGAGGTTATTTCCACATGCTTAAACATTGAGGACAATGTTTATATTAAGTGTAGGGGGACTTCTATCGAAGTTAAGTGGGATTTTCTATGAATTTGTCCTTATTTTAATAGAAAAATTGGTTTTTCGACATTTTTCAAAATTTTTAATCTATTTTGGCCTAGTTGTATTTTCCTTTGTTATATTTATTTTCTTTCATTGCTAGAATAAATTTTAATAAAATGGTTTTAATAAGTTTAGATGTCTTTGATATATTAGGCCTGTCATGAATCTTTTGACTCAATACACGAGTTTACTTATCCAATTTTACTCTAGCTAGTATCCTTAACGTGTTTAAATCAAGTTTGCTAGACTTTTATATAGGGAACTTTAAAACGCGAAAGTCTTAACTCTTACGGGTTAAGAACAATCCTATAATTGATCCTAGAAAGTCGTTTATAAAGGGAACTTTAAAATGCGAATTCAAAACTTGAAAAAAAAGTCTAAGAAGTTGCAAGATCCTATAGATGACTTGAAAACCCAAAACTTTGATTTAATTGGCTAAGCATCCACGAGTCTCATTCCTTGAGATTTTAAAATTGTGGAGAACGAGAGATGATAGAGTCAATTATAAGTTTGGTATTCTTTCATGAATTTATGTGAGTTAATTATGAGCTTTTGCTCCAATCGCTTGTTAATAAATTTAATTGCAATAAGTAAGGTTGTACGATTTGAAAAGTTACTTAGCTTCTAGCCCAAGATCGTTTAAAAGTTGCTCGGTATTAGTTAGAGTTCATAGCCAAGGCATAACTTATTGAAGCGGGATGCAAAGATTGGCGAGTCCGAAAAGGCCCTAACAAGGCATGAGGGCTACATTTTGTTGCTAAAGATCCAAAGTGATGTGAAGAAACATTTATCAAAAATCAGTATGAAGGATCGAGACACACGACGAAAAGCAAATACTCCCCTAAAGATCATGGAGAAGTCTATCCGAAAAGACCTTGGCAAGGTATGAGGATAAATAGATCCAAGTCCTAAAAGGAGGCGGATCGTTGTAAATCAAAATCCCAAATAAAGATTGGAGAAAAATGAAGAAGTCGTTGTCCAAATTTGAAGAATCTCTCAAAAACTTCAAGTGAAGAGATTCCTATTATGAAGAGAAGACCATTATTTCATGAACGTCTCTCAAGATTCGAAGTATGAAGTCAATGCCAAATATCGATCCGAGAAAGGTCTCAAATCGTGAAGCGAGTTATGTCAACATATGAACTTTATGAGGTCTCGAGAAGCAGTTTTAAAAGATTTTGTCCCTTAGCTAACTATTGATTAAAGTCCTACTTTATTTTGTAGGCCTAAATAAACTATCGAAATAAGTCAACAATGCATCCTCGTGATCATTCAAGACAACAATAAAATATATGAGATACACCTAGGAATAAGGGAGTCTAAGTGAATAATTGGGCCACATGAGTTTGTGTTAGTTTGCTAACTTGTAATAACAATGATCTCATTTTAAGCTTGGTTTGGGGAACGTGAAACTTGAGGGTGATAAACATTCATGAAAACCAAAGCCCTAATGTAAGTCTTCGATCTCTTTACTTGTTTTCTTCCTTCAAATATTTTGTAATTTTCTATCTCTTTAAGTTTCGTTAATATCTTATGTTTAATAAAGGCCAAGGTGGGTTAATTATGATGGCAAATGTAAATCTTGCTTTATAATTAATGCATTGCATGAGGGCATTGCAATGGTCAAGTGTAGGGGATTTGTAGGTGTGAAAACACATATCCTTTTACCACTTAACTATAATAATAACCAAGCCAAAACGTATATTTAATGTCGTAAAAGTCAGAATTATGTGTGGTTTGTGTTTTTGTTGTGATTTAGGACCAAAATGTGAAAAGGGAAGAAAACACGGGCTTTCACGGGCTTTTATCAAAGAAAAAGACAAAAGACGAAGTCAAAAGATCAAGAGTGCAAAAAAGAACAGAAGTCAAAGGCCCATTCTGAAGATTTATCGAAGAAAAAGTCTAAAGATGAAAGTTTAACGAAGTCGAAGAACCAAGTCTAATAAAAGAAGAAAATTATAAGACGAGTTCATTTCATATCGACAAATCCCGAGACAACGTCGAGAAAGACGAAGAATTTAAAAGACGAAAAGACGAGAAAGAAAGAAGGAAGAAACACACTCCTTCCATTTCCTCCTATAAGTACCTTCCTTATGTCATTAGGAAGGGTGTTAGCTAATTGACAATTAGTTCTCCACTTTATTTTTCTAGCACTTTTCATATTGTCATTTTATTATTGTCTTTCTTTCAAGTAAGTTTTTAAATTTGTGTTGTTGAATCTTTATCTTTAATCAAGCTTTTCATTAATCTCATTCTACCTTTCTTGTTTGTTTTATCTTTATGCTTATTTGCTTATTGTTATGCTTATTTGATTGTTCTTATAGTTTTTATGTGTTTGATTGTTTTAGCTTATTGATCTTATAGCTTATTGTGTGCTTGTTTTAATTTTAATGAAGTGTTTTTAATAGTCTATTTTATAAAAAGTTAATTTTAAATATTTTGATTATTTAGAGTTTTTAAAAGTTTTTAAATTTTGGCTTATTAGCTTTTTCTTAAAGTTGATTTGGTTAAGTTTTTAGATAAGTGCTTATTTAGATTTTAGCTTATTTTTCGTTTTGCTTAATTTTTGTTCTTATTCGGGTTCTTAAAACCCCTTTTTCCCGAATTAAGTATAGAATTACCTTTTCCCGGATAGTGTACAAACTACATAATCCGAATTAGGTTCAGCATTTGTGTTTCCCAAATAGTGTTAATCTTCCATATTCCGGATTGCATCCAACAAGCATATTCCGAATTAAGTCTATCACCAACATTCCGAATACTGTTCAAAACCATCATTCCGGATTGTGTTTGTGACACACATTCCGGATTACATATAGAAGCTGGATTCCAGATTACGTGTAGGAAACGGATTCCGGATTGTGAGAAGGACATACATTTCGAATTGTGTGAAGGATATACATTCCGAATTACTTAGAGATCTAACATTCCGGATTGTGTGTAGGATACACATTCCGGATTAGGTTAAGCATTTGGTTTCCTGACTTAGGTTTTGGTTATTGTTTTCCGAATTAGTTTTTAAACTTTATTTTTCCCGCCAATTTTCTTAAGTGTTATTTTAATTGTTTTATCTTAGATTTATTTCAAGTTTGCATTTTTATTAAGTTTTCAAATTTACTTCTTGTCAAGTTTTAATTTCTCGTCATTTATTTTTAAGTCTTAATTTTTAGTTTAAATTTTAAAGCTTTCATTTTTACTCAACGACATTTACATTTTCATTTTTAGTTTAAAATAGATAATCACATTTTATTTTCGTTTCACCAAGAACAACTGAGTCACATTTTCAACTGTGGTCAGTTCGAATCGAGACGAGACGATAAACTTTTCATACTTGGTAAACCCTTGTAAATCAGTCATCGAGTCCCTTACACTGGTATGATTCCCCCATTATAAAGAACACTATAATCATTTGCAGAGGTCTTAATATAGATAAAAAATACGCGTTGCAGTTGGGGTTAGCAAACAAGTACTTTTATCTATCACTTATTGCATATTTACAATTCTCTTCATATGATACTCCCTTATATATTCCAAACACCCAATGATTAGCATATCTTGGCCATCCATCAACTTATTGTTAAAAGCTTCAAATATGTTGTTCAACAAGATATCACACTTAGCCCTCCCCGAATATGACATATTATAAGCAGTCAAGTAATAACATTGGAAATTGCATATGCAACCAACCAAACAAACATACTTGAGAAATGTGCTCTGCACCATGATGCTGGAGGAATCTTTTTTAACCACTCACAAGCTCTAGGGTCAACTACTTTTACTTGATCCATTATTGCCTCCAACTGAGGTATTGTTGATGCTCTTGCACACTTCCAAATAAGATCCTTAAATTTCTTGTCTTTATGTTCCTTTTTCATGTTTCATAAATGCCTCTAACATAAAATCTATGCTCAGCTTCTAAAAACAGGTCTGCAATGGCTTGTAATATCGCCAAAATCAAGAAAAAATATTTCAGTTTAGTGGTACTAATAGTATACATACTTAATTAATACTCAATGATTATACCTTTTATCTATCGGAGATGAATGTGAAGTTTGAATTTGATTGCAAACTAAGGTCATATCCTAAGCAGGTAAGGAACCATAACCATGAAATCTTGCACTCAAATTCAACAATTTCATAAGCTACCGGGTACACACCATTATTGCCATCCACACCAACAACCGTTAAGATTTGACCAGTGTATGGACCTTTAATAAATGTTACATCCAAATCCAGGAATTTCCCTTTTAGTTGCTCTAATGCCTACTTTCAATGGACCAAGACATATATAAATTTGTTTAAAAGCCCTTGAATCAAGGGTTAAATCGGTGTCTGTTTCAACCTGGATCTTGATAGTCGTATCTAGGTTTTTTCGCTTCAACTCCATCGCATAATCCCCTAGTTTTCTATTTTTTCTCTTCATAATCACCCTCTAATGTTTTCATGGCAATTCGTCTTGCTCGGGAAACCTTATCCACGGAGAGTTTGATATCGTATTTTTGCTCTAAAAGAACATGTAGAGTATGGATTGGGATCTTACGGTTTGATACAAGGAATTTGGTTACCTCTTTAGATAGGAATCGTAAATTAAAAAGCAGAATTTTTCTTGATTGGAGACATTGATGATCTTTGGTGAATCTTTTGATAATCCATGATTTATTGTTTCGGGTTTTGGAGGCGTGTAGAGACCATTTGCACATGGGTTTCTTCTGGACCTTTTGACTACACAAGTTTCTTGTTTATGCATTTTTGCCCTTCAACTCTGAACTACAAGGATTATCTGTAGGACCTGAATCATCTTGACCAACATCCATCGAAGGCCCTGAATCATTAATAACTGAATTTTAAAAGTTCTTTTGAATTGGTCTAATCGAATTGATATAGGTTTTAACGTGTGACTCAGTTGTTCTTGGTTCATAAAAGAAAAAGGTTAATTATCTATTTTAAAATAAAAATGAAAAATTTTAAAAGATTAAACTAAATATAAAGAAATTAAACAAAATTAAAACTTGATTAAAAGTAATAAAAATAAACAAAACAATTGAAAATAAAGCTTAACAAAATTTGGCGGGAAAAATTAAAATTCCAAAACAATTCGGAATAAAAGTAAAAATATAATTCGGGAAACAAAACACCTAAATTCGGAATCCATAAACGTGACCTAATCCGGAAAGTGAGAATATTACTCAATTCGGAATACACAAATTTGTAACCTAAGTCGTAATGTTGAAAAGATTATAATTCGGAAAGCATGTTTTATATGTAATTCGGAATAAAAAGCATTAATACAATTCGGAATGTATGTTTTTGAGCTAGTTCGGAAAAAATTTGCTAATCACAAATCGGAACCAAAACCCTTAGACCTAATTCAGAATATTAGGTCCAACCCTAATCCGGAATGCATACATTCCGGATAGTAATCTGGAATCCAATTTAAACTTGTAATTCGGAATGTGTGGGAGAAATATAATTCGGAATAAATACTAAACAACTAATTCAGGAAAGAAAGTTGTTATCTAATTCGGAATCTATAATCTAAAGCTAATTCGGAAAACGATATTTAACTATAATTCGGAAAAATTGATTTTCAAGTAATTCGGAATAATCTAGTTTTGCTAATTCGGGAAAAGGGTTTTGAAGTCTAGTTCGGAATAATGGGGTTTTAAAAATCCAGATTAAAATAAAAATAAGCTAAAACCAAATAAGCACTTAACCAAAAATTAAACCAAACTAATTTTAAGAAAAGCTAATTAAGACACAAATCAAAAACTCTAAAAACACTAAATAAGCAAAATATTTAAAATCAACTTTTTAAAATATTAAACTATTAAAACCACTTAATTAAAAATAAGACAAACACAAATTAATCAATAAGCTCGATAAGCTAGAACATCAAACACATCAAAACCATAAGATCTATGAAATAAGCACTTCAATAATCAAACAAACAATAAGATTAAACAAACTACATGATTAACCAAATCAAACACAAGATTAAAAACAAGAAAGGAAGAATGAGAATGATTATAAAAAGCTTGAAATTAAGATGAAGATTAAGATTCAAAAGATTACAAGATTAAAGATCAAGAAAACTTGAAAGAAAAGCTTAAGAACATGAAATAAATCTAGAGAGAGAAAGTAATTAACCTACTCCTAAAACTTAATTAAAAACTATCTAATGATACAAAATGAAGGATTAGGAGACTATTTATAGGAGGAAGGGAAGGGTGTTGTTGCTTCCTTCTTTCACTTTGTCTTCTCGTCTTTTAATTACTTCGTCTTTCTCGACTTTGTCTCGGGATTTGTCGAATGATAAAATGAACTTGTCTTATAATTCTCTTCTTTTATTAGACTTGGTTCTTCGACTTCGTTAAACTTCCGTCTTTAGTCTTTTTCTTCGATAAATCTTCAAAATAGGCCTTTGACTTCCGTTCTTTTTTCACTTTTGATCTTTTGACTTCGTCTTTTGTCTTTTTCTTCGATAAAAGCCCGTGAAAGCCCGTGTTTTATTCCTTTTTCATATTTTGGTTCTAAAACACAATAAAAACACGCATAATTCTGACTTTTACGACATTAAGTACAAGTTTTGGTCTCGTTTTTAATTGCTTTAAGTGGTAAAAGGATAAGTGTTTTCACACTTATTAAATCCCCTACACTTGACCATTGCAATGACCTCATGCAATGCATTAATTTCAAAGCAAGATTTACATTCTCCATCATAATTAACCCACCTTGGCCTTTATTACATACTACAATACTATGGAAACTAAAAAGATAGAAAAAAGTTTGAAGGGAGAAACTCGTAAAGAAATCTAAGACTTACATTAGGGCTTTGGTGTCATGAATATTAATCACCCTCAAGTTTCACGTTCCCCATACCAAGCTTAAAAACGAGACCATTGTTATTATAAGTTAGTAAAGCTAACACTTACTCATGTGGCTCAATTATTCACTTAGACCCCCTTATTCCTAGGTGTATCTCTTATATTTTATTTTTGTCTTGAATGATCACGAGGATGCAATTTTGACTTATTTCGATAGTTTATTTAGGCTGAAAATAAAGTAGGACGATTTAATCAATAGTTAGCTAAAGGACAAAATCTTTTAAAACTGCTTCTCGAAACCTCATAAAGTTCATATCTTGGCATAACTCGTTTCATGATTTGAGACCTTTCTCGAATCGATATCTGGAATTGACTTCATACTTTGAATCTTGAGAGACGTTCATGAAATAATGGTCTTCTCTTCATAATAGGAATTTCTTCACTTGAAGTTTTTTGAGAGATTCTTCAAACTTAGACCACGACTTCTTTATTTTTCTCCAATCTTTATTTGGGATTTTGATATACAACGATCCGCCTCCTTTTCGAACTTGGATCTATTTATCCTCATACCTTGTTAGGGTATTTTCGGATAGACTTCTCCATGATCTTTATGGGAGTAATTGCTTCTCGTCGTGTGTCTCGATCCTTCATATTGATTTTTGATAAATGATTCTTCACATCACTTTGGATCTTTAGCAACAAAATGTAGCCCTCATGCCTTGTTAGGGCCTTTTTGGACTCGCCAATTTTCGCATCCCGCTTCAATAAGTTATGCATTGGCTATGAACTCTAATTAATCCCGAGCAACTTTTAAACGATCTTGGGCTAGAAGCTAAGTAACTTTTCAAATTGTACGACCTTACTTATTGCAATTTATATATTAACAAGCGATGGGAGAAAAAGCTTATAATTAACTCACATAAATTCATGAAAGGATACAAAACTTATAATTGACTCTATCATCTCTCGTTCTCCACAATTTAAAATCTCAAGGAATGAGAGTCATGGGTGCTTAGCCTAATAAACCAATTAAGGTCCATATGGTTAAGGATACTAGCTAGAGTAAACTCAAATAAGTAAACTCGGGTTGAGTCAAAATATTCACGACGGGTCTAATATATCAAAGACATCTAAACTTATTAAAACCATTTTATTAAATAATTACGAAGAAATAAAAGAACAATAACAAAGGAAAATACTACTAGGCCAAAATAGATCAAAAATTTTGAAAAATGTTGAAAATCAATTTTTCGGTTAAAATGAGGACAAATTCATGGAAAAGCCCACTTAACTTCGATAGAAGTTCCCCTACACTTAATATAAACATTGTCTTCAATGTTTAAGCATGTGGAAGTAAACTCCCCTACACTTAGGACATTGTGCATGTTGTTTAAATATTGCTAAGGAAGAGACAACTAAAGTGATTCCTATTTCAACCTATATATGATAAAATGTTGAATCAAAAGAGTTTAGGATAGAACCGGGAAGACGGGTACACGAAATCACGGGTCGTCAAAAGTCATCAAAAGTGGATCTTTGAAAGCTCTAATCCCTGCACATCATAAGAAAGAAAACAACAAACAGATACTAGGGTCTCCCCCTAAACTTATTATAAAAACGGATAAAGAAGGATAGATTAGCGGGTTGCCTCCCGAGAAGCGCTTGTTTTTGTTAACCGAGTCACGAGCCTGACTCGACCTTGAGTACTATGGTGAAAAGCTCATAGGAGACCTTGAAGAACATCCGTCGGGGTCAAATACATGATTCTCATCCATAAAGTAGCACAAGCCTAAGGTGAAGAACACAAGCCAAAATAGAGTAGGCGAGGTTCCCTTAAGCAAACATTTAGCACGGTGGTAGAAGATGTGGTGAGGTGAAAGCATAGCTCCATATTTTCCAAAAGTCTTTCATTTTATTACATCAGATGGATACTGAGATGGCTCAAAAATTATGATACCCGGATCAAACACCTCTTCCTTTAGGGGAAAATAAGACTTACACTCAGTAGACCTTGAAGATTCGCCCATAAACCGCACAATCTTATCAGAAGAAGGTGGAAAGAGATGTGTCAAAACATAAGTACTACGGATGTTGGTGTCGTTCGATTTCTTCTCCTCTGAAACGGGTTTCTTAACATCCGAAAGAGGGTAGAGGCTATAATCAAAGTCCAAAGTAGGAGAATCTTGCTCATTTGGAAAATAAGTATATAGAAAGGTGGCGAAATCTTCCTCAAGTGAGTAATCCTCTAAAGTAGTATCAAGCTTTGTTGGTGGAGGATCCTCATAAAAAATAGGAGCAAGATCATCATTAGAAGACATAACACTTGAAGAATCACTCGAAAGAGTGTCAACATCATCAAAGTCATCATAAGTCGGCATGTCTTCATACTCGGAAGAAAAATCATCATCATAACTTGGTGGAGCATCCAAATCGGAAGTATAATCATCGTATTCATCATAGATTGGTGGATCGTCCAAATCGGAGAGAGAATCATTAGGATCTTCCACATGGTCTTAAAAAATTGGATTATCATAGAAGGTCTCGAAAAGAGGATTGTCGTGTAACACAAAATCATCAAGCTTTGTACTTTCCAAAGGAGTTGTAATAAGCTCGTCTTGAACCACATCAATCATTTTCGCCGATTCTTTTCCATTTGATTTGCTTGTAATCTTCCCTATTTTAAACACTTGTTGATCATTACCAACCCTAAGAATTAGTTCACCTTCGGCAACATCGACTAAAGCTTTTCCGGTTCTCAAGAATGGTCGTCCAAGTATTAACGGAATACGAGGATCCATCTCATAATCAACAACAACAAAATCAACCGGAAAAGTGAAGGTACCAACTTTAACAAAAACTTCTTCGGCAATACCAACGGGGTAAGCGAGAGTTCGATTTGCTAGCTCAAGGGTCATACAGGTTGGTATAAGATCGGGTAATGATAACTTCTTCCAAACACTTAATGGCATTAAATTGATACTTGTGCCGAGATCGGCTAAGGCAGTACATTCTTCGATTTGTGAAAATGTACAAGGTAGCACAAAACGACCGGGATCTCCAAGTTCCTCCAGAAGTTCTTTGAGAAGGAATGCGTAACAATTTTCATTTAAGCGGTGTTGACAAACTCATCCATCTTCTCCTTCTTACTAAGCAACTCCTTGAATGCTTTGACAAATTTCAGCATTTGGACAAGTGCTTCAACAAGGCTAATGTTAAAGTTCATTTGGGAGATCATCTTCAAATAGGAAGTATCTTGAGCATCCTCTTTAGTGAGAAATTTGCACTTGTCTAACCGAGAAGGATAAGGAATATTGGGTTTAGGAGGTGTAGGTGTAGAAGGTGAAGGTTGAGATGTTGATGATTGAGAGGGTGAAGGTTGAAAGGGGGAAGGTGGGGATGGTGAAGGGTTTTTCTTTGGTATTTCTTCAGTAAGAGGTGGAGACGGTAATGGAGAACTAGTACTAGGCGTAGTAGTAGGAGGGATAAATAGGGGTGGAGGAGGTGTAGATGGAGTAACTGGGGGAAGGGTATAAGGTCCTACTATAGTTTCTCCACTACGTGTAGTAATAGCACTCACATTAGCTCTAGGGTTTGTTTCAGTTGTAGAAGAAATGAGCACATTGGGAACGAAGGGCTTGAAACATTTGGACGAATTTCCTATCCGTGGACTCTTGCATTTCCTTTAATTTGTTGTCTTGTTCCGATATCTTTTGAAGAACTAAGTCCATTTGCGGATTAGGTAAATTGAACCCTTGTTGTTTGAAACCTTGGTTTGGGAATTGGTTATATGGTTGAAAACCTTGAGGATTAAAACCTTGTTTTGGAAAGCCTTGATTTTGCATTTGATAATTTCCTTGGTTTGCATTGTAGCCCCTCACATTTGCATTTTGTTGAAAAGTAGTTCGTGGCGGTCCTTGGTTGTTTTAGGTGGGTAGGTGTGGTCTTTGTTGAAAACCGGGTGGAGCCAAGTAATTAGTCGAGTTATAGGACAAGTGATTAACATCGACATTCAGCTTGAAATGATCCCTCTCCGTGTTGTTGTAAGCATACACTTCCCCGCGAGATTGATCATAAGCCTTATCACAATTAGCATAAGAGTGTGGCCCACCACATGTTTCACAAGTAATATTAAGGGCATTGACATGTTGAGTGGGAGGATTATCTCTTAAAACAAGTTGTTTTACTATTAAAGTAAGCTCCTTAATTTGATTAGTTACCTTACTATCACTAGCACTAGCCATTGTAGCCCTCACACTCTTGGTTTGCACTTTAGCCTTGTTTTCTATTATTGCCCAAGCATCATTCATTGATTTAAAAAGAATATTACCCCCCGAAACACTATTTAGTGAATCTTGGTCATTCAAACTTAATCCATTATAAAAATTATTAATTTGATGCACCTTTGTAAAACCGTGTTGTGGACACTTTCTTAAAACTTCCTTAAAACGATCCCAAGATTCACTAAACGTCTCACCGTACTTTTGTTCAAAATTAATGATGTCATTCCGCAAAACGGTAGTACGTGAGGGTGGAAAGAAATAATTGATGAATTTGGTTTCTAAGTCCGCCCATGTTGTAATACTTTGGGGTGGTTCCTTATCAAGCCAAGTCCGGGCTTGTCCCTCGAGAAAGAAAGGAAAGAGGAGCAAATGAATTGCCTCTTTTGAGAACCCATTGTATTTCACGGTATTGGTTAAGTGAACAAACCTTTTTATGTGATCGTGCGGATCAGCATGAGTGCGACCCAAGAAAGGTGTTGCGGAAACCATTTGAATAAAACCGGTTTTGAGCTCGAAGTTGTTCGCGTCAATAGCTGGTACCACAATCGCATCCTCGTTGCCTTCAACGTGTGATTGCAAGAGCTCAATCATTTGACGGTTATCCATTGTGTTAACAACAGGAGGCTCGATGATAGCAGCTTGAATGGATTTCCTCATTCATGAACGGGTACGCATACACCTACAAAAGAAAAATATAGCAAAGAAATAGAAGAAATAAAGTTAATGTGAAAAGAAAATATTTTTGGTGCAAAACTTTTTGAAAGAGAAATGCTTTTTATGATTTTTTAAAATGTTTTTGGATTTTTTGAAATTTTTGAAATTTAAGCAAGAAAAATAACGTTCAAAAGTGAATGGATCCCAAAATCCAACGCGTCTCTCACAAAAAACCGTTAATCTTCACGAAAAGAGCCGGCAGCGGCGCCATTTTAATAACTGAATTTTAAAAGTTCTTTTGAATTGGTCTAATCGAATTGATTTAGGTTTTAACGTGTGACTCAGTTGTTCTTGGTTAATAAAGAAAAAGGTTGATTATCTATTTTAAAATAAAAATAAAAACTTTTAAAAATTTAAACTAAAAATAAAGAAATTAAACAAAACTAAAACTTGATTAAAAATATTTTTTTGAAATAAAAATAAACAAAACAATTGAAAATAAAGCTTAACAAAATTTGGCGAGAAAAATTAAAATTCAAAAACAATTCAGAATAAAAGTAAAAATATAATTTGGGAAACAAAACACCTAACCTAATTCAGAATCTATAAACACGACCTAATCCGAAAAGTGCGAATATTACTCAATTCAGAATACACAAATTTGTAACCTAAGTCGGAATGTTGAAAAGATTATAATTCGGAAAGCATGTTTTATATGTAATTCGGAATAAAAAAACATTAATACAATTCAGAATGTATGTTTTTGAGCTAGTCCGGAAAAAATTTGCTAATCACAATTCGGAACCAAAACCCTTAGACCTGATTCGGAATATTAGGTCCAAACCTAATCCGGAATGCATACATTCCGGATAGTAATCCGGAATCCAATTTAAACTTGTAATTCGGAATGTGTGGGAGAAATATAATTCGGATTAAATACTAAACAACTAATTCGGGAAAGAAAGTTGCTATCTAATTCGGAATCTACAACCTAAAGCTAATTCGCAAAACGATGTTTAACTATAATTCGGAAAAATTGATTTTCAAGTAATTCGGAATAATCTAGTTTTGCTAATACGGGAAAAGGGTTTTGAAGTCTAGTTCGGAATAATGGGGTTTTAAAAATCCGAATTAAAATAAAAATAAGCTAAAATCAAATAAGCACTTAACCAAAAATTAAACCAAACTAATTTTAAGAAAAGCTAATTAAGACACAAATCAAAAACTCTAAAAACACTAAATAAGCAAAATATTTAAAATCAACTTTTTAAAATACTAAACTATTAAAACCACTTAATTAAAAATAAGACAAACACAAATTAATCAATAAGCACGATAAGATAGAACATCAAACACATCAAAACCATAAGATATATGAAATAAGCACTTCAATAATCAAACAAACAATAAGATTAAACAAACTACATGATTAACCAAATCAAACACAAAATTAAAAACAAGAAAGGAAGAATGAGAATGATTATAAAAAGCTTGAGATTAAGATGAAGATTAAGATTCAAAAGATTACAAGATTAAAGATGAAAGATTA